>CM033642.1:243638181-244238181 GCA_019512145.1 Engystomops pustulosus | reverse complement strand
AAGAAAAACAAAAACCCCTGGGCGGGAGGAGCAAGTCCTCTTTACACCAGGTCTCTATCCTTCAGCACTGGACGGAGAGAAGAAGAGTCAGTGTTCAGTCAACCATTAGTGCTGCCACTAGCTTAAAATCCCAGGGCCAGAGTCAGGAGACTCAAACCGAGCTGCAGCTTCTACAGTTTGGACACAGCTCCACCTCACTAGCCAGCCTGCAATCTAGTACAAAATTATGAAACTCTCTCCGTCACTGTGGGACTGGAGTTCCATACTTTTTATACATACGGGGTTGGGGACCCTCTCCAAGACACGGAACTTCCTTCCAAAACAGTGTGTTCAGCAGAATCAGAATCTCATCTGCATCTATACACAGCTGGTGCACTATCCTGAGGACGCACTCTCCATGACCATCCCAGTAATTCCCGAAACTGATCTTTGAGAACCGTTAGGCCCTATGCTTGCAATTTCAATAAAGAACCGTGGAAGTTATTTTGCAACATTGCCTCTGGCTGATCCTGGTACTGCTGTTGATCACCAGGCTCCCATCCATTACAGGGACAATCCTACAGACACTTAGGCGTTGCCCAGGGGAACCATTACATCATCTTCTCCCTCCATTTTTCACATACACACCTGCTGGTAGCTGCAGGCGTAGACGCCCTCTGGTCTTCATACCAAGACCGTGACTCAGGCCTGCCCTATGCCGCAACCGCCAGCCAATGAAGATCAAGCTCCTCCCTGCCTTAGGAACATCATTCGATTACGATTCCGGTAATGATGCAACTACATGGAAAATGGTGTGTAGGGTTCAAAGAAAGGGAGGCGGGAGAGCAGAATTTCAGTGTTTAAAAC
Source organism: Engystomops pustulosus (assembly GCA_019512145.1). Taxonomy (NCBI): domain Eukaryota; kingdom Metazoa; phylum Chordata; class Amphibia; order Anura; family Leptodactylidae; genus Engystomops; species Engystomops pustulosus. Next base: position 244,237,335 of record CM033642.1, on the reverse strand, counting down.
TTTCCCCTCCTGACTTTTACATCTGACTTACCTCTCTCTTCAAAGCTGATTTCTGAGTGATGACACCACACACTAAGAGAAACATGGACTAGAAGGGGTTTCAGCTTCTTGACAACATATGTTAGTGGTTTATTTAGGTCCATTCCGATGACAGGTTTTTTTAACACTTTTATAGCATATTTTAGGTTTCGTATATCTACTATGACTTTATTAACCCAATTATATTTAAAAAGAACTCAAAATCGGACATTCTGTTTTTTCTCAATAAAAAAATGTCTGCCTTTATCAGTAGAACCTCAATAACTGGAGAACTTTTTTACCACGGTCACAGTTTTTTTTTTAATTACCTCCTATGCATAATGAAATCACCATCTTCAAAGTGCAATACTTTTTGAAATTTTTTGTAATGTAATGTGGCTGTGTGAGGGTTTACTTTCTGCAAAAAACCTATGGATTTAAGTTTCCAGTGGAAAGATCTCATAGGTCAAGGAGTCTTACTTCTTAGCCAGTACAGTTGGCCTTTGTGTGACGGCAACTACACATGGTGCCTGAACCATATATGAGTTGTGAGTACTGCGAATATTGATAGGTGAATATAACCAGTTTGGAACCCAGTGTATGCTGATATTTGCATTACTTTGTGTTTTCACCTGGAATACCCTTTAAATATCAATTATAACGTAATAATTCCTTTATTATATAGAACACACAAGATTACACAGCCATGCACAGAGCTTGCAATCATTCGCTGTTCCAAATGGGCGCCACAATCGATCACCAGTATGTTTGGAGTGTGTGGAGGGAAGGAGGAACCGGAGAAACCACCCACTAGGATTGGAGAAAGAGGAGATGAACATACAACCTGGACAAACTGGCTTGAACCCAGGACCCCATGCTGCAAGCTGTAATGCTACACTACAGCCACCGTGCTTGCCCCTATATGTGTAGAACATAAAACGGAGTCCGTACCTACCAAACCAAAAGGAAGAAAGTACACCTAATAAAAATTCAAAAATCATTGATAAGTGACAGAAATAAAAGTAAAAATGTGGTTTTTGAATAAGACAATTCTAATTGACATTAGATCTGCTATCAGAAACAGTTCATGGAGCTTAATATCTGTTTGTTTAATTGTCAGCCAACAAACCTTTTACAGTGCCATGTCTCAGGCAAGATTTTTCCTTGCCCAGAGCCTTAGAATTGGAGGCTCTATCTACGATAGCGTGCATTAATGGACTCCTAGATGTCCCTCCTGATGATTGTTTTTTTTTTTGTTGTTTTTACTATGGAGACTGTTGGATTAGTCACCTAAAGGACATGTGCAAACCTGATGTCTGGATTTTATGGTTATGTGTACAGATCCTGCACTGTTTCTCTAAGATTTAGTAGTTAGTATATAGTTATGTCATAGTTTACGACATAGCATTTCCATCAAGTTCAACCGGAGTAGGTTAAAAAGGGACGGAATGGAGGAAATCAAGTTTTCAACAGGAGGTTGGACGGAGAGGGATGTATGACGGAAGGGATGGGGACTGGAACAAGGTAAATATATTCTATAAACCTGGTCATTGTTCTTTAGATTTAAAGGCAATCGGCACCCTTCTTGACAGCTCTCTGCTCCCTTGGCTAGCTGGGTACCGGCCTGAGGCAGGCTATTCCACCGATTGACCGTCTCATAGTAAAAAAGACCTGTCGCCTCTGTATTAAATCTTGTTTCTCCAGACTGAGACAGTGCCCTCTCGTCTTTTATTTGATTTAATGGTAGGCGTTTGAATGACGGAGCCAAGAGGAGAATTGGTACAGTGCAAAAGAGAGTAACAGATTCTCGTGTCATTTACCATAACCTGAGTGAAGTTCGCCCCCCCACCCACCACCTTGTTCATCAAACAAATTGGTGTGCACGTTTGTGGCTGTTTGGGCACAAAATTTTTCGTTTGTGTGCCGCTTGAGATTTTAAGATGTTAATGAAGTTCCAGGGTCATCAGAGGTCAAAACCGCCCCCCCCCCACATTTTGCCAAAACCAAACAAAGCTGGTGCCAATCAATTACTGCTACGTTTTGTGCTTGGTTGTGTGCTCAAATTTTTGTTTTGTGCTGCCTTTTCTTTTGAATATTGAAACCAAAAATTAAGGTAAAAGTTTCAAGTCAGCCCCCCGCATTAACGAATCGGAAAACTTTAGTGTACGTTGTGCTGGTTGTGCAGCACAAAAATTTTTCGTTTGTGCCGCTATAATTTTAATATATTCATTACTTTTTCCAAGAGGTCACCGAGTTCATTCTTCAAGTACAATTGTGTTTTGCTAGCTGGCCCTCGGTGATTCACAACCAGGGAGATGTCATAGGTTTTGGTTTTTTACCAGTTCAATTAACACCACCTTTTAACTAGATATGTAACAAACTGAACCTACCTAAATGAATAGCGAGCACAAATGAAAAATTTTGCTGCAAAAACGTAGCACTACGTTTGACACCAGTTTTTTCTGGACACGGTTAAATGTGGGGGGGGGGGGGCGCTTTTAAACTTTTGACCTTTAATTTTTTGTTCTATATTCAAAGAAAAGCAGCACAAACAACAAAAATTGAGAGCAGCACAAACCAGCACAAACGTAGCAGAAATTGATTGGCACCGCTTTGTTTGGTTGGCATGTGGGGGGGGTGCTGGTTGAGCCATTGATGACCTCTGGAAACCTTTCATTAAAATCTTAAAATCGATAGCGGCACAAACGAAAATTTTTGCTACACAAACCAGCACAAACGTAGAACAAACGTTTGACACCAATTTTGTTTGATTTGAACAAGGTGGGGGAGGCCAACTTCACTCAGGTTTTACCATATACTGTATTGTAGAACATGGATCACAAATTGACATTTGTCTTTCTAGAAGATTAAGAACTTGTGATCTTATAAACTGTAGTCATTTTTTAGTAAATAAATTGGGCATTTGACTTCCTATAGTTTATTATAAGCTGTTTGCATGGTACACAGACCTTTGTTTTGTAACAAAACAGAATGTTAGCTGATACTTTCCACTACAGTATATAAAAATTGTTTCACATTGTACATAACAATATGTGTAAACTGCAATGGTTATAGAAAACATACACTTTTCTTAAAATTGAATATTCAATATTACCCGCTGGACCATAACGCTGTAGATACCCAGGGACTGGAACCCTCTGGTGTAGTACAACAGGTTTGTCCATCCAAGTGTTATGGCGATGACAGAGAAGATCAGATATTCTTCTATTCCACATAAATAGGTTATTGTTGATACGATGACCAGGATGGCTTGTGTGAAGCTGATAGATAAATGGGTATGCATTAAACGGGATGCTTTTTGTTAAGCAGATATACATTTTTACAGTAAAATGTACAAATCTTATCTTTACTGTACTAGTGACGCCGTATACCGATAAATCAGAAATCAGTCTTGATATCATGCAAGAGGTCTGTCCATCATTTAGCGAGTAGTACATGGGACATTAATGAGATGAAACAAATTTCACTTCTCAATGCTTTTAACAACCTCGGAACATAGGCAGGAGAGGCAGAGTTTTGTTCATAGAGATGCAAGTTTTACAAGAAATTGAGGTGCAGTATCAGATCTGATACTGTAATGTTCTTATGAAGAACAGCAAGGACAGGAGGCAGAGCATTTGTTCATGTCCTAGTGCCAAAGGGGGTCGTAACTAGAGAGGCTGTGGCCGCTAGGGGGGTAGCATGTCAGTATATCTACATGAGGCCTAGTCCCCTTTGCCTTTCCCCGGCTGAAATAATTTCTACATATTTAGGGTGCATTCAATAAAGCGTGTGCGCCGCACTTGCCGGCATATAGCATGGCAGGCGAGCATTGTCTGAGACGCGCTGGATTAGGAGGAGAGGTGATGCTACGTCTCACTCACTCCGGCCTCTCCATAGAGAATGGAGCTGCCCCGCACATGGTCATTTATTCTTAGCAAAGGGGCCATAGATACTCTCTATCTTCTTTGCGCGCACGGGCTCGAACGTGAGTTATCTCGAATTGTGCTCACCGTAGCGAGCCCATAGGAGCTCTAGATGCCTATGATGGGAAGTCATATCTGGTACTCAAATATTGTGAGAGCCTAGATATACAGGTCCTGCTCACTGTTGTTAATCACGTTCTGTTGTGAATGTACGCCCAGTATTCGTACTATGTTTATACAATTATATATAGTTAAACACAAGATCATAGCATGTATAATCACTGACCCATATATACAACATAGTATGGCAGTCATACAAAACCTCTATATTAACAGAACATGCTACAATACATACATGTAATCATACATAACACATAGCAGCGTATAGCAGGACACATAGCGTGGACATACAGCACATCTAGCACATCATACTTCAGGTACTAAGTAGGAACATTACATAAATAGGCCATATACAACATGCCATTCAATGCAAAAACATCACATTACTCATATTATGTGGCATATTTTAATGTCTGGCATCATAGATATGCTTATAGTAAATATGTGGTGTGTAGAAATACGTAGATGCATAATATACACGCATAATACACAGTATATACATATATATCATACGATCCAGTATATACTGCAAGGAAAAATACAAACAAGCACAATCACAATCTATAGATTGTTCACGAAAATAGGAGGCAGCAATCTCGCAACGAGACGTCCATGCATTAGGTGAAAAAGTATGTTTCTCTTATTCACACATGTTTGAAAAAGGCATCCAGCGAGCCCAGAATGTGTCGGCTGTACTTTGTGAAGTGCTTTTTAACTTTGGTAATAAAGAAAAACTTTTTTCAGCGGCTAATGCTGGACGTCTGGAGTGCTGCTGCATATTTTTGTTATTATAGTCTACAGTAGAATACACAGATACAGCAGTATATGCATATAGTTCCCATAATACAAACGTATATACATATATACACAGTATATATTACAACGAGTATATGCATATATTCATAATCCAGCGAATGATAACTACACATATACACAGTATAATACTATATATCAGCATATGCAGCAGTATATACAACAGGAGTATGCATATATAATAATGCGCACAATATATGGTCACATATACTACAGTATATACACGATATAACAGTATATACATTATACACCAGTTATATGCATATATATCCATCTATAACGACAGTATATGCAGATATGACAATAATACATCTAATATATATCAACATATCTGCAGTATAAGTACAGTAGCATACACATATCACATTATATACAACATATACACAGTATAGACATCGATACACAGTATATGTATCCGAATATATACAAGCATATGAGTCCGGCAGTATATGCATATATAGCAATAATACACAATATATATCCTATATACAGCAGTATATACATATATATCAGTCAGTGTATATACATATATACACATATACACAGTATATACATATATAGCACAGTATTACGTAACAGTTAGTACACATATAGCAGCCAGTAATCTACATATAGTACAACGTATATACAGATATGCTGATTACAATAATACGACAATATATACACGTATTACACATATAACACAGGCTATATGCATATATTACAATAAACTACACAATCTATACACATATACACAGTATTAATTAGCACATATATCACACATATCACACAGTATATACAACATATACACAGTATATCATATCATATCAATAAGTACGCAATATTGCATATATAGGCAATAATACACTATATATACACATATATATTACACAATATAAATAGTATACACATAAACACAGATAAATGGCATATGTATATATGCTCCCTTCAGATTTTTTCCGGCGGCTAAGTAATGGATTGACGCAGCGCATCGGCGCGGCTTGAGACGGGGGTCTGAGGTTGGTGTTCTGTCGGGTGAGGGTGGTTTATCGGATAGGGTTCGTCCTTTGTGCGTTGGAAGGGTGGATAGCGGTGCTTGATTCACAAACCTCGGCGAGGGGTGGCGGTGGTCGTATTGGGGGAGTTCAGGCAGTGCGGGGGGCGTTCTGCCGCGCAGGGGTCTTTGCTGTCAGATCGGTCTGGGCGGGTGTGGACGCCGGGCGGTGCGGTTTGCGTGAGAATGAAGGTTTTGGATGCGCGGAGCTAGCATTGCTTGTTCGAGTTCTCTGTGGCTAAGGGATTGGGTGCGAGTCGCGGTGCATTGTTCGGAATGGGGCGTGGAAGTTTCCCATCTTGCGACCGGCACGGGGTTTTGGTCCTTTGCCTGGGCGTCGCGTCGACTGCGATACGGAACCTTGGTGTGTTGTGCTGCAGCCAAGGGGGGGGGGGTGGGTGGGGATGGTCGGGAGGGGAGTGGGGGGATGGGGGAGGGTGTGGGGGAGTTCGGGGGATGGGGCGCGGACGGGCGGCTGGGTGGTCCCTCTTGATCGCTGTGGCTGGTGTTTGGTTATCTCGGGGGAGCTGGTTGCTATGTGTTGCCGAGGGGCCTTAGCGGGGAGGGGAGCGTTTACGACTGTATGTTGATGAGTGCGGATTGGTAGAGCTCTGTCCGGCTGATGAGCTCAGCGCCGGCTTCGCAGCGGTCAGGGTTGTACTGTGGCGGCGGGTAGGGTCAGCTTCTTGTGCGGGGGCGGGCGGTCACCTGTGGGCCTGTGGGGTGGGTGGCGCGGCTCACAGAGGAAGGGGGCGGCAGTCTCAGCGGAGGGGTGCATGTTACATTTAGTAGAGTGGACACAGAGGTAGGGGGGCTCCAAAGGGAGAAAAAAAAAGAGGGGGCACAACTCCGGCCAGGCACTCACGACTATCATCAGCCGCATGGGGGCCACATTCGGAGTCCTGTGGGCTACTCCCCGGTAGGCCGCCATTAACCTCTTACGGGCCTCGTAGCATACTCGTCTTACGGCTTGCTTCGGTGGGGGGGGTGGGGTGGGGGCGTTGTTACAGCCACTGGCGCAGTTGCAGTCTCAATCAGTATTGTCCTGATATATGATCAAAACTATTGTCTGTGCTGGTAGATTCTCAGGCATGAGCAGAGTTGCTTTCTCTTTATACTCTAACAGAATGACATTGCTGTTATCCTATACTAGGCTCCTCTGACGAAAAACATAAACAATGTAACAATAGGTTGGTGTGGTTTCTGTACTGTTGTACGTATTATGGTCTCATCTATCTCTGGCTGAGTAGTCACAAGCATAGTTTGTCTACTCTGCATTCTCATTGCTAGTTATCCCATGTAGTGGAATAGTGCTCATATAATCTCAGGTGCTTAGGTGCTGGGTGGGAGCTATAGGGAGGCTCACCAGGGTGCGGCGACCCTTCAATGACACCTCAGCGCCACTTTGCTCGGGCACTTTCCTTATATGCGGGACCAACAATGTCCGACATCGTATCTCACGTTGCGCACAGGAGTGAAAGAGAATCCTCTGCAGGGATTAGTTCAGTGGTGCATAGGACTGTGTAGGCGAACTGGCCTACCGCCACGCTTGCCAACCAGCCAAGCAGCTAGCCAGCATTGCTCACTGGAGCTCAGGCTAGGGCCATCAGATGCATTGTATAACATGTAAATAGGGAAAGTATAGTAATATGAATTATAATGGAGAATAGTAATACATGTATCCACTATGTCCTGGGCTAACCTATCTATGGTCCCCGACCTACCGCCCCCGATCGGGATGCCGCCTCTCCCCGTAAGCCGCCATATAGATTTTGCGCCCAAGGGGCCTCCACCTATTTTTACATGCAGTTCTTCAATCCATGTCGCAGTATGTGGTTATATGTCTAACTACCTAAAAATGTTTACATGATACAATTGTATAATTGATGTATTATGTATACATGGTGCATTAGGAACTTACCAAAAGTTCACATTAACTAGGCATCAGTACACCACTGTAACTATAGATCGTTAAAGTCCTTCAGCCTAAGATATGGCAGTATGAGGCGCACTTAAAAAAAAGACGTGGCTTTAAGTATAACTAAAAACATATATCATCATCTTCAGTGATTGTTCTTTCGTAATACTAAGTCTCTGTTCACACAAGTGCCCAATTGACTTTCACTTACATTATGAGGCAGAATTTAAAATAGTAATTTATTCAACGGCAAAAAATGTGCATCAAACTCTGTTTCAATATCTAACTCGTATTTTGCACGGGCCATTAGGCGCACCGGACTATAAGCAGCAATCAATTCCGATGACACTTATATATGGATAATTCCATATATAAGGCGTGATCGACATATAGGCGCTAGGTGCCGAGGGCGTAGGGCGAGGTCGCAGATCGGGACGGAGGCGGAGACGAGACGGCGACGCAGATATGACGAGACGCGAGATGCGCGGGAAGTGTGAGGGCGGTGGAAGGGGGGAGGGGGAGTTGAGGATGGGCATGCGGACTCATACTCTACAATAGTTCGTGCTGGGCCGCTACCGGAGACAGGACAGATCGCGCAGCGGTGAATCTGCATAGACCGATCGGCAGGTCTAGAAGTTGATGTTTGATGCCAGGTTGTCTAGCAGATGTTCCCGCATAAGGAGATCTAGCTGTCATGTCGGATAGCAAGGGGACCTTAATGTAACGATAAGGGTACTCGGCTTGCTCATCCTAGTAAGGAGCGGCTATCTCATTCGTGGCGCACCGGACTAAATTGGCGCACTTGGTGTATTTCGCGGAACTCCTGAGTGCTTTTAACGTGCGGCCTATACTAGTCCGGAAATATACGAGTACTCTGTCAGGTTTCACCACAGAATTAACAGTCAATAATTTTTTAATGGCAGAACGCCGAATGAAAGACATTCGTCCAGGTAAAGTCAAAGGAATTGTAAACCTGCCATGCATGAAGACAGTTCTGTGTGAACAGGACTCCTACACTTTGTCATTATTAGTACTAAAAGTATGGTTACAGCATTGTCGTTTAATATGTGCATTATATTGGCCAGCTATAATGGCCTATTATTAAGCTGCAATGAAAAATCATCATTGTCAACCTATCCTGCAAACTGGTACCAGAAATCACTCTGACATAATGAGGAATAGGATCAAATCTAGTATAATACACGTTGGCCTCAGAAGTTGCAAAACATCCGCTAGGCACTGTTCAGATGTGCCAAAGGGATCAAATCGCTGCTAGTGATGTGTTTAGACACTCATCAGGATTAGAAAACATTTGTGTAGTGTTATTGATAATTGGTGAAACTTAAACTAAAATACTATAGCTTCGTATACTACATCCGTGCTAATAGGGAAATGACAAATATTAAACTCTCCTTAACATATTTCCCATATGCGCAGGTTTTTTTTCACATGTACAGTAGCTTGCATACAGTGATGGGTGGGCAGTGAGTTTTGGCGAACATTCAGTACTATCATATCACAGAACACCATTGTTTCGGCAGGGCGCGCTCGCAGCCTTATTGTATCAGCTTTAAGATAAGTTCATCCGTGAAGGGGTAGGCGGGGAGAATACAAACTGGAGCGTGACCACATTGGCCACCCAAGTTTGACCATAAATGTGTCCAAAAAGTGATGGCGGGTATATGATGAGCTGAAATCTACACATATGCATATGGGAGATTTTAGGCTTAGTTCTGGATCATGATAGCCCTGGTGGGCATCGAAAGCACAATTCTCGAGGCTATATTCACACGACGCTCAAAGAAAGAGAAAAAAATAGCCTATCCCTGTATGGTGTACATGCTTCCCCTCATAATGGCTATGCCCGCCCGGAGCAGATATTAGATGCCCGTACAGGTCGCTTAGGGAACATTGATGATAGTTCCTATTTTCCCGCTGTAGTAACCGAGGGCCGTACGCAATGATTTCAATGGTCATGGGGAAGGCTCCACCCCCTCTTCTCTTTCATCGTCGTTGAGCGAATGTATGTCCGCCTGGCCTTAGCCGAGCGTCGGCGATACATTCGTCTACAAGCACTGCAGCCTTTATCCAAGGGCTCCAATTATTCTTGACTTAATCGCAATTTTAGGGTTAAAGGAGTTCTGTTTTTTATATAAAATCAATATGAGAGTATAGTATTTGTGTGTATCTATAGGAGTATTTCATAGGCATTTTCGGACAGGCATGGATTTATATGTTTACGATTTTTTGCTTATTTTTAAAATTTTTCATGATACCGGTTTCTTCTGTTTATATGCTCTTTAAGCCAATCAGTAGCGCAGCCACCTTGAAAGACGTAGCGCTGGTAGATGTATTACTTGACTTCGCATGCCTCTTGAACTAGGCAATGTTTTTATATATGAATATTAATTATTAACAGACTTTGATTGAATGTCACTGTACCGTTTTCTTCTTTGTCGTGGTCGATAGTACAAAATGTAAAAGTAATATTAAAAGCAAAGAAAAAAGAAAGACAATAAAAACATGCATCTTGCAAATTTGTTCGCATTCAGCTGAAAGAAGACTATGGAGAGGCTCCAACTCAACATCTCATGGCGTTCTAAGATTAAACAAAAAACAAAAGCACTGGATAAGTTTTGATTATATACAGAAGCGTAAAATACATTATTTTCTGAAACAATAGAGGTCTTTCAGTCATGATAAATCGTACATTATCATATAGATCAAGCAGCGGTGTTCACTCTTAATATTATTATCCACGGCCCCTTCCTTATAAAATACAATTTAAAATTAGCGCTAATGATGAGAAGTGGTGGTGGGGGGGGGCGGGGGGGGCGTATACCAGAGCCCGTCTGTACTTTATGCTACTCTCCCTCCTCCTACCTCCTGATATTTGTCCACATGTGTGCACATTTCTGCCTATTTTTAACCGCAGATTTACTCTACGTTTATGTTACCAGTAACTTAATTTTATTATTTCACATATAAATGTCCCAGGTATTGGTTTCATTATTTAGTCAGAAATTTGCCATTTGACTTAAAAATTACATAGTGTGTTAAAATTTCTCTGCTCCAACCATGGTCCCATCTCCACACTTCTTAATGCGTGTATTGTAAGATCAACATTTACAATATTGAATTTGTGAGTAGTATCCACATCATCTCAAGTCATAGAGGAGGAGGATACCGGTCCATAAGCCCAGTCTGTGAGCTTCGGGATAAGATTCTGTTCTCATCGTCCTTTATTTCTCTGTTCAAATATATTTTAGAACCTTAATAATACAGTAAGATGAATAGGATATATCAGTCCACAAATATAGCATGTTCTGGTTTTATCCAATATTGGCGGATCGAGACAGCATTATCCCTGAATGATTGTTGACCGGACTTGTCGAAGGAATAGGAGCGCACATTACCACAATCTGGTGGCCCTGTTCTAGAATAGTGCCCTATTGGAACTCAGTGATATCAAATGTCAATAGTAGGTGTGCAACAAATATAGTCTTAGAGCCTGACACAGTATAACTTTGGAAACCATGTCATTGTCATCTCATTGTCATTTAAACTTGGAAAATATGATACACCCACAATCTTACTTCCTGCTGCCAAACTTCTGTTCCCTAGATTGAGGAGATCGGAAGAAGCACTGACCTTGCAAATGTGGATTGATTAGGTTAATGAAGGTTAACAGAATGTTAGAACTGTTGCACTGGTCCCTGGGAACTAGAAGCAAATTCTGTGGAACCCCTGGACCAGTAGATGTACACAATACAGTACACTGTAATCACTTGTTTTAGCTAGGTAGTAGTCCCATGACCTGCATTTCTCTATCTCCTCTTCCTTCCCTTTCCCCGCTTTCCTTCTGCCTTCCCTTTCCTGTTAGTTTTTGGTTTTTTTGTTCAGTTTAGTTTGTTATTTTGTTTTGTTTAGTTTTTGGTAATTTATTGTAATTTTTTTGGGTGTGCAATTGTATATCATTTATGGTTTATTATAATGCACTACATAAATACAACTCAAAAGCTGAAGAAATGTGCTATTTAATTGTACCCTTTCTTGACCTTGAATTGCAATAATGGGGGAGATTTATCAGTAGTGTCTGAAGTAAAACTGTTCTAGTTGCCTATGGAAACCAATCAGAACTCAGCTGTAATTTTATAAGCAGCTGTTGAAAAATAACAGCTGTGCTCTGATTGGTTGCCATGGGCAACTAGAACAGTTCTGCTCTCAGACACTTCTGATAAACCTCCCCCAATGTAACTATGATGTATGCTTGGGAAAAAAGGAAAATTCTGAAAGAGTTTAAAAGCAAACTATTTTGGCGGATCACTGTTAGTATAGTATATGAGAGTTCTTGAATAGCAGAGGGCAAAAATATGCAAATTGGCCTTAATATAAGGAAATTTGCATCAGAGAGTTGGTTCAGATATGTGAATATTGTTTAGGGTACATTTTTGGAGCAAATTATGAACTGGTTTTACCAGTATGATAGTTCGTTCCACGGTCTCGAAGGTTTCATCAAGGAAACCACAGCAAGAAAAGTGATTGACTCTAGAAAAACCAAGACACTTGGGCATAATGTTGTACATTACTTTATAGTCTGTTTTATATATGAGATCTGAGTGTAATTCTTACCTCCAATTTACCTTTCTTGGCTGCTAGTTGCATTGGTGTGAGGCCTTCCATGTTTGTGATACTTTCTAGAAACTTGTTTCTACAGTTGCGGATGATCTTGTCATACATCTCTATTATGAATGCGTTGTGAGGTTTTTCATTCTCTGTCACAGTAACAAGGGCATGGAGGACTGTATTTCCGAAAGAGTCCTGGATGTCAATGTTGGTCTCGCTTTTATCCATAAGCAATGTCACTATGTCTGGCTGGTTGGTACAGGCAGCAAGAGCTAAGGGAGTCTCACCTAAAATGTCAAAAGTGTGGATATATTATACAGACTAAATGTTTGCTACCCCTATTCCTAAAAGGGCGATTTATGAGAAAAGTATAAAAAATAGAAAGAGGTTTAGACTGATTGATACAACTCTTGGTTTAACAGGGTCAATAGTGATTATTAGGATGGCCACATACGTTCTCTACTCACCAAAATAAAATCCATAATTTCTGCCCTTTGGGCTAAAAAATAAGCCCTGTGCACGCACATTCACTTTTGCACCTTTATCGAGAATATACTTAACAATTTTATTTTGTCGTCTTTCGATGGCTATGTGCAGAGCAGTCTGACCTACATGACAAAGAAACAGTTTCTCTAAATTATATACATATTGGCAAACGCAAAAAGAACCAAATACTGATATTGTGCTCACAATCAAATATACTAGATGTTCAGATCTATGTTCCTTTACAGAGGTGCCTGGATCCCCACTGAGGCCAAGGTAGGTACAACTTTTAGAACCCCAGATTCCAGCACAACTTTCTGACAAAAAACACACCACACCTCACGGAGGATTTCATGCTTCACGGAGGGTAATCTGGGAATATGAACGTCTGATACAATAACCCATAGACTTATAAATACATTTATATAACAAAACTCAATGTCATTAGTTACAAAATGGAGCTTAGATAGTATGATTTTAAAATTCACGAAATGTTATGGGCTTTCTAAAGTAGGTGGAGTTATCACCAAGATGGCCGCCACTGGAAACTACAAGATGATCCTTGATCCTTTAGTTCTCAATAATTCCTCCTTCCTCTTATGTTCTGCTCCCATAGTGGTCATCACATTATCTGCCCAGGCAGGTGCAGGACATGTGATGTGGACATGTGACCAGAAGCCATCTGTTCTGTGCCAAGAAAATCAACGGACTGATTAAAGGGCCAGTAGCATTTTAATTCTCCATTACATTGTGTGTCCATAAAATTTTTTTTGCTAAAGGAAGCAAAACTTTAAATAACAACTAATTACATATTAGCTTATATTTTAAGGACCCATTTGTAAATGAATTATGCCGATTCCTGGAATACCCCGTTAATGGAGTTTGGAGAGCATAAGCTTACCTAGCTTGGGGGTAAATCTGTAGTAGAGTTGTTTTTATTTTCTCTGCAAGTTGCCCCAGACATCTACATAGCCAGTAAATTTACTAAGCTATTATATAGACTATAGACTAAGCTATTATATAGATTATAAGCTACTATATAGACAGTATTGGTGAAGTGGTGGGAAGAGGACAACTTTGATTTGCTTTAATCTATTTCTCATAGCTGGGGGTCAAAAGTTATCATGACTCTCTTCTTTTTTTACAATTAATGGGAAGTGAGTAGTCATGTTGCTCATACATGGCTTAGAAATGTGTCCTCTGTTTTATTGACCAGTTTTCTTACAATTTGACAGGGGTTAAAAATAAACAAAAAAACATATTAGGTATGGCCCCACCTGAAAATCTAAAATCTAAAAATATTCATCACTCATTCATACTATGAATGCTAGAATGGGGAAAAAATCAAATTGACCAATTCAAAGCTATTTGCAACCACTTTACAATTGGGCAATGACCAACATAAAAATATATAAAAAATCTGAATTTATATGAACTACCTTTGTAATTCTCTTCTGTATACGCAGCATTGATAAATCTGTCCAGAAATCTATGTTTCTCGGTGAATGATAGAAGAATGTGCACTATCTCCTCCGTCTTTCTATTGATGTTCAGTAGGGCTTTCATCAAACAGGTTTTGCCAGTGTCCTTCGATGTCAATCTGTCCATGAGAAAATCTGAAACCATGAAACCATGTTATTTTAGATAGGTTTACTTTTTTCAGAATATAAAAATGCCATTTCCTAGACTTCAGTGAAGTCATTAGAAATGTGTTCAATGCAGTAACGGTGATGTCCCAAATTTACAAGTTATTGTCTATCCACTGGATAAGTGATAACAAGTGATGGTTAGGCCATAACTGCTGGGATTCCCAATGTACATGAGAGCAGACGTCCGGCGACCCGGAGAACAGTGTCCTGTTCTTACGAATGGATGTAGAGTCATTCCAAGCATGCGCCCTGGCGCTTCACCCACTGTCATTGCCAAACCCCTAAGCTACACTCCCATAGAGTATAATGGGGCAGGAGGAGGCACTGATCCACCCATTAGTGAGAAGTTGTAGGTCTGTAGATAGGGGTAACTTAAAAACTTGGAATAACCCCTTTAGAACAGTGATTCTCAACCTTTATAATGCTGTGACCCCGCAATACAGTTCCTCGTGTTGTGGTGCCCCCAAACCATGTAAAAGAATATTGTATTCGTGCCAAAATCTCAAAAAAAATCATGGCTCTGATAGCTTTAGGCCACCTCTATGTTTTGGTCGTTCGACCCCCACCTTGAGAAATGCTGCTTTAGAAGATGATACATTTCACACTTTATGATTGCGTTGCTATATGTACAGCCACCTTATGAGTGTTTCTCTTGTATGGTGCAGATTTTTCTAGAGGATTGTTTCTTCTGTTTAGTGCATGAGTTCTTGCGGTGCATGCTTTAAGCATGCTGTGCTTTTCTATTCAGCTATACTCTCTTTATGGGCAATGGATGGCTGCGCATGGTGTACCCAAATGTCATGAGTTGTGTCCAGCTCCAACACAAAACTTCTGGTCGGACACAACTCATATTTATAAATGCAGCTGCATTTATTCTGAAAAGCTAAATTGTCAACTCAAAGAAAAAAAATTAGTAGTTAAAAAAAACTTTAAAAAAAGGAAAAGAAAAAAAACCCCAAATGGCTCGTAAAATGTATTAGTAGGACGAAAATAAGGCTTACAAAAAGAAGAGATAACTTAACCCCATAACGACCAGGCCCTTTTTTGTTTATGCGTTTTCATTTTTCACTCCCCACCTTCAAAAATCCTTAACTTTTTTATTTTTCCATAAAAAGAGCTGTGTGAGGGCTTGTTTTTTGCATAACAAATTGCACTTCATAGTGAGAGTATTTAATATTCCTTGCTGTGTATTTGAAAGAGGGAAGAAAATTCCAAATGTAGTGAAATTGGTGAAAAACACATTTCTGCCATATTTTTGTTGGCCTGGTTTTTACGTGTTTCACTGTTCGTCCCAAATGACATATCTCCTTTATTCTTTAGGTCAGTACTATCATGGGGATACCAAATTTATATAGGTTTATAATGTTTTCATGCATTAAAAAAAAAAGTAATAAAAATAGTAACTTTTTCATACTTCAGTGTAAGGAGCTGTGTGTGGTGTAATTTTTTGCAGCTTTTGGTGTTGTTTTCAATGGTACCATTTGGGGCTGTAAAAGTGGCTTTTTTGACTTTAGGCGCAATTTTCCAATACGGGGCTAAATACCAGCAAAAACTTTATTATATTTTGATAGATCTGACATTTTGGGATGCGGGGATGCCTAACATGTTTATGATTTTTACTGTTTATTTATATTTATATCAGTTCTAGGGAAAGGGGGTGATTTAAATATTTATGTTTTTTATTTACTTTTTTAACTTTTTTAAAACAATTTTGACTTCTTTACTTTAATCCTAGCTTGTCTGATTGATCCTACCATATCCTGCCATTCTACACTATGGCAGTATATGGGGATTCTCCACATCATCAAATTGCACTTGTAATAAATGTGTTAAAACGAGACAGCCTTGGGTCTTTGTATGACCTGAGGCTGTCATAGTAACAAATCACTGATCCCCGATGACGTCATGGGGAGCGACAATCTAAGCCAACATTGCAGCCATCCGCTTTTTAATGCTGCTGGCAGCGTTGCCGGCAGCAATCGATGGGTAAGCATTGGTAGGTGTTTGCTGCAAATGCTCCCTAGCTATGGAGAGGTGTCAGGATTCAGGATGCGTGAATCCACTGGACCACCATGGTAGGTGGCACTAGCCGACACATAAGTGGCACCTGGTCTCCACCAGAGCCCGCCGCAAAGCTGGATGGACTTGCTGCGGCAGGGTACCACCAGGTCGTTCCACAGGTGCGACTAGCCCGCTGTGACAGCCGAGGTCGAGGTACCATAGTGAAAGACAGTCTCAGGGTCAGGTCCAGGCACAAGGTCAGGGCAGGCAGCAGAGATGCAATGTCAAGTCCAATCCGGGGTCAGCAACGGGAGGTCCAAGCAGATGGGAACTGGAACACCAGCCCATGGGACACAGGAACACAACGGCGCAGGAACACAGCAACATGGTGGAACTTTGGTAACACAGGAACATTGAGGGACTCTGGTAACACGGGAACACGGCAACACAGGAACACGCCAACACAGGACTAAGGAGCAGGAACACACCAGAGCAGGAATGCAGGATACACAGGAACACACAGGAACGCTGGAGGCACAGGAATGCAGGAGACACAGGAACGCAGGATAATCGCTTGGGAGCTTTTTCAAAGGCTGGATGCAGGAGCATCCGTGACAAGAGGGCTCGGCCCGTGAGCCCTCTCCAAACACCCTCAGCTGACACGTGATGTAGTAATATGTCACACGTTGTTAAGGGGTTGTACCACAGGATTCCCGCTCCATTTGCTATTTATGTTGTGAAGGAAGTTGCCCAAGAGAACACTCAGGTATCTCCAGCACTCTTACAGTAATGGGAGTGTAAGAGTGGCAATTTCTGACACCATAATATTGAATGAAGAGACAGGATGCATATTATTCCTGATTCTCCATATATAAGTTATCGGGGGGCTCTAGTGGTCACACCCAGAGAGATCAGATTTTTATCGATATCCTGTGTATAGAGAATATCAATACAACATGTTAAAATCCCTTTAAGGTTACCTGCAGGTGATGCATATTGCCATGCGATCAATCTGCACAAAATCCTGCATCAAAATCTGCATGCTTATTACTGATTTACTGTGCAATATCCTAACCATTTTTCATTCAAATTTTTGCAATCAGTTACAGATTAACTGATAACTGTTACAGCTGATTATTGCAGCCTGGGACTAAAGTACAATAAATTACCAATATCCAGAGGTCCGTTTGTAACTAGGGGTCGTATGTAAGTCGAGTGTTCTTAAGTAGGGGACCGCCTGTATTATGTAGTGAATTTCTCATGTGTTAAATTTGGAAAAATCCACATAGAACATGTATTGGTTGATGTTACCCTAAAAGTGCAGCTCAGCTGAATTGACTACATAAAACTAAGTTTCAATTTCAGACAATGAGCAACATAGAGAAAAATAAATGTATGAAATAATCATATAAATAATAATCATATTACCTTCCGCACACTTCTCTGTAAAGAGAGATGACAATTGCTCAATTTCTCCCAGTAATCTGACGAGTGACGATGGGTCTCCTTCTGAAACAGCCTTCAATATGAGATCTTTCTGTTTTTTTGTTTTTTTAATAAAGTCGGATGCATAGTCACTGCAACATTAAAAAAAATACTTTCAGAACAGTGAGACAGATTTACTATGCTATAAATATCTTCTGGATTTACCCGTGGGTGATGCCAGGTGATAAAAGTGGCACATTCTGACAACAGCACCTATGTAATGGCTTAGCTAAAGACCAAAAAAATTGGATGAATCTACCATTAGAAGTAGATTCATCCTTCCCAACTCTAGTTTAATCTTTAATAATGCTGGAACCTAACCTAACTAGTTAAAACTTTATTTTGGTAAATTAACTGTAAATGTAAGATAACTGCAGAGGCTACTGGGGCATGTACTTGCCTCAGCTCCCACTACCAGCCAGGCTAGTACACGCCCCAGTAGCCTCTGAAGTTAATTTACATATTCCTAAAATAATGTTTTTAAGAAGTTAGGTTCAATTCCATGGTAGATTCATCATGGTAGGTTTCCCTTAAGCAGTCGCTATATTAGCCCAGGTTTGCTACTCCTAGATTCCTTGTCTATTGTTATTAGGGTGGACCTCACACGCAAGTGATACATAAGCAGGGATGGACCTAATCTCTCTGCTGCCTGAGGCAAAGTAGAGAATGGCGCTCCTGTTGCCCTATCCATAAGTAATATATCATGATATTTTTTTTAGTAAGTGGGTTCTCAATGCAGTGCGTCACACCTATGCTGGCAGGGGTTGTCAATAGACATTATTTTTATGTGTCAAGTCCTGCTTTTTAGCAAGTGGCTGCACCCATGATGCTGCCCACCTTCTTGCTGCCTGAGGCACCCCTCAGAGGATGGTGCACCCCTAAACATAACAGTCCCAAACAAAGGACCCACAGTCCATTGTTGTTTGTGGCCTGATTTTGCACATGTCTAATGTAGATAGCCTTTAAACTGAATTTCTGCAAAATTTTGATGGTTTAAATCCCTGAACCTGGACTTCAGACAGAAGTTTGGGTTCGGCATTCAACCTCAACACCCACCAGTAACTCCTGCAAATAGTGCTGCTATTTACTCTAGGATCACCTCTCCCCAATGACGGCAACATTTAAATGGTTAATATCCGCAATCAGTGTCAGCATGTTGGATTTCAGTACAGTGCTGACACATTTTGCATGATCTGTAGAAGTGTGCAAATGGTACTCTGCTACAGATCAGTAGGCAGTTCACCATATAATTCAATAAAACAGTATATTAAAGGAGTGAACAGACCTATTTTGTTCATTATTCGGTCAAACATGGCAAACCAGAAATTAAATGTGTCTGCTTATCACTACATAAAACTAACATAGAATGTCACCAATACTTAAACTGATGTTACCTGTTAGTCAGGTTCACCAAGCAGGTGGTCACATCCTCTGAGGGGGAATCAACTTCACCACATTTACTGTTGTCACTATGAAAATAGAAGAAGAAAAAATAAATATTCACCTTAAAAGCTACAAATGTAATTATTTCATTGAATTATTGTCATATTATGAAATTACTTTATTAAAGGAAACCTACTACTTGAAATAGTAGGTGTAAAATGCAGGGTGAGCTGGTGCCGGAGCTTATTTTTGTTAGTGTCCTAAACCGCTGTATCGCGGTTTAAACACTTTTTAATCTTTATAGCTGAAGCAGCTTCGGCGCACCAAGCGCGCGACCGTGCGCGCGTGATGTCACTGGCTCTCCTTCACTTCCTATGTAGGTGCGCACATGGTCGCAGCTTGGTGCGCCGAAGCTCCTTCAGCTACAAATGTTTAAAAAGTGTTTAAACCATGATACAGCGGTTTAGGACACTAACGAAAATAAGCTCCGGCACCAGCTCACCCTGAGCTGGTGCTCGCTATATGCATCTTACACCTACCACTTCAAGTGGTAGGTTTCCTTTAAAAAAAAGTGCTTCTCACTCATATCCAGCAGTGCCACCGTTGCACAGGTCTCTGTTTTTAAACATCTGCTCTATTTTCCTTGGGGGAGAGGCTAAGCAAAGTTATAAAAATAGGCCAAAAATTCCCTTTCTAAAGATTACATATAAATATAATGTAGTATGTGCAATATACCCCACCGGGGCCTAGCCTTTTCTTGGTGGCCTGGAGGCTGACGGGGCCCAGAATACTGGAGTGGCTGGCTAGTGCGGCCAATGGAACGCTGTGGTCACGGTGCTTGGTATGGGGACCAGAGGGCTGTCCTACAGCCTGGCAGGTCTCCAGCAGGTGGTGTGTGCAAGAAATAAGGAGGGAGAGGCTGATGTACTGGTTCTCCCTGGGGCAATCCATGAGTGTCTGCAAGATAAGTCCCTAGGTAATGGATGGGAAAGCCTGTGGTGGTAGACAGCCGTAACCATGGATCAGACGGAGGCAACGTTGTGCAAATCAACTTACAGTTTTTTAAAATTATTTTGTAACAGCAGGCAATGGCCCAAAATGATCAAACAGCAGATTCTGGTTGCTGGAGTGGTCATGGAGAGTGGTCCACAGGAATGGTGCACCCCGCCTCATAGTAGATGCAGGCTGGGATGGTTCAGGGAGAACTGTGTCCAAGTAGTGGAAGCTGCAGTTTCAGGCTTGAGTCTCCAAACTTGCCCTGTGTGTCAGGCAGTAGGCCTGAGGCACTATCAGTTCCTGGGATTAGTATATGTAGCAGCAGCACTGAAGGTGTGCTGCACACACTGGCTCCTTACTGAACTGAGACAGATACACTAAGACCATGTGGTCTGGCTTTCTTCTCTGACCATGTGCTTTCACCCAACAGGTGTTTTTTATACTCCCCCTGATCAGGTGGTAGCGCCTCTACAATCACACTCCAGGTTTCATAGCAAACAGGTCATTGGCTAATTACATGCACCAGTTAACTGTTGCCTTTCCAGGCAGTATCTACAGTAGCAATTACAGTTAGTTCTCCCTGCATTATCCTCTGGATGAGTTGTGCAGGCTCACCAGATAGATCCTGACAAGGAAAGGGCACTATTCGCAACTACCCACCTGCCTATGCATTGGCAGGGATGTTGCATATGTATATTACATTTAAAATATATTTGTATTAAACCATATACATTGGCTCAGATTTATCTGACTTCACATTCTTTTCATTGCAAACTGCTTACATGTGTATTTAAGAAGTGTCGCGGCTGCAATATTCTGCAATGAAGGGGGCATTCCTGTGCACTGTTGGACCCTGCAACACATTTATCAAGCAGTGGCCGACAGAATTGTGTAGCACAATGTTAAAGCTGCACTAAAAGAAACTTGGTGCACTCTGTTGGAGCACCAGATTCACGAAGAACGTGCAACACATTTCATGAATCTGTTCCACACTGCTCCCTCTACAGGCAAACTGCACATAGTACAGTTTGCACTATTTTTGATAAATGTGGTCTATTATCTGCAAAATCCATCATGATAAACCAGGAAAACTTATTAATAGATCCAGGCACCATCACTGTGGTAATCTTCTTATATTTCTTATCCATGGCCTCCTTCCTTCTAAAATCAACAAAAATTATGCTAATAACCAGAGCCACTCTGTGCAGTAGCTTCCCAGGTTATTAAACTGTCTTACCCACCCCTTTGCCCCCGCATCACTTCCCCTTCCCTCTGCCTTGTGTAATCTTACTGTTAAAGCACACAGCTTTGAGGGCGTGGTGCTCCTTGCACAATGTAACAGCCTGTAAATCTGCAGCACGGAGAAGCTCTGGTAAACCCCAATAAAGCCTTCTGCTTCAGTAGCATAATTTTAAAAGTTTTCTTTTGAAAGGAAGGTTCTGTGGGAAGAAAAGTCAAAATCTCGCAATAGCTAATTTTTCTAATTTGTTACTCAAATAATGTTAAAATTGAACTAAATATGGCACATTTCCAAAACGGGAACAGATAAAAACTACCAAAAACTACCCCCATCCCTTTGTAATACTCTGCTCCTGTCTACTAACAAGACATTGACATTTATGATTTGTATTGTATATTCCACAAAAGTAAAAGTTAAAAATATAGATTTTGGGGATTATTGCCTAATTCTCCTACACATAGAATGACAAGATCGGATACCACGGGTTCTAGAAACCTTTCTGGCTTTCTGTTATGGAAATGAGACATTCATCTCTATAACATGAACATTCAAGAAAAGCCAAGAGAAGTGTGTATAGGCCAAAAAATGGGTATAATAACTAAAAGTGAACATCGATTTTTGAAGGTACAGAATCCAGTAACACCCACCTTCTACATGCTCCCCAAGGTGCATAAATCCCTCATACGTCCCCTGGTCCATAGTCATGTGATGTCACACAGGGGCACGGCCAGTTAGAAAAACAAGAGACAACGTTGATAAGATATATTACAAAATCTAGTGATGCTATAATGCAAATTTCCCAAAGAAACATATATCTTTGGAGTGGATAGCCAAATAACAAAAAAAAGTTACAACAAAAATTGTATAAAAATATGCAATCTGTATTAATAATGTAAAGTTACATACAGGTTAAAAAATGAATGCTGTCCACAGTTAATGCAGTGCAATATTGTTATCTCGAGCTACTGCAGAGGACACCCCAATGGCCACTAGATGGCACCATACCGTGATAAGACATATATACACTCACCGGCCACTTTATTAGGTACACCTGTCCAACTGCTCGTTAACACTTAATTTCTAATCAGCCAATCACATGGCGGCATTTAGGCATGTAGACATGGTCAAGACAATCTCCTGCAGTTCAAACCGAGCATCAGTATGGGGAAGAAAGGTGATTTGAGTGCCTTTGAACGTGGCATGGTTGTTGGTGCCAGAAGGGCTGGTCTGAGTATTTCAGAAACTGCTGATCTACTGGGATTTTCACACACAACCATCTCTAGGGTTTACAGAGAATGGTCCGAAAAAGAAAAAACATCCAGTGAGCGGCAGTTCTGTGGGCAGAAATGCCTTGTTGATGCCAGAGGTCAGAGGAGAATGGGCAGACTGGTTCGAGCTGATAGAAAGGCAACAGTGACTCAAATCGCCACCCGTTACAACCAAGGTAGGCAGAAGAGCATCTCTGAACGCACAGTACGTCGAACTTTGAGGCAGATGGGCTACAGCAGCAGAAGACCACACCGGGTGCCACTCCTTTCAGCTAAGAACAGGAAACTGAGGCTACAATTTGCACAAGCTCATCGAAATTGGACAGTAGAAGATTGGAAAAACGTTGCCTGGTCTGATGAGTCTCGATTTCTGCTGCGACATTCGGATGGTAGGGTCAGAATTTGGCATCAACAACATGAAAGCATGGATCCATCCTGCCTTGTATCAACGGTTCAGGCTGGTGGTGGTGGTGTCATGGTGTGGGGAATATTTTCTTGGCACTCTTTGGGCCCCTTGGTACCAATTGAGCACCGTTGCAATGCCACAGCCTACCTGAGTATTGTTGCTGACCATGTCCATCCCTTTATGACCACAATGTACCCAACATCTGATGGCTACTTTCAGCAGGATAATGCGCCATGTCATAAAGCTGGAATCATCTCAGACTGGTTTCTTGAACATGACAATGAGTTCACTGTACTCAAATGGCCTCCACAGTCACCAGATCTCAATCCAATAGAGCATCTTTGGGATGTGGTGGAACGGGAGATTCGCATCATGGATGTGCAGCCGACAAATCTGCGGCAACTGTGTGATGCCATCATGTCAATATGGACCAAAATCTCTGAGGAGCTTCCAGTACCTTGTTGAATCTATGCCACGAAGAATTGAGGCAGTTCTGAAGGCAAAAGGGGGTCCAACCCGTTACTAGCATGGTGTACCTAATAAAGTGGCCGGTGAGTGTATGTCTTATATATGTCTGTAATATCATACCCAAGTAATGGTAAACTACCAAACAACTGTTGTACTAGTGACAATCATATAAAACAAAAAAAAATAATTTTCTATAATTCTGTAGAGCACTGTCAAGTAGAACTAAATAGAAATAAAGCGGCACATAGTTCTGCCAATCATATCTGCCATTTTGCATTAGGGATTTGCTAAGACCATCATCGATGTGGTATGTTAAAATGTGAGTTGCCCTTCCCTTAAACCTTTTCATGACAAAGGATCATTGGTACCTGAATGTCTATGTCATAATTTGTAGTTCTGTTCTTGTAACTGATATATTTGACAGGTCTACTGTACATATCATAACAAGTTTTTCTTAGTTTTGTTTTTCATGAGATTTTCATTTGAGACTTTAACTTGAAAGGAAGCAGTAAAATTGAATAAACCTATACAATAATATGTAAAAAATATGTACGGTATCAGTCAGTCATCCTTCCCCAGGTTCAGCTACAGAGGGTGCATGTACTTGTGCAAACTTTGTGTCTACCTGAAGCTCCTTCTCCATTCCACCTTTAGCTGTCAGGCTGGAAAGAGGGCACATTGCACATGCCTATATCTTCTGAACTGTAGCACCTTTAATATCACACCAAGACTGTGTAATTATGAGCCACAGATTGAGAGATACCACTATTAAAGTTCAGTCCGGAGTGGGAGCTGTATATAAAAATGGCATCTATGATTGCATATTTAACAGTGAATGAATCTGGTTCTGTGGAACCGAAAGCCATAGATCTTTTTAATATGAAAACACAACTGTTTTTCTTGCTGCCAACGTTAAAAGTGTTCGAAGAGTACCCCTGCCTTGACGTCTATACATTGCTCTCAGCCCCCCGGTATGTGCATTTAGAACATACAGTAGGTATGGAAAGTATTCAGACTCAAGACAAAAAAATTGTACACTCTGCACCCCACCTTGAAAAAAAAAAACCTGAAATGTAGATCGTTTTGCTAATTTATTTATCAGTAGATTCTCCACTAGGGGCATTCTGGGAAAATATGAAAAAGTTTTGCAGGATGGGATAAGGAAAGGGAGCTGGCTTACAAGGTAGCTAAAAGTGGTTTTCTTTATCCCATCCCGGAAAACTTTGCATATTTTCCCATCATCCGCCTAGTATCCATAGCATTCATGGCTATAAGACTCCACACACCTACATGGTGGCCTTAACTGCCAGTCTCCGTAAGAAGCACTCCTACTTCTTGACCCTAGTCACAAGCCTCTCACCCAGCCAAACCAGTTCCCTACGCTGTACTGAGGAGACCCAACCAGGTTGAAACATTTCTGTCTACAGTTGGGAGTCTGTTCCTTGTGGAAGAGATATACTGGTTTGGTTTTTATCCCGCATCATGTCATAAGACCTTTTGTATTTCATGCTTGATGTCAAGGGAGCTGCCTTAGAAGGTAGCTGAAAGAGGCAGGGTTTTCCTTATCCCATCCTGAAAAACTTTGCATATTTTCCCAGAATCCCCCTAGTGGAGCATCCATGGCTATAAGACGCCACACCCCTACAAGGTGGCCTTAACTGGCAGTCTCAGTAAGGAGAACTCTTACTTACCGTTCCAAGGAACTCAGAGATGACAAAAGGTACAAAAGAATTTCTGCAGAACTCAAAGTTCCTAAGAGCACAGTACCTCCATAATCCTTAAATGGAAGAAGTTTGGGAGGACCAAAACTCCTCCTCGATCTGGCCGTCCAGCCAAACCAAGCAATTGTGGGAGAAGAGCCTTGGTGAGAGAGGTAAAGAATAACCCCAAGATCCCTGTGGTTGAGCTCCAGAGATACAGTAGGGAGATGGGAGAAAGTTCCACAAAGTCACCTATCACTGCAGTCTCTACCAGTCAGGGGTCTATGGCAGTGTGCTGACAGAAGCCGCTCCTCAGTGTAAGACATATGAAAGACACATACAGGGTGCAAACATGTAAAGGACTCCCTGACTATGAGAAGTAAGGTTCTCTGGTCTGAAGGGATGACCTGCCAAATACAATCCCTACAGCGACACATGGTGGTGGTACCACCATGCTATGAGGTCAGGGAAACGACGACTGGTTGCAATTGATCGAAAGATGCATGTGGTCAAGTTTAGAGATATCCTGGATGGAAACCTATTCTAGAATGTTCTGGACCTCAGACTGGGCTGAAGGTTCACCTTCCAACAAGACAATGACCCTAGGCACACAGCGAAAATAACAAAGCAGAGGCTTCAAGACATCTCTGTGACCATTCCTGACTGGCCCAGCCAGAGCCCGGACCTTAACACGATTGAACATCTCTGGAGAGACTTAAAAATGGCTTCCACCAACGTTCACCATCCAACCTGAGGGAACTGGAGAGGATCTGCAAGGAAGAGGCAGATCCCCAGGTGTAAAAAACTTTTTGCCTCTTCCCAAGAAGACTCCTGGTTGTACTAGCTCCAAAGCTGCTTCTGCGCAATACTAAGCTAAGAGTCTGAATACTTTTCACGATGTGATATTTCAGTTTTTCTTGTAAATATTTTTGCTAATTTATTAAAGATTTTGGAAAAAAGTGAAAAATGTAAAGGGGTCTCATACTTTCTGTACCCACTGTGTATATAAACACAAAGCTGTTGTGAAGAAGTTAAACTCACAAAATATGTGTAAGTTGCCATAGACCCAGAACTTCAGAACATGAATCCTCATTTGAACCCCCTTACTGGTTAACATTAATGTAAACATTTTTATTTCTATTTATAGAAATTCACTCCCTAAACACAAGTACATTAGATATAAGGATTCATAGTAAAAGAAGAGGTTATCTCGGGACACATACTTGCCAACTAGCACATATTTCTAATTCCCACAGGGTTGAAAAGGTTCATAAATAACATAACTGAGTAGTGACTTGATGTGAGGTGAAGGCAAAGATTTAGAAATGCTAAATTGATCACTTGCAGTTCTCAGCAAACTACTAATAAACATAACATCATCGCTTCATGTTAACTCTTTCTGGGGCAATTATCATGATGTAAAAGTGATTGATGTTCCCCTCGCCCCACAGATTGTGCCGATATACCAAGAAGTTCTGGCCTTGTAGTATATTTGTCTCCGGACTATGTGGATGGAGTTTAAAGGGGTTTTCCCACGAAGCAAAGTTAGGCCCAATCCATGGGATAGGGCCTAACATAAATCACTTTTACATCATAATAATTGCCCCACAAAGAGTTAACATGTAGCAATGAACCCACTTCATACATATACTGCATAATTCAGCTAACACATATGGCTGACACCTGAAATCGTTGCTGGCACTAATTGCATATGTCAAACTCTTAAAATTCACCATCATTTATCCTAGGGGGTCTCGAAAAACTGTAAAAAAAAATAAATTTAAACATAAATAAATAAAGGATTTTTTTAAAGCTACAAAAGTGTGAAAGAGGCCTTTTTGTAATGTTTAGTTCATTTTCCTATAATTATAAATAAATTCCCTACTCTTCTTCAGTCTTTCAGAGCTGGCGATCACATGACTGCTAGGTCTATAACCACGGTGGCAGCACCAACTCTTATATTCACTGCATAGCGCAACTTCAAAAAAGTAGCGAAGAAAGGAGAAGCGTAAATTAGCTGCTTCTGCTTTGTCCCTAGGGTGTCTGTCTCTGACAACCGGAAACCTGGTCCTGCTACTGCAATCAGCATGGGAGCAACTGCATCGACCCAAAAAGATGTTGTTGCCAATTAGGGACTTTCACTACCTGCCGTTAAATTACAAATACTTTCCGCCTTCATAGAGTTGTTCTAAACTCGGCACCACAATGTTGCGCAAAATCTTATTATAATATTTGGCACACCTGACCAAGCCCCTTTTCAATTGTTCACGCCCCTTAGTTGGACAAAAAAAGTGTTGAAAACAGGGCTAAAACCCATGATAAGTGTGACAGAAAGCATTTTCTGGGGCAAATTACACCACAAGTCTGGAAAATTATGCTTAATACATCTCCCCCAAAGGGCTTTCAGGATCAAGTTAAAGTGAATATTACTGAAAACTGCATGGGTTTCAAAATTTATAAAAATTTTTATAACTTTGACTCATTTCTTTATTTATATAGCGCACACAGATTCCGCAGCGCTGCACAGAACTCGCCAAATTGGTCCCTGTCCCCAATGGGGCTCACAATCTAATCATCCTACCAGTATGTTTTGGAGTGTGGGAGGAAACTGGAGGACCCAGAAGAAACCCTCGCATCTTATAGTCTATCATAAGATGTCATTCAACTTTTCATGCCTCCCATTTACTAGAGACAAATTATAGCAATTGTTTTCCCGATTTTTTAATAAATGAGAATTAATCAAGAAATGTGGTTTGAGAAACTGAACACCTTACAGCTAACAAACCCACCGGAGTACAAAGTGTGTAAAAGCCAGATTTCTGAGTGGGGGCTTGATGCCCCCAAATGTTTTAATAAAATATTACAGATAAAAAAAAGAGGCATAGGGAGACTTACCATATTGTAACATTTGTATCCATAGGCTTAGAAAGCACAAGATGTTTCTTTTCAATGGGAGAAGCTTCATCATCTGTGCTGTCATCCAGCGTGGAGCTTTCAGTAGCCATAATGTCACCTAGTCCAACTCCAAAGAACGCTGCACATAATATCCCAGCACAGAGGCACCTGACTTATTATAATAGAAAATCTGTGACCGTGTGAAGAAATCTCCAGATTGTATGTCATAAAACTAGTTAAAAGTACACAAAGGTGGAGTAAATAGGACGGAGGATGGCTCATCCACATACCCACCTAACCTGTTCTCTGGTTGTGGTAGTGTTTCATGGCACACCCTGACACAAGACAATATCTCTATCAATGTTCCTGTCCTCTGATGCTACTGTGTAACCGGCGCATCAGCTGCTTCCACTGGAATGTATCATGAATCATGAAGTTATATCATAGATATTACGCTTACTGATATGACAAAACATGTTAAAGAGGACCTATCACCGCCTCAACTCTTTATATCCTTTAATAGACATTGTAGCACTGATAATGGCACAACTGTAATTGTTTGGAATTTTTCTATTCCAATTCTATTGACAGTGATTATTCTGTTACAATTCCAGATTTGGGAGCGCTTCTAAACATGTTGTTGACTGTTGATGAGGCTATTGCCTGTATATGCAAATGCAACATCCCCCACCGGGGCTTAGCCTTTTCTTGGGGCCTGGAGGCAGCTGGGGCCCAGAATACCGGAGTGGCTGGCAATTGCAGCCTAGGGCACGATGTGGTCACGGTGCTTGGTGTGGGGACCGGAGGGCTGTCCTACAGCCTGGCAGGTCTCCAATAGGTGGTGTGTGCAGGAAATATGGAGGGAGAGGCTGATTTCTCCCAGGGGCAACCCCTGAGTGTCTGTAAGATAAGTCCCTGGGTAATGGATGGGGAACCCCTGTGGTGTTAACAGCCGTATCAAGGGATCAAACAGAAGCAACATTGTGCAAATCAACGACGATTCTTTGTTGAACAGCGGATAGCAGGCAACGGGCCAAAATGGTCAAACAGCAGATTCGGATTCTGGCACTAGAGTGATCGTGGAGAGTGGTCTGCAGGATAAGGCACCAGCCTGATAGTAGATGCAGGCTGGGAGAATTTAGATGGAGCTGTTTCCAAACAGTGGAAGCTGCAGCTCTGGATTAGAGTCTCCTGACTGAGTAGGTTTCCTTTGATTAATAAAGGCAAAAAAGTAATCCACATTTTGATGCTGCATCTACCGCTACTCTCCTGATGCTGTAATTGACTTGGCCATGGGCTGGCTATCTAACTTATCCTGATTTTCTCTACCACCCTCCAGGCTAAATTCACACTACCATTCCTTACCTCAGTTAAAAAGTGGAGAATTGAGGTTTAACGGAGGTTTAATGTATTAGTTAAAAATCCCATTGACATCAATATAAATTTTATGTCACCTGTTATGGTCAGTTTGGCAGGGATATGTTATCCAGGCGGGTTTTTTAAACGGAGGAAAAGTAGTATAGCCTCTCTCATTTTTTTGTCCCAAAAAAGGCATAGATAATGAATACCTGCAGAGATGGAACATAACGGATGACATAAAATTTACATTGCTGTCAATTGGGTTGAGACTTTAAACCTCTTTACTTTTTAGCGAACGTAAGGAGGTAAATAATGGTAGTGTGAAATGAGCCTTACTTGCTTATGCCATTGTCTTATCATTCCCTATTAATCTCAATATTTAATGATCTTGATTGTCATATAAGAAGAGCCTGCTCTCTGTTCAGCCGAGGACCACTCATTTGAGATAGGGGGTCTTATATACTTAATTTGGAATACTGCTGTCATATAGGTGGTCCTGTTTTGCCGCAGACCGCCAAAGGCTTCCGGTATACAAACTTTGAGAAAAAAGCCCATAAAAACTCATTGTTAACATACGTATTTTTCCACGGCTGATTTCCATAAAAAAAAGGAGATGTGTGACTAATTTCCACAGTCGTCTGCATCTGCTGTAACTCCATCCGTCTGAGAAGAGATCCAGTAATGATGACATTGATTGCCTGAGAAGGTTAGGGTGCTAGAGAGAAAATTCAGTGGAACAACCCCTGTTAAATATTAAGGATTTACAATGGTCTAATTCGGGCCTGACTCAAGAGTTGATCAAGCAACAAGAGTGCTACATGAGTGTATGTGTTATACTAATCAGGACCACATATGGCCAGCACTTGTGTTGTATGTACATTTTATATGGATGTGATCAAGTTGAGAGGATGAAATTGGCTTATGCACGGCTAGGCATAGCCCAGGATTTGTGGCGTGGTACCACCAGGACGTTCCACAGATGGCTTTGTCTGCTGTACAGAGGCAAGGTTCAGAGAAGTTGAGCAGAATCGTAGTCGGGGACAGGCAGGAGGTCAGGTTAGGCAGCACAGGATCGGAGTCGGGGATGTAGCGGTGGGTCAGTACAGGCAGCAAGAAATCAAAGTCAATTGTGGAACCAGGGTCACAACAGGAAATATCAGCACAGGGCATAGGAACAAAGCTTTCTCTAGGGCACTAGGCACGAAGATCTGGCGGGGTGTACAGGGAGAGGCTGGCTTATGAAGGATTCTGGGAACCAATGGTGCACTTGCCCTTACAATTTACAGGAGCTGGCGCACGCACGCCCTAGGAGGCAGGGACATGCGCGTCTGACCGGCGTGCCAAACAGGAACGCGGGCGTGTAAGGAAGATGGTGGGGGTCCTAGGCAGCGAAGAGGGGCACGGGTGCACCTGTGACTTGGGACATGGGTCACAGGAGCACCCGTGACATTAACTTTTTATAATAATTACCTTTAGGAGTAACCCAAGTAAGGTATTTTGGGAAGAATATATCAAAGGACTCAGAAAATAATTATAATATTCCATAAAATATATCTAACAAACCCCTTTTAAAAATAGTAAAGACTTGGAGTTGACGCAGGTAGGGAAAAGTTTGTTTTGAATCAAGGTAATGGAACTTTTTTGACAAAATGCAAATATAAAGCAGTATGACATTTTTGTATTGGTAATGGACATTATGTAAAGAGCTGTATTGCTTACAAGGTCTTGAAATGCAGCCTGGGGTTTAGTCACCCAATATTAATGCAAATCTGACTTTTTGAATCCTTCATCCCTACGGTATCCAACTAGAAGTTAATTTTAAATGGCAAGTCTATAAAATTCAGAATGAAAAAAGAATTAATATACCGTATTTTTCGGCCTATAAAGTGCACCGGATTATAAGGCGCACCTCTAATAAATGCCTGCTAAGACATCTAGGTTCATATATAAGGTGCACTGGAGTATAAGGCGCAGGATCAAATGCAGTACCTAAAAATGACCAACTGTGCACAGTTCTAGCAGCTACACTTCCCGGGAAACTTGTCTTCAGCGTGTCAGAGAGCTCCGATCTCAGAGGTATGGGCTGCTGGGGGTTAATGCAGGGTGATGCAGCAGGGGAAAAGCAGTCTCCCTCTGCCCCTTCTCCTTCCCTCCTCAGCCAGGGTGTTATTCCTGTGGGGTTCCCTGTGGCTCCTTCTCTTTCCCCTGTTACAGGGCTGTCAGGTATGGGGGATTGGTTACTGATGATGATGATTGCCTCGTGGTCGGCACTATGGCAGCTCCGGTCTCTCCGTGCTAGGGGAGGGCAGGATGGGCACAATGTTAGTCGTGGTGCCAGGGCACTTCAGGAGCTAGGGGCCCTGTATACTGTGTGGGAAGGTGCAGGAAATTTCTGGGATGGAGCTATTAAACACTGGTAAATGTACAGTACATCTTGTCTGTATTACATTTCTGTATAAGTTCATATATAAGGCGCACTGGCCTATAAGGCGCACCTTTGATTTCTGAGAAAATTAAAGGATTTTTGGTGCGCCTTATAGGCCGAAAAATATGGTAAAGTAGTATGTCTATCAGCAGTCCAGAGTAAAACTGTTAGCACACACTTAATATTTTGATGATGAGTGTTGCGAAAGCTGTTCAGCATATGTCATTTCCATCACTGCTTTCACTGCTGTGTGGATAAATTGATCTGGCATGTGCAAATAATCTGGTGGATTAAATAGTTACAAGCACAAAGGTATCTGGGTGCGTCCAGACAGTCAGGTGACGTTAAAGGTTTGATAAATGTAGATGATATGTTGCAACAACAAGAAAAAATTTAGCACTACTCCAAACTCTTCAAACTCTTCAAACACTTGATACGTTTCATGGGAAACACGTATCGGGTCAGCATACACTGCCTTTGGTTGGTAACTATTTACTGCTCTACTGTTGTGTGACATTCCTTAATTTGATGGAAGGTGTTGGTTTACTACTTTATATTCCCTTTATGGGACCTATTTGGTTATACTCTTTTTAATTTATAGCTTATCATAGCTGAGATTCTCAGCTCTTGCAATTGCGCCAAAATCCGATCGCGTGCGCCAAATTCCCTTCGGAATTTGGCGCAAGAACGGAAAAAATCGGGAAACCCGGCGAAAGTGCGGCCGTGGAGCCCTTAGTAAATGAGCCCCTATGTGTCCATAAGCTGTAATAGGTTCAGTGAAAAATCACTGATGTGAAAAGAAACACCAATGTGAAACCACACCAAGGGCACGTTCACACATTCAGTTTTTCAGATGCAGTTTTCAAAGCCAAAAGCAGAGGCTGATCACCATGAGGGAGAACACATCATTGAGCAGTGCAGCTCCTCCTTTTTTTTCACTCCACTTTTTTCACCTTCCCATCTGAAAAATGAAACATTTGAACGCACCCTCAGGCTATTGTTAAAATGTGACGATCGTTTGGTGTGTTTTAAACCCATGTTTTTAAGATAATTTACCAATAAAGATGGACTTTGAAGAGACCTGAGGCGTAGTGCTGGATCTTTCCTTGTTTGATCAGCCTTGAGCCTTCCGTGCACCATCTGGTACTCCAGGAAGCTGAGGTCCAGTGAGCTGGTGCTTGGATTTGAAAGGTATGTGGATGAGTTCAAACAGTTGGAGAATGTGAAATTGTTACATTTAGCCGCAAACATGATATTGACGGGTACACTTCTCATACTAAAAGACAGAGAAACATCAGTCACAAAGTTGATATTTTATAGGATAGAGCAACAAAAAGTATCTAATATTTGTGAACTGTAAAGAAAATGATACATTATTTTGCAAATTTTTGCTACCTTATAAAACTGAAAGGTTTTGGGTGCAGAAGGCATGCATATGTATTCTTGTCTGTCGTGTTGTACTCTGATACGCCTAAATAATATCTATCATGTTGCCTTTATAACTACAGCTGTAATGTGAAGGCCTCAGTGGTTTGTTAGAGGAAATTGGTGTACAAACAGCATCTTGAAAACCAATGAACACATCAGGGATAAAGTTGTGACAGGGTATTTTCCAGGGTTATGTAAAGATAAATAAATAAACCCAAGTTGTGAAGATCTCACATAGTACTATCGATGAAAAGAAGAAAGGTTGGCACTCACCACGTATTTAAAATATATATTCTTTATTTCTTTAAACCATAAAAGACAGCATGCACCGCAGGGGGAAGAGCATAGTTACACAGGAGCGTTTATAGGGACGAATCGTTTTGCGCACCTATAGGCAAGATGAAGCGCTAGATGTGCGAAACGATTTGTCCCTATAAATGCTCCTGTGTAACTATGCTCTTCTCACTGCGGTGCATGCAGTCTTTTATGGTTTAAAGAAATAAAGAATATATATTTTAAATACGTGGTGAGTGCCAACCTTTCTTCTTTTCATTGATAGTATATAAATACTCTGTTCTGTGTCATACCTACGTTTGAGCACCACCACCTGCACATATTTATATGTTACACCTCTCCAGTAAGAAGAATTGGCTAGAAGAGACTTAGATATGCTCCACTTGCTATAAAAAAGGTCTAAGAAGCAGTGCCCCTTATTCCCTCTTCTCTTTTGACAGTCTCAAATAGTACTGTTCCATCCATCAGCCTGACATGGAAGGAGAAATGTACAACAACTAACACAACAAGACGAGATGCAGCCAAGACGAACAGGGTTTTTTGGGTGCAGTTGCAGAGATCCATGGCTCAGGTGGAAAAATCTGTTCACAATACAACTATTATGTCAGGATTCGAGATGTGTGGATCCTCTGGACCACCGTGGGAGGTGGTACTAGCCGACACCTGGGACTGGAATCTAAGTGGCATCTGCTCTTCACCAGAGCGCACCGCAAAGTGGGATGGTCTTGCTGCGGCAGGGTACCACCAGGTCGTTCCACAGGTGCAAATAGCCCGCGGTGGCAGCCGAGCTCGAGGTACCTTAGCGAAAGACAGTCTCGGGGTCAGGTCCAGACACTGGGTCAGGGCAGGCGGCAGAGATGCAACATCAAGTCAGGCAGATGGGAACTGGAACACAGGAACACGGGATACAGGAACGCAGGACACGGGAACACAGGAGCAGGAACACAGCAACACAAGAATACGGCAACACTGGAACATGGCAACACAGGACTCAGAAGCAGGAACTCAAGAACACACAGCAACGCAGGAATATTGCTGGGGAGCTTTCACTAAGAAGTAGGCGCAAAGATTCGGCAGGGAAGGAAGGCGCTGATTGATAAAGGTGGAGGTGTTCAGTCAGCACACCAATCAGTGGTGCACTGGCCCTATAAATTTCCTACAGACAGCGCATGCACGCAGTTGAGGCAGGGACATGCGCACACGGCCATCTGCTGGTGAGCAGGAGCCAGGAGAGACAAGTCCAGAGGAGCGGCAACAGCGGGGGCACATGGAGGAACACGGGTGTGCCCGAGATCCGAGACAGGGATTGCGGGAGCACCCATGACATATTAGCTGTGTATTTCTTTATGAAAGAGCGGCAAGGAGTTGCCAAATGCAAGACAAATGCCTTCTTGTGCTTTATTACATGAGGGCATATACATGGGCTGACAGTTTGACCTTTTCCCTGGATTTATTCATAGCAAACTTGAGTTGTCTGTAACAATATTGGCAAAGCAGAACTACACAGCCCATCATATAAGATTTTATAGTTTATAGCCTTGTTCACTGGATTCTAGTCACATATAACTCCAGTATACAGCTTTATGTCAGGTAAATGACTTGTAACCAAATACCCCTCATTCATCCCCAAATGTGTCTTCTCTGCTTAAATGGGAAGAAGCCAATCATCTTAACCTCCCATTCCACAATATGACTGTAATTGTAAGCCAGAAGACCCACCTCTTCTTTACACTGATTCATATTTTTTTAGTTACTAAGGAAATTCCAGCTTCCATGCTAATAACTTCCTTGTTACTTAATACATCTATCGTGGTCATTGTTATTGCACAGTTGTAATTATTATTTTCCAATGGTATATTGCAGCTTGATATTCTTACTCTCACATTGAAAATTGCCTAATAAATTAACTATATACATATAATGCTATGGCTTTTCAGTGTAAAACAGCTTCCCTTCCCATGAGTTCTCCGTCATCTTATCATAGGTGATAAATGTTGCTCATGGGACAACTCCTAAAAGTTGTGTCATTTACTATTATCTTTCTTTAATAACTATATTAAAATGGTATTGGCAACATAAAAGAAAGTTTAGCTGGACGGGACAGCACCTAGTTTTTTTTTACTGTCCGAGGCAGTATTGCGCCTACCCTCCCTAGCTAAAAAATTTGGTAACTTGCAAGGTCATTCCAAACATTCATCAATTTGCCATTAGAAGCCTCTTCATAGACTCCATTTTACATGTTAGGCAAGTCCACACCTCTGCCCACTAGGAGAATTATAATATGGGTACCAGGGTATAATGCCCTGGTAAACTTTTTTACACGTGGCCAACCCCTTTAATGGTTGGAAGCCCACCTGTGCTGTAGTCAGAAATGTAGTAGTGAGTATAAATAAAAAGACTTTCCCTGTTGTCTCCTCTTATATCGTTTATTTGAATATTTCTATTTGTATCCTAATTGCATAAATGTATAATGAATCTTATAACAATTATATAGTGATATACAGTTAGGTCCATAAATATATGAACACTGACACAATTTTCAGTTTACTGAAACATATTCAAGTTATAGTTATATAAAGAGCAGGGACATAAAGTCCAGACTTTCAGCTTTCATTCAAGAATATCCAAATTAAAATTAGTTTACGGGTCTAAGAGTTTCAGCTCCTTAACATGTGCCACCCTGTTTTTAAAGGGGTATTCCCAGGAAGACAAGTTGCTTATATGTACTTAGGATAACAAAATAACACATTTGGGTCATTTACTAAGGGCCCGATTTGCGTTCTCCCGACGTGTTACCTGAATATTTCCGATTTGCGCCGATTTCCCCTGAATTGCCCCGGGATTTTGGCGCACGTGATAGGATTGTGGCGCATCGGCACTGGCATGCACGCAACGGAAATCGGGGGCGTGGCCAAACGAAAACCCGACGGATTCGGAAAAACTGCCGCATTTAAAAAAAGAAAAGTGTTGCGGAGCTTGCACTTACCTTAACTAGGAATAGGCTGATGAACTTGCGTTCCGATGCTCTTCAGCGCAGCAGCGCCACCTGGTGGAACTGCCTTAATGAATCCCGGCCGGACCCGAATCCACCGCAGAGAATGCGCCGCTGGATCGCGAATGGACCGGGTAAGTAAATCTGCCCCATTCTCTAATTCACTGTCATTAACAAAAATACAGCATTTTACAGATATAAGTCCAAACATGTCTCCATCAGTCCTAGTGTACACAATTTCAATTGTTCCTGGTTGAGCTGAGATATTCTCTCTCTCTCTCTGCTCCCTGCAGGGGAGGATGGAGCTCACACTGATACACAGACAGGGACTTCCTGCCGGCAGCAGCAGAGGAAATCTACAGGCAGATAAGTTCTTTATTCGGGGAGGGGGAGACAATCACATCAGATCTAACAGTATATGTGTAGTTGAAATGTACCAAGAGCTGGAAAGTGTCATTGTGTGTAATATTCATCTCATGGATCTCATCATCTCTGATCTGTCTTATCTCTCTGCTACTATGCTCAGAAGCTAAATGAAAGTGTATGCCCTAAAGGTGGCAGGGGAAAACCATGAAGGCGGTTCCTCCCTAAGCCACTGTTCAGACACAGAACAAGACGCACAAACAAATAACAAAGAAGAACCACAAGTGGTCCAGGTCACATTAAGATAGCAGGTACAGTACAGAATCGGAGTATAAAAAGGGATAGTCAAGGGTACATTATCTGGGATCAATAACCAGAATAAACAAAAGATAAGCAATAGAACACACAGAGAGATATGAAGCTGAGGTTTAACCAATGACAAGCAAGGTCTGATGGGACTGGGTAGGTATATAAACACCTCCCACAGCAGAGTGGATGAGCTGTCCATCGCGACAGTAAACAAAATGTGACCTAGAAACAGAGGCACTTAACAGGTTAAAGATATTTTTTACCCCAGGTCTTCTTAGGTGTCTCCTGCCGTGCATCATGGGGGACTTCAGTGTCCAACATTTGGATCTCCACTGAACTATGGTACCCTCCAAGTGACATTGACCCACTTGCTCTTGAGTAGGTCCCTGGTTGCAGCTGGCGGCACGTGAGTGCTGTGATCTAGGTTTAGATCGCCTCTCCGTTTGTTGTCATTGGAGAGTGACCAAATGTCACCACGACAGCCTCGGGTCCTCGTAAGACTCAAGGCTGTATGTTTTCTGCTGTTTTCTTACACGGGCACACTGTAATCGATGATCTATAAAATCCCCATGTACTGCCACAATGTAGTATGGTAGTATATATATATATATATTTATATATATTGTGAGACACTGAAGGGGTTAACTGTCGATGGGCGGTATGTTTCCCCTGGCTTTTCATACTATGCAGGGCCTGAGTGCTGAGTTTGTGTTGTCCAGCACCTTGGACACAGGTGATGGGAGCAGCCTAATCAGTCTGCATAAAGCTGCTGAGCAGAGCTGAGAGTGTGGTCTATCTGAAAGGAGGCTGGAGAGCACACAGCCCTGACCTCTGTGCCTGGAGCAGCGACTTATTTTATGTACTAGTGGTGAGTTAGAGAAACTCTGTTTAGTTAGCACCCTGACGGGTAGGATTTTGTTTGTTTCATGCCTGAATGTAAAGGCTGTTTTATTTTGCTGTTGCAATAAACGCAGGCGAGACCTGTTTTGGACTGTACCTTGGTGTCACTGTCTTGAACTGCATCACAACACCCCGCTACCTCAGACTCTGCTGGGACAAATCTCCCACATTTGGGGCTTCGGATTGCGGGCAGTTCAAAAGACACACACCTGAAAGGCTTGCTACATCCTGCAACATTGCATGGCCTGGGTGAAAGCAGCAGGCTAATTGCAGGATAAAGCCAAGATGGAGGACTTTATTAAAGCCATGCTCCAGCAGCAGGAGGAGAGGTCCCGCCAGCAGCAAGCCATGCTCCAGCAGCAGGACGAGAGATCCCGCCAGCAGCAAGCCATGCTTCAGCAGCAGGAGGAGAGATCCCGCCAGCAGCAAGCTATGCTCCAGCAACAGGAGGAGAGGTCTCGCCAGCAGCAGGAAGAGTCCCAGGCTAATCGGCAGCTGCAGCAAGCCATACTCCAGCAGCAGGAGGAGAGGTCCCAGGCTAATTGACCGATGCAGCAAGCCATGTTCCAGCAGCAGGAGAGGTCCCGCCAGCAGCAGGAAGAGTCCCGAGCCATGTTCCAGCTGATGATGGAAAAGTTTTCTGGCATTATGGCAGCACCGCAAGCAATGGCTACTGAGGGGTCCCATACTGGTTTGCAAGGGTATCCGGTTGTCAAGCATTCCGCACGGGCTGCAGTGCAGAAAGCCTTACAAAAGATGACGGCGACCGACGACTTGGAGGCATATCTCACTGTGTTCGAGCGAGTAGCTGAGCGAGAGGAGTTACCAGCTGAGCAGTGGGCAAATGTCCTGGCACCGTTCCTGACAGGCGAATCGCAGAAGGCCTACTTCGACCTGAGTGAAACAGAAGCCTGTGAGTACCCCCAGCTAATGGCGGAGATTCTGGCTCGTCTTGGGGTCACCATACAAGTTCGTTCCAGCCGGGTCCACCAGTGGGCATACTCAGAAAAACTACCCCCACGCTCCCAAATGCATGACCTGATCCATCTTGTCCGGAAGTGGCTACAACCAGAGGACTGCACCCCAGCACAGATGGTCGAGAGAGTGGTTCTTGACAAGTTCACCCATTCTCTGCCCTCTCGGCTCCAGCGATGGGTTGGACAGGCCGGTCCCACAAATGCTGAGGAACTTGTGTCCCTAGTAGAGAGATATCGGGCTACGGAGGATCTTCTACTTATCTCTCCCACACAAAGCAGTGCCAGTGACAAGGCCACTAAACCATCTGGTAAGACTGCTACTGCAGAAAAGGGGAAACAGGTCAGGTTGGGAGGGGGTTCATTGGGGGGCTTGGATACACAGAAACCCAGTGAGGCTTGTGACAGAGGTCATAGCCGTATCCAGTGCTGGCGATGCCATGAAATGGGCCATATTGCTGCCAACTGTCCACTGTCAGTGGAGCCAATGGACTGCAACCAGACCCGGTGAGTGTCACTGTTTGCCCGGCCGGTTCTGGCAGCTGAGTCAGTCACGGATGCAGAACCCCAAGTGTGTATGGTCACAATCGGTGGTCACACGGTGGAAGCCTTGCTAGACTCAGGGAGTCTGGTCACCCTGGTGCGGGGAACTTTGGTTGATCCTGGACTATACAGTGGGCGTAAAGTGGGAGTGTTATGTATACATGGGGACACTTGCAAATATCCCACTGCCGTCATCAACCTACATACACCTTGTGGTACTATCACCCATGAAGTGGGGGTGGTGGGGACCCTGTTTCATGAGGCTATTATCGGCAGAGACTTACCGGTGTTTTGGGACCTCTGGAGACGAAGACCCACTTCAGGTGCTATTACAGATAATGGACATCGGATATGCCCGGCCTTGGCCCCTGAACCCTTCGAGGCCAATGTACCCACACCAGCAGTAGGGGTGACCCCAGGTGATGAATTCTCTCCCCTAGAGGTCCTAGCTGGTGAGGTCGAGGGTCACGAGCAGGGGGCCGACATGCTGGACCTTGAGATTTCACGTGAATATTTTGGGGCTGCACAGCTACAGGACCCTACCTTATTTAAAGCACGAGAGAATGTTAAAGGGATAAATGGGGTACTCCAAATACCAGGGGCTGACAAAATATACCCCCGAATGGTGATTGTTGGGGAACTGTTGTACAGGGTTGACCGGATACGGGGTGAGGAGGTTGAGCAACATGTAGTACCCCAATCTCACTGTAGGCTGGTGCAATATTTGGCACATAAACATGTGCTGGGAGGGCACTTAGGTGCTGAGAAGACCCGAGAGAGGATCCTGCAGAGATTTTTCTGGCATGGGGTATGGGAGGAGGTAAACCGGTATTGTAGCTCCTGCCCTGAGTGTCAACTTACTTCCCCGGTGTCCCACTTCTGGAGTCCTATGGTGCCATTACCAATCATAGAGGTGCCGTTTGAACGGATTGCAATGGATTTGGTTGGCCCCATAGTCAAATCCACAAGGGGGCACCAGTACATCCTGGTTATCCTGGACTACGCTACACGGTATCCAGAGGCGATTCCATTAAGGAACACCTCCTCCAAAAACATTGCTAGGGAGCTGTTCCAGGTGTTCCCCGCACAGGCCTCCCCAAGGAAATCTGTATTGACCAGGGTACCCCATTCATGTCTAGAGTAATGAAGGAGATGTGTAAATTACTGCAGGTTAAACAGCTCCGCACCTCTGTATATCACCCCCAGACAGATGGCCTGGTCGAGAGGTTTAACAAGACCTTGAAGGGGATGCTAAAGAGGGTGGTCAGCAAAGATGGGAAGGACTGGGATTGTTTGTTGCCTTATCTGATGTTTGCCATACGTGAGGTACCCCAGTCTTCCACAGGTTTCTCACCCTTTGAGCTATTATATGGCCGTTCCCCGCGTGGACTCCTGGACGTAGCTAAGGAGACCTGGGAACAGGAAAGGACCCCCCACCGTAGTGTGATTGAACACGTCTCCCTTATGCATTGTAAAGGAGCACATGACAAGGGCACAAGAGGCCCAGTGTAGGGTCTACAATAGATCAGCCAGACTCAGGACCTTTAACCCAGGCGACATAGTGTAAGTTCTTGTGCCCATCGTTGAGCGTAAGTTCTTGGCGAAATGGCAAGGTCCATATGAGGTCATGGAGAAAGTGGGGGAGGTTAACTACAAGGTATATCAGCCGGGGAGGAGGAAACCCGAACAGATATACCACGTGAACCTCCTAAAGCCATGGAGGGAAAGAGAGTCCCTGATAGCCATGGGAGTAGAAAAAGCGTCTGTCCCCAAGAAGGTGACACCCGAGATAGGTGTACCCGATGCCAAGGTGCCTGAAGTACGGATCTCGGAGTCCCTCTCCAGGGCCCAGATTCAGGAAGCGAAGGAGTTTATGCTCCGGAACGCTGATGTGTTCTCTAAGTTACCGAGTCGTAAGTCAGTCATCAAGCATGACATCATAACCGAACCCCATATCCGGGTACACCAAAAACCCTACCGGGTCCCTGAAGCACGCCGGCAAGCCATATCTGAAGAAGTCAGGCAGATGTTAGACCTAGGGGTTATCGAGGAGTCTAAAAGTCATTGGTCGAGTCCTATTGTATTGATTCCCAAGCCTGATGGTTCCCTACGGTTCTGCAATGACTTTAGGAAGTTGAATGAGGTATCTAAATTTGATTCCTACCCTATGCCCAGAGTTGACGAGTTGATAGAGCGGATGGGACAGGCTAGGTTCTTCTCCATCCTTGACCTGACGAAAGGGTATTGGCAGGTACCCCTTACTGACAGGGCTAAAGAGAAGACAGCTTTTGTTACTCCTGATGGGCTTTTTCAGTATGTGGTAC
Organism: Engystomops pustulosus; assembly: GCA_019512145.1. Classification (NCBI taxonomy): domain Eukaryota; kingdom Metazoa; phylum Chordata; class Amphibia; order Anura; family Leptodactylidae; genus Engystomops; species Engystomops pustulosus. Next base: position 244,194,996 of record CM033642.1, on the reverse strand, counting down.
TCCCCTTTGGGCTACATGGGGCTCTTGCCACATTTCAGAGGTTAATGGATCTTGTGTTAAAACCTCACCATAGATAAGCCTCGGCCTACCTGGATGACATCATAGTCTATAGTAACGATTGGGAGAGTCATCTAGCCAAGTTACAGGCAGTGGTAGACTCCCTCAGGGCGGCAGGGTTGACGGCGAACCCCCAAAAATGTGCACGTTACCTGGGGTACCGTATTGGGCGAGGTGTCATCAAACCCCAAGTAAATAAAGTGGAGGCGATACAGCAGTGGCCACGTCCTGTGAGTAAGAAGCAAGTGAGGGCTTTCCTAGGCATAGTGGGCTATTAACGCCGATTTATTCCGAATTTTGCAACAATAGCACCACCCATGACTGACCTGACGAAGGGTAACCGGTCTGTGATGGTAAAGTGGAGTGAAGAGGCTGAGTTAAAACGGTTTTGTGTGAGGGTCCGGTACTGATCACCCCTAACTTCACCAAGACCTTTATTGTGCAGACTGACGGTTTTGACGTGGGCTTAGGGGTTGTCCTGTCCCAAGTAGTGGAGGGTGAGGAACATCCCGTGACATTCCTGAACCGCAAGCTCACACCCCCTGAGAAGAACGATAGTATAGTTGAGAGGGAGTGCTTGGTGATCAAATGGGCCCTGGAATCCCTGAGATATTACTTGATAGGTGTCAGGCTTGTGGGTAGTGGATCCACTGGACCACTGCAGACAATGACTCAAGTCACTACCTGGGAGCGGAGTCTAAGTGGTACCCGGTTTTCACCAGAGCCCGCCGCAAAGCGGGTTAGACAAGCTGCGGCGTGGTACCACCAGGTCGTTCCTCAGGCGTGACTTGTCTGCAGTGGCGGCTAAGGTTGAGGTACAAGAACGGCAGTCAATCTCGTGGTCAAAGTCCAGGCACAGAGTCAGGGCAGGCGGCAGAGATGCAACGTCAGGGTACAATCCGGGGTCAGCAACAGGAGGTCCAAGCAGAGGGGTACGGGAACACAGAACAGCAGCACGGAGGAACACTGGTACACGGAAACACAGAGGAGCTCAGGTAACACAGGAACACGGAGGGACACAGGAACGCAGGATACACAGGAACGCAGGCAAATCGCAGTAAAGCTTTCTCTCAGGCTGTGAGGCACAAAGATCCGGCAAGAGATACAGGAAGAGGCAGGCTTAAGTAGATTTGGTGAAAATGGCCAGCGCCAATTAGTGGCGCACTGGCCCTTTAAATTTGCCAAGGGTGGCGCGCGCGCGTGCCCTAGGAGACGGGGACGCGCGTGCTGCCGGAGTCGGCCTGGGAACGGGACGGGGTAAGTAAGATGCCGGGGGACCGGGTCAGCCATGAACCGCGGCACGGGTGCCCCTGCGACCCGGGAGGGGGGTCACAGAGGCACCCGTGACAATAGGGCGACAGTTTACGCTAGTAACCGATCACTCTCCCGTCAACTGGATGAGTCAGGCTAAAGAGAGGAACGCCAGGGTCACAAGGTGGTTCCTAATGTTGCAGAATTTCAAATTCACAGTAGAACACAGAGCGGGGAAACTACATGGGAATGCTGATGCCCTGTCTCGTACCCACTGTCTGATGGCCAAAGGTGTTCGCCCCCACAGGGTCAAACAGAGGGGGAGGGTATGTGAGACACTGAAGGGGTTAACTGTGGATGGGCGGTATGTTTCCCCTGGCTTTTCCTAATATGCAAGGCCTGAGTGCTGAGTTTGTGTTGTCCAGCACCTTGGACACAGGTGATGGGAGCAGCCTAATCAGCCTGCATAAAGCTGAGAGCGTGGTCTCTCTGAAAGGAGGCTGGAGAGCACACAGCCCTGACCTCTGTGCCTGGAGCAGCGACTTATTTTATGTACTAGTGGTGAGTTAGAGAAACTCTGTTTAGTTAGCACCCTGATGGGTAGGATTTTGTTTGTTTAATGCCTGAATGTAAAGGCTGTTTTATTTTGCTGCTGCAATAAACGCAGGCGATACCTGTTTTGGACTGTACCTTGGTGTCACTGTCTTGAACTGCATCACAACACCCTGCTACCTCAGACTCTGCTGGGCCAAATCTCCCACAATATATATACATATATATCTGCTTTGTGGACCTTTTTAGTTGCTTTTCAATTATCTAGTGGTAGAGAATATGTAAATGTCATCTACTATTTACTGACCATTAAAAGCTTAGTCTATCCCTGACACAGTGGTCAATGCATGATAATTAGATTCTTCGATGTGTATCATCATGTGAAGTGTAGATTTTGTTTTGTATTGGTTATTCCCACATCATCCCACCAGCCAACATCCACCAATGTAGACGTCACCAATATTTGCTTCCTCGAGTGCTTTCTCCACATTGATCACAGTAAGGACATTACTCTTCCCAGGATTATTGTGTTAGTTGTAGTCCTACTTATGTAGAGCTTATTTTTGCCTTTATAGTGTTCTGCCAGGAATTAGCATAAATTTCTATTAATATGCAGTGACCTAGATTTTATTTTGCAGCAATAGATGCTCCTATCAATGATAGTGGCATATTCAACTCAAATGCACTTCAGATTAAGACAGCTTGTACAAAGACATCTGATCCCACAGACTGAGCGCAGTGAAGTGGATGAGAATCCTTGCATCATACAGAAATATCATGGAAAGACTCCCAGTCTACAGTCCCTTCACTGTAACAATTGTAGTGTAGTGTTGTTGCTGCTGTTCAGCTGACATGCCACTTGTCACAGGTGGTCACCAGTGTTCCCATGTGGGCCCCTGCTCCACGTGCGATGTACTCACCCGTCCCCGCTCCTGCTTCCGGATCCTCAAGTATGTGTCCACGTCCCTGCATCCTAGGACGCGCATGCTCCGGCTTCTCAAGATTTAAAGGGCCAGCGGCCCTTTAATTAACGCTGACCTTACCCAGAATTCTATTTAATCCAGCTTCTCCCCACACACCCTGCCGGATCTTCGTGCCTCATGCCTTAGAGAAAGCTTTGTCTTATGCCTTGCACTGTTATTGAGATTTCCTGTTGTGACCCCGGTTCTGTTCCTGACTATGCTTCTCTGCTGACTGCCCTGACCTATTGCTACGTCCACGACTCTGATCCTGTGCTGCCCGCCCTACCCTCCTGTCTGTCCCCGACTACGAGATTGCCTGCCATTGTTGTACCTCGACCTTGGCTGCCACCGCAGACAAGTTGCATCTGTGGAACGACCTGGTGGTACCACGCCGCAGCAAGTCCAACCCGCTTTGTGGCGGGCTCAGGTGAAAACCGGGTACCACTTAGACTCCGGTCCCAGGTGTCGGCTTGTGTCATTGTCCGCAGTGGTCCAGAGGATCCAATATCTCTGAGCCTGACACCGCTCTGTTTCTATTGGCCAAGCGCATTTGTGTGAAACCAATTCCCCTGTATTTATAGACACCCTTGTAATTATTTGGGGTTAGATTTTATTTTTGTACAACGATTTTTACAATATTGACAAAAAAGCAAAGCACCACTGACTCACTGGAGTGCAGTTAAAAAGTTGTATCAGCTTTTACTAAATAGGGGGTCCTCCAATGGTTTCACTATGTTAATAGACGCATTATGGTTATAGTGATTACTCTGTTTATTATGTCTGACACAGATCCTGGGGGGCTGTGGTGGGGCTTGTTTTCTCCTATCCTTGACAACTTTTAGGGCTGCACCAAAATAAAGAAACAATACTGTGCTGTTTTTTTTGGTTTTCTTTGCTATTGTTCTTGGACTTCTCTAAATCCTTATGTGGTCCTTTAGTTAGCCCCTTTATTGCTGCAGACGCTGAGTCACAGTGATAGTTTTTCGAGTTTGCAAAAGCAGGATGAGTCCATGTCTGCTCGATACATCCGAGAAGCAACAATGAGATGACAATAGACAGTTCTGCTTCTGTCTTCTCTTAAGAGGCCAACACAGTACTTCATTTAGCACTTGATTTGGTGTTTAGAGGTTAGAGGAAACGAAAACCACTGCTTCTATAAGAGCCAGGAATCACAAGATCAACGAGTGCTCCTTTGCATGGTAGAGCTGTTAGTTTCTATAGAAACTTAACTAAAAAAAAAAAAAAATGTGAATAGAAAAAATACTTGATTTTTGGAAATTTAAAGAACAAATTAACAAAAAACATATATGTAGATTTTCTTATCATCTTTGTATATTTGCCCCTCAGTAAAACTGGATGAGAGAACATATTCAACTCTAAAAAGGAGTAAAAATTACTTTAGTAATTTAGTATTTAAGAACTTGAAAAAAATGTCCATGTCTGAATCCTCTTCATTTTCCTGCACGATTATAGGATGTCTACCTCGGTCAGATACATCCACAGCGGTTATACTGGAGCAGCCATCAGCTTCTTTTACTGAAGAAAGCAAGAAAATCTTATATAAATACCAGTGTTTTTCACATGTTTTTAAAGGCATAAATTATACAATATTGCAGTACTTCAATTGGAAAGTTTATAAATAGCATTTAAGAAAACCGTTTCCTTAGATATTTGGGAAAGAACAAAAGTGGCAGAGGTCATATTACTGCCCATCCTCTGGATTAGGGAGTAAGAGTTTGCCTTATAGAGACTTAATTAAGGCCGCCTTGTAGGCGTGTTGAGACTTAAAGCCATTGATGCTCCTCTAGGGGATTCTGGGAAATATGCAAATACTTTTTCCTGGATGGGACAAGGAAAACCACGCCTATTTTGCTACCTTGTAGGGCAGCTCCTCTTAACATCAAAAATGTCTTTCAAGAAGCCTAATGACATGATGTGGAATTAAAGCCAAACCAGTGTATCTTTTCCAGAAAGATCAGATTCCCAACTAAAGAGGCATTGTTTTCCTTGTCACATCCTGGAAAATTTGCTTATCTTCCATTATTTGGTATTTTATGCCAAAGAAAGAAGCAGGAGATGCAGAACCTGCTCCAAAGAGTGTAAGAAATTTCCAAAAACAAAACCGTTATTTGGTAGGCCGCCATGACATTATTTAATTTACAATTCAAAAATAACTCAGCATTCCACATCATTTTTGTTGTTGGGATTATTGGAAGGTGCCCCTGCATACATACATGCAACCCTATGGACAACAGAAGGTGTGCGGAGGACCTTCTGATCTCATGTTGTATTTAGTTGGGTGTTGGGTATAAGCTCTGGAGAGCTGTTAACTATAGCTTCATGGTAGCGGCTAATCCAAGATTGCAGCTCACTCCTCCAATCTCCATAGAGAGCTGAAAGGTTGAGCTGCTAAACGTCCAGGAATAGCGCCTGCTCTACATTTTGTGGTGCAGGTACTCAGCTTGGTCGCGGTACGGTGAATCACCGTGTGCTCATCACTTTGTGACCAGTTACAATAGGCCTCTATGGTGGTTGTGATCTGGCTGCAATTTGTGCAGCCAAATCACAGCCCCCAATACAGTCATGTGCATACAGTATGAAGTGAATAATTTACTTATATTTCATTATTTTTCAACCAGCCGCTCTGATTCAGAAGTTACACCAGTTGACAAACCTTTTGATTGTGTTACTCCATCCTCTTGCACACAGGTGACTGCCCTGTGCCATTCACTCCATTTCACTTTACTAATCCTGTAAGTAAAGAAAACATTTATTTTTCTGTTTCTTCTTGATATATTCAACATTTGTTCACATCATATGTTTTTAATTTCTTGGACATTACTTTACCTTAAACATAATCTTTCGTCGTTATCAGAAAAGTTGTGCATCACTCCAAGCCGAAATTTGTCTCCGAAAAGAAATTTTATAGTTTTTTCAAATTTCAGTATAGTACTTGCTCTCTGTGAGAAAGAGAATGAATAAATCATCCTAGAACTGATATAAAATTAAACAAGTTAAATTATAAACATCACCGCATCCCAAAATGTCAAGTCTATCAAAATATAATAACTTTTTTTTCGGTGTTAAACCCCCGCTCCCCTTTTTCGCCATTCTGCAACAAATAAAAGAAATTAACAAAAAGTGATCAAAAGGTTGTACAGTCCTCAAAATGATACCATACACAGCTCCGTACTCCGAAGCATGAAAACGTTATTAGCGTCAGAAGAGGGCAAAACATTTTTTCTTTTTTTTTTGTACACAAAGTTTTCATTTTTTAAAATGTATTAAAACACAGGGGCTAAGGACAAAACACTTCTCAACCACAGATGTCACACAACTAGAGAACACCAGTCATTGGGCCACATTAATTCAAGCGTGTCTGACTTTGCACTGAAAAGAACACGCAAACTTCTTGTACATGTATTTATAAAGTGTCTGCGCCAGTATTGTTTCACAGCTGTGTCCACTGCACCACAAAATTCAGCATTTAAAATGGCGTTCTGGGACAGAGTTGGACCGTACCTCACTTTTATTACAGCGATTAGACAGAACTGTGTTGCACGCTCCATCAGGCGCTACAAAGAAACTGGCTCACATGAGGACCGCCCCAGGAAAGGAAGACCAAGAGTCACCTCTGCTGCGGAGGTTAAGTTCATCCGAGTCACCAACCTTAGAAATCCCAGGTTACCAGCAGCTCCGAATAGAGACCAGGTCAATGCCACACAGAGTTCCTGCAGCAGACACATCTCTACAACAGCTGGTAAGAGGAGACTGAGAGCAGCAGCCTTCATGGTAAAATAGCTCTTAGGAAACCACTCCTAAGGGTGGGCAACAAACAGAAGAGACTTGTTGGGCTAAATAACACAAGGAATGGACTTAAGACCAGTGGAAATCTGTGCTTTGGTCTGATGAGTCCAAATTTGAGATCTTTGGTTCCAACCACCGCATCTTTGTGTGATGAATGGACTCTACATGCCTGGTTCCCACTGTGAAGCATGGATGATGAGGTGTAATGCTGTTGGGGATTTATTGAAAATTGAAGGTATACTGAACCAGCATAGTTAACACAGCATCTTGCAGCGGCTGCTATTCCATCCGGTTTTCATTTAGTAGGACTATCATTTATTTTTCAAAAGGACAATGACCCCCAAACACACCCCTTGGCTGTGTAAGGGCTACCAAGAAGGAAAGTGATGGGGTACCAGATGACTTGGCCTCCACAGTCACCAGACCTGAACCCAATCCAGATGGTTTAGGGGGAGCTGGACTGCAGAGTGAAGGCAAAAGGGCAACAAGTGCTAAGCATCTCTGGGAACTCTTTCAAGACTGTTGGAAAACCAAAACCATTTCTGGTAACTACCTCTTGAAGGTTATCAAGAGAATGCCAAGAATGTGCAAAGCAGTAATCAAAGCAAAAAGTGGCTACATTGAATCTAGAAAAGAAGACATATTTTACGTTGTTTCCCAATTTTTTGTTAACTATATAATTCCCCATGTGTTAATTCATAGTTTCGATGCCTTCAGTGTGAATCTACAATTTTTATAGTCATGAAAATACAGAAAACTCTTTGAATGAGAAGGTATGTCCAAACATTTGGTCTTTACTGTACATCCCCACAACAGCAGTGCAAATCGGGCCACAAAAGTACACCAAAAAAAGTTGTTGTACACTTCCCAAGCAGTGCACTAGCTTTAATAGTTGTCATAAAATATATACTTCACACTTTATACCCACCTGAAGCCTCCAGATGTTCTCGCTTTCCTTAGAAATGTTATCCACAGTTTCGCTCATTAATGCAATTAACATATTAAGAAGAAGCACAAATGTTGAAATGACATAAATTATTAGAAGAATCAGGAAGAGGGTGGGATATTTTGCGTCTTTTTGCATCTCCAGGTCTCCTAGTCCCAGGGTAAGCTTAAACAGTTCCACAATAGCTGTTCTAAAGCTGCCATAAGAGCTGCAGTCTTCACCTTCAGCACAATGTTCAATTAGCGAAGCCAGAGCTGGGGAGAGGAATTAAAAAATATATTACATTGCATGTACTGCTAGATTTCTGTCCTGTTTCATGGACAGTGTTGAGGATGGGACTCCATTCATCATAGAGATACACAGGGTTGGCTCCAGGTTTCAGTAGGCCCCTGGGCGAGCCTCAGTACGGCCTTTGCAGTGAACTAATTCAGAAACTAAAACAGTTTCCTGTTCCCTAAAATATTCCCTAGTTTATCATACCAAACAGCCTGTTCATTGTTATTTTATATAAAGTCCCCTTCACCCACTATGGATTTCTTATGTACAGCCTTATGTGCCCCCCCCCCCCCCCCAGTAGCCCATGCCCAGTGCTGGCGCCGGCCCTGAAGATGCAGTATATGATAGAAGGAGTCTCTGCTTCCCCACTGTAATTCCGCAAAGTAGATGGGACTTCTTGAATCATAGATCACGTACCACATCATATAGGAGTTCCATCCTGGACACTGGTTGTTCAGTGAAACAGGACATCACACAATAACAGACTGACAGGGCAGTGTGTTTTAGCACTTATTTATAGTTGTTGATGGACTAACTTTAGCCCCTTAAAGGGGTATACCCATGAAGGCAAGTTTCTTAAATATACTCAGGATTACAAAATAACACATTCACTAATTCACTGCTATTAACAAAAAAATACAACATTTCACAGATATGATTCCAACCTGTCTCTATCAGTCCTGGTGTACAGAATTTTGGGTACCCCTAGACCTGTCCCTGTACCGTTTGAGTTTAAGGTCAGCAGATATCTTGTTCTTTTGTCTCAAGCTGTTGAGCTGCATTCCAGGATGAGCTCACACAGACACACACTCTGACTTCCTGCCGACAAACAACACAATACAAAGAGAGTAAAGCTACAAGCTACATGCAGATAAGTTATTCATCCAGGGGAGGGGGAGAGAGACACATCAGATCTGACTGTATGTTGTGGGAGAGCAGAGATGTAGCAGAGCTAAGAATGTAATATTCATCTCATGGATCTCATCATCTCTGATCTGTGGAATCTTTCTTTCTATGTGTCACATACTAGTACAATGTTCAGAAGCTAAATGAGAGTTTATATAAACCTTGTACCCTGATAATATAACTACATTTTCAGCACACAGCATCTCATAGCATTAGAGGGATCATAATGTGTCTGCTCAGAGAGTCCCCGTCCACACTCTGGAATTTCGAACTGACCATCACTATAGGAACTAAAACAGCAATACAAGTGTAAAATTTGTAAAGTAAGGGGTTAAAATGATCTTTATTGTGTAATCATCCCTAGGGGGTTGAAATTTGAGAATTTCCTTTTATGGACAAACACTTTTAAGGACCAGGCCACTTTAGGGCTATCAGACCAAGCTCAATTTTTTAAAATCTGCCTTGCGTCACTATAAATGGTCATAACCTTTGAATACTTTAACATATTCAGGTAATTTTGAGATTGTTTTCTCATCCATTGTACTTTAAATTAGTGGAAAAATTTGGATGATATAGTTTGCGTTAAATTATGAAAAAAAAAATAAAAATTCAGTCATAGGCACCAAATAACTTCATAAATAACATTTCCTGAATGTCTGCTTTAAGTTGGGATGGTTTTTTATGCGTCCTCTCATTTCTTAGGATGTCATTTCTATATTTACAGGCACCTGCTCAGCTTTCAAGTGACATTTAGAGGGTAAAAGCCCATAAATTACCCCACTATAGAAATTACAACCCTCAATGTATGAAAAACCAATTTTACGAAATTTGTTAACCCTTTAGATGTTTTACAGGGATTAAAACAAAATGGAGGTGGAATTTACATTTTTTTGGGGACAATTCATTAATCTTGGCCGAAAAATTAAATATTCACAATGGATTAAATGACAAAAAGCTTCACAAAGTTTAATACATAAATTCTCCGAAGTATGCCATTACCTCCTCTGTCTTAGTAAACTGCTGTATGGGCACATGGCCGGGCATAGAAGGAAAGAAGCACCATTCAGAGAAGATTTGCATTGTCATATTTTACAATCTATAAAATCTTTATATTTTTTGTGATGTGGACAAATGGGGGCTTATTTTTTTCGGTATGAGAGCCACTTTTCAAATAAATCATTAATTAGCTATTAAATTTATTTCGATCTAACAGGCATTTAATGCCAGCAGCCAGGGGTGTAACTTGAGGGGGTGCAGAGGGTGCGGTCGCAACCAGGCCCAAGAGGCTTTGGGGGCTCATAAGGTCTCACTTTCCCATATGAGAAGACTAGTACTATAAACCATACAATATAGTCAGGGCCCTGGCACAGACTTTGCACTGGGGCTCATCGGCTTCAAGTTACGCCACTGCCAGCAGCCCTGGGGTCCTTCATAGATACACCCATGCAAGATAGCTAGCTGCAAATGTGATAGTGTGCATAAGGCTTTAGAGTACATTCCCATGGCCATGTGCACGCCCTGACAGGATCCAGGGCAAGCACAGGGCTGGTAGGAGGAGGGGCAGTGGTTAGTGCTTTTCCCTCCTCCTCCCTCCATAGGTAGACAAGTAGTTGTGCAGCAAATCTGCCAAAATATAGAACAAGTCCTATATTTTATGGTGCGGCTGCTGCACAATCACTGGGAGCCATAGAAGTCTATGAGAGCCATGATCTGGTCACAAATCATACAACCAGATCGCGGCCGCCATAACGGCCATGTGAATTCATGCCAAGAGAATGTTCTCCCTACACATTCATCACACCAAGTGGAAATGGAGTTGTTTTGCAGGGTTAGAAATGCCCCATTCAAGTCAGGTCAGCTTGCTGGCTTAGGCTATAGCAAAATGATATGCCATAAAGCAACTGGCATAGAATTAAACCAGGTACCCTAGTATACATGGAGAGGCAGAGAGGGAGCAGCACCCCACATATTCCATCAATCACTGTGACTTTATCTGCCGTAAGTGTCATCTACCGTTGAGAAAGACCATCAATATCAAATGTATGCTGCAGCCTTCAGTGCCGAAATTACACAGTGGTGTAAAATGGTATATCTGTAGGGGACTGGGGCCAGGGTAAAAAATAAAAAAAGTAACCATACTGACTCGCTCCGGTACCTGAGTCAATCTTGTACTGTGTCTTTGGCCTGCTACTGCCCTGTTCCCTCACAGAACAGGAGAGCAAGTCCCCTGGAATATAGAATATAGAAATGACGTCCAATGGTCCAAATAGGCCACACATTGGTGGCCCCATGACCACCCAGAAGTCCAAACCAGATACAGGCCCTAAAACCGGAAGGGAGGGGCTGGGAGTGGTAAAAGTATGTATTCTTTTTTTTTCTCTCCTAATTTGAGCCTCCCTGGCTTTCTAGATTAATTGAAAACCTGTTTAACTGACTTTTAAAACGATAATCTAATGTATAAAGAAGCTCCTTACCTACTCCAAATCCAAGTAGGAAGAGTAAATACACTAGTAAGAACTTTGAGACATCATTCAAGATAACCTAGAAAATAAAAATATGTTGTTGGTTGAGTAGATTTATAATTTTATGTACTGTACAATATTCTCCCAGTAGAGTTGACAAAGGCCGACTGATAGCGCTTACTCTCTGGTCTTCTGCATTGCATAAACAGAGCAGGTGCCAGGAAACACAAGTCCATAGTTGCCCATAGAAATAGAATAAATATCATCTAAACTCGTCCAATTGGTGAAAGAAACTAATTATCTTCCAACTTCATCTTAATCCTTTGTTCCTGTATCAGATATTCTTACTAGAGGCCAAGAAACTAAAGGTCTAGTTTGTATGATAGACCCCGCTGTGTCTTTTTTTAAAATAACTGTCCATAGTATAGTATATTACATTTATTTCACATTGTACATTACAATATGTGTTCAGCCATATTCACACCTGGGTCAGGGTTTCCATTACAATGTTTGTTTTAAGAGAATGCAATGGAAACAAAAAATAGAAGATCTACTGTCCACCTTCTATTCACCATAGACTTCAAAGGATCACCCTATTTTTTTAAACTATTAACACTGGAAGGTTCAATGACATCTATAGAACACAGGTATAAACTTAGTCTTAGAGGTGCTGGTTATAAAAAATAATAATTATTTTTACATGGAATATTCCTTATTGATATTTACCTTCTGGACCATAACGCTGTAGATTCCCAGGGACTGGAACCCTCTGGTGTAGTACAACATGTTTGTCCATCCAAGTGTTATGGCGATAACTGCGAAGATCAGAGATTCTTCTATTCCAAACATATAGGTTATTGATGACAGGATGACCAGGACGGCTTGTGTGATGCTGATATAGAAATGGATATGCATTAAACAGGTGCATTTGTGTAACTCATTACTCATCTTTAGTAAAATAAAGCCCTGATATTTTTGCCTGCTACATAAAATTATTCTCTTGGGCTACTCTCCATTAAAGGACATCTACCATCAGTTTAATGATGGTAGATGTGTCCTAGTAAGAAATTCCTGAGAAACGAGGCTACATCGGCTGTTTTCATGTATGCATACTCCATGTAGCGTTAAAACACAAGGCTACCTGTGGAACCCGGTTGACATATCCTGATTGGGCAATCGTGGGATATAGCGTTATAATAAAAGAAATCCTGAAGAGCATCGTTCCTCGGGAACTTCTTTCTAGGACACATCAACCAATCTACCATCACTAAACTGATGGTAGATCTCCTTTAGCCCATCTGTAATAGAGTCTTGTAGCCTTCAAATTGGTTTGTCTTACTCTGGTCCTTTGGGGTCCAGTATTAGGTTATGCAGCACACACCACCAGGGTTGAGAGAACATGTATATAGATGTGGGTGTTGGGCAGCTTGTAGGGTGGTACTGGAGTAGCTGGCTTGGCTATGGCCTAAAACTTGTGTCAATGTAGCACCAACAGGGTGAAGCAAAGAAAAAAATGGCCACAATGGGGTAACAGACTGGCAACAAAATCCTAGAAAATAACAACAGGTCTATCAGTGGCTGGCTGTGGTAGTAGTATCTTCAGCCCAGGACCAGGGGTCTCTGTCTGGCTGGGGTCTCTATCCTTTTTGTAGAGGAGCTGGATGAGCACTGCTGCATGGGCAGCTGAATTTGGTGCATTCTGGGTGCCAGCAATATTACTCTGGACACTAAGCAGGACCTCCATCCTATCTCATGACAGGTGGTGGTAGAGGCTTTAAAACACACACTCTTTAACCCCTTCAAGACGTAGCCAGTTTGTACGTTAAAGCTTGGACTTTTTTTTTTAATCTGTCATGTATTGCTTTGTATGGTTATAACTTTCCAACACCTTAATCTACCCCAATTATTTTGAGACAGTTTTTTGGACACATAGTACTTCAAATTAGCAGTAAATTTTGGCTGAATTTGCTAAATTTTTGGAGAAATTTGTAATTTTCAACATTTTTAATTATCTGCTTTTGAGAGCGATAGTTTTATCTCCCGAATTGGTTACTTACAAACATTTCCTATGTCTCAAATTTATGTTTTCATCATTTTTAAAAATCCTTGCTATTCTTAACCGGTTAAGGACCGGGCCCTTTCCCGTTTTTTCATTTCCATTTTTCACTCCCCACCTTCAAAAATCTATAACTTTTTTATTTTTACACATAAAAAGCTATGTGATGGCTCGTTTTTTGCGGAACAAATTGCACTTCATAGTGATCGCATTGAATATTCCATGCCATGTACTGGGAAGTGGGAAAAAAAATCCAAATGCAGTGAAAATGGTGAAAAAACGCATTTGTGTCGTATTCTTGTGGGCTTGGATATTACGGCTTTCACTTCACGCCACAAATGAAGCATCTAATTTATTCTTTGGGTCAGTACGATTACAGGGATACCAAATTTGTATAGGTTTTATTATGTTTTCATACATTTACAAAAATTAAAATCTCATGAACAAAAATTTTTTTTTTATTTTGCCGTCTTCTTGTGCTTATAACTTTTCCATACTTCATTGTATGGAGTTGAGGGTGGTGTCATCTTTTGCGACTTTTGATGATGTTTTCAATGATATTATTTTTAGGACTGTACGACCTTTTGATTACTTTTTATAGAATTTTTTTTTTTTTTTAAATGGCAAAAAAGTGCCAGTTTTGACTTTGGATGTGATTTTCCATTACGGGGTTAAAAGCAGTGAAAAACCGTTATTATATTTTGATAGATCGGGCATTTTCGGACGCGGCGATACCCAATGTGTTTATGATTTTTACTGTTTATTTATATTTATATCAGTTCTAGGGAAAGGGGGGTGATTTGAATTTTTAGGTTTTTTTATTATAATTTTTTTTTTAAACTTTTTTTTTATTTTTATTTTTACTATTTTTCAGACTCCCTAGGGTACTTTAACCCTAGGTTGTCTGATCGATCCTACCATATACTGCCATACTACAGTATGGCAGTATATGGGGAATTTACTCCTCATACATTACAATGATAGCTGATAGCACATTGCTGATAGCACATTGTAATGAATGGGTTAACCCGAAGTAGCTTCTGTTCTTCGTGAGACCCAACGCTACCATGGCGACGGATCGCCGCTCCCCGATGACGTCACGGGGAGCGGCGATCCTCGGAAAGATGGCGGCTCCCATGCGCCGCCATCTGTTTGAAGTCGCCGGCAGCTTTGCCGGCGGCGATCAGCAGGAAAACACCCGCGTTCGGTGCCGGCACCGATCGCGGGTGTTACCGGTAAGCCTTTGCTGCAATATGCAGCAAAGACTTACCGGCTTTGGAGAGGGCTCGAGCCGCGAGCCCTCTCCATGCATCGGAACGCGACCGCGGTCGCGAACCGGTTAAATGATGTTAGACTTAGCTAGCTTACAAATAGAACGGAGTTAATAATTTTTTTCCCAAATTCCCATTTTTGTTTTCAATGAGTTTGAAATTATTAGAATCCCCCATTTTCAAAAGTACACCCTTCAAACTATTAAAAACAGCTTTTAGGAAGAATTTTAACCCTTTGAGCGCTGCATAGTAATTATAACAAAATGTAGATGAAATTTAGAATGGTCTAATTTTGTCGGTAATACATTAATTTAGCTCTAAAATGTACACATTTCCAAAACATAAAAAGAGAAAACCCATCTTTGTTACACCTGACATCCCGTGTTTTATGATACCCGCCCAGCTCCAATTACGAGCTCGACCGATATATTGGACGCTGAGTTGTTAAATTATTATTTTTCACATGAGGTCATATTTCCTTTGTTGTATTAGTCAGAAAAGTGTAAAAAAGTTTTAAACCATGATACATGTGGCGCAAATAATGAAAAATTTCTGGTGCAAATAGATTGATAAATTTTACCCATTGGCCCATCGGTCACCGAGCCAAACTTGTTAACCAATCTACCTTGATTTTCCATAATTGGTATAATGCCTATTGTTATGCCAGGTCTTTGTCTTTATATGCCATATATATGTGTGCCTGAGTGATTCATAGCAAAAAACTTAGGGAGAAAAGTTTCAAAGAAATAGATAGATATTTATAAAGTGCATCAGGACTTACAATATAATATTGAACCAGGCATCAGACACCACAGATTGTAGATCAGAAAACGTCAACCGGTTTATTAAAAAGCTCTAAAAGAAAACACTACTTAGTATATAAAAGACAAAAACATCATTCTTCAGACAATTGGTCTTGGTAAATTAAGCTGGTAAATTAAATTCACCACTGCCATGGATTTTGTTTTTAATAATACCATGAATTTCCGAAACTGGAAAAAAGATTGTGATGGATAGGAAATGGTTTCAAGTTAAGAATTCATGTACACAAATGGAAGTGGCATCATGTTCTGATCATGGTCCTCATAGACACTTATGGCACCTGATTACAGTGCGGAGAGCACATGCTGTCTCACCGGACCATGACCGGGCATCGAAAAATATAGGACATAGCTATGGCTCTTTATGGATGAGGTGAGGAGCTCTCACAATCCATTCATGTGTATGAGCCAAGTCAAAGCAAAATGGATATTAGAGTTCACCACTAAGGGTTCGTTGACCCAGGCTTATTTGATCTGAAATTTCCGCCACTAAATCTGATTGAAATTCATTGTCATTAGAGTTTTATGCACAGAATATTAGGCATATTGCCACAGGAGGGGGAAAAATCTATGCCAAAATCCTATGTGTGTAAAAATATGATTATGCAATTTCTTTTCTCTATGAGAATTCACACAAAGCTGTTCTGTGTTAGGAATTCTCACCATATAATATACAACAGACACAAGATACAGTCCTGACCTCCTCAATTATGATGCATATGGAGCAAGTCAAAACATACACATGGCCAAGAACTTGAAGCCAACTCTTTGTACCGGAAAGTTTGAATGCGCTCCGATTCTGCTGCGATAACTTCAGAGCCTGCAGACAGAAAAATACTATAGTTATTAGCCAGTGGTAAATGATGCTACTCCTGTAGATGTCACAATTAGAAAATAACAAATCTATATATAAAAAATAAAGTGGGCAACAGACTGAGGTCCAATGTAAAAATCTTCTTTATCAAAATTATGGCTTGTGAATAGGAGGAGGGAAGTAAGAGATGGAAACACAAAAATGGGAAACACCAAGAAATACCTCGACCTGAAGGAGTTAAGAAAAATAAGAAAAAAAAATCCTTCAACCCCTCCCCCCCAAAAAATGGAGCCTGTGCAACAAGTTTCAGTTTAATTTAATTTAAAGGTGTATTCTCACAAAGACAAGATTCTTAAATATACTCAAAAAAAAATTGTAGTATTTCACAGATTTAATTCCAACGTGTCTATCAGTGCTGCTTTATACAATTTCAGTAGGGAGGCACAGCAGATCTAACAGTGTATGTTGTGGATGAGATGTAGCAAAGCTGAGAATGTCATTGTGTGTAATAGGCATCTCATGGATTTCATCATCCCTCATCTTTGATCTGTCTCATCTCTCTTTCTATGTGTGTGTTCAGAAGCTAAATGAAAGTATTTAAAACCTCGACCCTGATTATCTTAGCACATTGTCTGCACAAAGCATCTCACAGCACTAGAGGGATCATAATGTGTCTGCTTAGAGGGTCCCTGCCCACGCTCTGGAATTTTACACTGACCATCACTGAGAGATAGGAGCTAACACAGCAACAAAACTGTAAAGTAAAGGTTCAAAAATTATTATTAATTAAGTCGGAATTTTGTCACACATCATGGTTAAAAAGTTGTAATTTTGTTGCACATAGGCAACACTGTCGAGTAGATGTAGGAAAAGAATTGTTTTAAAAATAAAAAAAGCAGCCCCTGAGAAAAAAAGACAGGCACAAATGTACAAACTAAAAATAAATGACCCCCTATTTCTCCTTGAAAATTTTATATACAAGTTATTCTAAATTCTTAGCAGACTTTGAATATACAATGTACCTTATCATCTTTGCGTTGTAAATAGAACAAACAAGTAAAAATAATATTAAAAGTGAAGAAAAATAGAAAAGACAATAAAAACATGTGTCTTGCAAATTTGTCCCATTTCATCTGAAGAAGACTATGGAGAGGCTCCAAATTCAACATTTCATGCCGATCCTAGGACAAATAAATGAGACAGTGTTTATTTTGCTCTTATGTACAGGATTGCAAAACATAATGAGGGGGAATGTATTATGTAGTTTGCTCTCATTCTTTGGCATGCCCATCCTTCCTTTTTGTACCTTTACCTCATGCGGCACATTTATCTTGCGCCACATAGCTGTTTCCCAATCCTCGAAACTTTTTTTTGTCCCTCAATTTGGTTCCAGATTTTTGTTTCCTTCCAGATTCCTGACACCTTTGGCACATTAAGACCAAGTCTACCGACTTCTGAACCCCTTCCTGCATTTGGGGGTCAATTCTGATGGCTATTTTTTCTTTTTGCGGTCAACAAAAAGAAAAATCACAGCACAAATGCAACTAAATTTGGTGCGCTAGAAAACAGACCACCACAAATTCATACATATCTCCCAAAATAAAAGGTGTCAGAAATGGTGATAGATTTTCTTTCAGTTATTGAAGCACATTTTGAGTTACATTTTCTTAGTTTAAAAAATATTGAGGCACATTTATTTTGCACATTCTTTTGGGTGCAAACTGCTTGCACAGGTATTTTAGATGTGCCCAGGCCACATTTGTTTTGCACGCGACCCAATTGTATTATGGCTACATTATTCTATATGCAACACAAATTTCTGCACTGTAGGGGGTGTTCCGGCGCACAGTTGCATCTAACATGCAGGGGCTTATTTACTAAGGGTCAGCGAATCACACATCGGATTTTCGAAGTTTTTGGAATTTGCGCCACTGTGACAGGGATTTAGCAGAGGATTGTGTTGCACGCGATTGGATTGTGGCGCAGCTGCGCTGGCTTTTATGGCGTCAGAAGACCGGGCATCAGAAGTTCGGGGGCGGGCCGCTGTAAGATCCGACTGATTCGAACTGAGCGCAGGATTTAAGATTCAATTTGTGCTGCAAGATAATGCACTTACATGCACCAGGAAGAAGAAGGTGAACTCCGGCGGACCTGAGCGGGGACGTGACACATGCAGGATATCAGACGCACAATCTTTGTGAATCGCAGCAGATGTGCATTTGCTCGGACAATACACATTCGGGGATCGGGGACGGGTAAGTAAATGTGCCCCGCAGTGGTGCAGGGGGCGCCTGATTTATGCACAACATGTGCAGGAAATCCTGAATCTGGTGCTCTATGCACATTACACAGGCAACTGCACATAGTGCTGTTTGCACTGTTCTAAGTAAATGAGCCCCATCCTTTTATTGGTTTACACCAGAAAAATTCTCCAAAATTCAGATATATATATAGGTGTGTGCACAATTCTTGGCACACATCTCTTTTCATGTGAAGGAAAGCCCCTCCTCAACATTTACATGGAGGGGAATTTATCTTATGCCGGCCTGTTTTTGTATTCATAGGGCGGCTGTGCTGCTAGGCAAAACTATGCCGGGTCTGCCTGCAGGAACACCCTGTGTCGGCCCACTTTAGGACCAGCCATGCTACTTTACTTTAGCATAACCACTTAAATAATCAATTTTTTTCAGTGCACAAGAAATTGCAATTATTTAAGTATTTCTACTCGAGAAGCTGGCATGGAAGCACGGATAAATGTCCTCCATACTGTGTAATAAAACAACCTCACTGTCCCTTCCCACACTTCGTCCCCCAGACGAAGGCTAGCGCCGAAACGCGCGTTGGGGATCATTTGGTCCGTGGGACACTTGGGACATATCAAACACTAGGGGTAAGCAATGTTCTCTCTGCCTTTTTGCACGCACTTTGGCTCAATATGTAGATATAGACCTACACCTTCTCCTGATATGCACTAGCACTTTGACTGGCCTGTTGAGACACTGTGGCAATCTATCTTTTGCATTGTGCACTTTATGTTATCAAGTGATAGGGATATGCACTAGCACTTTGATTGGCCCGTTGAGACATTGTGGCGATCTATTATTTGCATTATGCACTTTATGATATTTAGTGTTTTCTCCGCCCCCCCCCACTGATGTGCCCACGGTTATTTGATTTATCCATTGTGATGAATTTCCATCTTCACCCTCATTCCGATACCTGCATTATTTCCCTTCCCCCGTTTTATCTCATATTTTAATATATATCTGTATTGTATATATTCAATAAAGACGTTGTCACTTCATTTTTTATGTGTAAATTGGCCTAATTTCTAAATAGGTGCTTGTGTTGTAGACTGGCCAATATAGAAGGTCTAAAGTATTTGAGGAGCAATAATCATTAGCATGTCAAAACAGATCATTAGACATTCACTCCTCCCTATGTAACCCCAAAAGTGGTACTACTTACCTTAATGTCTGTATTGTAGACCAGCATTTCAAGTATTGATTTTTTTGAGGAAGTATCTACACCTTCCAAGTCATAAAAAATGGAGGATACCGGTCCATACGACCAGTCTGTGATCTTCCGAGACCACATTCTGTTCTCATCATCCTTTATTTCTCTGTTCAGAATATATTTTAAAATCTAAATGAACAAACAGATCGTTAGACCTTGTTATTAAACACATATAAGATCAGCGCTCATGGTCAATCATTGGACCTAAAATCGTAGTTTCCACAAGATGGCTAGTTTATTGAAAGATGTGACGCATTTCAGTCCCAGAATGGAACCTTCATCATTTACTTATGGAAAAAATGTAAATTTTTGCAAAAATTTTAAGGTTTTACATACCGGTACTTTGATTTTCAGGCAAATAAGCATATCATAAAAAAAAAACACACATTAAAAAAAAAAACACATTAAAAAAAGCAATCATATCACCCAAAAAATGTAATAACTAACACTTCTCGAATGTCTGCATTATGATGGTTTTTATGCGTCCTCTTATTTTTCTAGGATGCTTAGAATTGTGTGTGAGAATTTTTCTCACTTTTATGAAAATCTCCAAAACCTATATTTGCAGGAACCTCCTCAGTTTTTAAGTGACTTTGAGAGAGTAAAACCCCATAAATTGTCCTAATATAGAAAGTACACCCTTCAATGTATGAGAAACCAACTTTAAGAAGTTAACCCTTAAGGTGTATTACAAGGTTTAAAACAAAATCGAGGTGCAATTTACAATTTGAAATTTTTTAAAATAATACATTGATTTTGGCCCAAAAATATAAAATTCACATTGAATTAAATGATGAAAAGCTCCACATAGTTTGATGCCAAATTTCTCCTGAGTATGCTGATAATATGTGTTGGTAAACTGCTGTATGGGCACATGATCGGGCTATAAAATGTTGATATTTTTTGTAATGTGGAAATATGGGCGCTTATTTTTTCCGTTATGAGAGCCACATCACTTAGAGTTTTAAATAGTTAATTGATGAGATTTTATTAACTCTTTCTTAGTGAGAAAAAAAAAATCTTTAAGTCTGGTTAAGGGTCCAGTTACACATCGCATTTGACACATGCGTTTAAAAAAACGCATTGCAACGGGTGAAGAGAGATTTGCCTAATTAAACAGCTGAGATGGTGTCTCACCACAACACCGGCCATACTGGATGCACTGCAACCAACCGACTACAGCCAAACGTAGTGATGATCACATGACCTTCCTGATGTGGACATGTGACCAGCGGCCATCTTCTGTCCTGTGTTTGCGCCGCACAGAGAAAATCAATGGACTGATTAAAGGACCAGAAGCATTTCAATTCTTCATTACATTGTATGTCCACAGAATTTTTCAGCTAAGGGGAGAAACATTTTTAATAATTACATATTAGCTTATATTTTAAGGATCCATTTTTATTTCTATATGATTTATGACTATTCTTGAAATACCTCTGTATTTATATTGAGCAATATTTTGGTACATTGTATATGAGATCTGAATGTTATTCTTACCTCTAATTTACCTTCCATGACCGCTAATTGCATTGATGTGAGGCCTTTCTTGTTTTTTTTACTTTCCAGAGCCTTGTCCTTGCAGCTGCGGATAATCTTGTCATACATTTGTATTATGAATGCGTTGTGAGGTTCTTGATCCATTGTCACAGTAACAAGGGCATGGAGGACGGTATTTCCATAAGAGTCCTGGATTTTTATGTTGGTCTTGCTGTTATCCATAAGCAATGTCACTATGTCTGGCTGGTTGGTACACGCAGCAAGAGCTAAGGCTGTCTGACCTAAAATGTCAAGAGTGTGAATATATTAAACACCATAAGGCTATGGGCAACTGTTGTGAATTGCCATGCGAAAAATTCATCCAGTCCACAAGAAACTTCATATATATTTACAAATGGCACAAGAGTAGAGCAAGGTACATCAAACAATCAATAAGTAGTAAGTAAGTTAACAGGAAACAATTACATTACCACACGGCGGATGATACACGTGGGGATCTATATTCCTCCCACCCAAGGGCATATGCTATGTGGTATTTTATAGTTTTTCGTTCACTTACTACTTATTGATTGTTTGATGTACCTTGCTGTATTCTTGTGCAATTTGTAAGTATATATGAAATGTATCATTAATTATTTATATTATTATTCATCATTTATTAATTTATTAATTTTATTAATATTTATCATTATTATTCAATCATTCATAACTTCTTTTGTCTTTTAGGGCACACTGTAATGTTGAGCATAAATGAACTGGAACGGGTGCAGAGGAGAGCAACCACGACTAGAATGGGAGAATGGGGGGGACTAGAATACAATGACAGATTACAGAATTTGGGATTATTCAGTTTAGAAAAAAAGACACCCTCGGGGACACCCTTATTACAATGTTCATATACCTGAACGGGCAGTTCAAGGATCTCTCCAAAGATCTTTTTATAACTACCTAGAGGAGAAGTTCTTCTACCATCACATTAGACAGGGGGCATCCTCTACACCTAGAGAAGAGGATGTTCTACCATCACTGTAGACAGGGGGCAACCTCTACACCTAGAGGAGAGGTGGTACTACCATCACCATAGACAGGGGCATCCTCTACACCTAGAGGAGAGGAGGTTCTACCATCACAATAGACAGGGGGCATCCTCTACACCTAGAGGAGAGGAGGCTCTACCATCACCATAGACAGGGGGCATCCTCTACGCCTAAAGGAGAGGAGGTTCTACCATCACTGTAGCCAGGGGGTTGTTATGGCGGACATGAGGGACTTGCACCTTTTTCCAGCCTTATATACTATGTTACTATGATACTATGATTGATATTTTCAACACGGCCCAATATGGGTGTTTCCGGGTACATTCATAGCTCATACCCTGTGTGTATCCACAAGGTTTTTTTAATGCATGAATTATAATAAAATATTTTCTTTATACACATCTGCTTTCATGTTATTTTGTTCATTATCTTATTGGATGTGTGGTACTTCCTTATCACTTTTGACATTTGAATAATTAGCAGCCCTAAGCAAGTGTTTTTATTTTAGATGATCCCATCGTATCAACATTAAAGAAGACAAGGGGCAGGATTAAGATGAATAGGAGTATAGGTGAGTATGTTTAGCTTAATTTGGCATAAAGGTATTGGTAGATCTCTTTTAATGCAGAGCATTAGAAATTTGAAAACTTTGTAGGCAATGAAAAAAATCTCCATTGTCAGAGGGGAGGTGACTCATATTACAGCAACTCCTGAAGAGAACAGAAAACTACTGCACCCATGTTATTGTTCTTGGGTTGCCCTGAATGCAGTCTCTACATAAAAAAATTGATTACACCCACATCACCCTTGGGGGTGAAAATGAAAATACAGCTTTAGTATCCTTGGATGGATTTTTAAAAAAATATTTAAAAAGTCACACAAAAGTCACAAGTTCTTCTGCAAACCTTTCTAAACTTTCTCCTATACCTGCTCAAGACTGGAATTTATTTGCAACTTTTTAAAGGGCATGACTGAAAAACTCTGTGCAGCAAACTTAGGAGAGTGGAAAAGTCACAAATTTTGGCACAAAAATATAAATGTGTCCAAAAAAGTTGCAAATATAAGAGAAAAAAGTGAAAAGCCCAAGGTAAATTACGAATTGTCTAGCGGAAGTAGTAGTGATTATTATAGTGGCCACTTATGTTCTCTACTCACCAAAATAGAATCCACGATTTTTAAAAAATGATCCCTTCGAAAATACATCCACTTCTGCACCTTTATCAATAAGATACTTAACAATTTTATATTGTCTTCTTTCAATCGCTATATGCAAAGCAGTGTGACCTAGATGACAATGGAATAGATTTCTCAAAATATTTACGCAAATTTGGCAAAAGAAAAACAATAGTATTGTGCTCAGAACCAGGAACAATCCACATTTGGGCCTTTGATCCTTTGGCAAGGTGGTTGGCTCTCTGTCAAGACACCAAGGGAATGGGACAACTATGTTTAGCTTTATTTCTCAAATTTGAGTTATAATTACTCTCTTCTTAAAATAAATCAGAAACGAGAAGTCGTGTGGCTAATATGTGGCTAAAGATTTGACAGGGCCTAATAATTATATGAGACAAAAAAAAAGATAAAAAAAGTATAAAAATTCAAACACTCAGCATTACTATTATTTATATCCTTAAAGGGGTATTCCCATCAGCGCATTTACATTTAATTTAATTCATTTGCCATATTTAAACATTTCTTCAGTTGGATGTTATTAAAAAAATGTTCCTGTGTGAAGATAATTTCTCATAAATGCAGCCATGTTGTTCCTTAGAAACAAGATAGCTTCCTCGGTTACGACCACCTCACACTGGCAGCGGTGGTCAGACATGCGCTATGAGTCCTGCCTGACCACCTGGATTCTGCAATCATTACCACAGGACGGCTGTGGGACCTGCAGTAACTCCTGGACACTTCATATACAAAAGCAATCCCTCCAGCAGAGGTGGCCGTATTTAAGGAGTCAGTCTTGTTTCTAAGGGACCACATTTATGAGAAATTATCTTCACACAGGGACATTTTTTTAATAACATCTTATTGAAGAAATGTTTATATATGACAGATTAATGTAACTGAATGTGAATGCCCAAACGAGAATACCCTTTAACGACTTGGCCATTTTGCACCTTCTTGACACGATGGGGAAGATTTACCTACCCGGTCCATTCGCGATCCAGCGGCGCGTTCTCTGCGGTGGATTCGGGTCCGGCAAGGATTCATTAAGGCAGTTCCTCCAACGTCCACCAGGTGGCGCTGCTGCGCTGAAGTTCCCCGGAACGCACTGGAATACACCGAGCCAGGCTGAGTGAAGGTAAGTGCAAGCTCCGCAACACATTTTTTTTAAATGCAGCGGTTTTTCCGAATCCGTCGGGTTTTCGTTTGGCCACGCCCCCCGATTTCCGTCGCGCGCATGCCAGCGCCGAGGCGCCACAATCCGATCGCGTGTGCCAAAATCCCGGGGCAATTCAGGGGAAATTGGCGCAAATCGGAAATATTCAGGTAACACGTTGGGAAAACGCGAATCGGGCCCTTAGTAAATGACCCCCGATGTCTTTCAATCTTTATGTGGTTCTAACTTTGGAAACCTTTAACATATTAAGGAGAATTCAAGATTATTTTCTCATGACACATTGTACTTCATGATAGTTGAAAAATTTGGGAGGTATGCCGGAAGCACGGGTCGGCCAGTCACTGCTGACATCAGGAAGAGGTTACCGTACTTAAAAATAAAAAGCAAAAAATAACCCATTAAATATTGCCTCAGCCCAAAAAATATTTAGTGATAAGCAGACCCATTTAAATTCTAATGAACTCTGGGGTTGGACTTTGGGTTCAGTTTGGGTCTGCTCAACACCACTCATATTATTAAAATATGAAATTATGTATAACATACAGAGAATGCTAGAATGAGAAAAATCTAAATGCCTGAATCCCCACTTAATTTCACAAACACTGAATAAAAGTAATACAAAATTTAGTAACTATATAAAATAATACAGTATCCTGCAAAAATCAAGCCCTCTTTTGTCTCTGTAAATGGAAAATGGGGAGGTAGGGATGGTAGGAATAATGTTGATCCTAGGATCTCCGATTCAGATGTGAAGTACTGTACTAGGAACCTTCATCTATTCTATTTAGCTCTTATAGACATTCATTACTGTGTGCCGCCAGTATTTGTATTTGACAAGTGACAATCTATTAATATAAATTACCTTTGTAGTGCTTAAATGTATACTTAGCATTGATAAATGTATCCAGAAATCCATGCTTTTCAGCGAAAGATAGAAGAATGTGCACTATCTCCTCGGTCTTTCCATTGATGTTCAGTAGGGCTTTCATCAAACAGGTTTTGCCAATGTCCTTCGATGTCAGACACTCCACAAGAAATTCTGAAATGTTACAAACCATTTTATTTTATATATGTATAGAAATAATCAGAGAATGTTTGGTTTATTCTACTTTTTTCACATTATGAAAATGTCTCTCCCTAGACTTTCTGCTCCACTGAATAACTATGGAAATCTTTTCATGATTGAAAGCTGATTCTTCTGATACTGTAGTGAAAATTTGTAAGGTTACATTCCCATATGTGCAGCCGCTTTATTAGTGTCTCTCTGGTGCAGAATTTCAGGATTTTCTGTAGGATTGTTTCATGTACTTGTTCTACAGTGGACCTTAATTTTTGCCAAATAAAATATTGCAGAATGTAGTGTTGTTATATCCATCTATGGACATCGGATGGGTGCAGCTGCTGTGCCCAGATGTCACCGGTTGTGTTTAGCTCCAGCATTGCTGGTCAGACACAGCACATATTTGTGATTGCAGCCATATTGGTTCTGGAGCCCAAAGATCTGAAAAGTAGAGGTTTGAAAGGCGAAAAACTAATGACTTTAAAATGTAGCAGTGACCTTACCTTACCAAAGAGAAGAGGCAGCTTAATGGGATTGTATCAAGTTATATTGTAATGCCGTATCTACAGGATAGAGGATAACAATCTGCAGGACTCCGCCTGGTGGCACCAACATGGAATAAAAAAATTGAGGCCCAGGTATCACTAATAAAGGAAGCAGCAGGTCGTGCATGCACTCCATTCACTGTTTATGGGAGTTGCCGAGCTTGGTGAATGGGAGGGCCAGTGATACTTGAGCGCTGTGTTTGGCAACTTCTGGCACTTCCATAGTGTTCAATGGAGCTGAAAGGGGTGAGAGAGAAATGGATCCAAACTGACAAAGCTGTTATGAATTTTCATATGTATAGGAGGATAACATATGATCTTAAAGGGTACCTGTAGACAATCTAAATAAAAACCTGCGCAACGCCCCTGCCAGATGCAAAGGTTAATTTAGGTGTTACAAAATGAATTCCCTCTTCATGCCATATAGCTTCTCCGTGAGCCTGATCAACTCACTGAGGGTCTCAAGTGCTGGATAATGGTAATGCAGCTAATAATTCTCTGCTGTGAAGGAATACTAACATTGTTAACCTATGAGATGCATTATAACAATTGTAATGCCAGGAAAAAAGCTGGTTGGATAAGGAGCTTGCTGACCTCACAAGGGCAGTTTATAAAACCTCTTGTGGCTAGAAGGTTCTAGTTCTGCACAGAGGGTGGTTCTTAGGGCTTTCTTACCGCCCAGGACAGGACAAGAAGCTCAGGTGTCTGTGGCATGCTGCCCTTACACCATTGGCCTGAGAGAACACCAGACTACACGCAGACCTCCACCATTAGGAGGTACCAGGCTGTGAGAACCTTCCTGAGGAGTCCGATCCAACCAGCTTCCTCCATCCAGTTGCGGACATTGTGGCCGTTGCCAGTTCCTAAATAAAGAAATGTAAGTTATATGTCTAACCAACGTTGCCTCTGAGTGATCCCTGTGCCAAGCTGCCTACCATAATCATGTTACCTTTAGCACACTGTTTTGAAAAGGAAGATGACAATTGCCTAGATTCTTCTAGTATTCTGTTTAGTGACGATATGTCTTCTTTTGAAACAATCTCCATTATGAAATCTCTCAGTTCTTTTGCTTTTTCAAAAAATTTGAATGCATGTTCACTGCAACAATAAAAAAATACTATCATAAAAGTGGTATAGATTTACTAGTTGTGTATAATTGTGACAAATTTACGACATTGGGTAACGCATATGATAAAACTAGTACTACACCACCTATGTACTGGCTTAGTTTTAGCCCTCATTCACACCAACATATTTGCCTCAATTCTAATCATTAATTTATTAATGCCTCATTAATTCTAATGATAAGTGAAACCAAACCTTAAGTTCAGGTTTTGGTGCACCCCACGCAACCCGGACATGTAGCTGGGTTGGCAGCCGTGCAACCAATCAGGCAAATTGAAGCCCCTAGCCACAGCTGTGATTGGTCAGTGGGACACCCATGGCCCTCTTAAGGAAGTCTATGGGCTGTGAACAAATAGTGATGCAACACAGGTGTCATCTTTGTGCCCTCTGTATTCATACCTCAGGTGCTAGGTAACACAATCATTTACCAGCCAGTGTTTTTCCAGATCCACAAAAAAAGGATGACATGCAGAAATCATGTAGCACCTATTTGGGGAGCTTCAGCTCAAAAACTGTAAAAAGAAGACATACTTGCCCCCGAAACTGGACAAAAAAGCCATATTTTGTGGTACTTTGAGACCACACAATTGCATCAAGATTGTTGCAATGTATGAATGGTGCCTTTTTATGCTAAGCCACTCTCCATTGTAGGATGAACTGCACAAAGTAAATTTACTACACAGTAAGTACACTAGTAGAATTAAAAGAAGAGGAGGGAAAGTGGAGCCCAAACCAGTTTTCTAGCTCTTGTGTCTAGTATGATTCTACATTATTTTTCTTCCCATCTACAGCTCTGGGCACTTTTAATTTTTAGATGTTCGAACCTTCACTAAATCATTTGTGTGATCAGAAAATGTGTCACTGCTAGGAATTTAGTTATGTGTAAAAAAAACTGTACCTTTAGCGCCCCCGCGGGTATAATTAAGCAATACACAAACAGTATGGCTTAATAGCAGATAGCACATTGTAATGCATGGGTTTGCCCGAAGTAGCCTCGGGTCTTCAGAAGACCCGAGGCTAGCATAGCTATGGATCGCCGCTCCCTGATGACGTCACGGGGAGCGACGATCCTCAGAAAGATGGCGACGCCCATCTTTTTGAAGCCACCTGCAGCTTCCCAATGGCGATCAGCGGGTAAACCGTTACCGATAAGCCTTTGCTGCAATATACAGCAAAGACTTACCGACTATGGAGATGGCTCAGCCCGTGAGCCCTCTCCATGCACCTGCACCCGTCATGTGACGTAATACTACGTCACATGTCGGTAAGGGGTTAAAGGAGTCTTTTACCAGTCTAAACTTTTAGGGTGGTTCCACATTGGCGTGTGGTGTGTGTCCATTGCATTTTGTCTCTGTTTTGCTTCCACTTTGTCTCCTTGATGCTTCCATTTTGTCTCTGCATCAGCAAAAAAATTGAACATTGCTTTGAAAACATCACATCAGGTTTCTTGGCCTCATCAGTGAAAAAAATCTGACGTTTCATTTTTTTTTTTTTTTTGCCGACCCACAGACTTCTATTGATCCGCAATGGACAAGTTTACATTTTTTTTCCAAGAACAGCAGATCAGTGAAAAGATAAACCAATGTGAAAGCACCCATTGAAAACAGCCAAACCAGTCTCCTCTGTACTGAGGAGACCCAATCAGGTTGAAATAGTGCTGTCTACAGTTAGAAGTCTGTTCCTTCTGGAAAATATACTGTATACTGCTTTGGTTTTAATCCTGCATTATGTCATAAGGCTTCCTGTTACTTGTTGTTGACTTCTAAGTTCACCACACAGAATTTCTCATCCCTTGAGGAGGAAGCACCATGGCCACATTTTCTGTCGTCACTATAAAAATAGAAAGAAAATAATTAATTTTTGGGATACATTTACAATGAAAATACATTGTTTTGTTAAATTAGTGTAATATTATGAAATGTGCACATTAAGGAAACTGCTGCTTCGTTATGTAGGGCGTTGATTATACAGAAACCAAGCAAACAACTGTGACAACCATATGAAGCTTGACATGGCTGCAGTTTATATTGTTACATACCTCAATTGCAATAACCAAATAGCACATGTAACATGAGGAACAACATTTAACTTTTACTTCTTGCAATTAAAAATAGATGCTAGCAGAATACAACTAATACCGGTAATATAAATATAAAAGAACACTCACGGTATATCGTTAAACAATAGTTTAAATTGTACCTTGCCATGAGAAGGCTGTTACCAGGATGAAATGGATGGATGAGATGGATGAAAACGGGGAAAATATCACTAATGGCCCTTGTGGCACAATGAAGTTGCAGGGAAGTGCCCTATGCACACTTATTTTATCTCATGCCCTTACAAAGGCAGTACCCAGCCTGACCCTTCAGTAATGTCCAAAAGCCCCACAACACCGATCCTAGACCAATTCTGACGCATTTCTCGTGTCTAGAGTGACACCGTCATTAGGAGAAATGTTGTAGATCTGGGGCTACAGCTTATCTCAGGTAGTAATCGCTAACGCTCTCTAGACATACAGATAGGCAGTGGGCCTCTTTTTCCAAAAAAAACGGATAGCACAGTGGTGACTATGCGGCTAGGTGTCATTATATAAATAAAAAAATAAGGAGGACGTTGAAGAACAGACAGAAATTATTAAGAAGAGGCTTATGGAAAGGGGATACCCTAAGAGTTTGTTTTAAATGATACATAGGAAACAAAGAGGTATAGGAGAGAATTAAATTAACCCTCCTCTTTTTACTAAATACTCTAGGGAGGCTTTGAGGATTAAATCTATTGTACAGAAATATTGTCAAATAGTGTGCGGAGATCTGGTCATTGGGGAATCTCTTCCAAATAAACCTAAGGTGATTTTTAAGAAGGCATCATCCCTGAGGGATATACTCACAAATAGGTATATAGGAAAAAGATTGGGTGTGAACAAGGAAGGTTTGAATAAAGGTTTTGCCCTTTGTGGGAAGTGTAAGACATGTAGAGAGACGAAAAAAGGCAGGGAATTGGGGAATGGGAACGGAGTAGAAATTATTGAACACAAGATTGTATTTTTTTTTTTTGATCAAATAAATTTTTATTGAAAACCAACAACATAGTTTCCATTTTTTAAACATTTAGTAGTATAAACAATAAGAACACAAATCCCCCCCTCCCCCTCCCCCCATCCTTCCCCCGCTTGGTGGGTGAAATGTCCAGAAAATATACATGCGCTTGTCTTAAAGTCTTTTCCGGTGTGGGATTATAGGTTTCAAAAGAGAGTCCATCCAAGATATCCCTGGTTCCGGTTGGTCTCCTGTTTCACACCATGCAACTCAGAGCATATAATAGTATATATTGATATAAATCAAACAGGATTGGTAAAGGATTGGTTGCCAGTACACTGTGAGTCATAGACCTCCGCATAATCACCCATCATATTATCCTTTAACATGACAGTGATAGCCACTACCCTACGGTGCCGCTGAGTATTCTATCCCTAGTAAGGGTCAGAGGGGCTAATCCTGGGGTATCGAGCCATGGACCCCACATGGTGGAACACAAGATTGTATTTAAATATTATATGAATTGTTATGTAGGGAGGACGGGTTGGAAGATTAAAACCAGCATGTCAAGGTTGGTAGTGGTGCCCCATTGAACCACCAATGACGTAAGCCAAAACCTGGGTGTGGAAGTGCCACCCGGTATTCACCAGAGCCCGCCACAAAGCGGGTTGGACTTGCTGCAGCGGGATACCACCAGGTCACTCCACAGGCGCCACTTTGCTCTCGGAAGTGGCAAGGCTAGGTGCAAGGGGAGTCGTGCTCAGGCAGGGGGTCAGGACAGGCGGCACAGGATCAGACTCGGGGACGTAGCAGAAGGTCAAGACAGGCGGCAGAGAATCGAGGTCAGGAACGGAAACAGAGGTCACAATGGATAATCACAGGAGTTACAGTAGAAAGCTTTCTCTAAGGCTGTGAGGCACAAAGATCTGCCAGGGGTTACAGAAAGAGACCAAGTATTTATCAGGTCAGCGGCCGGCCATTTTTTGTGGTGCGGACATTTCATAAATATGGCGCAGGCATTCCAAACACCAACTATGGACCCAAGTCTGCAGGAAACCTGGTGTAAAAGACATAATGAATGCCCCAGAAATAGAGCAGCTAAAAGCTGATCTACCAAGTTCTATTTCACGTTCATGAATGTCAAGTTAGTTCAGACCATTTTCGGTTGTGTGCCAATTCATTCATCCCTTGCTCCACAATCTAACAGGCCAGTGTAAATAGCCACATGTTTCCTGCATCAAAAACATCGACCCTGTGACATTATTAATGAATAGTGTCCTATCAGCTGGTAGCATGTTATAAGGCAGAAGGACCTGAGCAGATAACATAGGGGGAGATTCATTATGCCTTCCCCGCCAGTTTCCTGGCAAAGAAGACACATAAATCTCCCCCTACTCATTAGTTTTCCTGTTTACTTAGTCTCCATGTCACTTTGGGCATGGTGGTAGGTGGTTGGCTAAGATCGCGCCCATAATTATCAAGAGGTAGGAGCCCATTTAGTAGATACAGGCGCCGGACCACCAGGAGGGGGACTTTAAAACCGGCGTTCAAATTGCAAGTCTTCATGAAATCCCCCCCAGTGTTTCCTATCTGCAGGGAGCATGTTATAGAACAGCTGAGCAGACTTTAAGAAATGTTCCAGGACATTAAAATCTCTGCTCATTTGGGGTTCATTCATCTGAATGTGGTGCTTAATTTTCCTTTTTGGAAATTTGAAATGTAAATGAAGAAAAGTTACACTGGGACTTTGTAACAGCAATAGGAGTACGCTGTTCATGTATCTGCTCAATGTTACTCCAGCCATTTTCAATGTTGGCAAAAGTATACTATACTTTACCCTGGCCGTAGACATGTAACACATGTATTATATTTCATTATTATAAAACATATGTGTATTTATGACCCCGATATATCACGCACAGAGGTATCAGTTTTTTGTTCCTATAAAAGAAGTATCCAAGCATTAAAGTCAATGAGAGATGTCTGCTTAGTTACCGTATTTATTTTCCATCTGTTCATAAAGAAGAGTGAAAGAAAATGCACAGTCACCTTTTTTTAACCTAATTCTTTGTGGTTTCAGGTCTGAATTATATAGCATACTGCTTACAATACTCAGGAAATAGGTCTATATCTGAAAAAAATAGCTATTGGGCTTGTCCTGTATTTCACCTTTGAAATTTAAGATGAACACCTCCAGGCTCCTCACACATTCCATGAGACAGGTTAAAACAAATCTCACGGATAATTGTTACTACCCCATCAAAAAGAGCAAAAAGCCTAAATCTACGATATGTAGCTTTCTTTGAATAAGCAGGATTATAGAATTCAACAAGTAACTCCTAAAAGGATTCTTTTCAGAGAAAGCCTGAAGTACTGCTTATTCTGTCCCCTATACACAGACTTAGGGTTCATTCACACGGACGTCTGCGGGGACGTACATGCGGCCGCAAATTTGCGGCCGCATGTACGTCCCCATAGACGGCAATAGCGGCACGGCGGGGATCCGGTGCCACACATATGTGGCACCGATCTGGGCCGCACACCGCAAAAAGATAGAGCATGCTCTATCTTTTGGCGTGTGTGCGGCCGTGCGCCGCTATTCTCTATGGAGGGAGGAGGGGTCACCTCCTCCTCCTCTCCAGCACACGGCGGTATGTCCGCACGGCGGGCATAACGCTGTGTGAATGTACCCTCATAATGAGAGTCCTGATTACGACCCCCACACATAGTGATTGTAAGTGAGTCCTGATTACTACCCTAACAGACAATGACAGACAGCTTCAGCCACTCACTACATGTACAGGCAGTTCTGGGGTTATGCACAAGATAAGTTTTGCAGTTTCTTAAATTGAATTTGTAAGTGTAACTCCATTGCAATTATTGTCATAGACTTTTGGATTTCCAAAATTTGGGGTTATAATCAGAACTGAGATTTACCCTACTTCCTTCCAAAATCAACTTTTAAAATGTTTCTAATGATCCTAAAGTGCTATGGGGTAATTACCAGAGCCTCTCCCTGCTTTGGCTTCATAGGCAGGACCCTCACTCTCTCCCCTGCTCCTTACTGAGCACTTTCCCCTGCCTCTTACTGAGTAATCTTACTGTAGCAGAAGGAGTTTCAGCACAAAGTGGGAGGGGGGATGTTCCTTCACATTGTAACAGCCTATGAAGCTGAAGCTGGCTCATTAGCATAATTTTAAAAGTGTATTTTAGAAGACGTTTAGACTTCACTTGTCTAATTGTGCAATGTCTTGGAACAATATTTTTGGGACGGATAAATCTGCCCCTGTGTGTCCAATTTATTATGAGACACAGACCTCATAATAAATAGGATGCATGGGGAGGCTGCCAGTGGTTTCTCCCTTTCCCTAACAGTGTCAGCCTGGCCTGCCAGAGTACACGAGGAGCCTATGGTAGGCCCAGGCTCCAAGCCAATAGTGGATCTCAGAAATATAGCAGAAGAAAACCCAGTAGTAGGGTCTACTTCCCAGAATAATTATATCTGGAGGACCCCACAAGCCCCAGTTCCACACGTGACATAATTATCCACTACCGGTATGTTGTCAAACAGGTTATGTTCCAGTTCATGTTTCTTTCATGACTCAGTTTGGTGGCGTCATCTGGAAAATCAACATTGAGGTGAGATGTAAAGTAGTGAAGGTAGAGAGTTTAGAGCTGAATGATGTCAAAATCATTCGCATATGTTTTATATATATTCTAACAATTTTTTCGGTTGATAAAGACAATTGATTGTTAGAACTTGGACTGACTTGAGGGGTAGATATACCATACCCAGAATTTATAATATGTTAAATACAGAAAACACGTGGCACAGGAGGTTTAAGGCTCAAGGATACTGGGAATTACAAGTAGGAGAAATGACTAATCAACATTGGAATAGGGTGTTTTCCAATATTAAATTCTCTTTATTGATCATGAATCATTGGATGGTGTATTTCAACTATTTTCATAAATTATATTACACCCCTAGAAAAATAGTAAGAATGGGCAAGCGAGAACAAGTACTTTGTTGGAGATGTGGGACAACCGAAGCAGGGTTTTATCATATGGTATGGAGTTGTCCAAAGATTAGCCCATTTTGGGAAGGGGTCCATCAGTGATGGAACAATGGTTAGGAATATCAATAGAGGAGTCAATGAAGGTATTGATTCTTAACATGCTTAGTTGTCATCTGTGTTCAGGTCTGAGGAAACACCATACTGAAGCCACATGTAAATTTTTTCTCTTGGCACAGGTGATTATTGCAAAAAATTGGAAGAGCGCAGCATCCCCATCAATACAACAATGGGAGGCATTATGCAAGAAGGTTAAAAAATCTGAAAAAATACACTATGGGGCAGATTTACTTACCCGGTACATTCGCGATCCAGCGGCGCTTTCGCTGCGCTGGATTCGGGTCCGGCCGGGATTTATTAAGGTAGTTCCTTCGCCGTCCACCAGGTGGCGCTGCTGCGCTGAAAAGCATCGGAACACGCTGGAGATCACCGAGCCGGGCTGAGTGAAGGTAAATGCAAGCTCCGCGACAGATTTTTTGTTTTAAATGCGGCGGTTTTTCCGAATCCGTCGGGTTTTCATTCGGCCACGCCCCCCAATTTCCGTCACGTGCATGCCTGTGCCGATGCGCCACAATCCGATCGCGTGCACCAAAATCCCGGGGCAATTCAGGGGAAATAGGTGCAAATCGGAAATATTCGGGTAACACGTCGGGAAAACGCGAATCGGGCCCTTAGTAAATGACCCCCTATATGCGTAGAAAGAAAATTACCGAATGGGAAAAGATCTGGGTGTCTCACTAGATGTGGATATTATGGCATGTATACTGGTTATTTTTTTTCCCCTCCTCTTTTTACCCTTTCGGCTTGGGTTAGGATGGTGTTATGAATAAATATAAATGACATAAGATATATTTGTATATATGATAGGATAGTTTACTTTGGATTTGTACGACTTTGGATATATAGATAAATATTGCTACAGTTGACTTGAATTGTAGTATTTGTGATGTCAAATGACTAAACTAAATTATCAATTTAATACTGTGAACCCTGCCACATGATTATGTCATATTTACTGAAATTTGTAATGTCTTGAAGCTTTTAAGAATTTAATAAAAAAAAGAAAGATGTGCTAAGCTGCTTTACTACAAACTAGTAGTAATTTTTTATGTCAATTTATGCTGAAAGGTTCCCTTTAAGCATCATTATCTATAATCCTCTAATATTTCTCATCAGTATCAAAATCATTCACATATGTTTTATATATATTTAAGGAGGAGGGTTGTCAACATGTGTTAGTCTACGAGAAAGGCTTCTACTTCTACAGAAACTTATAAGTTTTTACTTCTTGGGCTTCCACTGGAATGAATGTCGCATGTCAGTTAAAGTTATAAGTGTGGATCATATCAGGATCCCACTTGCACGCTGGACTTTTGTATCCTATTTTCTATATATATATATTCACACATGTGTGCAAAACAGGGCAGAACTTACTGTATCTTGCCTGATAGGTTACTCCACTTGCTATGATACCACTTTACTGTAGTAGTATGGATTTAACCTAACAAAAATATGGTTTAGGAGGCACAAAAAAAATCTAATCCATAAGTGTGCCATTAAAAAAAGGTTCATCCACAATAGTTCCCCATACACCCAAGTTAATTAAAAAATCAAAAAGAGTTTCTAAACAGTGTAAAACATATTCATATTCATCTGGATGCTCCATGGTTATCGTAGTTCCATTTATCACATTACTATTATCATTAACTCTCTAATCCTGTAACTCTAATACATATTGTAGTACAACGCATTGAAGACGTTTTTGGAAGACAAATATGGAGACTTACCGTAATGTAACATTCTTTTCCATGAGAGAAACGTATTCATCTGTGCTGTCAACAAGCTTGAATCTTCTAGAAGTCATTTTGTTCCTATCCCTACTCCAGGGAAGGCTCCACATAATCTACTAATGCAGAGGCACCTGGCTCATTATATTGAGGGCTATGTAGTCATCTGAAGAAAATAAAAAATGGAGCACTTCTAATGTAGGAGAAAGTGAAGGATTTTAAGGTTAGGGTCATGTTCAATGTTTCCGTTGGGGTCAGCCTTGTTGTGACAATAGAAGATGCTCTGCAGATTGTAACCTAGAGAGAAAACTAGTTAAAAGTGCACAAAGGTGGAATAAATAAGACAAAGGAAGGTTCAGCCACAAACCCACCTAACTAGTTCTCCAGTGTCCTGACACGTCCTGACATAAGAGCATATAGCCCCAGTGTATATAGGCCTGCCAGACCCCACCCCAGTGTCTATAGCTTGCCAGACCCACCAGTGTATATAGGCTGCCAGACCCCGCCCCAGAGTGGATATAGCCTGCCGACCGCCCCCAATGTGGTATATAGCTGCAGACCCTGCCCCAGTGATATTAGAGCCTGCCAGGACCTGCCCCAGTGTATATAGCCTGCCAGACCCTGCCCCAGTGTATAAGCCTGCCAGACCCTGCCCAGTGTATATAGCCTGCAGACCCTGCCCCAGTGATTCGAATGCCAGACCCTGCCCCAGTGTATATAGCCTGCAGAGACCCTGCCCCAGGGTATATAGCCTGCCAGACCCTGCCCAGTGTATATCGCCTGCCGCCATGCCAGGACAGATCAGCACAGAAGATATACAGGGGTGCCGGAAAAGGTGAGTTTAGAATTATTTATTTTTGACTCGAGTATAAGCCGAGTTTGGGTTTTTTCAGCACATTTTTTGTGCTGAAAAACTAGGCTTATTACTCGAGTATATAAGGTTATCATTAAATGTTGTCTTTTTACAGTGCTTTTACAATGGCTCACACATGCTCCAACTTCTAAACTCCCCCACACGCCCTCTAGATAAATCATTAATCATTAGAATGTAGTTGAAAAATTCATCTACATAAATCAATGTTCATGTCACCTAACTATTCTGGATGCACCACAACCTCTTTGCTGCTGTAACTAATTCTTCTGCCCGATTATCGTAATGCCAAACATACAAATTTATTTTTTGCAATGGACTCCGGTTACACATAATAGCTCTGTAATGAAAAAAATAAAAAAAACATATCTTTTGCAGGTGGGAAGTAAAAAAAAAACTGAATGCAAAAGGTGTGAATAGGGGTTAAAGATATAAAAGTTTAAGGTTGTGGAAAAGTCCATCCATTAAACTGTTTTTTGGATAAATGAGGGCGGATATCTATATATCCATCTACATTCCAGTGGGAGCAGCTGATACAGCAGTTATACAGTAGCACATGTGCTGAGCAATCGGAAAACAGAGGACAGGCCAGAATTGATGGAGACACGTCCTGACATAAGAGCATATATCCATCAATCTGCCTGTCCTCTGTTTCCGGATTGCTCAGCACATGTGCTACTGTATAGTTTCCGGATTGCTCAGCACATGTGCTACTGTATAACTGCTGTATCAGCTGCTTCCACTGGAATGTATGAGATGGTATATAATAGATATCGCCCTCATTTATCCAAAAAACAGGTTTAATGGGACTTTTCACAACCTTAAACTTTTTATATCTTTAACCCCTATTCACCTTTTGCATTTCAGTTTTTTTTTTACTTCCCACCTGCAAAAAGATATGTTTTTTTATTTTTTCATTAGCAGAGCTATTATGTGTAACCGGAGTCCATTGCAAAAAATAAATTGTGTATGTTTGGCATGTACAGATAATCGGGCAGAAGAATTAGTTACAAGCAAAGAGGTATGTGGTGCATCCAGATAGTTAGGTGACATGAACGATTGATTTATGTAGATGATATGTTTCAACAATTCTAATGATTAATGATTTAGCTAGAGGCGTGTGGGGGAGTTTAGAAGTTTGGAGCATGTGAGCCATTGTAAAAGCATGTAAAAAGACACACATTTAAATGATATACCTTATATACTCGAGTATAAGCCTAGTTTTTCAGCACAAAAAATGTGCTGAAAAACCCAAACTCGGCTTATACTCGAGTCAAAAAAATAAATATATCTAAACTCACCTTTCCGGCGACCCCTGTATATCTTCTGTGCGATCTGTCCGGCAGTGGCGGCAGGCTATATACACTGGGGCAGGGTCTGGCAGGCTATATAACGGGGCAGGGGTCTTGCAGGCTATATACACTGGGGCAGGTCTGGCAGGCTGATATACACTGGGGCAGGTCTGGCAGGCTATATACACTGGGGCAGGGTTTGCAGGCTATATACACTGGGGCAGGGTCTGGCAGGCTATATACACTGGGGCGGGGTCTGGCAGGCTATATACACTGGGGCAGGGACTGGCAGGCTATATACACTGGGGCAGGGGCTGGCTGGCTATATACACTGGGGCAGGAGCTGGCTGGCTATATACACTGGGGCAGGGGCTGGCTATATACTGGGGAGGCTGTGACCAATGCATTTCCCACCCTCGGCTTATACTCGAGTCAATAGGTTTTCCCAGTATTTTGTGGTAAAATTAGGGGCCTCGGCTTATACTCGGGTCGGCTTATACTCGAGTATATACGGTATTATTGATATTTGATGGGATACGGCCAAAGAAAGTATCAAATATCTGTGAAGTGTAAAGAAAATATTACACGCTTTTGCGACTTTTTGCTAGTTAATAAAACTGGAAAGTGCGGTGTACATATGTGTTCAGCCTGCCCTGTACTCTCTAGATAAAATCCAGGGAGTCCAATAAGCTTAAGATTTTCCCTTACTAGTAGAGTACATCTTTACATAATTTATTCTGAAGACTAACATTTGACTATTTTATTTTTCTGTAACACTAATTTTATCTTTACATGTACCCAAGCATATGGAAAGTGCTGCTGCATATGATGGGGCTATATAAATAATAATTATTATTCATTATTAGTATAAACACAAGTTCAATTTTTTGTGAAGGCCACAGAGGTTTGTTAGAGAACATTAGTGAACAAACTGCATCATGAAAACCAAGGAATACACCAGAAAGCTCAGGGATAAAGTTGTGGCATAGAATATTGCAGGAGCCAGGAGGTCCAGGGTTATTTTGGTGGAGCTGCTGAGATCTTCTGTTCTGGTGGGAGAATCTCTCCACAGGACAATTAATTGGTCCCCTGCGCCACAAATCTGAACTTTTTCGGAGAGTGGTAAGAGTAAGAGCCATTTTTGAAAGCAAAACATATGTAAAAAACTATGAAGGGGGCACAGCTAGAATATGGAAAAAGTGCATTGGTCAGAGTAGGACAAATTTTTAGTTTTAGGCCTATATAATAAATGCTATGTGTTGGTTTTAGACAAAGTAGGGGCCCTGGGCAAAACAAAAAGTGAGGTCCCAAAATAAAACTTTATTTTAAAACTTTACTTTATTTTATAAACCGTCACAATCAGTACAAATGCTCTCTTCAGCTCTACACAATAATAATGCTTTATTTATATAACTCGCACAGATTACACAGCGCTGTACAGAGCTTGCCAAATCGGTCTCTGTCCCCAATGGGGCTCACAATTGAACCTACCAGTATGTTTTGTAGCGTGGGAGGAAAGCGGAGGACCCGGAGGAAACGCACTCAGACACGGAAAGAACAGGCAAACTCTTTGCAGATGTTGACCCTGGGACATGAACCCAGGTCCCCACCACTGCAAGGCTGCAATGCTAACCACTAAGCCACCGTGCTTGACACTTAGATAGATAGATGATAGGAAGATAGATGATATATATGAGATAGATGGTTTTACACAGCACATCTTCCTAAGTAAAACTCTTAAGTGCATAAACTGAATTAGACCAAGGGGAGCATCATTGTTATCTTCTGTGGAAATTCAGAAGAAACTTGTAACGCAGCACATCCATAAAAACTTGAAGCTTTATTAGGAATACGTTAAAAGCATAGCAGTGTGGGACGGATTACCATGCCATGACTAAGAGCAGGAGACTGCTCGAAACGCGTAAAAGACGGTAATCCGTCCCACACTGCTATGCTTTTAACGTATTCCTAATAAAGCTTCAAGTTTTTATGGACGTGCTGCGTTACAAGTTTCTTCTGAATTTCCACGTACCATACCTGCAAGCCTGGCAGGCAACGTGATTGCACTCCTACCGTGCCGGATTCAAGGGATTTCCCTGCTGTGTCTCCCTCAAACTTGTGAACATCCAAGACCTTGGAAGGGGTGAGCTGCACATTATTTCACTTTTCTTTACCCAATTGTTATCTTCTGCCATATGTCATCTATTCCACCTGATTTCACCATCACTCAATTCTCTCATCTTCAATTTTTTCAGGTTAATTCAGTATAAGAAAGCCCAGCCCTCTCTGCAATAGTTTTTATCTTTTTTTGTACTTGTTAGTGTGAATGCATATCTATTTCCCTGCTGATTTCTGCAGATTTTCTGCATCCTGCTCCGTTGCTCTGTCCACTTTTTTCACACCTAATAGTTGTAACTAATTTGTCTTGGGTGTATAAATTGCAGACTAGTGGTCTTACTAGACCTTGGTCTTGCAGTGCATTCTCCTAAGTGCAAGTCTTAAGTGCACAAACTGACTTATACCAGAATTGAACCAGTAGTGAGCAAGTGGGCTCTTTCTGTAAGTACTAGTGTAACTAAAAAGACTAATTACTCATCTTAAGCTTTATTTGAAAAGCAAACCATTACCTCTGTCATCCGACCTACCTACTCTTGTAATCATTCCAACTATCCATCGGATTCCTTTACCACCTCCTCCTCCAACTATGAAAAGCACATTCTGTATGCAACAAACTCGCAGGTATTCACAACCCTTTCATCTCCAGAAAATAGTATTTTCTGAGCCTAATGTAAACATTACTAGCCCCATCTGACACTGCTTCCCCTGCTGCGCTCTGTTATGACAGTCTCTGCTTTTATCGCACTCCTCCACTCTGCAATAAACCTGGTGTTTGAGTTGGCATCCACCTGTCAGAAAACTGCTCCTTCAGCCCACTCCCACCTTTACCCTCTCTCACCTTTCCATCTTTAAGAATTCCCTGCATCCACATCGATGCTCCATGTAACATACAAGTGGCTGTCATCTACAGCCACTGGTTTTATTGATCATTTCAACACCTGGCTTCTTCCCTCCTTCGCCGTCATCATCATGGGTGACTTTAACATCCCCATTGATACCTCTAAACTCCTCTCTATTACATCCTCCTTTGATCACCCTAAATAGTCCTCCACAGCCATATACCCACCTTGGTTTCCTATCCAGCCTCTACTAACACTACTCATCTAACACTACTCTTATATTGGACCACAACTTACTCACCTTCTCCGCTACTCTGGCCCCAACTACTCCTGCAGTTCTCCTATACCCTAATGTAAGGAGGGAGAACTGCTGCCACCTTCTTTAACACCACCACCACGTCAGCCCAGAACTCTGTAGCTCCAGTAGTGCTGTGATCTCATAATCCCAGACAATTATTTTCTTTAACTTCGTCCTTCAGCATCCCCATCACCTGGGATGGGAGGAGGGTGTCAGGCACCAGGGGTGGACCCACTGGACGATAACGTAAGGCGACACCTGGGAGCGGAGTGGCAACCGGTTTTCACCAGAAAACCATAGTAACCAGGTTGCTCCACAGATGCGACTTTGTCCTCGGTGGCGGCCAAAGTGTAGTACAAAGTCGTGAGGTAGAAGCGTGGTCGGGGACAGGCAGAAGGTCAAGACAGGCAGCACAGGAGCGAAG
This sequence comes from Engystomops pustulosus, assembly GCA_019512145.1. NCBI lineage: Eukaryota > Metazoa > Chordata > Amphibia > Anura > Leptodactylidae > Engystomops > Engystomops pustulosus. Next base: position 244,152,945 of record CM033642.1, on the reverse strand, counting down.
TCAGGAACGGAATTGAGGTCACAATAGGAAATCAGGATAATCACAAAGGGCTTGGAATACAGTTTTCTCTCTGGCATAGAAGCACAAAGATCCGGCAGGGGTCACAGGAAGAGGTTGAGCATTGCTAGGTTGTCAGGTGGCCAGCGCTAATTAGCAGTGTGCTAGCCCTTTAAATTTCAGACAGCGTGGATGCACTCTGAAGCGAGGAGACCGTCACTGGAGCGCGGCTAGGCAAGTGTGGCTGCTGGCTTGAGGGGCACATGGTTGCGTCTGCAACCCGGAACATTGGTCGCAGGAGCACTGGTGACAGTACCTCCACCCTTTGGCATCCCCCTCTTCTTGGTCTGAAGAAACCTTTGCAGAAGGGCACTGTCCAGGATGTTGTCCGTGGGCTCCCAAGATCTCTCCTCTGGCCCAAACCTGTTCCAGTCAATGAGAAAGTACTGTCTTCCTCTAACCAACTTCATGTCCAGGACCTCTTTGATTTCAAAGAAATTGGTGGAATAAGCCACAGGAGCAGGAGGAGTTATTTGCCAGTAGAAACGTTTAAAGATGACCGGTTTTAAGAGGTAGACATGGAAGGAGTTCGGGATGCTCATGGTGGGAAGAAGACAAAGTTTGTATGCCACGGGATTGATGTGCCTTAGTACCTCTAATGGGCCCAAAAAATGAGGACCGTTTGTAGCTGGAGATCTTCAGATGGACATATCTGAAGGACAGCCAGACTTTATCTCCAGGAGAGAAGACTGGAAGAGGCCTATGTTTCCTGATGGCCTGCGTTTTGGTGCAGGCGGATGCACAAAGTAGAGAATGGTGAGTTTGCTCCTAGATGGGGCTAAGATCTTGTACCATTTCTTCATCAGAAGGAATGTCAAGAGGAAGAGGTGGGCATGGAAGTTGTCTGTAGACAATAAAGAAGGGAGCAGCACCGGCAGATTCAAAGTCTAGAGAATTATAAGATAATTCCGCCAAAGTGCCGTAGATAGCAGCCCAGAGTTTGGTTGGCTGAGGATGATATGCAGAGGAGAAGTCCAGCCCAACCTGCAGTTGATTGCAGAGGGAACGCCAGAACCTGGAAACAAACTGGACCCCACGGCCCGAGACAATGTGCAGGCGCAGCCCATGTATCCGGAAGATATTGAGAAAGAACAGGCTGGCAAGACGAGGAGATGATGGCAGACCTGGCAGAGGCAGAAAGTGGGACATCTTGAAAAACCGATCTGTTACCAACCAACCAACCAGATAACTGTATTACCGGAAGAAGATGGGAGATCCGTAACAAAGTCCATGGCTATGTTCATCCACAGGCAACTGGGTTTCGGCAATGGCAGGATCAGACCTTCTGGCTTGAGATGTGATGACTTGTTATGGGCACAGAAAGCACAGGAAAATCTCAAATGTCCTTGACCAGATCTGGCCACCAGTAGTAACAAAATATGAAAGCGGCAGACCTCTGCACCCCAGGGTGCCCAGCTTTACGAGAGCAATGCTCCCAAGTTAGTATCCTCTTCTGTTGGGCAGGTCGGACATAATTCTTGCCAGGAGGAACCTGCCGCAGATCCACAGGAGTGGCAACAACCAGTCGTTCTGGAGGAACAATATAACAAGGAGCCAGTTCTTTCCCAATCATATCAGAGGCACGAGAGAGAGCATCGGCCTTAACATTCTTCTCTGTTAGAAATAAGTATATCATAAAATTGAAATGGCAGAAGAAGAGGGACCAACAAGCCTGTCGAGGATTGAGATGCTGGGCGGTCTGGAGGTATAGGAGATTCTTGTGATCCGTGTAGATACAAACCAAATGATGAGCTCCTTCCAGCAGAAGGCCAGAAGCTCCCAATCACCTATGGAGTAGATCCTCTCTGCAACAGAAAAAGCCTTTGAGATGAAACCATAGGTGAGTGTTCAGCCATTGGGCCCTTTCTGGTTGAGGATGGCTCCAGCTCCTATAGAGGAAGCGTCAACCTAAAGCTGGAATGGTTTCTCCGCCTCAGGCCGTGTGAGAACAGGAGCTGAGGTAAAGGCAGACATCAATTTAGAAAACCCTTCTTCAGCCACTGGAGGCCAGAGCTTAGGATCAGCATTTTTCTTTGTTAACGCCACAATCAGCAGGGGGGCAGGAGGGGTAGAGGTCCGAGATGGCTGAGGGAACAGGTGCCAGGCAATGGCCTGTTGTGGCTGCTGCGCTGCACATACTACTGAATGCCTGGATAATAGCTGGAAATGGTAAAGGACCTTTGATGAGGTCATTACCATGTGACTCCTGTGTGGAGGAGCAACAAAGGAAGACCCGACTATAGTTTTTTGCCATGTGTGGTGCTGAGGTATGAGAACTTATACTGAGGCAGTGCAAGGGGAAAAACGTGGGGGTACAGTGTGAGGATGGGTTGTGGGATGTATTGTGATATGTATATGATGTGAGGGTACAGGGGATGTGGTGATGCAGTGTGACATGAATGTAATGGGGGTTATAGGGGAGAATGTAGGGGTGCAGCCTGACATGTGTAATGTGGGAGTTCAGGGTGACGTGGATGTAATGTGGGAGTTCAGGGTGACATGGAGTAATGTGGGAGTTCATGGTGATATGGATGTAATGTGGGGGTGCTGCGTGACATGGCTGTTATGTGAGGTGCAGCGTGACGTGGCTGTGATGTGGGGTGCAGCGTGACGTGACTGTTATTTGGGGTGCATGGTAACGTGGCTGTTATGTGGGGTGCAGGGTAACATGGCTGTTATGTGGGGTTCAGGGTAACATGGCTGTTATGTGGGGTGCAGCGTGACGTGGCTCTTATGTGAGGGTGTAGCGTGACATGGCTATTATGTGGGGTGCAGCGTGACACGGCTGTTATGTGAGGGTGTAGCGTGACATGGCTATTATGTGGGGTGCAGCATGACATGGCTGTCATGTGGGTGCAGGGTAACATGACTGTTATGTGGGGTGCAGTGTGACAAGACTTATGTGGGCTGTAGGGTGACATGGCTGTTATATGGGCTGCAGGGTGACATGGCTATTATGTGGGGTGCAGGGTGATGTGGCTGTTATGTGGGGTGCTGCGTGACGTGGCTGTTATGTGGGCTGCAGGGTGACATAGCTGTTCTATGGGCTGCAGGGTGACGTGGCTGTTATGTGGGCTGCAGAGTGACGTGGCTGTTGTGTGGGATGCAGAGTGACGTGGCAGTTATGTGGGGTGCAGCGTGACGTGGCTGTTATGTGGGGTGCAGCATGACGTGGCTCTTATGTGGGGTGCAGGGTAACATGGCTGTTATGTGGGGTTCAGGGTAACATGGCTGTTATGTGGGGTTCAGGGTAACATGGCTGTTATGTGGGGTGTAGCGTGACGTGGCTGTTATGTGGGGTGCAGTGTGACATGGCTGTTTTGTGAAGGTGTAGCGTGATATGGCTCTTATGTGGGGTGCAGTGTGACATGGCTGTTATGTGGGTGCAGGGTAACATGACTGTTATGTGAGGTGCAGCGTGACATGGCTGTTATGTGAAGGTGTAGCGTGATATGGCTGTTATGTGGGGTGCAGTGTGACATGGCTGTCATGTGGGTGCAGGGTAACATGACTGTTATGTGAGGTGCAGTGTGACAAGGCTGTTATGTGAGGGTGCAGCGTGACATGGCTGTTATGTGGGGTGCAGGGTGCCATGGCTGTTATGTGGGCTGCAGGGTGACATGGCTGTTGTGTGGGCTGCAGGGGAACATGGATGTTATGTAGGGTGCAGGGTAACATGGCTGTTATGTGCGCTGCAGGGTGAGGGCGCGTTATGAATGGACGCCTAGTGGTACGTGTGACCACGGCCTAACAAGCTTCTGTTCAAATACTGCAGCAATCACATGTTGTGGATCATGACCATATACCAGCTGGCCTTTATAACAGGTAACATAACAGATGACTGATTGACTCTGTTCTCACAGTGGCCTCACTTTCGAGTTCGACTCAGGGCGCATTTACACGATGCGTTGCGTTGCGTTCTGCATTGCATTTTTGACACACTCCACTGGCTTCAGCCTTGATCACACACTAAGGTTACATTGCGTTTTAGCAGATGCAGTGGAAACGCAATGTAACCTTAGCATGTAAGGCTGAAGCCAGTGGAATGCGTCAAAAACGCAACGCACAACACATTGCAACACATCGTGTGAATGCGCCCTGAGACTTAATATCTGCCCTGCTAAACAAAGCCAACAAGCCCATATACAATATTGCCCAACTGTAGTGCACACTGTGGTGAATTTGTGGAGTGGCCACCCAAAAAATAATTTATTATGATCTGCTGTGAAGGCTGTGGTGGTCAATCAAACCTGCATTAGAACCGAGTTTGCTTAAAGCTGTGTTTCCATTTTGAGGGTGCTGTATTCAGTTTTTTAAACCAAAACCAGTAGTGGGGAGGAAGAAGAGGAATCAAAAATCATCCACACCAAAAACTGCACATCAAAGCACAATGGGGCTCATTTAATAAGGGTTATAGCACACATGGCGTTTTGAATGCGTTTTTGGCCCATTTTTAAGCAGTCAAAAAACGCATGTGTGGCCCCTCCTCCCTACATAGAAAACAGCGGTGTACGGCCGCACACTCGCCGCATGCGTTTTTGACCAGTTTGAATTAAGATAATTGGTCAATTGATCGTTTTTTAATGCATGCGTTTTTTACGATCTGAAAAATGGCCCAAAAACAGACTAAAACGCCATGTGTGTCTTCACCCTAAGGGTGATGCCACACATGGCATTTTTAACCCATTTTTGATCTGTTTTTAAGCAGTCCGTTTAAAAAACACATACGTTTTTTTACAGGTTTTAGCAAGTATCTTAATTGAAACTGGTCTGCTTGAAAACGGACCAAAAACGGGTTCAAAACGCCACGTGTGGCATTACCCTCAGGGTGCAGTCACAGGTGGCGCTTGTGTTGAGTTTACAAATGCAACAGAAGCGCTGGGGGGGGGGGTCTCGGCCTGATTACATAAGTGTTTGCATGGAAATGCACAAAATCAGTAACCAGGCACCTGGTCTCTCGCATTAAAAATGAATTGTGTATATAAATTGTGCAGTTAAATTGGACATATGCAGAATACCTAATCTTGCAAACCTGCACACCCAAAGAAGCCTACGATCACACTTCTTTACTTTTTCTGTTCTATTTAATGTCATAGAAGCAAAAATTTTTATTTTTGCTATGATGTATTTCCTTATACATATGATACAAAGCATGTATGCAAGAATAGCAGAAATATACAATCCAAATTTAAAGGGAACCTGTCACCAGGGACCTAATTTTTCACTAAAGACAGATTGTAAAAGCCCATGACACCTGCAGTGCAAATATGCCTTTCTTCCTTTTCTAAGCATTTGCATTACAATATAATTGTGAGTTATAACTTACTCTTGCATCCTGACAAAATCCTGGGGTAGTCACAGGGGCTGGACTTTGGTTTGGATGCATTTCAAAAAACAACATGTGACCTGTTTGAGCTGCAGGCTGTCTCCATGTTTGTGCTCCTGTACAGCTTGTCCCTCCCCCCACTGATGTCAGGTTGACCAGGCTGGGACCTCTGAGAAGAAAGCAGGAGGTGGAGCTAGACAGGAGCACAAAGGTGGGGGCCAAGCTCTGAGGAGTGGGTAACACAGACAAGCCACATGTTGTTTTTTGAAATGCATCCAAACCAAAGTCCAGCCCCTGTGTGCACTTCTACACACTGATATATTTACAAAACCCTAATATATGTCCTCCTATTCACACATACCTACATACATATTTACAGGCACACTTACCGTCCATGCTGGATCTGTAGTTAAGCAGTGTTCCTGCAGATTTGATTACACTACCCCCCTCCTTATCACTGCTCCGACTCCAGCACATTTTAAACCAGAAGAAAAAGGAAAAGTAGAGGTCATACCTTTCCCCAACAGCTAAATTCCTCACCCGAATATCTCCTGCAAGAGGACACTGACCGGGAGCAGCGCACAGGAAGAGGGAGAGGGGCAGCTTGTGAACTCTGCTCGAAGCTCACTGCTGCTGTACACACCAACTATGTGTGCAGCAGACGCTACAGATCATACACATAGCTGTAAATTCTACCCCTGTTTCTCCACTTTGAAAACGTGACATTAGTCACATTTGCTAGCAGTCTCAGTGACCACAGAGTAACTTACAGCAGGAAGAATCTGAATGTTTGGGAAGAGTCAGAGAACTTGTAGCACAGGGCTTGTGATACCACCTGCTTTCTCCAGCAGGTGGTGCCGCCTGAGGCAGAAAGATCAACCTGCCTCATGGATGGTGCGGCCCTGCCAGGAAGTAATAATGAGATAATGATAGACAGTTCTGCTTTTTTTCTTCTGTATAGAGGCCAACACAGTACTCTATTAAGCATATCACGGATAGAGGAATACCACTGCTTATATAAGAAGCAGGAATCACAAAATCAGCAAGCGCCCCTTTGCATGGTAGAGCTGCTAGTTTCTATACAAGTAAAATACAGGCAGTCCCCGGGTTACATACAAGATAGGTTCCATAGGTTTGTTATTAAGTTGAATATGTATGTAAGTCGAAACTGTATATTTTATCATTGTAGATCCAGATCAAATTTTTTTTTGCCCCAGTGAAGACTTTGCCCCAGTGAAGATTTTTTGCTGTAATGGGACCAAGGATTATCAATAAAGCTTCATTACAGACACCGTACAGCTAAATATTGCAGTCTGGGACCATAGTGAAGCATCCAGAGAGCTTCCCCAAAGGTCACAGTCGGCAGAGGGGTCCTTCTTTAACTAGGGGTCGTCTGTAAGTAAAGTGTCCTTAAGTAGGGGACCGCCTGTATAGAGTAAAAATTACTTTAGTAATTTAGTATTTAGTAGAACTTGTCCAAAGTCATCAAATAGTGTTTGGTCTTTGGTCTTAAACTTTGGTTTCCATGACTGAATCCTCTTCATTTTCCTGCAGGATTGTAGGATGTTCCCCTCGGTCAGATACATCCACTTCATCCATAGCTGGTTTGCTGGAGCAGCTATAAGCTTCTTTTACTGAAGAAAGCAAAAAAATCTTTTATAAATACCAGTGTTTTTCAAGTGTTTTTAAAGGGAACCTGTCACCAGGAGACCCATTTTTAGCACTCCCCCAGTCCCCACAGAGCATAGTACATACATTGCCAACGTGTTTTTGTATTAAAAATTGGTTTTACAGAAAAAAAGATATGTTATATTGTACCTTTCATTAGCATCTGCTGTGTGACTAGGCAGTTGCCAAATGGGAGGGGCTGGAAAGGAGCAGTCCCCCCCCCCCCACCCTTGGGGAACAGCTACTCCATGTGACCTTTTCAAATATATGAAAACACCCATCACTGGCCTTAGCGACGCCCCCTGCTCCTCTACAGCCAATCCTGAGTGTTGGGAGTTATTCATATATTTGAAAAGGTCACATGTTTCCCAAGGGTGGGGGGGAACTGCTCCTTTCCAGCCCCTCCCAATTGGCAACTGCCTAGTCACACAGCACATGCTAATGAAAGGTACAATATAACATATCTTTTTTTCTGGAAAACCAATTTTTTTGACAAAAACACTTTGGCAGAGTATATACTATGCTCTGTGGGGGCTGGGGGTGTGCTAAAAATGGGTCTCCTGGTGACAGGTTCCCTTTAATGATGGTAAAGGCATAAATTATACAATATTGCAGGAACTCAATTGGAAAGTTTATATAAATTTTTGAAATAACAAAAGTGGCAGAGGTCAAATAACTGCCCATTCTGTGGGCCAGGGAGTAAGAGTACGGAGACTTTGCCAATTAAGGCCGCCTTGTATGCTTGTGGAGACTTAAAGGGGTTGTTCACTTTATGCACATTCCAGTAAAAAATTGATTGTGTTTGTGTAGTGAGAAGTTATACAATTTTCCAATATACTTTGTATACATGTATCAATTCTTCACGGTTTTCTAAATCTTTGCTTGCTGTCTTCTTGCTGGAAACTTCATTTTTTCTCCCTGTAGATAAACACCGGTCCATGATCATCCTGGTGCATGTGAGTATTAGCTTATATTTTAAGGACCCATTTGTATATCAATTATGTGGATGTCAGTTTTATTCCGAGACCTATAATCCCTCTTTTGGCCACCTAAAGGGGAATGACCCCCTCCAATCCCCTTGATTCTTCATGAGACATATTTACTGCTAGTGCCTCAGATTTAGAAAAATGTATTTTAATAGATACATGGGAATATTCTTTTAATTGTTGCAAAAGATTAGGGATAGAGATACAGGGTTTAGATACAAAAAACAATATATCGTCTGCATACACTGCTATCTTAATTTCTTCTACCCGGGATATTATGCCCGTGATATTCTGGTCTAATATAACTCATCTAATGAATGGCTCTAATGCTAGCACATACATTAAAGGTGATGATGGACAACTCTGTTTAACTCCATTTCTTATCTACAGATCTCCTGACAGGATACCATTTACCCTCACCTTTGCTGTAGGGTTGGAGTTTAAAGATAAAATCCACTGCATCATACTATGCTTCAGGCCTATTCCACGCAGTGTCTCAGCCACATATATCCAATATATCCATATATCCAATCTTTCTCTGCATCTGTTGAAAGCAATGCCACTGGGCTTTGATGTATTGTTTCTGGCTTCACAGCGTGTTAAAAAAGCCTGTCTGATCTAAGTGTATGAGTTTAACCGCCAAGGGCATAAGGTTCTAGGCTAATATTTTTGCCATCAATTTTGTGTCCACATTGACCAGGGAAATTGGCCTGTAGCTGGGACACTGCGTGGGGTCTTTACCTGATTTCGGTCTTACCTGCTATACCTTCATGGTAGCAGCTAAGCAAAAATAATTTAATCCAAGATTGAAGCTCTGCACTGCTGCTTGGGGGAGCCCTTACAGATGAAATCCTTCCGCTGTCTATGCCAAGCAGCTCCAAATCCGCTCCCATGTGCTCTGAGTGACAGTTGTAATGGGGTCTTGGTTTACACCACAGCTGTCACTTAGAGCTGCAGGGAAAGACTATGAAGATACACTCACTTTATTAGGCCACTTTATTAGGTACACCTGTCCAACTGCTTGTTAACACTTAATTTCTAATCAGCCAATCACATGGCGGCAACTCAGTGCATTTAGGCATGTAGACATGGTCAAGACAATCTCCTGCAGTTCAAACCGAGCATCAGTATGGGGAAGAAAGGTGATTTGAGTGCCTCTGAACGTGGCATGGTTGTTGGTGCCAGAAGGGCCGGTCTGAGTATTTCAGAAGCTGCTGATCTACTGGGATTTTCACTCACAACCATCTCTAGGGTTTACAGAGAATGGTCCGAAAAAGAAAAAACATCCAGTGAGCGGCAGTTCTGTGGGCGGAAATGCCTTGTTGATGCCAGAGGTCAGAGGAAAATGGGCAGACTGGTTTGAGCTGATAGAAAGGCAACAGTGACTCAAATTGCTACCCGTTACAACCAAGGTAGGCAGAAGAACATCTCTGAACGCACAGTACATCGAACTTTGAGGCAGATGCGCTACAGCAGCAGAAGACCACACCGGGTGCCACTCCTTTCAGCTAAGAACAGGAAACTGAGGCTACAATTTGCACAAGCTCATCGAAATTGGACAGTAGAAGATTGGAAAAACGTTGCCTGGTCTGATGAGTCTCGATTTCTGCTGCGACATTCGGATGGTAGGGTCAGAATTTGGCGTCAACAACATGAAAGCATGGATCCATCCTGCCTTGTATCAACGGTTCAGGCTGGTGGTGGTGGTGTCATGGTGTGGGGAATATTTTCTTGGCACTCTTTGGGCCCCTTGGTACCAATTGAGCATCGTTGCAATGCCACAGCCTACCTGAGTATTGTTGCTGACCATGTCCATCCCTTTATGAGCACAATGTACCCAACATCTGATGGCTACTTTCAGCAGGATAATGCGCCATGTCATAAAGCTGGAATCATCTCAGACTGGTTTCTTGAACATGACAATGAGTTCACTGTACTCAAATGGCCTCCACAGTCACCAGATCTACTAGCATGGTGTACCTAATAAAGTGGCCGGTGAGTGTAGCTCTTCAGGATAAAGTACGTCTTGCAGATCTGCAGTGTTCGATTAAGCGTTTATTTTTTCTAGTCCTGCCGGTACTAAATACACACATAAAGGTTTGGTTGCACAGATCTTCGGGGCAAATAGCTAACAATTTCTGCTGTTGCATGATGAAAACTGTAAAAAGTTGTGGTTGTTTATTCCAATCTTACTTAAAGTATATAAGGCTTCATGCACACGAGCATGTGGTTTACTAGGCCGTATCCTGGGCCAAAGGACATAGCCTGGGTGGCGATGGGAGGGGTGAATAGCCAGGAATAGGGTCTTCTCTATATTTGTGGTGTTGGTACCGGGCTCGGTCACAGTGCGGTGAGATACCACGTGCTCATCACTCTGTGATTAGGTACAATAGACCTCTATGGTGGTTGTGATCTGGCTGCAATTTGCATGGCCAAATCACAGCCCCAATACAGTCATGTATATACAATATGAAGTGAAAAGTATCCAAGCATGTTATACCACTTGACAAACCTTTTGACTGTGTTACTCCATCCTCTTGCACACAGGTGACTGCCCTGTGCCATTCGCTCCATTTCACTTTATTGATCCTGTAGGTAGAGAAAATATTTATTCTTCTGTTTCTTCTTGATATGTTCAACATTTGTTCATGCAACACCCCTAAAGATGCAAAGGGTTAGGTAAATGTTACGAAAGTGTCCCTCATGTCAGAAGCTGTAACATGGGAAACTTAATGATTGCAGCTTGAAGCTACTGCCTGGTAAGGCAACAGTTAATTGTGAAATATGTAATTAGCCAATGATCAGTCTGCTATGAAAGCTGGAGTTTGATTGGAGAGGTGCTACCACCTGACCAGGGGGAGTATAAAACCCCTGCTCAGTGAGAGCACATAGTCGCAGGTCTGATCCCAAGGAGGGCAGAGAAAGACAGTGGGGCACATTTACTTACCCGGTCCTGTCACGGTCCAGGGCGCGTTCTCAGTCGAGGATTCGGGTCTTCCAGCGGTTCACTAAGGTCGTGCGCCCGATGTCCACCAGGTTTCACTGCTGCACTGAAGTCCGTCGGAGTTCACTGGAGTTCACTATCCTATTCCTGGTACAGGTAAGCGCGTGTGAAGCGACGCTTTTTTTTTTTTTTTTAATTCCACTTTTTTTCCGAATCCGTCTGGTTTTCGTCGGCCCTGATTTCCATCCCGTCAAAGCCGGCGCTGATGCGCCACAATCCGATCGCGTGCGCCAAAATCCCGGGGCAATTCAGGGAAAAACGGCACAAATCGGAAAAATACGAGAAACCCGATGAAAATGCGCAAATCAGACCCTTAGTAAATGGCCCCCAGTGTGTGCAGCACACCTTCAGTGCTACCACAGAAACTAATCCCTGGAACTGATAGAGCTGAAGCTTCCACAATTTGGACACAGCTCCACCTCAACTATCCCAGCCTGCATTCACTATCAGGCTGGTGCACTATTCCTGTACACCACTTTCCATGACCACTCCAGTAACCAGCATTCGATGTTAATCGTCTTTGGGCCGTTGCCTGCTGTTTGGAGTTCAATAAAGTACTGTTAGTTGATTTGCACAATGTTATCTCCGTCTGATCCCTGAATACGGCTGTTTACCCCCATGGGCTCCCCCATCCATTACCCAGGGACTTATCCTACAGACACTCAGGGATTACCCCAGGGAGAACCAGTACATCAGCCTCTCCCTCCTTATTTCTTGCACACACCACCTGCTGGAGACCTGCCAGGCTGTGGGACAGCCCTCTGTCCCCATAACAAGGCCCAGAAGGTATTCTGGGCCTCGGCTGCCTCCAGGCCCAAAATAAAAGGCTAGGACCCGATGGGGGATGTTGCAAGTGGCGTCACGAACAGTATATTTACTTCTGGGCCTTTTACTAGCACTTTAAACTGTTGTTTTAAAAGACTGTGCTGCCTATCCCTGCTGCCATCCGGGTTAAGGCCCAAGTGATTGTGCTATCCTCGTATTATAATATTAATATTGTAATATGTGTATTGTATATGTGTATTGTAATATTATTGATATTATCAATGTATTATCCTTATAGAGCCAGAGACTCTCCTGGATTCTTATCCTTTGTTTAAAAGTCAAGAGACTATGCTTGAACTTTTCCACTGTTGTGCTAGTATGAACCCATTCAGGGCCGCATCTGCCATGAGGAGAGATGAAAATCTCGCCTTAGGCGGCAGAATGCGGATCCCTATAAAGGGCGGCGAAATTCGCCGCTCTAAAGTGGGCGATTCGGGCGCCGTTAATGGCCGAATCGCCCACCAGCTAAATAAATCGCGCCTGCCTCTTTAAGACCCCCTTTCCGGCTGCTGCGTCGCTCCGTTCTAATCAGTGACACAGGCGTCATGACTAGAGATGAGCGAACATACTCGTCCGAGCTTGATGCTCGTTCGAGCATTAGCGTACTCGAACTTTGCCCGCTCGAGAAAATGGCATCTCCCGCCGTTGTGATTTTTGGCGGCCAGAAACAGAGCCAATCACAAGCCAGGAGACTCTGCACTCCACCCAGCATGACGTGGTACCCATAGACGTCGATAGCAGTGGTTGGCTGGCCTGATCAGGTGACCCTGGAATAGACTAGCCCCTGCCCGCGCTGCTCGGTTCATTCTGTGTCTGGATGCCGCCAGGGAGAGAGCTGCTGCTGGTCAGGGAAAGCGTTAGGGTGTTCAATTAGAATAGTGTTAGGCAGGAGTGATTCTACAAGAACCCAACAGCCCTTCTTAGGGCTACAATAACGTTATACATTTTTTTTTTATTTGCTTGTGGCTGGGCTTGCTGGCACTAGTAGTGCAGCTAGTACCATATTGTGAGGAATTTGCAGGGGGACTTGCTACCGTTGTGTTTAGCTCTTAGTGACACACATATCCACCTCAAACACCAAAGTGGGACAATTTATTAGGGGTTTGATTAGAATTAGGCAGAGTCTGCTGATTTATTTTTTTTTTTACCTTTATTTCATTTTATAGCTCAAACTCATCTTGCAAAGCAGTGTGCTTTCAGTGTAGGCTACAAAATAGCCATAGGAGAACCCCAACGGCTTACTTAGGCCTACAATAGCGTTATATTTTCCTTTTTTTTGTTTGCTTGTGGCTGGGCTTGCTGGCATTAGTAGTGCAGCTAGTACCATATTGTGAGGAATTTGCTGGGAGACCTGCGACCATTGTGTTTAGCTCTTAGTGACACGCATATCCACCTCAAACACCGAAGTGGGACAATTTATTAGGGGTTTGATTAGAATTAGGCAGAGTCTGCTGATTTATTTTTTTTTTACCTTTATTTCATTTTATAGCTCAAACTCATCAGGCACAGCACAAAATCCAGTTGTGTGCTGTCAGTGTAGGTTAGAAACTAGCCATAGCAATAGGATAGCATCGTTTTGTTAAAAAAATAAATAAATAAATAAACACAAAAAAAAAAAAATTAAAAGTTTACACTTTAATTTGGAAAATGTTTAACCCGAGGGCTAGGGGTAGAGGGCGTGGACATGGGCGTCCAACTACTGCAGGGGTCAGAGGCCGTGGTCCTGGGCGGGGTGAAACACCACCTGCTGATGGGGGAGCAGGGGAACGCCGCAGAGCTACACTCCCTAGGTTCATCATGTCTCAAGTTACTGGGACTCGTGGTAGAGCACTGTTGAGGCCAGAACAGTGCGAAGAGGTGATGTCGTGGATTGCGGACAATGCTTCTAGCCATTTGTCCACCAGTCAGTCTTCCACGCAGTCCACCCATGTCACCGAAATCGGCACTCCTCCAGCTCCTCCACCTCAGCCTCCTTCCCCCCAGTCTGCCCCCTCCCACCAAAATTTGGCATTTGAACCGGCATACTCTGAGGAACTGTTTTCTGGACCCTTCCCACAGTCACAAACCACTTGTCCGGCTGCTGCTGAGCTATTTTCCGATGCCCAGGTTTTCCCCCGGTCGCAGTCTGTGGGTGATGATGACATTATTGACGTAGTGGAAGAAGTGTGTAAAGAGGTGTCGGACGATGAGGAGACACGATTGTCAGACAGTGGTGAAGTTATTGTCAGGGCAGTAAGTCCGAGGGGGGAGCAGACTGAGGGATCGGAGGATGATGAGGTGACAGACCCAAGCTGGGTTGATAGGCCGGGTGAACACAGTGCTTCTGAGACGGAGGCGATTCCTGTAGCAGAACAGGTTGGAAGAGGCAGTGGTGCGGCCAGACGGAGAGGCAGGGCCAGAGCTGGTGCATCAGCGCCAAATGTTGGCCGTAGTGAAGCTCCCGTGGCGAGGGCTAGATTTTCAGAAGTCTGGAGGTTCTTTAAAGAAACACCGGATGACCGATGGACTGTGGTGTGCAACCTGTGCCAAACCAGGATCAGCAGGGGTTCCACCACTACTAGCTTAACTACCACCAGTATGCGCAGGCATATGAATGCTAAACACCCCACTCAATGGCACCAAGCCCGTTCACCTCCGGCCGGGCACACCACTGCTCCTTCCCCTGTGTCATCTGCTAGTCAGCCCCCTGCCCAGGACCCTGGCCCAAACACCTCCCGTGCGAAAACCCCATCTTCGCCTCTACGATCCTCCACAGCATCCACCAGCGTTCAGCTCTCCATACCCCAGACGTTGGAGCGCTAAAGGAGGTATAGTGCAACCCACCCACACGCCCAAGCCCTCAACGTCCACATCTCCAAGTTGCTTAGCCTGGAGATGCTGCCCTATAGGCAGGTAGAGACCGAGGCCTTTCAAAACCTCATGGCGGCGTCCGCCCCTCGGTATTCGGTCCCCAGCCGACACTACTTTTCCCTATGTGCCGTCCCAGCCCTGCACAAGCACGTGTCAGAGAACATCATCCGTGCCCTGACCAACGCCGTTTCTGACAAGGTCCACATGACCACGGACACGTGGACGAGTGCTGCCGGGCAGGGCCAATATATATCGCTGACGGCACATTGGGTTAACTTGGTGGAGGCTGGGACCGAGTCTGCCCCTGGGGCTGGTCATATACTGGCGACGCCGAGGATTGCGGGGCCTACCTCGGTACAGATCTCAAAGGCCTACTATGCCTCCTCCTCCTCCCACCCCTCCTCCACCTCCTCCTCTGAATTACCATCCGTGGGCATGGCGCCATCAGTCGGTAGCTCTAGGCACAGCAGCAGTGCCATCGCTAAGCAACAGTGCTCGGTGTTTTCTTCGGAAACCTGCCACTTCAAGTGGTAGGTTTACTTTAAATCTCATAGTTCAGCGTTTCCTCAAGACATACCCCAATCTGTCTGATTTGCTCACGAAGGTGCGCCGCATCTGTGCGCATTTCAGGAAGTCCAGCACAGATGCTGCCACTCTCAGGGCAGCGCAGCGCCGCCTCCAACTGCCCGCTCACCGACTGTTGTGCAATGTGCCCACGAGGTGGAATTCAACATTAACCATGTTATCCAGAGTTTACCAGCAGCGCAGAGCGATTGTAGACTGCCAGATGTCAACTTCCAACAGAACTGGTAGTCAGGTCAGTCAGCTTCCTCAAGTCTACAATGAGGAGTGGACGTGGATGTCTGATATCTGTCAGGTGCTGAGTAACTTCGAGGAGTCAACACAGATGGTCTTAAGCCTTCTCTATGGGAGACAATTTAATTTGCATAGTGCTGTATGTGGCAGTCCAAAAACAGGGTGTTGTCGCACAACCAGAGGAGTAGAGTAGGTGGGCTCCGAAAAATTAAATGAGAGATGAGTGCGTATTGTTCAGCTCACCAAAAAAGTTTCAAACCAGAGGAGCAGGTAGCTGGTCCTCGAGAAAAATTAAATAATTGAGTGCCTGATGTGGCAGTCAAAAAAGTTTTTCAACAAGAGAGCAGGAGTGGTCGTCAAGAAAGTAAAAATTAATAAATGGGATTGAGTGCCCTGTATGTGCCAGTCAAAAAGTTTTCAAACCAAGAGAGCAGGTAGCTGTTTCCTCAGAAAAAAATTTTAAATAAATTGAGTGCCTGTATGTGGGGCGTCCAAAAAAGTTTTCAAACACAGAGGAGCAGGTAGGTGGTCCTCCAGAAAAATATACATAGATGAGTGCCTTGTAGTGGACACTCAGCGCAAAAAATTGTTT
Organism: Engystomops pustulosus; assembly: GCA_019512145.1. NCBI lineage: Eukaryota > Metazoa > Chordata > Amphibia > Anura > Leptodactylidae > Engystomops > Engystomops pustulosus. The sequence goes on along the minus strand of CM033642.1, from coordinate 244,136,821 downwards.
AAACAGAGGATCTCCAATTCAGGGACTCACTCGAGATGTAGGGAGACACCATCCAGAAAAAAATCATAGAGATACTATAGCCAGGAGGACAGTTGGTCCCTGGCAAAAAAATAGCCAGGTTTTCCTCTGCTTTACGTACAAAGAGAGGAGAAGGAGGACAATGAGGAGGAGGAATGACATACATTTATCAGTGATTTCAGTTGTCTCTTAGTACCTGGGGAGAATGAAAAATCAGGAATATCCGAGGCTTTATTCATCTTGATAAGTCGCTCGCCTGTCGCGAGTTCTGTCAGTAGATCCGCTTATCGGTGAATGAGGGGGAGTTTTGCACCAGCTGCACTGAAACCCGCTCGGACAACACGCTAGCGGCAGGGCAGGCAAGAACCTCCAGGCTTTGGAAACCAGTCGTTGTGGGAGCGTGGTGGTGATCATGTAGACGATGGTATGGTCAGCTACGTACTCCCGGCAACCATTCGGATCTGTAAATGATCAGCTTACTTCTACTCTGTCCTGGAGGTACATGGGGACAGGTGACAGTGTCTTGCTGGAGGTGTGACATAATAAAATATGGCACATAAGGCCTTTGTAAAGCGTTACCCATGCAGTGCTGGAAAAGCCTGCCATGCTCGCCTACTCTCCCTCGCTTAGACTGTCCCCGCAGAAACGTAACGCCCTCTGCCTGCTAGGCGCTGCGAAGGGAAATACTGTTTTACAGTCGTTGTTGCACCAGGGTGCATGCTGGTATTCATGCATTTCACAATTCCGTTCCTCCCAGGGATGAGAGTGGAATGATTGTTTTGCGTGTACCGTGGGTACGGGGGAGAGAGAATACCCAGAATCGGTGTGCTCTGGAATATTCTTGAACGCCGGGGGCCCCCCCACCCACAAAGGGCACGGATAGGCAGCTGAAGATGACATCTCGCAATATGCGCCAGAGTCCAACGCGCAAGAATTCAACCCCTCACTGGACTCCTGACTGCCCTTTCTCTCTTCCAACTCCTCAACTCCTATTCTTCTGCCCATACAAGCTGAACAGTGAAGGGAAGGACACTGTTCGTCACTGCTGCCCAAAAATGGTCCCCTCTATCTAGTATTGAGCAACACACATTCTCATCATCTTTCCTCCTCATCCTCCTCCACCTCCTCCCAAACGATATGCCGCAGGAGGGAAGAAACAGATCGCTAAGGGGCTTGGACTATAAAAAGGGGGGAACCTTCTTCCCAACGTTCTCTTGTGACGAGCGCAAAAGCTTCCGACTTTCATGATGACCAGAGAGTTGTTTAAAACAGGCCAAGACATCGGTGGGTCGAGATGTGAGGTCGATGATGGGCCGGCCCATATGCCACAATCTGTCAGAATTTTGAGGTGTTTCACCAGATACATAGTGGAACTCGGCCCATTTGTCGCTGCCATGCTGGAGACCTGAAGTTGCAATCATAGCAGCGCAATATGGATGCCCCTTACTGTCGCTCTTAATCATGGAACCATTTCCGTAAAAACAATTAAAAATAGAACCACTATGCTATTCCATTATTCCTAGGTGAAATATTCAAACGACCCGGCCTGCTTTGAAAATTATAATTTTTTCAAAGTAAAGCTTCTGGCCCCCCAGGCCCATTTTGGGTGGGGAGGAGCCGAGAGCCAGGGGCTTGGACAGGCGAAAGCTCGCCTGGCAGTGGACCGCCAGCTCCATCCCAAGATTAGGCAGCCTCAGAGGCATCCATGCATGCTGCCCCTGCTGTTTCCTGTCCATTTTGCCTCCACGATCCTCCACAGCGTCCACCAATGTCTCATATTAGTTATAGGATACCATAGATTACTTTGCATCATTTAAACTAAATGTTAGGGGTCTGTATTAATAAATTGGGGGTGTTGTATATTGATGTGCTGTGCATGCTATAATTCCAGTAGAATATATATATAATGAAGGGATGTGTTATATGTGGGGAGAGTGCGGTCAGTTGTGCTGTGAGGGGTATATATTATTTAGGAGCGCAGTGTTGTTATCCAGGAGACTTTATACCGTAAGTGGTATTTTTAGGGACGCCGGGTGGAGATGCTGCACGGAGCTGAAGATATCTGGCCGTGAATTCAGCAGTGATACGTCATGGATTGGAGAACCTGGAATAAAGTCCTACTGATGGAATAGATTGTCATCTATGAGGTACTAGATGCCACTAATGACTCCCAGAACCTGTAGTCAGCCACACAGTGTCAGGGTGCTGCCTGTGGGGATGTTGTTAGTAACGTTTTCAGCATTTACTTAACAGGGAAGGGGGGGGGCAGTATTTTTATATTCGCCTCAGGCAGCAAATATGCTAGAATCGGCCCTGAACCCATTTCTGCTGAAAGCAGATCCTCACAACTTTATTTATCAATGACTGTGCCCAGAGTTTGGACTCTAATACAGCTGAGCCCTCTGAGAGACTCTTAGTCACCATCTTCTTTCCAGGAAACATACAATCTATTGCATGCTATGCCTTTCTTTTTCTAAGAAAAGGACATTCTTATTGCTGCTACTTTAGGTAGCCACATGGTAACAAATACTATATGTTAGGTTGCACTAATAGACTTTGCAGTTAAGACTGTGTTGGATCGTCTCTTCATCTATATGTGTCTATGATTATGCCACCTAAGTGATGTATCCACGGACAAATTGCCAGCCTTGGTGCAAGGAGTGGATTACAGGACATGACACCACGCCTTACCTAATGAAACAGTTGGTTTAATGGCAATAGCTACCAACTGTAGTGTACCCATGTATGTATTTAGTCCGACACAAACCCCGGTTTCAACGCTGGATACGGCCGCTTACCACCACGGGCTCCCCAATCCTTAACCCAGGGACTCATCCTACAGACACTAAAGGATTGTCTGAGGGAGAAACCAGAAATCAGCCTCTCCCTCCTTATCTCTTGCACACACCATTAGCTGGAGACCTGCCAGTCTGTAGGACAGCCCTCCGGTCCACATATCAACCGCCGTGACAGCAGCATGCCCAAGGCCGCAATAGCCAGCCACTCTGGTATTCTGTGCCCCGGATGCCTCCAGGCCCACAAGAAAAGGCTAGGCCCCGGTGTTACATTCACATTTTATGTTTTTAATTTCTTGGACTTTGTTTTACCTTAAATATGATGCATCCTTTTCAGCAAAGTCAGGCTTCTTTCCAAGCTGAAATTTGTTTCCGAAAATAAGTTTGATTTTTTTTTCATACTTTAGTATAGTTCTTGCTCTCTGTTAGAAAAAAAGAATGGATAAATCATCCTAGAACTGATACAAAAAATAAACAAGTTACATAATAAACATCACCGTATCCCAAAAGGTCCATTCTATCAAAATTAATAGAATAATAATCCTTTTTTTCCCGTTGTTGAACCTCCCACTTTTAAGCCATTTTGCAGCATATAAAAAAATGAACAAAAAGTTTACAGACGGATATACAACCCCAAAACGGCTGTGTGAATGGAATGGAGCCTCAAAGATGCACCAAAAACAGTTGCTGCACACTTCCCAAGTAGTGCAGGGTGCACCAGATAATTGAAGACCATGCACCAGTATTCAATAATCTGGTGCACCCTGTTTTGATAAATGTGGGCCATTGTTCAATAAACACATCGCACCGACATGTGACGTAATAGTACGTCACTTGTCGGGTCCCGGTACATGGAGAGGGCTCGCGGGCCGAGCCCTCTCCATAGCCGGTAAGTCTTTGCTGCATATTGCAGCAAAGGCTTACCGGTAACACCCGCGATCAGTGCCGGCACCGATCGCGGGTGTTTTACCACTGCCCGCCGCCAGTAAAGGTGCCGAGGGCTTCAAAAAGACCCAAAGCTACACGAAGACCCAAAGCTACTTCGGGTTAACCCATTCATTACAATGTGCTGTCAGCACATTTTAATGTATGAGTAGTAAAATCCCCATATACTGCCATACTATAGTATGGCAGTATATGATAGGATCCTACAGACACCATAGGGTTAAAGTACCCTAGGGAGTCTGAAAGCACACGATCTCAAGCTAAAACAACACATTAAAGAAAAAAATTAGTAATAGTAAAAAAACCTAAAAATTCAAATCACCCCCCTTTCCCTAGAATTGATATAAATATAAATAAATAGTAAAAATCATAAACACATTGGGTATTTCCACGTCCGAAAATGTCCGATCTATCAAAATATGATAACGGTTTTTCACTGCGTTTAATCCCGTAACGGAAAATCGCGCACAAAGTTGAAAATGGCACTTTTTTGCCATTTAAAAAAAAAATTTCAAATTCTATAAAAAGTGTTCAAAAGGTCATACAGTCCTAAAAATGATAACATTGTAAACTTCATCAAAATCCGCAAAAAACGACACCACCCACAGTATGAAAAAGTTATTAGCGCCAGAAGATGGCAAAATTCCCCAAAAAATTTTGTACAGGAGGTTTTAATTTTTTTAAATGTATGAAAACATTATACTATTCTTTACGGTGAAACTGCGAACGGCTCATTAAATCAGTTATGAGCCGGTACAAATTTGGTATATACAAATATACAAATTTGGTATCCCCGTAATCGTACCGACCCAAAGAATAAAGTAGACATGTCATTTGGGGTGCACAGTGAAATCCGTAAAATCCAAGCCCACAAGAATACGGCACAAATGCGTTTTTTTACCAATTTCACTGCATTTGGAATTTTTTTCCCGCTTCCCGGTACATGGCATGGAATATTAAATACCACCATTTTTAAGTGTAATTTGTTACGCAGAAAATAAGCCATCACACAGCTCTGTACATGGAAAAATAAAAAAGTTACAGATTTTTGAATGTGGGGAGTGAAAAATGAAAAAGCAAAATCGAAAAAGGGCCACGGCGGGAAGGGGTTAAACCCACCTGAAGCCTCCAGATGTTCTCGCTTTCTTTTGAAATGTTTTCCACAGTTTCGCCCATTAATGCAATTAACATATTAAGGAGAAGCACAAATGTTGAAATGACATAAATTATTAGAAGAATCAGGAATTCTGTGTGTGTAGCTGGGCTGTGTGTGTGGTTCTGTGTGTGTAGCTTGGCTGTGTGTGTATCTGAATGGATGATGCAGGGCTGAGTGTGTGTATCTGAATGGATGATGCAGAGCTGAGTGTGTGTAACTATGGATGATGCAGGGCTGAGTGTGTGTAACTATGGATGATGCGGAGCTGTGTGTGTATCTGTATGTCTGTGTGTGTTGTGCTTTAGTGCAACCAACAGGAATATTTTAATTGGTGTAAAATATATTTTTCTGTTTTTTGGAAGCCTAAATCTGGGGTGCGTCCTATAGTAAGAAGCGTCTTATAGTCCGAGAAAGGGCACAGGTGGGGAGTGAAAAATGGACATGAAAAAACAGGAAAGGGCCCGGTCCTTAACCGGTTAAAATTGAGTCACTGAGTTATAGGAGCTAACACAGCAATTGTAACAATGTAAAGTAAAGGGTTAAAATTATCTTTATTGTGTAAACATCACTAGGGTATTGAAATTTGCAAATTTTCTTTCATGGGCAGGCCACTTTAGTGCTATTTGACCAAGCCAGATTTTTAAATATCTGCGCTTTGTCACTATTAGTGGTTTTAACCTTCGAATGCTTTAACATATCCAGGTAATTTTGAGATTGTTTTCTCGTCCCACATTGTACATCAAATTAGTGGAAAAATTGGATGATATCTTTTGTAGTTAATTACGAAAAAAAATGGACATTTTGAAATTTTTGCATGGTTTTTCATGCATCTCCTCATTTTTTAGGATGTCATGGGGCTTAATGTGGGGCAATTAACAACAAGAATAAAAAACGCTGTAGCTCACCCAGTATGATTGCTGTTGGACCCAGGTCTCGGATCCCGCACAGACCAAGTGCGTTCAACTGTATGGCAGTAAAAGATAGGATCCAGCAGGAATGCCCAGGAGTAATTAAACGTTTTTCTTTAATCTGGATACATTATCCAATTCCATAAAAACCGCTTCAGTTATGTTAAGACTGAGGCAGTTTTTATGGCATGGATTATTTTAACTACTCCTGGGCATACACGCTGGATTCTATTTTTTACTGCCATATATTTACAGGCACCTGCTCAGCTCTCAAGTGATTTTGAGAAGGTAAAACCCCATAAAGTACCCCACTACAGAAACTACATCCTTCAATTTATGAGAAACCAACTTTAAGAAGTTTTTTAACCCTTTAGATGTATTACAGGGGTTAAAACAAAATGGAGGTGGAATTTAATTTGTAGTTTTTTTGGACAATACATTAATCTTGTAATCTAAAAAATTCACAAAGGATTAAAATGACAAAAAGCTCCACAAAGTTTAATACCATATTTCTCCCTAGTATGCCAATACCTCATCTGTGTAAGTTACATGCTGTTTGCGCACACGGCAGGCATGGAATGAAAGGAGCGCCATCCAGAGCAGATATGTATTGTCATATTTTACAGTCTACCAACCCTTAGGTTGGTGTCACACGTCTTGAATCCGTTTTTAGTCCGTTTTTAAGCATGTGTTTTCAGTCCGTTCCTACTCCCAACCGGACTAGGCTCCGCGCACATCTCCGTTACCTAGGGCTCTCGCGTGGCAGTACTCTAATATTTAAAGGGCCAGCACACAGGTGATTGGCGCTGGACATTTCCAGGTCTTCATTTAATCCGTCTCCCATCATTCCCCGCTGGATCTTTAAGCCATTCCTGTGAAGAGGAAGCCATTCCTGTGAAGAGGAAGCCCTCCTGTGTCTCCAGCGTTTCTGTTTCTCAAGCATTCCTGTGTCTCCAGTGTTAATGTGTCTTCAGCGTTCCTGTGTCTCCAGCGTTCCTGTGTCTCCAGCGTTCCTGTGTCTCCAGCGTTCCTGTGTCTTCAGCGTTCCTGTGTCTCCAGCGTTAATGTGTCTTCAGCGTTCCTGTGTCTCCAGCATTCTTGTGTGTTCCCATGATCCTGCTCCTGCGTTCCTGTCCCATGTGCCAGTCCGTTCCTGCTTTCCTGTTCCGTGTGCCAGCTCCTATGTTCCTGACGTGAGTCCTTGAGTTCCTTCCTGCACTGTTCTCCCGCTGTCAGCCCTGGCTCGGACTGTCTCCTTCATTGTTACCTTGGCTGCCACCGCGGGCTAGTCATACCTGTGGAACGACCCGTTGGTACCCCCGCCGCAGCAAGACCATCCCACTTTGCGGCGGGCTCTGGTAAAGATCAGGTGCCACTTAGACTCCGGTACCAGGTGTTTGCTAGTACCATCTCCCGCGGCGGTCCAGAGAGTCCACAGACTCAAGGGAGACACAAGTCCCAGATGGACTTAAGATCTCTGACTAACTCTTCCACGACAGCAACATCGGAAGTCACCGACAGCAGTAGAGGTAGACGGCAATGCTGTCCATTGACAATGAATAAGGGGGCGGAGCCGGCAGATTCGGAATCCAAGGAACTATAGGAGAATTCAGCCCACGGCAACAGAGTGGACCAGTCGTCTTGATGGGCAGAAACAAAATGTCGGAGGTAACATCCCAGAGTCTGGTTGAGTCTCTCTCCCTGTCCATTGCATGAAGGGTAGTACGCAGAGGAGAAATCCAACTTTACTTGAGGTTGACTGCAGAGAGAACTCCAGAAGCGGGAAACAAACTGGACCCCTCGGTCAGAGACGATGTGCTCAGGAAGTCCATGTAGCTGGAAGATATGGGTGAAGAACAGGCTGGCAAGGCGAGGGGCTGTTGGCAGACCTGACAGAGGCACAAAATGGGACTGCTTGGAGAACCGGTCTGTTACCACCCAGATGATGTTATTCCCATAGGAAGATCCATAGTAGACCAGCTGGTTTGAGGCAAGATGGCTTATTACGAGCACAGGAAGTGCCAGAGCCCACAAAATCCTGTACTTCTTTGACCAGGTGCCACTTAGACTCCGGAAGCAGGTGTTTGCTACTACCATCTCCTTCTCAGATGGAACCCAGACTTGCACTTGTTCGAGACGTTGCTCCTCAGTGCGCTCCATTAACCGGATATCAATCCGAGTAGCCAGAGAGATGAGCATACTCAAAATACTCTAACTTTTCCAGTAAATCCCTTTTTAATGTCAGGGATGCATCATGATGAGACAGTTTAGACAGCAAAACCTTGGCAGGGTTCATGGACGGATCTTACTGTCAGGCTCCAGGAGTAGTGGACCCACTGGACCACATAAGCTGACACCTGGGACCAGAATCTAAGTGGTACTCGGTTTTCATCAGAGCCCACTGCAAAATGGGTTGGACTTGCTGTGGCATGGTACAACCAGGATGTTCCACAGGTGCGACTTTGTCCGTGGTGGCAGCCAAGGCAAGGTACAGTGACGTTGAGCAAAATCATAGTCGGGGACAGGCAGGAGGTAAGGATGAGCAGAACGGGATTGGAGTCAGGCAAGTATCAATAGGTCAAGGCAGGCAGCAGAGGAGCGTAGTCAGGAACGGAACTGGGGTCACAACGGGAAATCACAATAACAGAGCAGGGCATGAGACAAAGCTTTCTCTAAGGCACGAAGATCCGGCAGGGTGTAATGGAAGCGGCTGATTTATATAGAATTCTGGGAAATGGCCAGTGGCAATTAACGATGCGCTGGCCCTTTAAATTCTCTGAAGCTGGCGCAAGGCCCCTAGGATCGGGAACAGGAGTGGGGACAGAAAAGAGGCACGGGCACCGTGCTTACAAGTAACGAGGGTAGCACCCGTGACACTGACTTATATTAAAATTATAATCTAATATATAAAGAAGCTCCTTACCTACTCCAAATCCAAATAGGAAGAGTAAATACACCAGTAAAAACTTTGAGACATCATTCAAGATAACCTAGAAAATAAAAATATGTTGCTGGTTGAGTACATTCATAATTTTTTGTACTGTACAATATTCTCTCAGTAGAGTTGACAAAGGTCGGCTGATAGCGCTTACTCTCTGGTGTTCTGCATTGCATAAACAAAGCAGGTGCCAGGAAACACAAGTCCATAGTTGCCCATAAAAATAAAATAAATATCATCCAAACTCGTTCAATTGGTGAAAGAAACTAATTATCTTTCAACTTCAACTTAATCCTTTGTTCCTGTTTCGGATATTCTTGCTAGAGACCAAGAAATTAAAGTTCTAGTTTGGATGATAGACTGTGTCTTTTGTAACATAAAACAATAAACATAACAGAATGTGAACTGAGACTTTCCATAGTGCAGTATATTACATTTATTTCACATTGTACATTACAATATGTGTTCAGCCATATTCACACCTGGGTCAGGGTTTCCATTACAATGTTTGTTTTAAGAGAATGCAATGGAAACAAAAAATAGACAATCTACCATTCACCTTCTATTCACCATAGACTTCAAAGGATCACCCTTTATGCTTTGCTGCACTATTTTTTCAACTATTAATACTGGAAGGTTCAATGACATCTATAGAACACAGGTATGAACTTGGTCTTAGCTGTGCTGGTTATAAAAACAATACACTTTTACATGGAATATTCCTTATTGATATTTACCTTCTGGACCATAACGCTGTAGATTCCCAGGGACTGGAACCCTCTGGTGTAGTACAACAGGTTTGTCCATCCAAGTGTTATGGCGATGACCGTGAAGATCAGAGATTCTTCTATTCCAAATATATAGGTTATTGATGATAGGATGACCAGGACGGCTTGTGTGATGCTGATATATAAATGGATATGCATTAAACAGATGCATTTGTGTAACTCATTACTCATCTTTAGTAATATCAAGCCTTGATCATTTGGCTTGCTACAAAAAAATTACTCTCTGTTAACCCCTTAACAACCAGGCTCTTTTTGTTTTTGCATTTTTATTTTTCATTCCCCACCTTCAAGAATCCATTTTTTTTCCATGTAAAGAGCTGTGTGAGGGCTTGTTTTCTGCGTAACAAATTGCACTTCGTGACGGTATTTAGTATTCCATGCCATGTACTGGGAAATGGGAAAAAAATTCCAAATAAAGGGAAATTGGTGAAAAAATGCATTTGTGCTCTGTTTTTGTGGGCTTGAATTTTATGACCTTCACTGTACACCCAAAATGACATGTCTACTTTATTCTTTGGGTCCGTATTGGGTCCGTATTCTTTAGGTCTTCATACCTAAAGAATATTTTTATTTATTTAAATTAATTTATTTATTTTTGTGGTTAATTTTTCAGTTTTTTCTGTTAACTTTTTGATACTTCAGTGTACAGAGCTGTGTGTTTCTAGTGAATGGGGGGGATTTGAATTTTAAGGATTTTTTAAATTTAGGTTTTTTTTAACTTTTTTTCAGACCACAGTATGGCGGTATATGAGGATTTTACAGTGGAAAAAGAGACCGCCTCATTTCTTCGTGTGACCCAAGGCTGTCATAGAAATGGATCGCCGCTCCTCGAGCCAAGATGGATACCCCCGTAGTGTTAGCGTTACGGTGGGTGTACAGACATTTAAAACACAAGGCTCCCAAAGGCACTCAGGCTATGTCAGCTGAGCGTCCCAGGGTAATAAGCATAACTTTTATAACTCTTGGGATATAGAGTTATAATAAAAGGAGTCGTCTTACACATCTACTATCGCTAAACTGATGGTAAATGTCCTTTAACACATTTTTTAATAGAGTCTTGTAGCCTTCAAATTGGCTTGTCTTTTGGGGTCCAGTATTTGGTTATGAAGCACACACCACCAGGGCTGACAGGAACATGTATGTAGATGTGGGTGTTGGGCAGTTTGTAGGCTAGTACTGGAGCAGCTGGCTTGGCTGTGGCCTAAAACTTGTGTCACTTGCTGTGGTAGTTGTGTCAATGGCCCAGCTCTCTGGGTGTCTGGGGTCTTTATCCTTTCGCTGGATGAGCGATGAGAGTACAAGTTGCTGGGATAACCAGTCATCAATGGGTCCACTTAGCATGAGGACCAAGTAGATTTAGTAATGGCCCAACTCCAGGACATTACAGTTAGAGCCTGGGCCCAACAGAGGATCTGGACCTGGTTCTTTGGTGAGCCATTCAGACATGGGGAAAAGGGGGGCAATGTGTATGATAACCATGTAAAGATCTCTACTGGTTTATCTATGGAAAACCAGCTGTACTGGTTAGAGCAATAATGTTGTGTGGCCAGGGTCAAGCATAAGGGTTGCATTGGGTGAAGTCACACATCAGTCCAATGCAAAGTACTAAAAATCCTTCTAATATTTAGATTTACGGCTGACATGATTAGACACCATTTACATACTGTAAACCTACTGATGGCACTTGAGGCTGGAAAGTTCAAGACAAGACAAAACCCCATAGCCACGCTCTTCAATGATTCATAATATCTGGGAGAAGGTCAAACAGTTGGGGGGTCCAAGGGCTTACAGGATAAACCCCCCTGTGGCATAATTCTAAAACCTAGAATTTTCAGCCTTTTGGGAAAGAGCAGGTTTAGTGCGCGTGACCCAATTGCTGAAGCATGCCTTTGAGAAACAGCCCCAGTCTGTTCCTATAACACCTAAAAGGGACGCACTATTGTTTAACGTAGCCAAAAATGACCATGCAGCTGGGCTTTACCAGTTGCTGTTGTGCAAATTCCTTGAGGGATTTCCCCTCCGTGTCAGTAATAGATGGGTCATTGATGCCGGGGATATCTCCAATGAACAATGGCAATCTGTTCTTGAGGCTATCCCACTATGCTATCTAGGGGAGGCAACCCGCTTTTCACAATTATAAGTTGTAAATAGCGTATACAGGACACCTAAGTTGTGCGATATAGGGGTATGCCAAGATGCAACATGTCCTATTGTTATGCCAGGTCTCAGGTGTGTGCCTAAGTGATTTATAGCTAAAAACTTGTAAAACATTTTAAAAGTTTCAGACAAATAGATAGAAGATATGTATAAAGTACATTAGGACTTACAATAGAACATGGAACGAGGCATCTGACACCACAGATTGTAGACCAGAAAACGTCAACCAGTATATTGAAGAGCTCTAAAAGACAACACCATCATTCTTTAGACTATTGTTTTTGGTAAATTAAGCTCTGTTCATTTTACTGCCATGGATTCTGTTTCTACAAAGACCAAAAATTTCCAAAACTGGAAAAAAGATTATGATGAATAGGAAATGGTTTCAAGTTAAGAACTAATGTGCACGAATGGAAGTGGGATCATGATCTGAGCATGGTCCTCAGACACTTATGGCACCTGATTACAGTGCGGAGAGCACATGCTGTCTCACCGGACCATGACCGGGCATGGAAAAATATAGGACATATCTATGGCTCTCTATGGAGGAGGTGAGGAGCGCTAACCATCCATTCAAGTGCATGAAGCCTAAGTCAAAGCGAAACGGGCATTAAAGTTCCCCTCTAAGGCCCCTTACACACTAGCGTTGCATTTCACATCAGGGTGCAATACGTGAAAAACTGACATTTATGGCTGCGTTTTTGTTCCATTTTTCCTTGAAGTCATTAGCGTTTTTGCGTTTTTCACGCGCGTGTTGTTCGCGTTTTTCTTGTGTTTTCGGCAAGTTTTTTAAGTCAATGGGAGACTCGAGCATTTTTCAAAGGGACCATGGTTCAGGAATAAAATGTGTTATTTAATTGAAAAAGAAAGTCTTCTGATAAGTTAGCAGATGTATGCAAACATCTGCAATCTATTCTTCACTGTTCCGCGCGTATATTATCTCCCAACAAGTTAGCAGATGTGAAGAACAGTGAAGAATAGAATAAAAACAGTGAACACAGTGAACTCAGGATCATTTAAGTGAAAAACACAGTGAAGAATAGATTGCAGATGTTCGGCACATCTGCAATCTATTCTTCACTGTGTTTTTCACTGTGTTTTTCACTTAAATGATCCTTTGTTCACAGTTTTTATTCTATTCTTCACTATTCTTCATTGTGTTTTTTTAATTAAATGCTCGATCTCGAGCAGGGGAAATACTCTTATTCATGTCACCTAGCAACCCATCCGTTTAAAATGCATTGCACTCGCATTGCACTTGCAATGATTGCGAGTGCAATGCGTTTTTGATGCGTCTCCATAGACTTTAATGGGGCGGGAAAAACGCACGTGAAACGCAAAAGTAGAGCATGCTGCGATTTTGACGCGTGTCAATACAAAAGCATGCACGCGCGTGAAAAAAAAAAGCAAATGAGGAAAGCCCCATTGGAAACAATGGGACAGAGTGCAATGCAAGTTCTGCGCGTCAAAAGCACAGTGTGGAAAGGGCCTAAGGGTATGGTTACACAGATTAATTTGATTTGAAATTTCAGCCACTAAATTGATTGAATCTGATTGATATTCATTGTTATTCGAGTTTTATGCACAGAATATCAGGCCACCAAATATAATACACACGAGGGGAAAAAAATCCTTTGTGTGTAAACTGACAAATTGAAAATTAAAATACTGTTATGCAATATATGAGAATATCAAACACAGCGGTTCTGTGAAAATAGGGATTCTCACCATATAATATACAACAGACACATGATTTATGACTGACAACATGTAGTCCTGACCTCCTGAATTATGATGCCCAAGGAGCAAGTCACAAGGTACACATGACCAAAAAACTTTAGCCAACTCTTAGTACTGGATAAGTTGAATGCGCTCCGCTTCTGCTGCGATAACTTCAAAACCTGCAGGCAGAAAAATACTATATTATTAGCCAGTGGTAAATGACGCTATTCCTGTAGATGTCACAATTAAAAAATAACAAATATGTATTCAAAATAAAGTGGACAACAGACTGAGGTCCAATGTATACGTAAACGCCTTTTGGAAGGAGGTGAGTAAGAGACGAAAACACAAAACTGAAAACACCTAGAAATACCTGGACCTGAAAGGGTCAAGAATAAAAAATATAGCTTTCAGCCCCTTTCTTCCCCCAAAAGAAAGAAAATATTGTCTCATTATGTTCCAAAACCAATGAGTTTTTTTATATTGCAATAATGGAGCCTGCAGAACATGTAGCAATTTTTATTGCCAACTTTTTTGAGGAATGTCTAATTTAATCATACGAATTAAAAAGACAAATAAAGGCGTATTACCAACTTGTGATTCACATTTCATTTAATTCATCTGCCATATACATACACTTGTTCATACACATACACTTCTTTCTTTATTGAAAAAATGAGATTGTTGTCCTTGGATACAACCTCAGCTGCTGGATGGACTCCACAAATAAATAGATCTCTTATTGTATATAAAATGTTTGGGAGTTACTGCATGTCCCACAGCCGTCCTGTGGTAATAAACAATGAATCTAGGCGGTTATGCACCTGTCAGGCCAAAGTGATCATATCCAAGGAAATCTGTATTGATTTTAAGGGGCAACATATATGGGAATTTATCTTCTCACAGGGGCATTGTTTTTTAATAACTTCTTTACAATAAATGTATGTATATGGCAGATGTGAACACCCCTTATAATATAAAATATAAATATTCTTTATTAGAATAGCAGTAGCATAGGCATTTCCAGTATAGAAGACCTTACAACTCACAGTGCATTTAAGAGCATGTGAGAATCATAAGGAACTGCCAGAGAAGACAAGAGACAGAATTGTGGAAAGACATAGATCTGGCCAATGTTACAAAAGAATTTCTGCAGTAGTAAAGTTTCCTAAGAGCACAGTGGCCTCCATAATCCTTAAATGGAAGAAGTTTGGGATGACCACAACTCTTCCTTGACCTGGTTGTCCAGCCAAACTACCTCTCTCACCAAGGCTCTTTTCCAACGATAGTTTAAAGAAGAACCACAAGATCACTGTGACTGAGCTCCAGAGATGCAGTAGAAAAAGAAAGTTCCACAGTCAACTTTCAAAGTCAGCTATCACTGCAGCCCTCCACCAAGTCAGGGCTTTATGGCAGAGTGTGACGGAAGCCTCTCGTCAGTGCAAGACACATGAAGGGCTTCCAATCTATAATAAATAAGATTCTCTGTCTGATGAGATGAAGATTACATTTTTTGCTGTTAATTCTAAGCGGTATGTGTGGAGCAAACCAGACACTGTTCGTCACCTGCCAAATACAATCCCAACAGTGAGAAATGGTCGAAGCAGCATCATGCAATGACAGGGACAGGACGACTGGTTGCAATTGAAAGCAAATTCGGCCAAGTACAGAGATATCCTGGATGAAAACTTCTTCCTGAGTGCTCTGAACCTCAGATTGGGCCAATGGTTCACCTTCCAACAAGCACATCAAAAATAACAAAGAAGTGGATTCAGAACAATTGTGTGACTATTCTTGACTGGCCCAGCCAGAGCCCTGAACTTAACCCAATTGAGCATCTCTGGAGAGATTTAAAAATGGCATCCACAAACGTTCACCAGCCAACCTGGGGGAACTGGAGAGGATCTGCAAGGAAGAAGCAGAGGATCCCAAAATCCAGGTGTGAAAATCTTTTTGCCTCATTCCCAAGAAGACTCCTACCTGTACTAGCTTAAAATCTGCTTCTACCAAGCAAAGGGTCTGAATACTAATGACCATGTGATATTTAAGTTTTTCTTGTTTAATCTACATTTCTGTTTTTTACTGTCAATATGGAGGAACGTGGGACATTAATGAGCAAAAAAACCTGCTTGTTAAAATTTTTATTTGATCTTACCATTTGGCTTCAATGAAAGAAAGAGTGAAAAATTTGAAGGGGTCTGAATACTTTCTGTACCCACTGTATTTTTAGAATCCAGATGTGGACGTATGGAAAAGTCACAATTTTGGCACAAATTGCTGTTAAAAATCTGCAATTTTGGTGCATATAAGCTCCACTCTTGAGTAGGTGTAGGAAAAAGTTTAGTTTTAAAAAGAAAGACACACATGCCTAATATATCACCCTTTAAATAGATCAATCAGGCCTAAAACCCATTAAAAAATAGACAAAAAAAGATGGGCACAAATGTTCAAACTAAAGATAAATTTCTTGAATTCTTGAAAATGTAATATACAACTGATTGATGCTTAACGGACAATGTACCTTATCATCTTTACGTTGTCGATAGAACATTAATGTAAAAATAATATTAAAAGCAAAGAAAAAAAGAAAAGACAATAAAAACATGTGTCTTGCAAATTTGTTCCATTTCATTCGAAGAAGACTATCGAGAGGCTCCAAACGCAACATTTCATGACGATCCTAGAACAAATAATGAGACAGTGTTTAATTTGCTCTTATGTACAGGATTGTAAAACATAATGAGGAGGAATGTATTATGTAGTTTACATTTCTTCTTTGGTGCCCCCATCCCTCCTTTTTAAAGCTGTGCCGGTGCCACATAAAGCTCATTTTTCCAGCCCCCCCCCACAAAAAAAAACATCTTATTATGGAGTGTCAATTCTGATGGCCATTTTCTCTTCTTGCAGTACACCAAATAAACCTAGCCCACAATGAAAAATGACAGCACAAAACACCACTAATGTTGGACACCAGAAAACAGACCTTTCACCATAATACATATCCCCCTATATGCTCTAAAACAGTGATGGAGAAAGATTTTCCTTAATCTCTGAGAGTTATTTGGGCAGATTTATCAAAGTTGTCTAAAAGCAAGATAAGGTCAGATTTTCTTACTTAACAGGATATTCTTTTCTTAATATACACCAGGAAAAGCTTCAAAAGTAAGATATTTGCACGCACCCCTTTTAAGGTAAGCAACACCCCTGCCCCCATAATTAGTATTATAAATTATAAAATTAATCATAATGATAACGGCCATGCCCCCTGTGACAGCGGATAAATCTGGAGATATAGGCCTCTTGATGCATCTTCTGGTCAAAACCACACCTGGTTTGTCCGCATGGACGCCTCGTACAGGCCCACTGCACTGGTGCCCGCATCCCTCCACACCCCCATGGAGTCGAGATGGTAAAAATAATCTAGATTTCTTTCAGTACACAAGAAATTGCAATTATTTCAGTGTCTTTACACCAGAAGCTTGCACACAAGCCCTTATAAATGTCCCCCACACTTACTTTAATGCGTGTATTGTGGACAAGCGTTTCAAGTATTGAGTTTGGTGATTCAGTATCTACACCTTTCAAGTCATAGAGAGAGGAGGATACCGGTCCATACGACCAGTCTGTGATCTTCCGAGACAACGTTTTATTCTCATCGTCCTTCATTTCTCTGTTCAGAATATATTTTAGAATCTAAATAAATGGACACATAGTTAGACCTTGTTCATGTGAACATAATATATATTTTTAAGTAGAATAAAACATCATTTATTCAATTTTATCCAGTTTTATACAACTTTGACCTATATAACTAGGAATTGTCTGGAAGTTGGGTGTCCTTAAATACTGTCTGTATTTATATTGAGCAATATTTTAGTGTATTGTATATGAAATCTGAGTATTATTCTTACCTCCAATTTACCTTCCTTGGCTGCTAGTTGCATTGGTGTGAGGTTTTCCTTGTTTCCAACAGTTTCCAGGTCTTTGTAGCTGCGGAGGATCTTTTCATACATCGCTATCATGAATGGATTGTGAGGTTTTCCATTCTCTGTCACAGTAACAAGGGCATGGAGGATGTTATTTCCATAAGAGTCCTGGATGTCTATCGTGGTCTTGCTGTTATCCATAAGCAATGTCACTATGTCTGGCTGGTTGGTACAGGCAGCAAGAGCTAAGGGAGTTTCACCTAAAATGTCAAGAGAACGGATATATTATACAGCTACACAGATTGCAGGTTCTCATGTGGAAAATCCTCATTTTTGTTTTTTATGTGCGACTTCCCGATGTGCTTTTTTACCTGTTTTGTTTCACCTCATCTGATGTCATTTAAAGCAAAAATCTGCAACAAATCCACATCATGAGTTGCTGCAGATTTGTTTCGCTCCCATAAAAAAGTGCATGCAAAAATCTGCAAGGACGCACAATTAAAGTGACATGACCATTATTTTATTTTCCACTCTGAGCAACAATTTCTGCATGGAAAAAAAAAAACATTGTCTACTTTACGGTTTCCAAATCTCATTGACTTTAATTCTACAGTATTAACCCCTTAAGGACGCAGGGTTTTTCGCTCATTTCTCACTTAAAAAATCCATAACTTTTTCATTTTTCCATGTACCTGTGTGAGGGCTTATTTTGTGCGTAACAAATTTTACTTTCCCGTGATGTTATTTATTATTCCATGCCGTGTACTGGGAAGCAGGAAAAAAATTCCAAATGTGGAAAAATTAAAAAAAAACCTGCATGTTCTTGTGGGCTCAGTTTTTACGACTTTCACTCTTCGTTCCAAATAACACCTCTACTTTATTTTTTGGCTCGGTACGATCGCGATGATACCAAATTTATACAGGTTGTATTGCGTTTTAATACATTTTCAAAAACTTTGGTGTACGGAGCAGGGGGAGGTGTCATTTTTTGCAAAATGAGCCCACGTTTTCATTGCTACCATTTTGAGGTCTGTGTGACATTTTGATCACTTTTCATTGCATTTTTTATGTGATGTAAAAAGCTGTAAAAGTTGCATTTCGGACATTTGGGCGCCATTTCCCGTCTCTGAGGTCACCGCAGGTTATAACCATTTTTATAATTTGATAGATTGGGCATTTTTGGACACGGCGATACCTAATGTGTTTGTGATTTTTACTGTTTATTATATTTTATATCAGTTCTAGGGAAATGGGGGTGTTTTGAACTTGCATTTTTTAAACTTTTTTTTTTTTTTCACTATTTCTTAGACCATCTAGGGTACATTAACCCTAGATGGTCCGATCGTTCCTACCATATACTGCAATACAACTGTATTGCAGTATATGGAGTTTTTGCAGGTCATTCATTTCAATGAGCCACTGGTTCATTGTAACGAATCTGCAGAAGCCATTCAGCCTCGGGTCAAACGAAGACCCGAAGCTGTCATGGCAACCGATCGCGACCCCCCGATAACGCCCATGCGCCGCCATGCTTTCAGTGCCGTTGGCAAAGAAAAGGTTAACACCCGCGATCGGTGCAAGCACCAACCGCAGGTTTTAGCAATGGGTCTTTGCTGCAATATGCCCTGAGCCCTCTTCATACACTCTTCATACTGTAGCTACACTAATTCAAAAACATCTTGTTTTATCTCTGATCCGAGTGGTTTTGCTCAAAAACTATTATAAAAGTTTATAAGAGTTTGGGACAACGATTCTAATAGAAATTGACTTACAAGGAATTCAACATGAAATTTAGAATTTGGAGAGTTATAGGGATGTTAGAGAAGTTGTTGACATAATGATCTTCAAACAAGGGAGTTGGCGCGTTGCGCAGAGGTCCTGATAAATATGCCCCAAAGTGTGAGTGGCATAAGATAAATGACCCCGTTTGTGTAACAGAAGTAGTAGTGATTATTATAGTGGCCACTTAAGTTCTCTACTTACCAAAATAAAATCCATCAGTTTTTCTCTTAAAAAATAATCCATGTGCACGTACATTCACATCTGCACCTTTATCGATAAGATACTTAACAATTTTATTTTGCCGTCTTTCAATGGCTATGTGCAAAGCAGTCTCACCTAGATGACAATGGAATAGATTTCTTAAAATAATTTACATAAATTTGGCACTGGTAAAAAAGACACAAGCAAGCAAGCACTAGTACTAGGGTAACACAGAAACCAAGAAAAGGGGACAACTACGTTTAGCTTTAATCTATTTCTCAAATATTTTGTATTATAATGACTCCCTTCTTAAAATAAATCAGAAGCGAGTAGTCATATTGCTAATATGACAAGCGGTCCAATACTTAAGGACACCCGACTTACAGATGACTCCTATTTACAAACGGACCTCTGGATGTTGGTAATTTACTGTACTTTAGCCCTAGACTACAATGATCAGCTGTAAAACTTATCAAAAATGTCTGCAATAAAGCTTTATTGTTAATCCTGGTTCTTATGACAATCCAACATTTTTAAAATGCAATAGTCAGAGACCAAAAAAATTTGGCTGGGGTTACAATTAAAAAATTATACAGTTCCGACTTACATACAAATTCAAATTAAGAACAGATCTAAAGAACCTATCTTGTACGTAACCCGGGGACCGCCTGTAATGCGTCTGTGACAGGGTCTAATAGCAATATGAGACAAAAAAATGTGAAAAACATTTCAAAAGTTTTAAAATTCAAACACCCAGCATCACTATTATTTAAAATTAACATATTAAAGTATTGCCCCAGCCAGGGGCGGATTAAGACTGGCATGGTCTCTGTTCTGTATGAATATTAGTGATTCTACAAGTCTAGAACTTCCTTGGAGAATGGAGGATGCTGTTTGCTTTCAATATGTAGTTTCAGGACTTCTGGAGGACCATCAAATATCCTGAAATGGCTCTTGTGTACATGTGTATGGAGAGCAGGAACAGATGTACAATGATTTCATGGGTTAAGATCCATCTCAGTATAAAATTTGGTGGGTGGTTTAGGTGGCCATGGACCCCCTAGAAGACTTGGGCCTGAATCCCCAATTAATTTCCAAACATTGGATAAAAATCATCATACATAGCCCAAGGATATATCAAGTGTAATACCAGAAAAAGAGAGCTGCACAATAGTAAAAAGTATATGTCTTCTTTATAATCAATAGATACAAATAATTATACAAATAATTCCCAAAAGACTGGGAGAAAGACGATATATGGGGAAAACAAGATGACCCAGATGAAACATGGGACCACCACAAAAAGACCTAAAAACCCAAAGACCACCCCCTTTATTTCCCCTGTAACCCGGAGTGAAAAGCCAAAATCCTGTTCAAAAGATGATGGGGCAGATTTATCAATCAGTCTGAAAGTCAGAATATTTCCAGTTGCCCATGGCAACCAATCACAGCTCAGCTTTAATTTTACCAGTGCTCATGAATATTTTAAAGGGGAGCTGTGATTGGTTGCCATGGGCAACTAGAAATATTCTGACTTTCAGACTGCTTGATAAATCTGCCCCGATATGTCCAGAGACTACGACAAGGAGTACAGGGTAAAGTGACAACAGTGCAGTAAACAAATGACTCAATAAACCGGAGGTACCTTCCGGTATTTTAGATTCCAAGCGAGGCTGTGTACACTTTAACCGTAGGCATGATAAAGGGGCACGACAGCGGGATCACTCAGGGGGGAGGTCAACGATGCAACCCCAGACGCGCGTTTCGCACCAAGTTCGTCAGGACCCGGGGGGGTAACATATGGATGCTTTGCCACCTTAATTACAAAAGCTCGGCGTAAACTGACTAGCGACGCGCCCATCACGTGACGCATCCACCCACTGAGGTTGCGCACCGGATACGCGTCATCATGGGGCGCCCGACCCAGTCACACGATCGGGTCAGCGCTTCATGAGACGCGCCCACTCCTCGCGACTGGATGCGGGCAGCGCTAGACGCAGTCAGCAGAAGCTGCTCGTGAGGTATAGGTTCAACACATTGAAAAATCATACAAATAAAAATATATATCGAAAAAATGCCCACTTGTTTTAATAATAGACATGGTACCAGCAAACAATGTGCATTATTGTCAATATATACACATAAGCATAATGTTTACTGTGACACATCGATGGACCATGCCCGATCCCTATATATATATATATCCCTATAAATATCCCTATGTACGATCTAATGACGTGTGCCCACTAATAGGTGCATATCCCCAAAGGTCATGTCCTATTAAATGTAAAGGTCCAAAGTGACTAAAAACGTGCAAAGTGTGTATATAAGTGATTTTGGAGATGAGTGGAAGTGTGGTGGTGTGATTTGCAGTGGGGTGTAATGATATTTATGTATTATACTCGTGTAGAAGCCGAGTTTTCAGCACAAAAATGAGCTGAAAAATCTCACTGCCTATACACGAATCAAAACTTATAAAAGAAATTAAGAATCACCCTTCGGTTGTCCCCGATGTTTCCTCGTGGGCTCCCGGCGGGCCTTCACAATCCTGTTGCGGGCTCCGGCGGCTCCCCGGTCTCTTTTCTGTCTCTATATTCTCTAGCCAGCAGAGTCGTGTCAATGCGATCGCCGGGCAGTCGCACACGTGATGCAGCGCTGTCGCCGCTGATGACGTCATCGCAGCCGTCCGATTCGCATACAGTGTGCAACGGCGGGAAGATCGCAGACGCGACCTGCTGGCTAGTAGAAGAGAGAAGATAGAAAGAGATGAAGAAATGCGCCGGGGAGGCCACTGGGATCCGCAACGAAACATCCTTTGGGGCACTGGCGGGTGAGTGCGTGAGGATTAAGTTTCTTTTTTTTATCTTATGCTACACAGGGGCAGGCTTGTATTCTACACGGGGCAGCTGTATTCTACACAGGGGCAGGCTGGTTAGAGGTGATTTACTATATGGGGGCGGGCAGGCTGTATACTCTATGGGGCAGGGCTGTATAACTACATGGGGACTGGCTGCTGTAGGATACGTGGGGCTGGCTGTATAATACACGGTGAATGGCTGGCGGTATGCTACCACTCGTCTGATAAGCGAGTCAACCGGTTTTTCCGGTTTCTGTGGTAAAATTAGGGGTCTTGGCTTATACTCGGGTCGGCTTATACTCGAGTATATACGGTATAAATTTTGTATGTAATTACCTAGTTTTTTATGGGTCATGATTCACTTTGAGGTTTTCTTATGTTTATTCCTGGTCTTGGTTTTCATAACACTAGTGTTTATTGCCCTTTGGTAGGGCGTGTAGTTTGCACATCACTACTAGCGCTGTCTGCTAGTATATGCACTTTATTCACTTCGCTAGGTAGATCATTCTTATAACAGTGTATAACTGTATATTATTAAATTTTAATAGTTCATTTCCTTCACTATTTATAATTATATATTTATTAGTATTTATAGTGACACTGCACTTTTTAGCACATTGGACACTTTACATTCTAATAGGACATGACCTTTGAAGATATGCACCTATTAGTGGGCACACGTCATTAGATCGTACATAGGGATAGCAGGAGAGACTTGTGGTTACATATGGCCTCATCCCTCCCCACACCCCCATGGGAGTCGGATGGTAATATAATCGTAGCTTTCTTCAGTACACAAGAAAATTGCAATTAGTTCATGCTTTAACACCGAACTTCTCACACACAGAACCTTATAAATTCCCCCACCACTATCCTTAAATGCTGTAAAAAATTGGCACAATACCGTTATCCAGTATTGAGTTCAGGCCTACACCTGTCAAGCATAGAGAGATGAGGATACCGGTCCAGACGACCAGTCTGTATCTTCCGCACAACGTTGTATTCCATCGCCTTCTTTCGCTTTCAAATTTTTTAGAATCTAATAAATGACCACCTAGTTAGACCTTGTTCAGTAAAATAATATAGTTGTTTTAGTAGAATAAAACATCATTATTTCAATTTTTATCCAGTGTATACACTTTGACCTACTAGAACGAGGATGTCTGGACGTTGGTGTCCGTAAAGACTGGTCTCTTTATTTTAGTCAAATGTTTAGTTATTGTATATGAATCTGAGTATTATCTCCCTCCCATTACTTCCTTGGCTGCTTAGTTGCATGGTGTGATTTTTTCCTGTTTTCCAACAGTTTCCTCCAGTTGTTGTCTTTGTATCTTGCGGAGGATCTTGTCATACATCTCTATCCTTAATGGATTGTAGGTTTCCCTTCTCTTGTCCCGTAAACTAATGGCATTGAGGATGTTTTTCCATAAGAGTCCTGGGATTTCTATCGTGTTCTTGCTGTTAAGCCCATAAGCAATGTCCTCTGTCTGCTGGTTTTGTACAGTCAGCCATAGCTAAGGGCGTTTCACACCTAAACTTTCAAGGGAACTGATATATATACACTCCACCGATTGCAAGGTTCTCATGTGGCCAATCCTCCATTTTTGTTTTTTATGTTGGGCACTTCCCGATGTGCCTTTTTTTACCTTTTTTGTTTTCACACATCATCTGTTGCATGTAAACAGAAAGCAAAAATCTGCAACAAATCCACATTCATTAGTGCTGCATATTGTTTCGCTCCTCATAAAAAGGCATCAAAAATTGCAGGACGCACATTAAAAGTGCCATGAATGACATTATTTTCTTTTCCACGTCTGAACCCAATTTTCTGGCATGAAAAAAAAAACTTGTCTCTACTTTACTTTTCCAAATACTCATTGACTTGTCTTCTACAGTATTAACCCCGTTAGGACGGTTTTTCGCTCATTTCTCACTTCCAAAAATCCATACTTTTTCATTTTTTCCCTGTACAGACCTGTGGAGGGCTTATTTTTTGTGCGTAACAAATTTAACTTCCCGTGATGTTATTTTGATGTCCATTCCGTGTACTGTGGAAGCAGGAAAAAAATCCAATGGTGGAAAAAATTTAAAAAAAAACCTGCATGTTCTTGTGCTCAGTTTTTTACGACTTTCATCTTCGTCCAAATACCCTCTCTTTAGTTTTTTGGCTCGGTACTATCTCGATGATAACCAAATTGTATACAGTGTATTGCGTTTTATCCATTTTCAAAACTTTGGTGTACGGAGCAGGGAGGTGTCATTTTTTTGCAAATGGCCCACGTTGTCCTTGCTAGCCATTTGAGGTCTGTGTGACAATTTTGATCACTTTTCATTGAACATTTTTTATGTGATGTAAAAACTGTACAATTCGAATTTCGGACATTTGGCGCGCCATTTCCCGTCTCGGAATGTCACCTGCATGTTAATAACCATTTTTATAATTTTGATAGATTGGGGCATTTTTGGACGCTGCGATACCTACTGTGTTTGGGATTTTTACGTGTTTTATTATATTTTATATCATTTCTAGCTGTAAAATGGGGGTGTTTTTGACTTACACTTTTTAAAAACTTTTTTTTTTTTTTTTTTCTCACTATTTCGTAGACATCTAGGTACATTAAACCCTAGATGTCCGAGCGATTTCCTACCATATACTGCAATACAACTGTTTGCAGTATATGTAGTTTTTGCAGGTCCATTCTTTCAATGAGCCACTGGTCATGTCCAATCTCAGAAGCCCTTCAGCTCGGGTCAACGAAGACCCAAGCTGTCATGGCAACCGTCGTGACCCCTATAATGCCCATGGGCCGCCAATGCTTTCAGTGCCGTTGGCAAAGGAAAAGGTAACTACCCCGCGATCGGTGCCAATCAACCAACCGCATTTTTAGCCAATGGGACAAACGATTCAAATAGAAATTGAGTTCAAGGAATCAACATGAAATTAATTTTTGAGAGTTATAGGGATGTTAGAGAATTTGTTGACCATAGAATGAATCTTCAAACAGGGGAGTTGTGTTGCTCAGAGGTCCTGATAAATAGGCCCAAATTGAGTGGCAATAAGATAAATGACCCCTTTGTTAACAGAAGTAGTAGTGAGTCTTATAGTGGCCACTTAAGTTCTTTAACCTTACCAAAATAAAATCCCTCCATTTTTCCTCTTAAAAAATAATCCAGGTGTCATCAACATGCACACTGCACCTTTATCGATAA
The DNA here is from genome assembly GCA_019512145.1 of Engystomops pustulosus. Taxonomy (NCBI): domain Eukaryota; kingdom Metazoa; phylum Chordata; class Amphibia; order Anura; family Leptodactylidae; genus Engystomops; species Engystomops pustulosus. The sequence continues at coordinate 244,111,418 of CM033642.1, read as the reverse complement.
GAACTTAACAATTTTTTATTTTTGCCGTCTTTCAATGGCTATGTGCAAGCAGTCCACCTAGATGACAATGGAATAGATTTCTTAAAATTAATTCAAATAAAATTTGACACTGGTAAAAAGAACACCGCAAGCAACACTGGTACTAGGGTAACACATGAAACCAAGAAAAGGGGACAACTACGTTTAAGCTTAATCTATTTCTCAAATATTTTGTATTATAATGACTCCCTTCTTAAAATAATCAAATCGAGTAGTCCATATTTGCTAATATGACAAGCGGTCCAATCCTTACGGACAACACGACTTACAGCTTACGCCTATTTACAACACGGACCTCTGGATGTTGTTAATTTACTGTACTTTGCCCAGACTACATGATCAGCTGTAAAACTTATCAACAATGTCTGCATAACCTTTATTGTGACTCCTGGGTTCTTATGACAATCCAACTTTAAAAAAATCAATTTCAAAGACCAAAAAATTTGGCTGGGTGTACAATGAACAATGATAACATTCCGACTACATACAATTCAATTAATAACAATCTAAAGACCCTATTTGTACGTACCCCCTGGACCGCCTGTCAAATGCGTCTGTGACAGGGTCTAATAGCAATAGGTAGACAACAAAATGTGAAAAACATTTCCAAAAGTTTTAAAATTCAAACACCCACCATCACTATTATTAAAATTAACATATTAAAGTATTCCCCAGCCATGGGGCGTATTAAACTACTGGCATGGTCTCTGTTCTGTATGAATATTAGTGATTCTACAAGTCTAGAACTTCCTTGGTAATGGAGGATGCTGTTTGCTTTCAATATTAGTTCATCTTCTGAGGACCAGAATAGCCTGAATTTCTCTTGTGACATGTGTATGGAGAGCAGTAACAGATGTACAAGATTTTGCTGGTTCAGATCCATCTCAGTATAAATTTGTTGGTGGTTTAGTTGGCCATGGACCCCCTAGAGACTTGGGCCTGAATCCCAATTAATTTCCAAACATTGGTATAAAATCATCATCCCGAGCCCAAGGATATATCAAGTGTAATACAGAAAAAGAGAGCACTGCACAATAGTAAAAAGTATCTGTTCTTCTTTATAATCAATAGAACAATATTATACAAATAATTCCCAAAAAGACTGGGAGAAAAAGACGATATATGGGGAACACAAGATGACCCCGATGAAACATTTGGACCCACGCACAAAGACCTAAAACCCCAAAGACACCCCCTTTTTTTCCCCTGTAACCCGAGTGAAAAGCCAAAATCCTGTTCAAAAGATGATGGGGCAATTTATCATCAGTCTGAAATCAGAATATTTCCATTGCCATGGCACCAATCACAGCTCCTTTATTTTTACCAGTGCTCATGAATAGTTTAAAGGGGAGCTGTGATTGTTTTTTCCATGGCAACTAGAAATATTCTGACTTTCAACGCTTTATAAATCTTCCCCGATAATGTCAAGATAGACAGGAGTACAGGGTAAAGTGCAAGTACATTGCTTAAACACATGACTCATAACCGAGGTACCATTCCGGTATTTAGATTCCAAGGATCTGGTCCACACTTACCTACCCGTAGGCATGAATAACAGGCAGACAGCGGGCTATCACAGGGGGAGGTAACAGTCACCCCGCACGAGCTTTTCGCACCAATGCTTCGTCAGGAGGTAACATATGGATGCTTTGCCCACCTTTAATTACAAAGCTCCGGCGTAACTGCTTAGAGATGCGCCCATCACGTGACGCATCCACCCACTGAGGTTGCGCACCGGATACGCGTCATCATGGGGCGCCCGACCCAGTCACACGATCGGGTCAGCGCTTTCATGGAGACGCGTCCCACTTCCCCGCGACTGGATGCGGCGCACGCGCCTAGGCGCGTCAGCAGAATGCTGCTCTGTGAGGTAGGTATCAACACATTAAAAATTCATACAAATAAAATATATATCGAAAAAATGCCCACTTGTTTTAATAATAGACATGGTACCAGCAAACAATGTGCATTATTGTCAATATATACACATAAGCATAATGTTTACTGTGGACCATCGATGGACCTGCCATCCCTATTATATATATATCCTATAATATCCCTATGTTACCGATCAATGACGTTGCCCCCTAATAGGTGCATATCCCCAAAGGTCATGTCCTATTAAAATGTAAAGTGTCCAACGTGCTAAAAAGTGCAAAGTGTGTATAAGTGATTTTGGGCTGATTTGTGGAATTGTGGTGTGATTTGCAGTGGTGTATATATACTGTATATACTCGTGTATAAGCCGAGTTTTTCAGCACAAAAAATGAGCTGAAAAATCTCACCTCTGGTTATACACGAATCATGATAAAAGAAATTAATACTCACCCTGTCGGTGTCCCCGATGTTCCCCTCGTGTCTTCCCCGGCGGCTTCACAGATCCTGTTGTCGGCGCCCGGCGTCTCCCCTTGTTCTCTTTTCTGTCTTCTATCTTCTCTAAGCCAGCAGAGTCGTGTCCATGCGCTCTGCGGTCCGTCGCACACTGTGATGCAAGCGCTGTCGCCTCTGATGAACGTCATCCACCGCGACAGATTCGCATCACAGTGTGCAACGGCCGGCAGATCGCATGGACCGCGACTCGCTGGCTAAGAAATAGAAGATAGAAAGTGAAAGTGCAGGGAGCCACTTGATCCCGCAACTGAACATCGGGCCACTGGAGGGGTGAGTATTTAAGTTTCTTTTTTTTATATCTGTATGCTACACAGGGGCAGGCTGTATTCTACCGGGGCATGCTGTACTTCTACACAGGGAGCGTATACTATATGGGGGCGGCTGTATACTATATGGGCAGGCTGTATACTACATGGGACTGGCTGGCTGTATGCACGTGGGTGCTGGCTGTATAATGACATGGGGACTGGCTGCTGTTGCTACACCCTCGGCTATACTCGAGTCAACAGGGTTTTTTTCCCGGTTTTCTGTGGTAAAATTAGGGGTCTTGGCTTATACCCGGTCGGCGATACTCGAGTATATATACGGTAGTAAATTTTGTATGTAATTACCTAGTTTTTTATGGGTCATGATTCACTTTGAGGTTTTCTCATGTTTATTCCTGGTCTTGGGTTTTCATAACACTAGTGTTTATTGCTTTGGTAGGGCGTGTAGTTTGCAACATCACTACTAGCGCTGTCTGCTTAGTATATCCTTTATTCACTTCGCTAGGTAGATCATTCTTATAAATGTTACTGTATATTATTAATTTTAATATTCAATTTCCTTCACTATTTTAATTTATATATTTATTATATTTATAGTGACCTGCACTTTTTAGCACATTGGACACTTTACATTCTAATAGGACATGACCTTTGAGGATATGCACCTATTAGTGGGCACACGTCATTAGATCGTACATAATGTCAAAAATAAGCCAGTGTGGTGTGTATGAATGATCCTCAAGGAGATATGAGTTAGTTCAAATGATAAGTACAAAGTTTATTGAAGACACCCATAAAAACATTTAAAACTGCAAAAAGAGTTCATGCACACAAACGGGGAGGTTAGATGCACCCAAAAAGACCCTCCAGCATTTACGCCCTGAATTATACAATGCATAAAAAACAAACAATTGCAGATATAAGGCTGGCCAGGAGAAAGCGTAGGTATACAATGTCCCAATCTAAATAAAGGCACAAATATCCAATCAGACCCTGCAACATAATCTAGCTAACTACCCGATCCAAATATACCCAATTAGGACTGCATACAGGGTTAGGTGGCTGCGGAGCCCCACGCGTATCGCCACAGTGTGTGGCTTCCTCCTCATGGGTAATTAACACTGGGGTGTCTGGGATATTCTACAAGGGGGATTGGTTTGTCCGCCAATACCGGCGTTCTTCGTACTAACTTCCTCCGCCTGCAGTGCGGCTCCGCGAGCCTCCCGCGCCGGCCCCGTGCCTCGCGCATGCCGCAGTCACCCCGATCCTCCTCCTCCAACTCGTGGAACTGCGGCACAGCGCGGCCGAGCGACGATCGCGAGAGTAAGTGCCGATGTACTATCTCCCCATCGCAGGTTAAGGATATGATACTATCATGAAAAAGGAAACCGTCAATATTGAAATCTATGGGGGATACTACAGTTGTGACACATGTTAAAATTTACAAAACGATCAAGTTGGGTACTCAGATATTAACAATGATGGTGCGTATAGTAATTCATCAGATGAATAGGAACCTTGTGCAAATTCGTTTAAAGTGACCTTGCAAAAAGCGTATGTTAATAAAGTTATATCCTAGCTCCACTTGGTGTCCTTTCTTTCTTCTGTCCTTTTATTTCTCATAGATCATTCTCTGGTGTTGCCTGAATAAAGATGTACTGTAGACAAAGTGGCCAATAGTGCCTAGACTTCATAGTGTCGATGGGACCACCTAATAGTGCACAAAAAAGGAGGGGGGGAAGAGAAATGAGAAAATAAATACCATAAGATCCTTTCAAAAGAAAAACCACGCTGTGACAGGGGTGTGCTTTCGTATAAATGTATATGAGTGCTGACACATAGTTTGCAATACCGCCAATTCAGTGCCCTCCATATCTGTCAGCAATCATATAAAAAAAGGGGAGGGTGGTGAAGTTATTTAATTAACCCCTTAAGGACGCAGCATTGTGCAGGTTAGCTCAGCCCAATTTTTTGGATTCTGACCTGCGTCGCTTTATATGGGTGCTAACTTTTGAACACTGTTACTTGATCAAACTATTCTGAGATTTGTTTTTTTCCCCACAATGTTGTACTTCCATTTTAGTGGTAAATTTTTGGCTTGATAAGTTTTGCGTTTATTTAACAACAAAAGAAAATTGATACAATTTTTGAAATTTGCCATTGTTTCGCAATTCAAAATCATTGCGTTTCCAGCAGATAGATTTTACCACCTAATAAGTTCTGAATAACATTTCCCATTTGTCCCCTACTTTACATTTTCCTCATAATCTTTTGATATGTCTGGATAATTATTTGATGTCACACTGCTTAACAAAAAGAATATCGCGGTGGGTTTGTCCTCTACGGGATTTTGGCATAATGTGACTATTTTGGGGCGAGAATACGGAGGGTGGGGGGTTGTGGGAAGTGACAAACTTTTTCATTTTACATCAAAACCGCCTAGGTGCTCTAAAGCACCACATGCGCCATTTCACATCTGCACCCCTCAAGCTATCAGAAACAGCTTTTTACGAAGATGTTTAACCCTTGAATCTTCATAGTAAATTGATCAAAATGGAGGTGAAATTTAGAATGGTCAAATTGTTCCCTTAACGTTCGTTTAGACTAAAAGTTACACATTTCCAAAATATAAAAGAGAAAACCCAGCCATAACAAATTTGTTCTGCAATTTCTCCTGAGTACAAATACCCCGCCACATGTGCCTTACTTGTTTTATGGCCGCAACAGCGAGACGCAGAAGGGAAGGACGCCCTGCAGCTGCCATGATTTTAGTTTCCTCCTCATTGGCCCCTTTTGAAGGCTATACATTTTCGCTTTTGGCGTTTATGGGGCCATGTGATGCCATTTTTTTTTGGCGCATGAGATGCTTTTTCCAGTTTAACATTTTGGGTTGGTATCACCTATTGTTTGAAAATTTTTAGGAACTTTTTTTGTGAGGGCAGGATTAGAAAAGATCAATTCTGTACTGGATTTTTTACTCTTTTTTTTTTTTTTGGTGTCACCGTATAGACTAATAATCATGTTATCTTTATTCTATGGGTCGATACGATTACGGGGATAACCAGCTTGAATATATTTTTCTTCTTACACGTTTTACTAATTTTTCAAACAACCCTAGATTTGTGGGGGAAAAATCTATCATTTAGGTATTGCCGTCTTCCAAGTGGCATAACTTGTGTACTTTTTTTTTTTTTTTTTGGCTACGGAGCTGTTTGATGGCTTGTTTTTTTTTGCGGGACATTGTGGTAACTTTGCACCAGTACATGTCTAGTACACCATGGTTTTTTGATCGCATTTCTAGCATTTTTTGTGGGATTTAATAGCTAAAAAATCATATTTTGAAGGTTTTATAGCAGTTTTTTTTACGGCCGTTTATCTTGGGGGTTCAATAATATTTACTTTTATTCTTACGGTTTTGTTACGGACGCGTGATACTATATATGTGGGGTTTGTGTTTAATTGATTTAGACTTTTTTTAGTTATATGTCTCTTTTGTGTTTTGTGGGGTTTTGGGCATTTACGATTGTGAGTTATTCTTTAATTTTTTATTGAATAACATTTTTTTTTTTACTTTTTCACTTTTTACCATGGTAACATGAACAAGCAATCCTCTGATTGCTTGTTATGATAATATTTCTGCAATACTCATGTATTGCAAGTCATTATAGGTTCAGCCTATACACTTGCATAGGCTGGCACTGGGGGGGTTGGGGGGGGGGCCAGTAAGATGACTCACAGCGCCATCTTACTGGCAATTCCTTGCAGTACCTTCTGGGGTCCAGATCGGACCCCCAGAGTTCAAGCAACGATCGTCGCACCCCGAAAACTGTTCGGGGGGGCGATCGTGGGGGAAAGACCCCCCAGATACATGTAGTGCCCGCGGTCCCGCGCTGGCCGCGGCTTTTAACGTGTTTCAGCACCACCCGCGATCGAGAACCACTCCTGATCGCGTGTTACACTGGGAGTGCCGCTATCAGTAACAGCCGGCACCCCGTTCTTTCCCGATGCGGTTCGGCTCAGCTCTTGAGCCGAACCCATCAGCTCATTGTCCGATATATCGACGCTTAGCGCTAAGTCACTGAGCTCAGCGCCGATTATCGGACGCTGATCGAAGAGGTTAAACCGTGTGATGTCAGTGTTTTGATTCTCATTTTTGTTGCTATTTTTTATAAAAACCAGTAAAGAGGAATTCCTCGTTTAGTCCCTCGGGGGTCATGGCGTGAGTTGGAAGATCCATTGGTTTCTGTCTTCTGTGTAGCAATTGTGGAACATACACTTCCTCCTCTTATGTTGGAAAACACTTTTTCCAAGCCCGTGATTTTGATTGCCTCCACACTTAGTACCTCCATTGACAGTGATGAAAATGTTAGGCCACTGAGGGTTAGGCTTCTGTCTTTGCTGATGTCGTCGGGCTGTGGATTTGTGGAAAGATGTTCTGGATCTTTTGGCAGCGCCTTGATGTCTGTCCTATGTATATCTGGGGGCAAGAACTGTAATTGGCATACCCACATTCCTTGTACGACAATTAATAATAGTGTTTGAGATATGTCGCTTACCGTCTACAGGATCTGCGAGTGTCGTTGGATGGTAACATATATTGCGATATTGCAATTTCCACATGCATATGAACCTTTAGTTTCTTGCAACCCTTGAGTCTCGCCGGCGGGTGAAATGACTTGTCACCAGGAGGGTCTTGAAGGTTTCGTGCCCTCACTCGACGTAATTGTTGGTTTCACGTCGATGTAAGGTTCGAGTTTGGGTCATTAGAATATTTCCAATTTTTGCCGCATATTCGATATATGTCCTGCACTGGGTTATTCTATGGGGTTGATGAGTCTCGTTTCACCAAAAATGTTAACCATGGGGCACTTCATGAGGATACGAAGGAACTGCAAGCGACGACAGGAATTTAGGAAAAACCGTTAGACCTATCACAAGACGAAATCAAGGTTACTCCCAAGAAAGCAATCTCCAAAGCATACTGCGAGCTAAGAACGCTAATAGAGAGATATTCTAAAACCAAGATACCGGTACGAGACGAAAACGACTCATCACCACATATAATGACAGTGGCTGACCATATATCGCATATTGGGCAAAATTGGGGAACTACTTCAACTGAACCCAAACTAGATCCGACCTTGACGGAACCCCACAATTACGTCGATGAGGGCACGAAACCGTAAAGACATCCTTGTGAAAGTCATTCAACCCGCCGGTGGAGACTCCACGGGGTGAAGTAAAACTAAACATGTTCATATCTGTGGAAATTTGTCAATATCTGCGCAATATACATTTACCATCCAACGACTTTCGAAGATCCTGTAGACGGTAAGAGGACATCATCTCAAACACTATATTAATTGTCGTACAAGGATGTGGTGGATGCAATTTACCTGTTCTTCGCCCCAAGATATCATAGGACAGACACACAGGATCTGGCGCAAAGAAATCCAGAAACATCTTTCCCCAATTCCACACCCAGACGGGCCAGTCACAAAGACAAGAACCTAACCTCAAGTTGCCTCACTTTTTCATCACTGTCAGGAGCAAGTGTGGAGGAATCAAATCACGGGCTGGAAAACGTGTTTTCCCCAACATAAGAGGAGGAAAGTGTAAGTTCCAATTTCCACAATTGCTACAGAACGACACCCAGTGGATCTTTCCAAAATCAAAGCCCATGACCCCCAGAGACTAACGAGGACTTCCCTCTTTACTACTGGTTTTTTAAAACTAGCACAAAATAGAATCAAAACACTGATCACGTTTAATTAAATACTTCACACCCTCACCCCTTTTTTATATATTGCTTGACATATAATGGAGGGCACTGAATTGTCGTGCAACTATGTGTCACACTCATATCCACCATTCATACGGATAAGCACACCCATGTCACAGCGTGTTTTTTTCTTTGAATGGTCTTATGTATTTATTTCTCTTCTTATTTCCTCTCTTTCTTCCTCTTCTTCTTGCTTCCTGTCTCCTTCCCCCCCTCCTTTTTTGTTCACTAAGGTGGTTCCCATCGCACTATAGTCTATCACTATTGGCACTGTTGTCTACATACATCTTCTTTATTCACTGCCAACACCAGAGAATGATCTTGAGAAATAAAGACAGATAGGAAAGAAGACACAATTGTAGCTATTGATATAAATCTTTTATACATACCTCTTTTTTGCACAGGTCACTTTAAACGAATTTTGCCAAGGTTCCTATCATATATGAATTTACTATAAGCACCTATCATTGTCCTAATCTGAGTACCAACTGATCCTTTTGGTAAACTTTTACATGTGTCACACTGATTATCCCCATGAGATTTCCATCTGACTGTTCCTCTTTTTCATGATACGTATCAATTATCCTTACCTGCTATGTGGCGATCGTGGCACTACTCTCGCGATCGTCGCTCGGCCCGCGCGTGCGCATCCCCCCGAGTTGAGGAGGAAGGCTCGGGGTTTCTGCGCATTCTCGAGGCACGGGTGCCGGCGCGGAGGGCTCGCGTACGGCGCAACTGCCAGCGGAAGTTAGGTAAGAAAAACGTCCGTTATTGGCGGACAACGCAATTACCCCTACCACTACCGCCTTTATACATATCCCAGACACCCCAGTGTTTAATTACCCCTGAGGAAGCCACACACTGTGGCGATACGCGTGGGGCTCGCAGCCACATACCCCTGTATGCATTCCTAATTGGGTATTTTTGCTCTGGTTTAGCTACTCTGGTGCATGTGGGGGTCCTGATCGGCTATTTGTGCCCTTTACTTTAGATTGTGACTGTATACCTACCCTGCTGTTCCTCCTGCCAGCCTTTATCTGCAATTGTTTTGTTTTTTCTGCATTGTATAATTCAGGGGATGTGGAGGGTCCTTGTTTGGTTGCATCATAACCATCGCCTTTGGTGTGCATGAACTCTTTTTCATGCATTTTTAAAAATGTTTTTATGGTGTCCTTCAATAACTTGTACTTTATCATTTGAACTACTACCATATCTCCTTGAGATCATTCATACACCCCACACTGGTAATTTTGACATTGTTGTTGGTTTGTTGGTGTGGATCCCTCTACATGTCCCTCATTTTGCATATCTTGCCCCTTCTCTCTATACCATATTAGATCGTACATAGGGATAGCAGGAGAGACTTGTGGTTACATATGACCGGAACACCTATAGATAGGAGGTATATAGATTATTCATTTTTATTTTGGGGGTGGGATGTTCTCTATGCATTTGAAAACTGATGATCTGCTTTTGTGCATCTCTGTGCTATGGTATTGAATCATGAATTCATTCTGTTATCATTTTTTGTGTTTTTTATGTCTTTTCATGTATTTATCATGTATAATGGTTTTTATATGATCAGGCATGGTCCATCGATGTGTCACAATATGTGTATATATTGACAATAATGCACATTGTTTGCTGGTACCATGTCTATTATTAATACAAGTGGGCATTTTTTTGATATATATATTTTTATTCGTATGAATTTTTAATGTGTATACCTATTACATATCTTTGACGCGCCAGCGCGTGCGCCCTTCCGTGTGGGAAGTGCATGCAAGTGGGACACGTCTCCATGGAACCGCTGACCCCATCATGTGACCGGGTTGGGCACCCCATGATGACGCGTATCCGGTGCGCAACCTCAGTGGGTGGATGCGTCACGTGATGGGCGCGTCTCTGAGCAGATATGCCGGAGCTTTGTATTTAAAGGTGGGCACAGCATCCATATGTTACCTCCTGACGAAGCATTGGTGCGAAACGCGCGTCAGGGTGCATCTGTTGACCTCCCCCCTGATAGCCCACTGTCTGCCTGTTATCATGCCTACGGGTAAGTGTGACACAGCTCCTTGGAATCTATAATACCACCCGCAATGGTCCCTCCGGTTTTATTGGAAGTCATTTGTTTACTGCAACTGTGTCACTTTACCACTGTATCCTTGTTCGAGTCTCTGGAATATGATCTTTTGAATCAGGATGTTTGAACTTTTCACTCCGGGTTACCAGGGAAAGAAAAAAAGGGGGGGTGGTCTTTGGTTTTTGGTCTTTTGTGTGGTGACTCCCTATGTTTCATCTGGGCCGTTAGTTTCCAATATCAATCTCATCTTTTCAACCCATCTTTTTGGGAAGTATATATGTAGATTATTTGTATCCTATTGATTAATAAAGAAGACAATTACTTTTTAATATTGTTGCACCTCTTTTTTGGTATGATTTAAGGCTTTTGTTTGAGAGTTGGTTGAGGAGACCCCACATTTAAGGCGTTTTTGGTCTTTTTGTGAATATCAAGGGTAGCCTACACCTACAAACAAATCTACTGTAACGAAAGCAGAATTCTGATAACAATATAAATAGTACAATATGTCCTGCAAAACTCTTGTCTCTTTAAATTGAAAACAGGAGGGTAGGATAGTAAGAAATAATATGATTTAAACATTCTCAAAGGTGAGAAAATGTGCGGATCTTCATATAAGGCGCGATGGCGACAGAGGTCCCCCTGCAAGAGACAAGGCCCGTGGGACCCCTATATGAAGACCGTCACAGTTTTAAAAATAATTATACTTACTTCCGGTTTTCCTCTCCCGGGCCCGTGGCTCCGTCTTCTGCTCTCCCAGGCATATAAACTACGATAGGTGTCGTGGCAGCAACGTCATAATATGCTCACCGTGCAGGCCCATTACACCTTTGACGTCACGCTGATGCGGACACTGTTGCATCATGGTGATGGCATCGGGAAGGAAGAGAGGAAGAAGGAGCTGCAAGGAGAAGGAAAGAGTCGCGGGGGCGGGGAGAAATAAGCTGAAAGTGAGTATAGATTTTTTTCTTTCAAGAGGCGCCTGCTAGAACACACAACTAAAAGAGGGCCATCTGGGTGGACAGTTCCATGAAAAGGGGCATCTTGGGTGGATATTTTAATTAAAAGGGACAATCCGGGTGGATTTTAGTTAAAGGGGCCATCTGTGCGTGGTACATTTGGGTAAAGTGGCATCTGCAGTGGAACATTTCTATAAAGGGCTTCTTGGGTGGATAGTTTATTAAAAGGGCCACTGGGTGGGTGTAATTCAGTAATGGGGGACATCTGCCTGTAGACATTTCATTAATGAGCATCGCTGTGGATATTTCATTAAGGGGGTATCTACAGGGTGACATTTCATTAAAAGAGGCATCTGGGGTGGATTTTATTAAAGGGGCATCTGCGTGGATATTTCATTAAAGGGGGGGCTCACAGTAGACATCTGTACAGAGGGGCTCTGCTTTTAAAGGGGGGCTCTACTGTGGACATTTCATTAAAGGGGGGCTCTGATATGGACTTTTCATTAAAGGGGGGCACTGCTGTGGACATTTCATTAACGAAGTGCGGCTGCTGCTGGACATTTTATTAGAGTAGCGGCTGCATTTCCTACCCTAGGCTTATACTCCAGTTTTTTTCCCAGTTTTTTTTTAGGTAAAATTAGGAGCTTCGGCTTATACGTGAGTATTTACAGTATGAGGGGGAGCTCAGCTGCAGAGCACAGAGCCCGGGTAGCCAGGGGTAGCATCCACATCTCCTTCACTGTCTGGGGGATCTGGTCTGGACGGTAGTTGGGGTGGAGGATGCAGTTAGGGAATGTGATCGGCTTTCCTTTATGGATGGTTATAAGAGCACGATTGTAGTTCATCGTTAAATTACTTTTATGAACAGTATAAGATTAAGGATATGGAGGATATAGAGGATATAGAGTAGCACTTAAGTCCTAACATCCGAGTACATGTTGCTTTGGACTCTAGGGGCCCTAGTTGTGTGAATAGCCCGGGGCCCATGGGACATTCATCGCTGTGTGCAGCCAGTATTTGAATTGGACAAGTGACAAATCTGTTAATGTATTAATCTAAATTACCTTTGTAATCTTCCGCTGTATACTTAGCATTGATAAATTTATCCAGTAATCCATGCTCCTCAGTGAATGATAGAAGAATGTGCACTATCTCCTCAGTCTTTCCATTAATACTCATTAAAGCTTTCATCAAACACGTTTTGCCATTGTCCTTTGATGTCAGACACTCCTCGAGAAAATCTGAAATGTTACAAACCAGGTTATTTTATATATTTATAGAAGTAATGAGGGAAATGCACTTTCTTTTCTACTCTTTATCACAATATGAAAATGTCTCTGCACTAGACATTCAGCTCCCCTGAATAACATGAGAAGTTGTTCTTGTTTAAAAGCTGATACTTCTGATTCTGTAGGGAAAATTTGTCAGCTTATGTTCCCATATGTGCAGCCACTTTCTCCGGTACAGAATTTCAGAGTTTTCTGTAGGATTGTTTCTTGTATTTGGCCCATCACTTTCTAGAGTGGACCTTCATTTTTGTTACATAGTTGTTAAATTTTGTTACATATTTTTTTTACATAATTTTTACATAGCTAATTTTATTAATTTAATTTTTACATAATTTTTGTTACATAATTGTTAAATTGTTAAATTTTGTTACTTTTTTTTACCTAATTTTTACATAATTTTACAAATTAAATTTTTACATAATTTGTGTTACATAATTGTTAAATTGTTAAATTTTGTTACATAATTTTGGCCAAAAGTTTTATGCCAAAATTTTTTCACCAAAAATGTAATTTTTGCCAAATAGAACATTGCAGAATGCAATGAATTTCTATCCATCTATGGGAATCGGATGGGTGCATCTACCCATGATGACCTGGCAGGTGGTGGTGATCGAATCCAATATGATAGCGCGCATGAACCACCGCCAGCTTTACATAGGTGATCGGTGCCAGCTCATGCTATGAGCCTTATCTATGCTCCCGCTCCCGACGCATGCCGTCCTATTACAGCACACATTAGTGAGGTGTTAAATCTATGAAATAAACCATATTTACTAGTGCCAGTCTTTTTCACATTTTTTTATGCATTTTCCTGTAGCCTTAGTGTCAGCTACTCTTGCCTGTAGCACAGTAGACATTGGTTAATTTCAAGATTCTCGGTCACTGATTGGACCGTATGAGAGAAGATTATCATAACACCCATCTCCAGCTGCAACCTATATAAACAGATGGAGCGAGCTGCACAGGAGGGGACAGTAGTGATAATGGGAGACTTTAACTTTCCAAATATAAATTGGGGTCAGGGCTCGTCTTCATCTGCGAAGGGTAAACATTTTGTCAACTTGCTGCAGGATAATTTTATGGTGCAGCTTGTAGAAGATCCCACAAGAGGTGACGATTTTGTTGGAACCTGTGATTTCAAACAATGCGGAAATTGTCCAAAATGTCAGTGTCAGGGAACCCCTTGGGAACAGCGATAATAAAATAATTATTTTCCTCTTAAACTGCAAAAAGCAAAAACATGTGGGAAAATCAAAAACACTAAGTTTTAAGAAGACTTATTTCCTGAAATTCAGGACTGGACTACTGGATATAGACTTGGATCAGATAATGTCACATGATGATACTAATGTTAAATGGGAGAAATTCAAATCTATCCTGGGTTTTTATACTTCTAAATTTATTCCAATAGGTAACAAGTATAGACGGGCTAGATTACACCCTGCGTGGCTTACAGCTACAGTTAAAAGATCAATTAATGAAAATAGAGGGCATTCAAAAAATATTAATCTGACGGGTCACCTGAAGCCTTTAATAATTACAAAACACTTACCCAAATCAGTAAGATGGAAAAAATCTGACAAAATACAAAATGAAAGACAGGTGGCCAAAGATATCAAAACAAATATTTTTTAAGTATATCAATGCGAAAAAAATGCATCAAAGCATGTTGGACCCCTATATTCTGAAAATGGGAAATTGGTGACTTGAGAGAAGGCGGAGATATTAAATGTTTTTTTTAGCGCCGTTTATACAATAAAAGAAAAAACTTTTTCCGTGAGTGGTGCCAGTGCGGGTCATGCATCCTGTAGACTGGCTGAATGTAGACATGATTCAATCTAAGCTCAATAAAATCAATGTGTACAAGGCTCCTGGACCAGATGAGTTACACTTTCGAGTTCAAGGTGAATGCAATGTCAATATTTAAAAAAGGCTCTAGAACTTTGCCAGGCAATCACAGGCCTGTAAGATTAACTGCAATTGTTGGGAAAGTATTGGAATAGTATAATAAGTGGCAGCCGGCATGGGTTTACTAGGGATAGATGTCCTAATGTGGCTAATATTCGCATGCAACACATGTCCTTGTGGGAGATCATAAATTAAATAACAGCATGCAATGTCAATCAGCTGCCTCTAAAGTCAGCAAGATCTTGTTATGTATCAAAAGTGGTCTGGACTCTCGTGATAAGGATGTAATATTTCCACTGTACAAGACATTGGTTCAGCCTCACCTGGAATATGCCGTCCAGTTCTGGGCATCAGTCCATAGAAAGGATGCCCTGAAGCTGGGTACAATGAAGAGCCACAAAATAATAAGAGGAATGGAGTGTCTCAGTTATGAGGAAAGATTAAAAAAACTAGATTTATTAAGTTTGGAAAAGAGATGACTAAGAGGGGAAATGATTGATTTATATAAATATATGAATGGTCCATACAATAAATATATAGTGGAAAGTTGTTCCAGATAAAAACAAATCAAAAGATGAGGGGGCACTGTCCCCGTCAGGAGAAAACAAGGTTTTATCACTGGAGGTGACAGCGCTCTTATGCTATGGGACTGTCAATCTGTAGGGACAGCAGAGAGCTTCAAGAAGGGCCTAGATCCCTTTTTACACCTAAATAACATTGACGGTCGTGTTTTATAGAATTGTTTCCCCTAAATCCCTTCCTCATTCAATCCCTACCCTTCCTTCCCTTCCTTGGTTGAACTTGATGGATATGTGTCTTTTTTCAACTGTGTAAACTATAATACTATGATACAATGAACAGTTCTCCTGCCCCTGAGGGTCAGAACTGAGGGTCAGAAATGAGAAAACGTGTCTGCATTCTTTAAAAAGCAACACTCAGATTTACTGCTCTATTTACTACATAAATCTGAGCTGTATTTCCAGAAAATAAGCAACATAAAGAATAATAATATTGGAAATGATCATATACAGAATAATTATGTTACCTTTAGCACACTGTTTTGGAAAGTAAGATGACAATTGCCTAGTTTCTTCTAGTACCCTGTTTAGTGACGATATGTCTTCTTTTGAAACAGCCTTCATTATGAAATCTCTCTGTTCTTCTGCTTTTTCATAAAATTTTAATGGAAGTTCACTGCAACAATAAAAAAATATATTGTCAAAAAAAATGGTACAGATTTACTAGTTGTGTATAACTGTTACGAATTTACCACAGTGGGTGACGCATATGATAAAACTAGTACTACACACTCAAGTTAAATAGAGGCAGATTTTGCACCTTGCTCACGTCCTCATGTCTTTCTGTTGGCTAATACACATAGCTGAGGATTTCACAGCCCTAAATCTGAGCCTAATGCTCCAAAGTAGAGATGAGTGGAACCAAACCTGCACAAATCGTGAGACCAAGATAGTCAGTACACAGTTGGATAGAACAATCCTTCTTGGCCACAAAGAAAAATCCAGCACCTGCAGGAGAAGACGACTTGCGGATGAATCCCTTCTGCAAATTCTCCTTAATGTAAGATGACATACAGTAGTTGCTGTCAGAGCCAGAGTCCAGGAAGGCTGAAAAATGAACTGGGTTGCCCGTTCCAAAACTGAGAAGAACAAGAAGATTCAGACAAGAAGAAGCTTTGCTCTCACCTAGGGACACTTCTCCCAAGAACCCTAGGTGCATGCGTTTCCCAGACGCGGTGGATGGACTAGACCAGACATAAGAAAGCGCTCCGGCTGGCACAATAAAGGCAGAGGTTCTCCTGTCTTCGCCTGGAACTCTCTTGGAAAGACAGACAAACTCTATCCACCTGTATGGGCTCCTCCGTTGCAGACACGGAAGACAGCTGAGGTGGTCTTTGGAAGACTGGAGCCAGGTGGGGCAGACGTCGGGTCCTGACTAGCGGTTGTTCCAGACGTTGCTCCTCAGGGTGCTCAGTAAACCGGATGTCAATCCGAGTGGCCAGAGAGATGAGACCATTCAGTGTAGACGGCAGATCCCATGCCCACAGAGTGTCTTTGATCTGACCAAACAGACCTTTTTTAAAAGTAGTACTTGCTGCGGCGTGGTATCACCAGGTTGCTCCACAGGCACAACTTTGTCCGTGGTGGCGGCTAAGGTGTAGTAAAAAGTCATAAGGCAAGGTAGTGGTCGGGTACAGGCAGGAGGTAGAGACAGGCAGCAGGGTCAGAGTCGGGGACGTCCTGGAAGGTCAGAACGGGCAGTACAGGAGCGAATTCAGGAACGGAATTAAGGTCGCAGTGGAAATCAGGATAATTGCACAGGGCATCAGACAAGCTTTCTCTAAGACTGTGAGGCACAAAGATCCAGCAGGGGTCACAGGAAGGGGCTGGAATACATCAGGGCAGGTGGCAGGCCAGCGCCAATCACTGGCACGCTGGCCCTTTAAGTTTTACAGAGCCATCACCCTAAGAGTCGCACAGCAGAGTGTGGGCAGTGGGGAGACCGCCACAGGAGTCGGGAAGGGTAAGTCGACATGCAGGCTGGCTCTGGGGGCTCACGGAGGTACACGGGTGCGCTGTGACCCGGGATATGAGTCGCAGGGGCACCCATGACAATTAATACTGAGGCCGATAGTATAATATTACAGAGGAATTTGTGGAAGCTTGAGGAGTGGGAGGAGCAATAACTGATAAATATAAATAAATGTAAAGTTATGCACTTGGGCAATGAAAGCAAAAATTACAATTATGTTCTAAACAGCCAATTACTTAGTAAAACTGGAGCTGAAAAGGACTTTGGGGTATTGGTGGATGGTAAACTTAATTTTAGTGACCAGAGCCAGGCGGCTGCTGCTAAAGCAAATAAAATTATGGGATGTACCGAGACAGGAATAGATTCTCATGATAAAAAGTTTTACCCTTTTACAAATCACTGGTCAGATCACTCATGGAATATTGTGCACAGTTTCAGGCACCAGGGTATAAAAAGAACTGGAACACCTAGAGGAGCGGCGATTCTACCATCACCATAGATAAAGGTTCTTTACTGTAAGAGCAGTGAGACTATGGAGCTCTCTGCTACAAGGCCGTTGTTATGGCGAACTCTATATACATGTTGAAGAGAGGCCTGGATGACTTTCTGGAGAGCAAAAATATCACGGGTTATGGGAAAAAACATTTGCTAAATACCTAAAGGTTTGACTTGATGGATGTGTGTCTTTTTCAAGTCTTATATACTGTGATGCTATGATACAAATAACTAACACTAAATGTAACCAATGCTACTGAAATGTTAGTTACTTTTTGTTGTCTATGTTCACCACACAGGATTTCTTATCCTTTGAGGAGGAAGCACCATGACCACATTTTCTGTTGTCACTAGAAAAATAGAAAGAAAATAATTAATTTTTGGAATACATTTTTTATCTGTTCATAAAAGCTGAAAATGAAAATACATTGGGGCACATTTACTAAGGGCTTTGCGTCTGGTTTCTGACGGACTTTGCACATTCTTTTAGGTGTGCTTACACAGGTATTTAAAATGTGTCCGCACCACTATTGTCTCGCACGTGACCCTTTTGTGGCACAGCTGCGCTAGCCACCAAGCGACACAAATTATGGGTCGTGCTGGTGCTCAGTTATACCGCGCAAAGTCTGTTGTATGCCCTATGTTAAAGGTGCACCACAAAAAAGTTGGTGAACTCTGTCGGGCCAGTGCAAGGAAGCGCCATGATTTCTGGTGCACATTCTTAATGAATCTGCCGCACCCTGCGCTTCCTTGCAGGGGGTTGATTATATAGAAACTAAGCAGACATCAGTGACAACCATGTGAAGCTTCACACAGCTGCAGTTTTTAGTGTTACACACCTCAATTCCAATATCCAAATAGCACATGTAAAACTTAACTTTTACTTCTTGCAATTAAAAATAGATGCTAGAAGAATACAACTAAATAGCGGGGATGTGCATGAAAACTGGCCACAAGAAATAAATATCAAATGTACATCTGTAAATTCCTTACTTTATTGTGATATAATAGCACTAACATAAAAACATTTAAAAACATATGGCCACAAGTACCAGAAGCCCGTGGAGGCGGAACACGTGGGGCACAACCTTCCATCCCCCAACATCAATACGGTGATATCTTTTTTATGCTGTTTTGGACTTCATGTGTTTGACTGCTTATGGCATAAACAACAATCATAATAACCGCTATTTTAAAAGGTGCATAGTGCTTCGACTACAACCTTGGAGTGCTGCCATTTTGGGGACTTAATTTACAAAAGACCGTTCGCCACGGAACTTACGGCTGGCACCACCTTACCATTTAAACCCGTAGTGAGGCTCCGGATTTTTCTTTTTTTCAATCTATGTTCCATCAATGTATTAGCGTCAAACAGTTAAACATGACAATACAGGACAAGAACAAAGTATAGCCACAAGAGAGGGTACAGAAGCTACAAGACACTCAAGTCAGTGGGATGTTACCGTACATGTGGTATAAGTAAGTGCAGTAGTTCTGAGGCAACTAAACATTGCTTAACAGGGAATGCTCCAGCAGACAGGTGGAGGAGGGTTTGCTCTCTTCGTAAGGCTTAACTAAAGAGAGGGTTCCCACTTCTTGATACCAAGAACATCATGATTCATGTATTACACACTGCCCCTTGATAAAAATAAAGCGTCATCTTGTAAACACGGGGCTATGTTTACCAATCTATACTCACCGGCCACTTATTTAGGGACACCATGCTAGTAACGGGTTGGGAACCCTTGTGCCTTCAGAAACTGCTCATTCTTTTGTGGCATAATTCAAAAGTGCTGGAAGCATTCTCAGAGATTTTGGTACATATTGACATGATGGATCACACAGTGGCCGAAAGATTTGAGATTTGTCGGGCGGCCTGCAATCCATGTGCGAATCTCCCGTTCACCACATCCCAAAGATGCTCTATTGGATTGAGATCTGGTGACTGTGGAGGCCATTGGAGTAAGTGACTTCATTGTCATGTTCAAGAAAACCAGTATGAGATGATTCCGCCTTTATGACATGGGCGCCTTATCCTGCTGAAAGTTAGCCATAAGATTGTGGGTACATTGTGGTCATCAAGGGATGGGACATGGTCAGGCAACAATACTCGGTAGGCTTGTGGGTGCAACGTGCTCAATTGGTACCAAGCGGACCAAAGAGTGCCAAGAAAATATTCCCACCACCATGACCCCAGCCAACCACCAGCTTGAACAAGTGATACAGGCCGGAGGATCCTGCTTTCATGTTGTGACGCCAAATTTGACCCTACATCCAAATGTCGCAGCAGAAAAGCGAGATCATCAGACAGGCAACGTTGTTCCAATCTTCGTACTGTCAATTTAGATGGCTTGTGCAAATTGTAGCCTCAGTTTCCTGTTTCCCCCACCCCCCCCACCTAGTGAAAGGAGAGGGCACCCGGTGTTATGGTCTTCTGCGTGTAGCCCATCTGCTCCAAGTTCGGACATTACTGGGCGTTCAGAGATGATCTTCTGCCTACCTGGGTTGTAAAACCGGGTGGCGATTTGAGTCACTGTTGATTGCTTCAGCCGCAACCAGTCTGCCCATTCTCTCTGACCCCTCTGGCACCAACAAGGCATTTCCACCCAAGAACTGCGCTCACTGGATGTTTTTTCTTTGTGGACCATTCTCTGTAAAACCCTAGGAGATGGTTGTGACGTGCAAATCCCGTAGATCTGAGTTTCTGAAATACTCAGACCAGCCTTATGGACAACAACCATGCCCCTTCAAAGGCACCAAATCCCCGTTCTCCATACTGATGTCGGTTTGAACTGCAGGCGATTGTCTTGACCATTGTCTCTGCTAAATGCACTGGTTGCCGCAGGTGATTGGCTGATTAGAAATTAAGTGTAACGAGCAGTGGACAGGTGACCTAATAACGTGGCCGGTGACTGGAGAAATATAAAAGAATGGCGCCTAACCGCATAGTCACCACTGTGCTATCCGTGTTTGGAAACGACGGGTCATGCCGGTGTATGTAGAGAGCATAAGTAATTACGACCTGCTAGCCCAGATCACATATTTCCCTGATGCAGTTGTAACTATAGACCCAGAATTGTCGGGAATTTGGCCGGGAATCAGTGTTATGGGGCTTTTGGACATTTATTAAAAGGTAGTCTGTGTACTGCCCTATGTAAGGAGGGCTTTTTAAATGGGTGGTCGGGCACTCCATGCAGGCCTCCATTGTGCAACAAGGGCTATTAGTGCATTTTAAATACCAAACAAAGATTTTACCCTGTAGTTGCAAAGTAACAATCCCTATTACTATTAGCATCAGCAGTGCTTTGTGCCCGTTTATCCATCTCTCCCCGGTAAGGTGCCATTTTTACTTGGTACCCGTAAACCTTCATTGATCAAATTTTGTGGAGTGCTCTTTATATTTATATTGCCGGTGGTTAGGTATAGTTGTATGTTTCTATATTACTGATGTATGGACTAACTAGATTACACATCCTGTAACAATGTATGACATGAAACTAATAGCGGGATGTGCATGAAAACTGGCCACAAGAAGAAATTCAAATTGTAATCTGTAAATCCTTACTTTTTGTGAATTATAGCACTAAATAAAAACATTAAAAACCTATGCATCCACAAAAAAGTTGGTGAACTCTGTCGGGCCAGTGCAAGGAAGCGCCAGATTCATGATTTCTGGTGCACATTCTTAATGAATCTGCCGCACCCTGCACTAAAACACAGGCAGAGCAATTTTAGTGCAGTTTCCCACATTCTTAGTAGATGTGCCCCATTGTTAAATTATTGTAATATTATGAAATGTTCACGATAAGGAAAGTGCTGCTTTCTCTTGCAGGGGGTTGATTATATAGAAACTAAGCAAACATCAGTGACAACCATGTGAAGCTTCACACAGCTGCAATTTTTATTGTTACACACCTCAATTCCAATATCCAAATAGCACATGTAAAACTTAACTTTTACTTCTTGCAATTAAAAATAGATGCTAGAAGAATACAACTAAATAGCGGGGATGTGCATGAAAACTGGCCAAAAGAAATAAATATCAATGTACATCTGTAAATTCCTTACTTTATTGTGATATAATAGCACTAACATAAAAACATTTAAAAACATATGGCCACAAGTGCCAGAAGCCCGTGGAGGCGGAACCTCGTGGGGCACAACCTTCCATCCCCCAACATCAATACGGTGATATCTTTTTTATGCTGTTTTGGACTTCATGTGTTTGACTGCTTATGGCATAAGATGCATATGTTTTTAAATGTTTTTATGTTAGTGCTATTATATCACAATAAAGTAAGGAATTTACAGATGTACATTTGATATTTATTTCTTGTGGCCAGTTTTCATGCACATCCCCGCTATTTAGTTCATGTCATACATTGTTTACAGGGATGTGAGGCTAGTTAGTCCATACATCAGTAATTATAGAAGAATACAACTAATACCGGCAATATAAATATAAAAGAGCACTCACATGTGATCAATGAAGGTTTACTGTAAACAAGTAAAAATTGCACCTTACCGGGGAAGAGATGGATGAAAACGGGCAAAAAAGCACTGATGCTAATAGTATAGGGATTGTTACTTTGCAACTACAGGGTAATCTTTGTTGGTATTTAAAATAGCACTAATAGCCCTTGTTGCACAATGAGGCTGCAGGGAAGTGCCCTATGCACCCATTTAAGCTCCTGCCCTTACAAGGGCAGTACACAGACTAGCCCTTTAATAATGTCCAAAAGCCCCATAACACTGATTCCAGGCCAATCCCGACATAATTCTGGTGTCTAGAGTGACAACGTCATCAGGGAAAATATTGTGGATCTGGGGCTACAGGTAGTAATGACTTATGCTCTCTAGACATACAAACAGGCAGTGACCCTTCGTTTCCAAACAACGGGATAGCACAGTGGTGACTATGCGGTTAGGCGTCATTCTTTTATATTATCTACAGTCAACGGCCACTTTATTAGGTAGATCTGGTGACTGTGGAGGCCATTTGAGTAAGTGACTTCATTGTCATGTTCAAGAAAACCAGTATGGACGATGATCTCCCATTATGATCATGGCGCCTATCGCTCGCTGAAAGTAGCCAATCAGATTGTGGGTACTCATTGTGGTCATCAAGGATTGGACATGGTCCAGCAACAATATCTCGGTAGGCTTGTGGGTGCAACGTTGCTCAATTGGTACCAGCGGAAGGGGCCCAAAGAGTGCCAAGAAAGAAAATTATTCCCCACACCATGACCACCAACCCACAGCTGAACAAGCTTGATACATGGCCGGAGGATCCATGCTTTCATGTTGGTGACGCCCAAACTTTGACCCTACATCCAAATGTCGCTAGCGAAAAGAAATCGAGATCATCAGACCAGGCACGTTGTTTCCAATCTTCGTACGTCAATTGATGGCTTGGCAAATTGTAGCCCAGTTTCCTGTTCCCCCCCCCCTAGTCGAAAGGAGAGGCACCCGGTGTATGGTCTTCTGCTTGTGTAGCCCATTCTCCTAAAAGTTCGGACATTACTGGCGTTCAGAGATGATGTCTTCTGCTACTGGTTGTAAAACCGGGTGGGACGATTTGAGTCACATGTTGCCTTGCTATCAGCCGCAAACCAGTCATGCCATTCTCCTCTGCCCTCTGGCACATCAACAAGGCATTTCCACCCACTGTAGAACTGCCTCACTGGGATGTTTTTTCTTTGTAGGACCATTCTCGTAAAACCCTAAGATGGTGTGACGTGAAAATCCCAGTAGATCGCAGTTTCTGAAATACTCAGACCACCACGCCCTATGGACAACAACCATGCCCACGTTCAAAGGCACCAAATCACCTTTCTCCCCATTACTGAATGCTCGGTTTGACTGCAGGAGGATTGTTCTTGACCATTGTCTACTGCTAAATGCAGTACGCAGTGATTGCCGCCAGTGTGATTGGCTCTGATTAGAAATTATAAGTGTTTAACGAGCCAGTGACAGGTGTAACTTTGAGGCAGATGGGCTACAGCAGCAGAAGACCACACCGGGTGCCTCTCCTTTCAGCTAAAAACAGGAAACTGAGGCTACAATTTGCACAAGCTCATCGAAATTGGACTTCTGCTGCGACATTCGGATGGTAGGGTCAGAATTTGGCGTAAACAACATGAAAGCATGGATCCATCCTGCCTTGTATCAATGGTTCAGGCTGGTGGTGGTGGTGTCATGGTGTGGGGAATATTTTCTTGGCACTCTTTGGGCCCCTTGGTACCAATTGAGCATCGTTGCAATGCCACAGCCTACCTGAGTATTGTTGCTGACCATGTCCATCCCTTTATGACCACAATGTACCCAACATCTGAAGGCTACTTTCAGCAGGATAATGCGCCATGTCATAAAGCTGGAATCATCGCAGACTGGTTTCTTGAACATGACAATGAGTTCACTGTACTCAAATGGCCTCCACAGTCACCAGATCTCAATCCAATAGAGCATCTTTGGGATGTGGTGGAACGGGAGATTCGCATCATGGATGTGCAGCCGACAAATCTTCGGCAACTGTGTGATGCCATCATGTCAATATGGACCAAAATCTCTGAGGAATGCTTCCAGCACCTTGTTGAATCTATGCCACAAAGAATTGAGACAGTTCTGAAGGCAAAAGGGGTCCAAACCGTTACTAGCATGGTGTACCTAATAAAGTGGCCGGTGAATGTACTTCTGCACATCAAGGCATAGCCCACAGGAACAAGGATTCAGAGCACAACAATCATAATAACCGCTATTTTAAAAGGTGCATAGTGCTTCGACTACAACCTTGGAGTGCTGCCATTTTGGGGACTTAATTTACAAAAGACCGTTCGCCACGGAACTTACGGCTGGCACCACCTTACCATTTAAACCCGTAGTGAGGCTCCGGATTTTTCTTTTTTTCAATCTATGTTCCATCAATGTATTAGCGTCAAACAGTTAAACATGACAATACAGGACAAGAACAAAGTATAGCCACAAGAGAGGGTACAGAAGCTACAAGACACTCAAGTCAGTGGGATGTTACCGTACATGTGGTATAAGTAAGTGCAGTAGTTCTGAGGCAACTAAACATTGCTTAACAGGGAATGCTCCAGCAGACAGGTGGAGGAGGGTTTGCTCTCTTCGTAAGGCTTAACTAAAGAGAGGGTTCCCACTTCTTGATACCAAGAACATCATGATTCATGTATTACACACTGCCCCTTGATAAAAATAAAGCGTCATCTTGTAAACACGGGATGTGCAGCCGACAAATCTGCGGCAACTGTGTGATGCCATCATGTCAATATGGACCAAAATCTCTGAGGAATGCTTCCAGCACCTTGTTGAATCTATGCCACAAAGAATTGAGGCAGTTCTGAAGGCAAAAGGGGGTCCAACCCGTTACTAGCATGGTGTACCTAATAAAGTGGCCAGTGAGTATAGATTGGTAACATAGCCACGGTGTTACATGATGACGGCTTAGTTTTATCAAGGGGCAGTGTTGTAAGGCCCTTAAGAGGACTTAAAGTTAGCTCAACGTTAATGCACTACCTTAAGAAGTAAGTCCTCACCTGCCGAGTACATGTTGCTTTGGACTCTAGGGCCCTAGTGTGTTAATAGCCCGGTGCCCTGGGACAATTCATCGCTGGTGCCAGCCATATTTGAATTGGACAATAACAAATCTGTTAATGTCTTAATCTAAATTACCTTTGTAATCCTTTCAGCGTATACTTAGCATTGATAATTTAGCCCTTAATCCATGCTCCTCAGTGAATTAACGAATTGCACTATCTCCTCAGTCTTTTCCATTAATACTCATTAAGCTTTCATCAAACAAACACGTTTTGCCATTGTCCTTTGATGTCCGACACTCCTCGAGAAAGAATCTGAAATGTTACAAACCATGTTATTTTAAATATTTATGAAGTAATGAGGGATGCACTTTCTTTTCTACTCTTTACACAATATGAAAATGTTCTGCACTAACATCAGCTCCCTGAATAACATGATAAGGTGTTCTGTTGTAAAAAAGCTGAGAACAATTACGATGATTCTGTAGGGAAAATTTGTCAGCTTATTTCCCATATGTCCAATCCAAACATTTCTCACGTACAGAATTTCAGAGTTTTCCTGTAGAAATTTATAATTTCTTGTATTTGGCCCATCACTTTCTAGAAGTGGACCGTCATTTTTGTTACATAGAAGTTGTTAAAATTTTGGAATACAATATTTTTTTTACATAATTTTTACATAGCTAAGTTTATTAATTTATATTTTTTACATATGTTTTGTATTACATAATTGTTAATTGTTAACCTTTATGTTACACTTTTTTTACCAATAAAAAATTTTTACTAATTTTACAAATTAAATTTTTACATAATTTGTGTTACTACTTGTTAAATTTTAACTTTTTGTTACATAATTTTGGCCACAAGTTTTTTATCCAAATTTTTTCACCAAAAATGTAATTTTTTCCAAATAGAAATGCACATGCAATGAATTCTATCCATTATGGGAACGATGGGTGCATCTACCCATGATGACCTGACAGGTGGTGGTGATCGAATCCAATAATAGCGCGCTTAACCCGCAGCTTTACATAGGTGATCGGGCCAGCTCATTCGGTGAGCCTTATCTATGCTCCCCTCCCTACTCATGCCGTCCCTATTTACAGCACACATTATGAGGTGTTAAATCTATTAAATACACCCTATTTACTAGTGCCATTCTTTTTTCCACTTTTTTATGCATTTTCCTGGAGCCTTAGTGGCCCTCTACTCTTGCTGTAGCACCGTAGACATTGGTTAATTTCAACATTCTCGACATTGCCTGTCACTATGGCCGTATGAGAGAAGATTATCAATAACACCCATCATCCCTGCAACCTTATATAAACAGATTGAGCGAAAGCGAGCTGCACAGGAGGGGACAGTAGTGATAATGGGAGACTTTAAACTCGTCTTCATCTGCGAAGGTAAACATGTTGTCAACTTGCGCAGGATAATTTTAATGTGCATCTTGCAGAAGATCCACAAGAGGTGACGATGTTGTTGGAACCTGTGTTTCAACAATGCGGAAATTGTCCAAAATGTCAGTTTCTTGGAACCCCTTGGACAGCGATAATAAAATAATTCTTTTCCTCTTAAAACTGCAAAAAGCAGAAACATGTGGGAAAATCAAAACACTAAGTTTTGAGAAGGAAAAAAAAAAAAACTAATTATTCCTAAGATTCAGGACTGGACTACGGATATAGACTAGGAATCAGATAATGTCACATGCTGATCTAATGTTAAATGGGTAGAAATTCAAATCTATCCTGGGTTTTTTATACTTCTAAATTTATTCCAATAGGTAACAAGTATAGAGGGGGCTAATTTACAACCCTGCGTGGCTTACAGCTACAGTAAAAGAGTCAATTAATGAAAATAAGGGCTTCACAAAGATTAATCTGAACGGGTCACTGAAGCCTTTATATTACAAACACTTACCCAAATCTAAGATGGAAAAATCTGACAAAATACAAAATGAAATACGGTTTGGCCAAGAATATCAAAACAAATATTTTTTTAAAAGTATATCATGCGAAAAAAATGCATCAAAGCTGTTGGACCCATATTCTGAAAAGTGGGAAATTTTGGGACTTAGAGAAGAGCGGAGATATTAATGTTTTTTTAGCGCCGTTTATACAATAAAAGAAAAAACTTTTTCCGTGAGTGTGCCAGTGCGGGTCATGCATCCTGTATACTGGCTGAAATGTCGACCATGATTTCAATCTAAGCTTAATAAAATCCAGTGTACAGGCTCCTTCCAGATGAGTTTTTTTTCCAACTTTGTCGAGTTCAAGGTAAGCAATGTCACTTTTCCAAAAGGCTTCTAGAACTTGCAGGCAATCACAGGCCTGTAAGATTACTTCAATTGGTGGGAAAGTATTGGAATAAGTATAATAAGTGGCAGCCCGGCATGGGTTTCCTAGGGATAATGTCCAATGTGGCTAATCTTTCGCATGCAACACCTTCCTTGTGGGAATCATAAATTAAAAACAGCATCATGCAATCAGCTGGCCCTCTAAAGTCAGCAAATCTTGTTATGTATCAACAGTGGTCTGGACTCTCGTGATAAGGATGTAAATTTCCCACTGTACAAATACATTGGTTCATCAGCCCACCGGAATATGCCGTCCAGTTCTGGCAATCAGTCATATAAAGGATGCCCTGAGCTGGGTTACATGAAGCCACAAAATATAAGAGTATGGAGTGTCTCAGTTATGAGGAAGATTAAAAACTAGATTTAATTAAGTTTTGGAAAGAGATGACTAGAGGGGAAATGATTGAGTTATATAAATTCATTAATGGTCCAGACATAAATATATAGTGAAAGTTTTCCAGATAAAAAACAAATCAAAAGATGATGGGGCACTGTCCCCGTCCGAGAAAAACAAGGTTTTATCACTGGAGGTGACAGCGCCTTATGCTATGGGACTGTCATCTGTAGGACAGCAGAGAGCTTCAGAAGGGCCCTAGATCCCTTTTTACACTAAATAACATTGCCGTCGTGTTTATCGATTGTTCCCCCCCTAAATCGCCTTCCTCATTCAATCCCTACCCTTCCTTCCCTTCCTTGGTTTAACTTGATGGATATGTGGGTCTTTTTTCACTTTGTAAACTATAATACTAGATACCATGACATTTCTCCGCCCCTGAGTGTCAAACTGAGGGTCGAAATGAGACACGTGTCTGCATTCTTTAAAAGCCACATCTCAATTACTGCTCTATTTCCTACCATAAATGGCTGTATTTCCGAAAATAAGCAAGCGAAAGATAATACTATTGAAATGATCATATCAAATAATTATGTTACCTTTAGCCAATGTTTGGGAAGTAAGATGACATTGCCTAGTTTCTCTAGTACCGTACCCCTGTTTAGTTAGATGACGTATGTCTTGCTTTTGAAACCGCCGTCATTATGCTCTCTCTGTTCTTCTGCTTTTTCATAAAATTTTTAAGGGAAGTTCCCTGCCACAATAAAAAAATATATTTGGTCGCAAAAAAAAATGGTACAGATTTACTAGTTTGTGTATACTGTTATACGAATTTACCACAGTTGGTGACGCATTGATATCACTAGTACTACACACTCAAGTAAATAGGGCAAGATTTTGCCCCTTGCTCACGTTCCTCATGTCTTCTGTTGGCTAATACACATAGCTGAGGATTTTTCACAGCCCACTCTGAGCTAATCTCCAAAGTAGAGATGCTTGGAACCAAAAACCTCACAAACGTGAGACCACGATAGTCAGTAGCACGTTTGGATCGAACATCCTTCTTGGCCACAAAGAAAAATCCATCACCTGCAGAGAAAGACGCTTGCGGATGAATCCCCTTCTGCAATGTCCTCCTTATGTCGATGACATACAGTATTTTGCTGTCAGAGCCAGCGTTCCCGGAAGGCTGAAAAATTTAACTGGGTGCCCGTTCCAAAACTGATAAGAACCATAAGATTCAACAAGAAAACTTTGCTCTCACCTAGGGACACTCTCCCAAGAACCCTAGGTCATGCGTTTCCCAGAACGCGTGGATGGACTAGACCAGACATAAGAAAGCGCTCCGCTGCACAATAAAGGCAGAGGTTCTCCTGTCTTCTCCGGAAACTCCTCTTTGAAAGACAGACAAACGCTACCACCTGTATGGGCTCCTCCGTTGCAGACACGGAAAACAGCTGAGTGGTCTTTTGAAGACTGGAGCCAGTTGGGCAGACTCGGGTCCCTGACTAGCGGTTTGTTTCCAGACGTTTGCGCCTCAGGTTGCTCAGTAAACCGGATGTCAATCCGATGGCCAAAGAATTAGACCCCAGTCCAGTGTAGACGCAGATCCCATGCCCACAGACGGTCTTTGATCTACCAACAGACATTTTTTAAAGGTATTATTGCTGCGGCGTGGTAGCACCAGGTTGCTCCACATCACAACTTTGTCCTTGGTGTCGCTAAGGTGAATAAAATAAAAGTCTAAGGCAGGTATGGTCTGGTACAGGCATGAGGTAGAGGACAGGCATCAGGGTCAAGTCGGGGACTTCCAGGTGGAAGGTCAGAACGGGCAGTACAGGAGCGAATCAGGAACGTAATTAAGGTCGCAGTGGAAATCAGGATAATGCACAGGGCATCAACAGCTTCTCTAAACTGTGAGGCACAAGATCCAGCAGGGGTCCCAGAAGGTGGGCTGGAATACATCAGGGCAGGTGCAGGCCAGCGCAATCACTGCACGCTGGCCCTTTAATGTTTTACATATCCATCACCCGAAGAGGTCGCACAGCAGAGTGTGCAGCGGGGAAGAACCGCCACAGGAGTCGGGAAGGGTACTCGACAAGGCAGGCTGGCTCTGGGCTCACGAGGGTACACGGTGCGCGTGCCCCGGGATATGAGTCCAGGGCACCCATGACAATTAATACTGAGGCCGATATTTATAATATTACAGAGGAATTTGTGGAAGCGTGAGGAGTGGGAGGACAATAGCGATAAATAGAAGAATGTACGTTTGGCCTTGGGCAAGGAAGCAAAAATTACAAGTATTTCTAAACAGCCAATTACTTAGTAGAACGTGAGCTGCAAGGACGTTGGGTATTGGTGGATGGTAACTAATTTTAGTGACCAGAGCCAGGCGGCTGCTGCTAACGCCAAATAAAATAATGGGATTACCTAGACAGGAATCATGCTCATTATAAAAGTTTTAACCCTTTTACAATCACTGGTCAGAAGCACTATGGAATATTGTGCACTTTTCATTCACCAGGGTATAAAAAGAACTGAACAGCCTAGAGAGCGCGATTCTACCATTCACCATAGATAAAGGTTCTTTACTGTAAGAGCATGGAGACTAGGTGAAGCTCTCTGTCTCTGCTACAAGGCCTTGTGATGGCAACTCTATATACATGTTTGATGAAGCCTGGATGACTTTCTGGAGACAAGAAATATCACGGTTATGGAAAAACATTTGCTAAATACCTAAAGGTTTGATTGATGGATGTGTGTCTTTTTCAAGTCTTATATACTGTTATCTATGAGACAAATAACTAACAATCTAAATGTACCATGTACTGAATGTTTAGTTACTTTTTGGGTTGTCTATGTTCAACACACAGGAGGTCTTATCCTTTGAGGCGGAAGCACCATGACCACATTTTCTGGTTTCACTAAAAATAGAAGAACATAATTAATTTTGGAAAACATTTTTTATCTGTTCATAAAAGCTTGAAATGAAATCATTGGGGCAATTTAACTAAGGGCGTTGCGTCTGTTTTTCTGACGGACTTTGCACATCTTTTAGGTGTGCGTACACACATGGAGTTACAATGTTTCCGCCCACGATTGTCTCTCGCACGTGACCCTTTTGTGGGCACAGCTGCGCTACCACCAGCGCACACATTATGGTCGTGCTGGTCTCAGGTAGACCGCGCAAAGTCTGTTGTATTCCCTCTGTTAAGGTGCCACAAAAAGTTGGTGAACTCGTCGTGCCAGTCAGAAGCGCCATGATTTCTGGTGCACATTCTTAATTTGAATCTGTGCCGCACCCCTCGCTTCTTGCAGGGGGGTGATTATATAGAAACAAGCAGACACATGAAAACCATGTGAACTTCACACAGCTGCGTTTTTTATGGGTTACACACCCAATTCCAATAGCCAAATAGCACCTGGAAAACGTAACTTGTACTTCTGCAATAAAAATAGAGGTGCTAGAAGAATACAACTAATACGGGGGATGTGCTAAAACTGGCCATAACGAAGAAAGAAAATTCAATGTACTCGTAAATCCTTCGTTATTGTGCTAGAATCGCACTAACATAAAAACATTTAAAACATATGGCCACAAGTAAACAAAGCCCGTGAGCGGAACACGTTGCACACCTTCCATCCCCAACATCAATCCGGTGATAATCTTTTTAACTGTTTTGACTTCATGTGTTTGACTGTTATGGCATAAGATGCATAGGTTTTTAATGTTTTTATTTAGTGCTATAATTCACAAAAAGTAAGGATTTACAGATTACAATTTGAATTTCTTCTTGTGGCCAGTTTTCATGCACATCCCGCTATTAGTTTCATGTCATACATTGTTACAGGATGTGTAATCTAGTTAGTCCATACATCAGTAATATAGAAACATACAACTATACCTAACCACCGGCAATATAAATATAAAGAGCACTCCACAAAATTTGATCAATGAAGGTTTACGGGTACCAAGTAAAAATGGCACCTTACCGGGGAGAGATGGATAAACGGGCACAAAGCACTGCTGATGCTAATAGTAATAGGGATTGTTACTTTGCAACTACAGGGTAAAATCTTTGTTTGGTATTTAAAATGCACTAATAGCCCTTGTTGCACAATGGAGGCCTGCATGGAGTGCCCGACCACCCATTTAAAAAGCCCTCCTTACATAGGGCAGTACACAGACTACCTTTTAATAAATGTCCAAAAGCCCCATAACACTGATTCCCGGCCAAATTCCCGACAATTCTGGGTCTATAGTTACAACTGCATCAGGGAAATATGTGATCTGGGCTAGCAGGTCGTAATTACTTATGCTCTCTACATACACCGGCATGACCCGTCGTTTCCAAACACGGATAGCACAGTGGTGACTATGCGGTTAGGCGCCATTCTTTTATATTTCTCCAGTCACCGGCCACGTTATTAGGTCACCTGTCCACTGCTCGTTACACTTAATTTCTAATCAGCCAATCACCTGCGGCAACCAGTGCATTTAGCAGAGACAATGGTCAAGACAATCGCCTGCAGTTCAAACCGACATCAGTATGGAGAACGGGGATTTGGTGCCTTTGAAGGGGCATGGTTGTTGTCCATAAGGCTGGTCTGAGTATTTCAGAAACTCAGATCTACGGGATTTGCACGTCACAACCATCTCCTAGGGTTTTACAGAGAATGGTCCACAAAGAAAAAACATCCAGTGAGCGCAGTTCTTGGGTGGAAATGCCTTGTTGGTGCCAGAGGGGTCAGAGAGAATGGGCAGACTGGTTGCGGCTGAAGCAATCAACAGTGACTCAAATCGCCACCCGGTTTTACAACCCAGGTAGGCAGAAGATCATCTCTGAACGCCCAGTAATGTCCGAACTTGGAGCAGATGGGCTACACGCAGAAGACCATAACACCGGGTGCCCTCTCCTTTCACTAGGTGGGGGGGGTGGGGGAAACAGGAAACTGAGGCTACAATTTGCACAAGCCATCTAAATTGACAGTACGAAGATTGGAACAACGTTGCCTGTCTGATGATCTCGCTTTTCTGCTGCGACATTTGGATGTAGGGTCAAATTTGGCGTCACAACATGAAAGCAGGATCCTCCGGCCTGTATCACTTGTTCAAGCTGGTGGTTGGCTGGGGTCATGGTGGTGGGAATATTTTCTTGGCACTCTTTGGTCCGCTTGGTACCAATTGAGCACGTTGCACCCACAAGCCTACCGAGTATTGTTGCCTGACCATGTCCCATCCCTTGATGACCACAATGTACCCACAATCTTATGGCTAACTTTCAGCAGGATAAGGCGCCCATGTCATAAAGGCGGAATCATCTCATACTGGTTTTCTTGAACATGACAATGAAGTCACTTACTCCAATGGCCTCCACAGTCACCAGATCTCAATCCAATAGAGCATCTTTGGGATGTGGTGAACGGGAGATTCGCACATGGATTGCAGGCCGCCCGACAAATCTCAAATCTTTCGGCCACTGTGTGATCCATCATGTCAATATGTACCAAAATCTCTGAGAATGCTTCCAGCACTTTTGAATTATGCCACAAAAGAATGAGCAGTTTCTGAAGGCACAAGGGTTCCCAACCCGTTACTAGCATGGTGTCCCTAAATAAGTGGCCGGTGAGTATAGATTGGTAAACATAGCCCCGTGTTTACAAGATGACGCTTTATTTTTATCAAGGGGCAGTGTGTAATACATGAATCATGATGTTCTTGGTATCAAGAAGTGGGAACCCTCTCTTTAGTTAAGCCTTACGAAGAGAGCAAACCCTCCTCCACCTGTCTGCTGGAGCATTCCCTGTTAAGCAATGTTTAGTTGCCTCAGAACTACTGCACTTACTTATACCACATGTACGGTAACATCCCACTGACTTGAGTGTGCTTGTAGCTTTCTGTACACTCTCTTGTGGCTATGTAATTTGTTCTTGTCTGTATTGTCATGTTTACTGTTTGACGCTAAATAAAATTGATGGAACATAGATTGAAAAAAAGAAAAATCCGGAGCAGCACTACTGGTTTAAATGGTAAGGTGGTGCAAAGCCGTAAGTTCCGTGGCGAACGGTCTTTTGTAAATAAGTCCAAAAAATAGGCAGCACTCCAAGGTTGTAGTCTAAGCACTATGCACCTTTAAATAGCTGGTATGTAATGATTGTTGTTATGCTTGTTATGATTAAACCACCGAAACGTTGCCATGGAATAAAGCTTCACCCTCACGTTTTTGACTACAACCTTGGAGTGCTGCCTATTTTTTGGACTTTTGAACATAGATTGGCGACAAAGTTTTAAAGAAAATCTGTGTATTTGGGACTACTTAAACCTCTGCCTTTCTCTGCTGGTGTTGAGCATCCCAGACATATTTGCCTCTGTCTCTGGACAATCTGGGGGGAATGGTGCAGTAGATCCGCTGATGTGGGTCTGTATAAAGCCACCAGTGCATGCCCAGTGACATAGTGAAGACATTGGGGCTCATTTA
Source organism: Engystomops pustulosus (assembly GCA_019512145.1). Classification (NCBI taxonomy): domain Eukaryota; kingdom Metazoa; phylum Chordata; class Amphibia; order Anura; family Leptodactylidae; genus Engystomops; species Engystomops pustulosus. The sequence continues at coordinate 244,076,934 of CM033642.1, read as the reverse complement.
CTAAGGGCCCTGCAGACCGCACTTTCGTTGGACATTCCGACGATTTCCATTTTGCGCTGCTGGGACAGGGATTTAAAAGGGGGCTTGTAGCTTTCTGTACACTCTCTTGTGGCTATGTAATTTGTTCTTTTCTGTATTGTCATGTTTACTGTTTGACGCTAAATAAAATTGATTGAACATAGATTGAAAAAAAGAAAAATCCGGAGCAGCACTACTGGTTTAAATGGTAAGGTGGTGCAAAGCCGTAAGTTCCGTGGCGAACGGTCTTTTGTAAATAAGTCCAAAAAATAGGCAGCACTCCAAGGTTGTAGTCTAAGTACTATGCACCTTTAAATAGCTGGTATGTAATGATTGTTGTTATGCTTGATAAAGGTGGATTAAACCACCGAAACGTTGCCATGGAATAAAGCTTCACCCTCACGTTTTTGACTACAACCTTGGAGTGCTGCCTATTATTTTGGACTACTTAAACCTCTGCCTTTCTCTGCTGGTGTTGAGCATCCCAGACATATTTGCCACTGTCTCTGGACAATCTGGGGGGAATGGTGCAGTAGATCCGCTGATGTGGGTCTGTATAAAGCCACCAGTGCATGCCACCAGCCACCAGGAATCAGTGACATAGTGAAGACATTGGGGCTCATTTACTAAGGGCCCTGCAGACCGCACTTTCGTTGGACATTCCGACGATTTCCATTTTGTGCTGCTGGGACAGGGATTTAAAAGGGGATTTTGATGCAGTCGCACCAGCTTTCATGCGACAGAAATTGGGGGGTGGGCTGTCGGATGATCTGACGGATTCAGACAAACTGCGGAATTTAATTTCAAAATTGTGTCGCAAGCCAAGCGATTATATGCACCTGGAGGAAGATGGTGAACTCCAGCGGACCTGAGCGGAGAAGCGACAGATGCAGGAAATCGGACGCACGATCTTAGTGAATCGCGGCACAGTGCATCCCAGACGGACAATGCACTTTCGGGAACTCCGAGGGACTGGGTAAGTAAATGTGCCCCATTACCTTACTTCACTGTGCATGACATTTGGTATTCCATGTAGTACCTGTGGGGATCATTAATTAATAATGTCACAGGGTCTGTGTTCTTGATACACAAATTGTGCAGTAACTTACACTGGGATGTTAGATTTTGGCGCAAGGGCTTAATAAATTGGAGTATGAATGAAAAGTGTCTGAACTAACTCTACATTCATTTCGGTGAAAGTAGTAAACCAACTTTTAGCTCTCTAGTTGGGTGCAAAGTTTTTTCTAAAAAGTCTTGGGATTCCCAAGCTGCGTCCGAATTGAGCGACCATAAACGTGTATGTGTTGAAAAAGGAGCAATATTGTGCAGCCAGCACTTGATAAATATGGTACACAAGGCACAGCGAGGGAAAAAAATACTGAGCCAAAATTATAATAATGAATGAGCCCAGTGATTCTTTATATGAAACTGCCTTTCACCTCTCTTAAAGCCAACCTGTCACCAATTTTTTTTTATTTTTTATATCTAGGCGCTTAATATACTTTTTAAAACTTTGGCCTACACAGCTGTGGTGGTGGTAATTTTTTGCGACTTTTGAGAAGTGTCATTGTGTGTTGATTTTTCGGGACTGCAAAACCTTTTGATAACTTTTTTTTGATTTTTTAAGATTTTTCAAAATGGCAAAAAGTGTCCATTTTCGACTTAGGGCACTATTTTCTGTAATGGGTATTAAAGCAGTAAAAAAAATTTATTATTAAACATAGTGGCCACATTAATTACACACGTCCGATCGCGATCCTGTGGTGCCTGTCGCATGAGCTGTTTGCATGCAAGCCGGCGCCACTCCCCCAAAAGGAAATATTAGGGAAACGAGACAGGAATCGCGGTCCGCGGAGCCTTAGTAAGAGCCCAGTATATTTGAAGAACGGGCATTTTCTGATGCATCGATACTAATTTGTTTTGTGAATTTACTGTTTTATTATATCAGTTTTCTAGGGAAAGGGGGGTGATTTGAATTTTTAGTTTTTTTACTTATAAATTTTTTTTTAAACTTTTTTAATTTTTATTTTAATATTTCAGGTACTCCCTAGGGTACTAACCCTAATTTGTCAAGTGATTCTACCATATATGCCATATACAGTCATGGGATGGTTTTCTCCTCATTCATTTCAATGTGCAATCGCACACATTGTAATCAATGGATTTGAAAAGAGGCGAAGTACCGAGGCTGTCATGGCAATGGATCGCCGCTCCCCGATGACGCTCACGTAGAAGCAACGATCTCCAACAACATGGCGGACCCCGCCATATTTTTGTAAGCCGCCGGAAGCTTGCCAAGCACGGGTCGTGGTGCGGGTCGACACCCGCGAAAGGTGCTAGCGATATGCAGCAAAGATTACCGGCTATGGAGAGGCTCAGGCCCTGAGCCTCTCTCCCGCAGTCGCAGTGAGCCACTGTGACGGTGGCCTCAGAGCCGATTCTAGCATATTTGCTGCCTAGAGTTGCGGATATTGACCGGTTCCGTCGAGAACGCGGCCGTCCGTTTTTCATGGACGGCACAACGGTCGCGTTCGATGCATGGAGAGGGCTCGCGGACCGAGCCCTCTCCATAGCCGGTAAGTCTCTGCTGCATTGCTGCAAAGGCTTACCGGTAACACCCACGCTCGGGTGACCAAAAGCATACGACGATCGCGGGTGTTCTCTTGCTGCTAAGCAGCCAGTCAAGCGCCAGGGGGGGCTTCAACCAGATGTGCCGGCGTCCATGGGCGCCACCATCTTTCCGAGGATCGCCGGCTCCCCGTGACGTTCAATCGAGGGAGCGCATCCATTGCCTGTAGCTTCGGGTATCTCACAAAGACCCGAAGCTATTCGGTTAACCCTTCATACAATGTGCTAAGCCTAATATTCCAAGCCACAAATGAATACGACCACAAATGCGTTTTTTCACCTTTTAGTTCACTGCATTGGAATCTTTGTTTTCCCTTTCCCCAGTCATGGCATGGAAATTCAATGCAATCATCATGATGAAGTGCAATTTTTACGCAGAAAAATGAGTCGTACAACAGTTGACACAGTTTAGTGTAAAAATAAAAACGTTATAGATTTTGCAGGAGGGGAGGGAAAATTGGAATGAAAAAAAAGCGGAAATGGGCACGGGGCTGCTTAACCGGTTAAATGAAACTGCCTTTCACCTCTCTTAAAGCCAACCTGTCACCAATTTTTATTTTATTTTATTATCTTCTGGCGCTAATAACGTTTTAAAACTTTGGCCTACACAGCTGTGGGTGGTGTAATTTTTGCGACTTTTGATGAAGTCTTCATTGTTATGATTTTTAGGACTGTACGACCTTTTGATCACTTTTTATTGATTTTTTAATATTTTTCAAAATGGTAAAAAAGTGCCATTTTCGACTTAGGGCACTATTTTCTGTAATGGGATTAAACGCAGTAAAAAAATATTATTATTAAACATATTGGGCCACATTTAATTACCCAGTCCTGTCGCGATCCTGTGGTGCGTTGTCGCATGCAAGCTGTTGCATGCAAGCCGGCGCCACAATCCCCCACAAAATGGAAATATTCGGGAAACGAGACAGGAATCGCAGTCCGCGGAGCCTTAGTAAATGAGCCCCAGTATATTTTGATAGAACGGGCATTTTCTGATGCATCGATACCTAATTTGTTTGTGAATTTTGCTGTTTATATTTATATCAGTTCTAGGGAAAGGGGGGTGATTTGAATTTTTTGTTTTTTTTATTATAAATTTTTTTTTAAACTTTTTTAATTTTTACTTTTACTATTTTCAGACTCCCTAGGGTACTTTAACCCTAATTTGTCCAATTGATCCTACCATATACTGCCATACTACAGTATGGGGATTTTTCTCCTCATTCATTTCAATGTGCAAATCGCACATTGTAATCAATGGATTGAAACGAGGCGAAGACCCGAGGCTGTCATGGCAATGGATCGCCGCTCTCCGATGACGTCACAGGAAGCAACGATCTCCAACAACATGGCGGCACCCCGCCATATTTTTTAAGCCGCCGGAAGCTTTGCCAGCAGCGATGTGCGGGTCGACACCCGCGAAAGGTGCTAGCGATATGCAGCAAAGACTTACCGGCTATGGAGAGGGCTCAGCCCGTGAGCCCTCTCCCTGCACTCGCAGCCGACCTGTGACGTGCTCAGAGCCGATTCTAGCATATTTGCTGCCTGAGGCGAATATTAACCGGTTCGAGACCGCCCGCCGTGTATTCATGGCGGCGGTCGCGTTCCGATGCATGGAGAGGGCTCGCGGGCCGAGCCCTCGCCATAGCCGGTAAGTCTCTGCTGCATATTGCTGCAAAGGCTTACCGGTAACACCCACGATCGGTGCCGGCACCGCTCGCCGGTGTTCTCTGATGCTGTTCTACAGCCGCAAGCGCTTTTTGCCAGGGGAGCTTCAAAAAGATGTGGGCCGCATGGGCGCCACCATCTCTTCCGAGGATGCCGACCTCCGTGACGTCAATCGGGAGCGGCGATCCATCGCATGTAGCTTCGGGTCTCCCTAAAGACCCGAAGTACTTCGGTTAAACAATTCATTACAATGTTCTAAGCCCGTAATATCCAAGCCCACAGAATACGCCACAAATGCGTTTTTTCCCCATTTTATCACTGCATTTGGAAAATTTTTTTCCCGATTCCAGTAATGGCCTGGCTAATTCAATGCAATCACTATGAAGTGCATTTGTTACGCAAAAAAAAAAATGAGTCGTCACACAGTGACACAGTTTACGTGTAAAAATAAAAAGTTTAGATTTTTGCAGGAGGGTGAGGGGAAAATTGGAATGAAAAAAAGCGCAAAATGGACGCAACCGGAGGCAATGAACGGTTCCTTAAAATTCGGTTCTTGTGGTTTTAAAAATGCTGCCCCCCCCCCCCCCACTCCCGGTTAAGTAAATCCTTAAACTTTACTAACAATTAACAACCCTACAAGCAGCTCCCTGACACTGTGTGACTGACTACAGGACCTTATAGATGACAATCTCTTCCATCAGTAGGACTTTATTCCTGGTTCTCCAATCCATGACGCATTACGGCTGAATTCATGGCCAGATATCTTCAGCTCCGTGCAGCACATCTCCACTCGGCGTCCTTAAAAATACCACAGTCACTTACAGTATAAAGTCTCCTGGGTAACAACATTGTGCTCCTAAATAATATATACCCCTCACAACTCAACTGACCACACTCTCCCCACATATAACACATTCCTTCATTATATATATATATATTACTGGAATTAAAGCATACACAGCACCAATCAATATACAACACCCCCAATTTATTAATACAGACCCGGCCCTTAAGAGGACTTAAAGTTAGCTCAACGTTAATGCACTACCTTAAGAAGTAAGTCCTCACCTGCCGAGTACATGTTGCTTTGGACTCTAGGGCCCTAGTGTGTTAATAGCCCGGTGCCCTGGGACAATTCATCGCTGGTGCCAGCCATATTTGAATTGGACAATAACAAATCTGTTAATGTCTTAATCTAAATTACCTTTGTAATCCTTTCAGCGTATACTTAGCATTGATAATTTAGCCCTTAATCCATGCTCCTCAGTGAATTAACGAATTGCACTATCTCCTCAGTCTTTTCCATTAATACTCATTAAGCTTTCATCAAACAAACACGTTTTGCCATTGTCCTTTGATGTCCGACACTCCTCGAGAAAGAATCTGAAATGTTACAAACCATGTTATTTTAAATATTTATGAAGTAATGAGGGATGCACTTTCTTTTCTACTCTTTACACAATATGAAAATGTTCTGCACTAACATCAGCTCCCTGAATAACATGATAAGGTGTTCTGTTGTAAAAAAGCTGAGAACAATTACGATGATTCTGTAGGGAAAATTTGTCAGCTTATTTCCCATATGTCCAATCCAAACATTTCTCACGTACAGAATTTCAGAGTTTTCCTGTAGAAATTTATAATTTCTTGTATTTGGCCCATCACTTTCTAGAAGTGGACCGTCATTTTTGTTACATAGAAGTTGTTAAAATTTTGGAATACAATATTTTTTTTACATAATTTTTACATAGCTAAGTTTATTAATTTATATTTTTTACATATGTTTTGTATTACATAATTGTTAATTGTTAACCTTTATGTTACACTTTTTTTACCAATAAAAAATTTTTACTAATTTTACAAATTAAATTTTTACATAATTTGTGTTACTACTTGTTAAATTTTAACTTTTTGTTACATAATTTTGGCCACAAGTTTTTTATCCAAATTTTTTCACCAAAAATGTAATTTTTTCCAAATAGAAATGCACATGCAATGAATTCTATCCATTATGGGAACGATGGGTGCATCTACCCATGATGACCTGACAGGTGGTGGTGATCGAATCCAATAATAGCGCGCTTAACCCGCAGCTTTACATAGGTGATCGGGCCAGCTCATTCGGTGAGCCTTATCTATGCTCCCCTCCCTACTCATGCCGTCCCTATTTACAGCACACATTATGAGGTGTTAAATCTATTAAATACACCCTATTTACTAGTGCCATTCTTTTTTCCACTTTTTTATGCATTTTCCTGGAGCCTTAGTGGCCCTCTACTCTTGCTGTAGCACCGTAGACATTGGTTAATTTCAACATTCTCGACATTGCCTGTCACTATGGCCGTATGAGAGAAGATTATCAATAACACCCATCATCCCTGCAACCTTATATAAACAGATTGAGCGAAAGCGAGCTGCACAGGAGGGGACAGTAGTGATAATGGGAGACTTTAAACTCGTCTTCATCTGCGAAGGTAAACATGTTGTCAACTTGCGCAGGATAATTTTAATGTGCATCTTGCAGAAGATCCACAAGAGGTGACGATGTTGTTGGAACCTGTGTTTCAACAATGCGGAAATTGTCCAAAATGTCAGTTTCTTGGAACCCCTTGGACAGCGATAATAAAATAATTCTTTTCCTCTTAAAACTGCAAAAAGCAGAAACATGTGGGAAAATCAAAACACTAAGTTTTGAGAAGGAAAAAAAAAAAAACTAATTATTCCTAAGATTCAGGACTGGACTACGGATATAGACTAGGAATCAGATAATGTCACATGCTGATCTAATGTTAAATGGGTAGAAATTCAAATCTATCCTGGGTTTTTTATACTTCTAAATTTATTCCAATAGGTAACAAGTATAGAGGGGGCTAATTTACAACCCTGCGTGGCTTACAGCTACAGTAAAAGAGTCAATTAATGAAAATAAGGGCTTCACAAAGATTAATCTGAACGGGTCACTGAAGCCTTTATATTACAAACACTTACCCAAATCTAAGATGGAAAAATCTGACAAAATACAAAATGAAATACGGTTTGGCCAAGAATATCAAAACAAATATTTTTTTAAAAGTATATCATGCGAAAAAAATGCATCAAAGCTGTTGGACCCATATTCTGAAAAGTGGGAAATTTTGGGACTTAGAGAAGAGCGGAGATATTAATGTTTTTTTAGCGCCGTTTATACAATAAAAGAAAAAACTTTTTCCGTGAGTGTGCCAGTGCGGGTCATGCATCCTGTATACTGGCTGAAATGTCGACCATGATTTCAATCTAAGCTTAATAAAATCCAGTGTACAGGCTCCTTCCAGATGAGTTTTTTTTCCAACTTTGTCGAGTTCAAGGTAAGCAATGTCACTTTTCCAAAAGGCTTCTAGAACTTGCAGGCAATCACAGGCCTGTAAGATTACTTCAATTGGTGGGAAAGTATTGGAATAAGTATAATAAGTGGCAGCCCGGCATGGGTTTCCTAGGGATAATGTCCAATGTGGCTAATCTTTCGCATGCAACACCTTCCTTGTGGGAATCATAAATTAAAAACAGCATCATGCAATCAGCTGGCCCTCTAAAGTCAGCAAATCTTGTTATGTATCAACAGTGGTCTGGACTCTCGTGATAAGGATGTAAATTTCCCACTGTACAAATACATTGGTTCATCAGCCCACCGGAATATGCCGTCCAGTTCTGGCAATCAGTCATATAAAGGATGCCCTGAGCTGGGTTACATGAAGCCACAAAATATAAGAGTATGGAGTGTCTCAGTTATGAGGAAGATTAAAAACTAGATTTAATTAAGTTTTGGAAAGAGATGACTAGAGGGGAAATGATTGAGTTATATAAATTCATTAATGGTCCAGACATAAATATATAGTGAAAGTTTTCCAGATAAAAAACAAATCAAAAGATGATGGGGCACTGTCCCCGTCCGAGAAAAACAAGGTTTTATCACTGGAGGTGACAGCGCCTTATGCTATGGGACTGTCATCTGTAGGACAGCAGAGAGCTTCAGAAGGGCCCTAGATCCCTTTTTACACTAAATAACATTGCCGTCGTGTTTATCGATTGTTCCCCCCCTAAATCGCCTTCCTCATTCAATCCCTACCCTTCCTTCCCTTCCTTGGTTTAACTTGATGGATATGTGGGTCTTTTTTCACTTTGTAAACTATAATACTAGATACCATGACATTTCTCCGCCCCTGAGTGTCAAACTGAGGGTCGAAATGAGACACGTGTCTGCATTCTTTAAAAGCCACATCTCAATTACTGCTCTATTTCCTACCATAAATGGCTGTATTTCCGAAAATAAGCAAGCGAAAGATAATACTATTGAAATGATCATATCAAATAATTATGTTACCTTTAGCCAATGTTTGGGAAGTAAGATGACATTGCCTAGTTTCTCTAGTACCGTACCCCTGTTTAGTTAGATGACGTATGTCTTGCTTTTGAAACCGCCGTCATTATGCTCTCTCTGTTCTTCTGCTTTTTCATAAAATTTTAAGAGTTCACTGCACATATAAAAAAATATATTTGGTCCAAAAAAAAATGGTAACAGATTATACGTTTGTGTATACTGATTACGAATTGGTACCACAGTTGGTGACGATATGATACACTAGTATTACCACACTCAAGTAAATAGGGCAGATTTTGCACCCTTGCTCACGTATCTCATGTCTTTACTGTTGGCTAATATATACATTAGACTGAGGATTTCACAGCCCAAGTCTGAAGCGTGAATGCTCCAAAGTAGAGATGACTGGAACCAAAAACCCACAAACGTGAGCCTAACGATAGTCGAGTCAAGTTTGGATGAACAATCCTTCTGGCCACAAAGAGAACATCCAAGTCAACCGTGCAGAGAAAGACGACTTGGCGGATGAATACCCTTCTGCAATGTCTCCTCTAAGCGTGACATACAGTAGTTGCTGTCAGAGCCAGCGTCCCAGGAAGGCTGAAAAATGAACTGGGTGCCTAGTTCCAAAATGAAAGAACACAGTAAGATTCAGGACAACGAAGAACTTTGCTCTCAACCTAGGGACACTCTCCAAGAACCCTAGGTCATGCGTTTCCCAGAACGCGGTGGATGACTAGACCAGACATAAGAAAGCGCTCCGACTGCACAATAAGGCAGAGGTTCTCCTGTCTTAGCTCCGGAACTCCTCTTTGAAAGACAGACAAACTGCTACCACCTGTATGGGCTCCTCGTTGCAGACACGGAAGAACAGCTGAGTGGTCTTTTGATAGACTGGGCCAGGTGTGGGCAGACTCGGGTCCCTGACTAGCGGTTGTTCAGACGTTTGCGCTCAGGTTGCCTCAGTAAACGGATGTCAATCCGATGGCCAAGAGAATGAGACCCATTGTCCAGTGTAGACGGCAGTCCCATGCCCACAGAGTGTCTTTGATCACCAACAGACTTTTAAAGGTAGTTACTTGCTGCGGGGCGTGGTACACCAGGTTGCTCCACAGTCACAACTTTGTCCTTGGGTCGCTAAGGTGATAATAAAAGTCATAAGGAGGTATGGTCTGGTACAGGCAGATGAGGTAGAGGACAGCAATCAGGAGTCAGAGTCGGGGACGTCTGGGGGCGGTGGAAGGTCGAACGGGCAGGACAAGGAGCGAATCAGGAACGGTAATAAGGTCGCAGTGGAAAGAGGATAATGCAAGGGCATCCAACAGCTTCTCTAAGACTGTGAGCACCAAAGATCCAGCAGGGGCTACCCAGGAAGGTGGCTGGAATACATCAGGGCAGGTGGCAGGCCAGCGCCAACACTGGCACGCTGGCCTTTAATGTTTTACAAGCCATCACCCTCTAAGAGGCGCACAGCAGAGTGTGGCAGGCGGGGAAGACGCCACAGGGTCGGGAAGGGTACTCGACAGCAGGTGGCTCTGGGGGCTCACTGAGGGTACCACGGGTGCGCTGTGCCCGAGGATATGAGTCGCAGGGCACATGACAATTATACTGAGGCGATATATATATTACAGAGGAATTTGTGGAAGCGTGCGAGCGGCGGATGGGAGGACAATAGCTGATAAATAAAAATTAACGGAATTATGGCCTTGGGGCAAGAACGCAAAAATTACAAGTATGTTCTAAACAGCCAATTACTTAGATAGAACTGAGCTGCAAGGACGTTGGGGTATTGGGGGATGGTAAACTAATTTTAGGACGCAAGCAGCGCAGGCGGCTGCTGCTAACGCCAAATAAAATAATGGGATGTACCGCTAGACAGGATATCATCTCATTATAAAAGTTTTACCCTTTTACAAAAGTCACTGGTCAGTAAGCTCAGGAATATTGATGCACATTTCAGGTCACCAGGGTATAAAAAGAACTGAACGACCTAGGAGCGCGCGGATTCTACCATTCACCATAGATAAAGGTTCTTTACTGTAAGAGCATGTGAGACTATGGAAGCTCTCTGCTCTACAAGGCCTTTTTATGGGCAACTCTATATACATGTTGACTGAAGCCTGGATGACTTTCTGGAGAGCAAGAAATATCACGGGTTATGGAAAAAAATATTTGTCTACAATGCCTAAAGGTTTGATTGATGGATGTGCTGTCTTTTCAAAGTCTTATCATACTGTGATCTTGATACAAAATAACTAACATCTAAATGTACCAATGATACTGAATGTTTAGTTACTTTGTGGTTGTCTATGGTCCAACACCCCACAGGATTCATTATCTTTGTGAGGCGGAAGCACCATGAGGCCACATTTTCTGGTTCATAAACAATAGAAAGAAAATAATTATTTTGGAAAAATACATTTTTTATCTGTCATAAAAGCTTGAAAATGAAAGCATTGGGGCAATTGTAATAAGGGCTTGCTGCTACTGTTTTCTGACGGACTTTGCACATCTTTTAGGTGTGCGTACACACTGGATGTTAACAATGTTCCCACCAGATTGTCTCGCACGTGACTTTTGTGGGCACAGCTGCGACTACCACCAGCGCACAAATTAGTGGTCGTGCTGGTGCTCAGTTATGACCGGCAAGTCTGTTGTATGCCCTACTGTTAAAGGTGCACCACAACAAAACGTTGGTGTGAACTCTGTGGTGCCAGTCAGAAGCGGCCATGATTCTGGTGCACATTCTTATTTGAATCTGGCACCCGCTGCTTCCTTGCAGGGGGTGATGGGTGATATATAGAAACTAGCAGACACATGAAACCATGTGAAGTTCACACCAAGCTGCGTTTTTTAGTGGTTACACACCCAATTCCAATAGCCAAATAGCACTGTGAAAACTGTAACTTGTACTTCTGCAATTAAAAGATGCTAGAAGAAACACTAATAGCGGGGATGTGCTAAAAACTGGCCACGAAGAAAAAATCTCAAATGTACTTGTCGTAAATCCTTCGTTATTGTGCTAGAATGACGCACTAACATAAAAACATTTAAAAAACAATGGCCACAAGTAAACAGAAGCCCGTGAGGCGGAACACGTGGTGCACACCTTCCATCCCAAATCATCAATCCGGTGATAATCTGTTTATACTGTTTTGATTCATGTGTTTGACTGTATGCGCATAAGATGAGATGAGGTTTGTTAAATGTTTTTAGTTTAGTGCTATTATATCACAAAAAGTAAGGACTTTACCGGAGATTACCATTGTGAATTTCTTCTTGTGGCCAGTTTCATGCACCCACCCGCTATTAGTTCATGTCTACATTGTTACAGGATGTGTAGGTCTAGTTAGTCCATACATCAGTAATATAGAAACATACAACTATACTAACCACCGGCAATATAAATATAAAGAGCACTTCCCAAATGATCAATAAGGTTACTGGTAAACAAGTAAAAATGCCAACCTTAGGGAGAGTAGATGCTGATAAACGGGCAAAAAGCACTGCTATGCTAATAGTAATAGGGATTGTTGACTTTGCAACTATCAGGGTAAAATCTTTGTGCGATTTAAAATGCACTAATAGCCCTGTGCACAATGAGGCTGCATGGACAGTGCCCTGCCACCCATTTAAAGCCCTCCTTACAAGGCAGTACAAGACTACCCTTTTAATACAATGTCCAAAAGCCCCATAACAATGATTCCGGCAATTCCGACAAATTCTGGGTCTAGGGTAGACAACTGCATCAGGGAAAGATATGTGATCTGGAGGCTACATGGTCGTAACTATCCTATATGCTCTCTAGATCGACATACACCGGCATGACCCGTCGTTTCCAAACACGGATAGCACAGTGGTGACTATTGCGGTTAGGCGCCATTCTTTTATATTATCTCCAGTCACGGCCACTTATTAGGTACACCTGTACAACTGCTAGCGTTAACACTAATTTCTATCAGCCAATCACACTGGCGGCAACCGTGCATTAGCAGTAGACATGGTCAAGACAATCGCCTGCCGTTCAAACCGAGCATCCGTATGGGAGAAGGTGATTTGGTGCACTTTGAAGGGCATGGTTGTGGTCCAGTAAGGGGTGGTCTGAGTATTTCAGAAACTCAGATCTACCGGGATTTCACGTCACAACCATCTCCTAGGTTTACAGAGAATGGTCCACAAAAGAAAAAACATCCAGTGAGCGGCAGTTCTGTGGGTGGAAATGCCTTGTTGGATGCCAGAGGTCAGAGAGAATGGGCAGACGGTTGCGGCTGAGAGCAATGCAACAGTGACTCAAATCGCCACCCGGTTACACCCAAGGTAGGCAGAAGACATCTCTGACGCCACAGTATGTCCGAACTTGGAGCAGATGGGCTACACGCAGAAGACCAAACACTCTGGGTGCCTCTCCTTTCAACTAGGAAACAGGAAACTGAGGCTACAATTTGCACAAGCTCATCAAATTGACAGTACGAAGATTGGAACAAACGTTGCCTGTCTGATGAGTCTCGTTTCTGCTGCGACATTTGGATGGTAGGTCAGAATTTGGCGTCAACAACATGAAAGCATGGATCCATCCGTGCCTTGTATCATTGGTTCGCTGGTGGTTGGTGGTGGTCATGCGTGGTGGGAATATTTTCTTGGCACTCTTTGGCCCTTGGTACCAATTGAGCTACGTTGCAACGCCACAACCTACCTGAGTATTGTTGCCTGACCATGTCCCATCCCTTGATGACCACATGTACCCACATCTTATGGCTACTTTCTAGCAGGATAAGGCGCCATGTCATAAGGCGGAATCATCTCAACTGGTTTTCTTGAACATGACAATGAGTCACTTACTCAATGGCCTCCACAGTCACCAGATCTCAATCCATAGAGCATCTTTGGGATGTGGATGAACGGGAGATTCGCATCATGGATGTGCAGCCGCCCGACAAATCTCCGGCCAACTGTGTGATGCCATCATGTCAATATGACCAAAATCTCTGAGAATGCTTCCAGCACTTGTTGAATCTATGCCACAAAAGAATTGAGGCAGTTTCTGAAGGCAAAAGGGGGTCCAACCCGTTACTAGCATGGTGTACCTAATAAAGTGGCCAGTGAGTATAGATTGGTAACATAGCCACGGTGTTACATGATGACGGCTTAGTTTTATCAAGGGGCAGTGTTGTAAATACATGAAATCATGGATGTTCTTGGGATCAGAGAAGTGGGACCCTCTCTTTAGTTTAAAGCCTTACGAGAAGCACCCATCCCGCCACCTGTCTGCTGGAGCAGTCCCTGGTAAGCAGATGTTCAGATTTGCCTACAGAACTGACTGCACTTACTTTATGACCACATAGTAATGTAATCCCACTGAAATTGAGTGCTTGTAGCTTTCTGTACACTCTCTTGTGGCTATGTAATTTGTTCTTTTCTGTATTGTCATGTTTACTGTTTGACGCTAAATAAAATTGATTGAACATAGATTGAAAAAAAGAAAATATCCGGAGCAGACTAATGGTCTTAAATGGTTAAGGGGTGCAAAGCCGTAAGTTCCGTGGCGGGGTGCGAACGGTCTTTGTAAATAAGTCCAAAAAATAGGCAGCACTCCAAAGGTTGTAGTCTTAAGCACTATGCACCTTAAACTAGCCTGGAGCCCCTCCTGGTTGTATGTAAATGATTGTTGTAGCTTGGTATGATTAAACCCCGAAACGTGGCCATGGAATAAAGCTTCACCTAACGTTTTTGACTACAAACCTTGGAAGTGATTGCTAATTTTTGGAACTTTTTGAACATAGATTGGCGACACAAGTTTTAAAGAAATCTGGTATTTTGGGACTATTAAACCTCTGCCTTTCTTGCTGGTGTTGCGCTCCCAGACATATTTGCCGCTGTCTCTGGACATATGGGCGGGGGAATGGAGTTAGAACGCTGATGGGGTCTGGTAGAAAGCCACCAGTGCAGACCCAGTGACATGTTGAAGACATTGGGGCTCCTTACTAAGGCCTGCATGCAGACCGCACTTCGGGGACCATGCCGACGATTTCCATTTTTGCGATGCTGCGGACAGGGATTTAGAAGGGGTTAATAAATTGGGTATGAATGGAAAAGTGTCTACTCACTCTACATTCATTAGGTTGAACAAGTAGCAAACCAACTTTAGCTCTCTAGTGGGTCTGCAAAGTTTTTTCTAAAAAGTCTTGGGATTCCAAGCTTGCGTCCAGAATTGAGAGACCATAAACGGGCATGTGTTGAAAAAGGAAAGCAAGATTGTGCAGCCAGCACTTGATAAATATGTACCAAGGCACAGCGAGGGAAAAAAAACTGAGCCACCAATTATAATAATGAATGAGCCCAGTGATTCTTAGAATGAAACTGCCTTTCACTCTACTTAAAGCAAACCTGTCACCAATTTTTTTTTTGATTATTATTCTGGCGCTAATAACTTTTTAAAAATTTCGGCCAATACAAGTGTGGGTGGTGTTGTTATTTTTGCGATTTTGTGATGAAGTTTCATTGTTATGCTTTTTAGGACTGCACAACTTTGATCTACTTTTTATTGATTTTTTAATATTTGTTCAAAAGGCAAAAAAAAGTGCCATTCTTGACTAGAGCCCTATTTCTGTAATGGGATAAACGCAGTAAAAAATATTATAATTAACATATTGGGCCACATTTAATTACCCCAGTCTATCGCGATCCTGTGGTGCCTTGTCGCATGCAAGCTGTGCATGCAAGCCGGCGCCACAATCCCCACAAAAGGGAAAATATTCGTGGAAACGAGACAGGAATCGCGGTCCGCGGAGCCTTAGAAATGAAGCCCCATATATTTGATAGAACGGGCATTTTCTGATGAATCGATACCTTAATTTGTTGTGAATTTACTGTTATATTTATATCAGTTTTCGGGACAGGGGGAAGGGGGTGATTTGAATTTTAGTGTGTATTATTATAAAATTTTTTTTAAACTTTTTTAAGTTGTACTTTTACTATTTCAGGACTCCCTAGGTACTTTAACCATAATTTGCCCAACTGATCCACATACTGCCATTACTACAGTATGAGGATTTTTCCTCTCATTTCCAATGTGAAAATCGAACATGTGTACTCAATGGATTGAAACGAGGACGAAGACACGAGGCTGGCATGGCAATGGAACGCGCTCCACGATGAAGTACACAGGAAGCAAACGATCTCCAAACAAACCATGGCGGCAACCAGCACCAGCATATTTGTTAAGCCGCGGAGCTTTGCCAGCAGCGATGTGGGCGTAGACACCAGAGAACGGTGCTAGGATATGCAGCAAAGATTAACGGTATGGAGAGGGCTAAGCCCGTGAGAAATCTCCCTGCACTCGCAGCAAGACCTGTGAAGTGCTAAGAGCGATTCTAGCATATTTGCTGCTGAGGCGAAATTAACGGGCGAGACCGCCCCGCCGTGTATTCATGGCGGCGGGTCGCGTTCCGATTGCATGGAGAAGGGCTCGCGGGCCGAGCCCCCTCTACCTAGCCGGAAGTCTCGCTGAAGATTGCTGCAAAGGCTTACGGTAACAACCACGATGGTGCCGGCACCGATCGCGGGGGGTGTTCTCTTGCTGATCGCAGCCGGGGCCAAAGCTGCGGACGCTTTCAAACAGATGGCGGAGCATGGGGAGCCACACATCTTCCGAGGGATCGCGCTCACCCGTGACGTCATCGGGGAGGGAGACGGAGATCCATTGCCATGGTAGCTTCGGGCTCTCAATAGAACGAAGTTAGTCGGGTTAACCCTGCATACAATGTGCTAAAGCAGTATATACAAGCCACAAGATACGACAACAAATGCGTTTTTTCACCAGTTCTCACTTGCATTTGGAATTTTTTCCCGCTTACCAGTACAGGGCATGGAAATTCACTGCAATCACTAGAAGTGCAATTTGGTACGAAAAAAATGAGTGTTCACACACGTGACACAGTTACGTTGTAAAAATAAAAAGTTATAGATTTGTGAAGGTGGGAGTGGAAAAATGGAAATGAAAAAAACGGAAAATGCACGGTCCTAAACGGAGGTTAAAAATGCTGCCCACAACCCAAAAATACCTTGTTAAGTTAAATCCTTAAACTTTACTAACAATTAACACATACCAGGCAGCTCAACGACACTGGTGAATGACTAAAGGACATTTATAGATGACAAATCTCTTTCCATCAGTGGGACTATTAATGGTTCTCCAAGCCATGAAGCATTACGGCTGAATTCATGGCCAGCAGATAATCTTCAGATCCGTGCATGCAGAAACATCTCAAATAGGCGTCCTAAGAATAACACAGTCACTTAAAGTATATAAAGGATCCTGGAGAAAAAAATGTGCTCCTAATAATATATAACCCTAACCACACAACTGACACACGTTCCCACTCAAATAAAAAAATCCCTTCATTGAATATAATATCTATATTAGGATTATAGAATACACAGCACCAATCAAACTAAAACAACCCAATTTATTAAACAGAGACCCCCCCCAACATTTGGTTTACATGATGCTAAATAATCTGTATCCTATAACTAATAAATATATAACACCCCTAATGAATATTTATATATATATATATATATATTTTATTTTTTTTTTTTTATATAGCCTGCTCTCATATATTTAAAGGCCTGTTATTCCACCCCCCCAATTAAATTATATACAGCTCCATTATACAGATCCCCTACAGCTTAAATAAAATCATGCCCCACATATACAGTCCCCTCCAGCTTAGTAATATACTGTATCCCATATACAGCCCTGCAGCTAGTAATATACTGTACACGATATACAGCCCCTGCAGTTAGTAATATACTGTACCCGATATACAGGCCCCCAGGCTTAGTAATCTACTGTATCCCATATACATCCCCCAGCTTAGTATATATGATCCTATAAGCCCCAGTTAGTAATATGTATCCCTATACAGCCCCCCAGCTTAGTAATATACGTTTATCCATATACAGCCCCCCAGCTTAGTAATACTTATCCCATATACAGCCCCCCAGCTTAGTATATACTGTTCCTATTACAGCCCCAGCTTAGTAATATATGTAATCCCATATACACGCCTCCCCGATTAGTAATGTACTGTATCCCAATACAGCCCCCCAGCTTAGTAATATACTGTCTCCCATAAATCCCCCTAATGAAATATATATTATAATATATATATATTATTATATTTTAGTTTTTTTTTTTTTTTTTTTTATATATAAGCCCTGCGCTCATAATATTTAAACAAGGCCTCGTTTCATTCAACTCCCCCCCCAATACAATTATAATAACAAGCCTCCCATATACACAGATTCCCACTAAAGCTTTTCAAATAAAATCAAAATCTTGCCCCCACAATACAGTCCCCTCCCAGCTAGTAATATACTGTAATCCCATATTACAGCCCCTGCCAGCTTAAGTAATTACTGTCAACGATATACGCCCCCTTGCGCTTAGTATAATCCTGTAACCCGATATACATGCCCCCCCAGCGTTAGTTACTAATAACTGTATCCATAATACCATCCACCCCAGCTAGTATATACTGAATCCCCTTTACAGCCCCAGCCTTTAGTAATATACTGGTAATCCCATATAAACAGCCCCCACTTTAGTATATACTTGTATCCCATATACACCCTCCCAGTCTTAGTAATATACTTAATCCCATTATACATGCCCCCCAGCTTTTAGTAATTACTGTATCCTATTACAGCCCCCCAGCTTAGTATATCTGTATCCCATATCACGTCCTCCCAGCTTAGTAATATAACTGTATCCATATACAGCCCCCCAGCTTAGTAATATAACTTGTATCCCATATACAGCCCCTGCAGCTTTAGTTATTTACTGTATCCCATAGTCACCCCCCCCAGCTGAAGTTGAATAATACTGTTCCACATACATCCCCCCAGCTTTAAGTTACTCATAAACTGTATCCCATATACGACCCACCCGCTTTAGTAATATAACTAGTTTAATCCCATACTACACATCCCCCAAGCTTAGTATATACTGTAATCCCATATAAATCCCCCCAAGCCTTTAGTAATATACTGTATCCCATATACAGCCCCCAGCTTAGTGATTACTTGTATCTCATAACATCCCCCAGCTTAGTAATAAATCACTGTAATCCCATATAAATCCCCCAGCTTAGTAGATATACTGTATCCCATATCAATCCCCCGCAGCGTAGTAATATACTGTAATCTCCATTACATCCCCCCAGGCTTATTGGATATAAGTGATTATGAATATTTTATTAGCATCCTCCCCCCCCCATTATAAAATATTATGGCCCCCATAATATATAGTACTGAATCTTCCCCCAGTATACACTAATATAAGCACCCCACTCCCCACAATAAAAACAATCTACAGAACCCCCCTAGTATAAATATTATGGCCCCCCATAATAATACTATACAGCACAGACAGCACCCCCTTGTATAAACTAATTATTAGCCCAAATATACATCTCTATTATAGCATCCCCCCCCCACCACGTATTAAAACAATCATAGCCACAATATCTATATATATAGCAATTCCTAGCATTCCCCCCTAGTATAAATACTTACGGTAATAAGCCCCGAAATAATATATATATATATAAGCATCACCCCCTTAATAAAATAATTATCAAGCCCAAATAATATCTATATGTATATATATCTATATATTTATATAGCATCCCCCCCAGTACTAAAATAATTATAAGCCCAAATAATATCATATATATATA
The DNA here is from genome assembly GCA_019512145.1 of Engystomops pustulosus. Taxonomy (NCBI): domain Eukaryota; kingdom Metazoa; phylum Chordata; class Amphibia; order Anura; family Leptodactylidae; genus Engystomops; species Engystomops pustulosus. The sequence goes on along the minus strand of CM033642.1, from coordinate 244,057,524 downwards.
TATCTATAGATATATATATATAGCTCCCCCCCAGTTAAAATAATTATACCCCAAATAAAATATAGCATTCCATCATCATCCCCACCCCCCCATTCTAAATAATTATGCCCCATAATGAATATAATTATAACATCCCCCCCCATTAAAAATAATTAATGATGGGCCCCTATGATATAATACTCGCGTCCCACCCCCCTAAGTTAGTAATAATAAAAATATTGATGGCCCCAATAATATATCTAGCCATCCACCCAGTATTTAAATAATTCTGTCCCCCAATAATATATTATAGCACCCCCCCTAGTATAAAATAATTATGGCCCCCACATATATAATATAGCATTCCCCCCCTAGTATAAATAATTATGGCCCCCAAATAATATATATAGCACCCCCCCCCTAATTAAAAAAATAAATTATGGGCCCCAATAATTTATATATAGCTTTCCCCCCATAGTATAAAATAAGCAATGGCCCCCAAAATAATAATAGAGGCACCCCCCCCCCAGTTAATAAATAATTCTGGCCCCATATGATAACCCTTTAAAAACAGCCCCCCCCCCCCTCCATTATTAAACGTTTTCCCCTAGCACCCAAAATTTAGTACCCCCTCCTTCCTCCCCAAGTATACATGAAACCCTCCCCACATTTAATTCTGAAAGTACATGGAATACATAATAAAATTTTATACTCACCTTGCAGGCCAGCACCTGCTCCTCGGCGCGCCGGCTTCCTGTCCTCAAAACGCTGCATCTATAAATGTGGGGCCCATTTTTTTTTAGGTTCCATGTATTTTACACTACTTTACTAGATCTTTAATTTGAGCTTAGAAATTTAGGTGCCATTTTCCCATTTTTTTTGGATACTCGCCAACCCAGTATTCAGATGGACCTGCTCAACTGTCAGTTGACCTGCAGAGGCCTAATAATAGCCGTACCTACCTTGTAATACCCCCATTATAACAGGGTTAGAAACTAACACCCCTCAACTGTGTGAAAAGCACTGTTAGGAAGTTTTTTTTAAACTTTTGGGTTGTTTTAATAGGGGGTTAAAACAAATGGAGGTGGGCAATGGGAGGTCTCAAACTGTAATAGTTTTGGACGCCACATTCCATTGTGGGTGAAAATTAAGGAAACCTCACAATGACGATCTCGCATCATAAGTAATATCTGATGGTAATTCCTCCTTCCGCATCTTTCCTAATCTGTAATTTAATAACATGATCCTACTCAGCCTGGCGGGCACTTGGAGCTGAGGGCTACTCCCAACCCCAGTAAGCCTCTGCAGTTTAATTTATATATTACTACAAAATAAAAAACATTTTTTTAACCAAGTTTATAGGTTCCATTATCATGAAATTACTGGGTTACGGAACTGTTAAAGATATTACACTGGGACCTCAACAACGGCCCATCTTACATATTTTTCGGACCCATTTTAAAGATTCAGCATAATTTCACCCATACTCTTGTGGTAGTGATAAACTCAGTTTGCGTAGTTTCCCCCTCTTCCAGAACAAAGGATTACGTGCTCACTAGCACCACCTAGAGGAAGGTAATCCAGCGAGCCCACCTGGGAAGTTTCAGTTATTTTGCCATTGTAGCCAATAGTATTAGAACTTCAGACTCCTTTGTGTGCTTACATCCAATAGTGTTACATTTCCTGGGTGAGAACACCCAACAATAGTTGCTGCTTTCCTAATTACACGCCTTATGTAAAGTGCCTTATGGTTTTCTATAAATGTCCGTCCCTCAATAAACTCATCAGTCTTGTTGCTAACTTCCTGCAAGGACAGGTCTTGTCTTTTCATTCAAGTTAGTCACATTCCAGCGCTGGACACAGAATCATTTAATTTGAAAGTCACCTTACAATGATTAGGGGTTTGAGCCCCAGATATAAATCTATAAGAGGACAAAGGCAGGCAGAAGGAATCTACCTCTGATGGTAGAATCCTCATGGTGGGTGTCCTTTAAACATTCAGAATTTATTAAATGACATAAGGCTCCACTGCCATATGGGCACCCGGACGGGCATAAAATGGAAAGTGCACCATTCAGAGCAGATTTGCATTGCCAAATTTTCTAGTACATAATTTTGGGGCATGGATTTGATTAACTCTGTTGGAGGATGAAATAATAACCATAAACTTTTGGTAATTTTGTTTTGTTTTTTTGGCCATTCACTATACCATAAAAATAATATGTATTTGTTATTCTAAAGGTCACCACAATTACGAAAATACCTGATTTACATGGATTTCTTTTTTATCCTGCACAACATTTAGGGTGCTGTCACACAGTGCATTCTTGGACAGTTCTTGGTTCTTGCGTTTTTTTAACTTATCACTTAAATTTTATAACTAACTTGAAGTACAATGTGTCACGAAAAAAAAAAAAAAAAAAAAAAAAAAAAAAAAAAAAAAAATTAACATATCTGGGTGATTTTGAGACTGTTTTCTCGTGACACATTGTACTTCATGTTAGTTATAAAATTTAAGTGATAAGTTTTGCGTTTCGTTCTGAAAAAAAGTGAAAATTTGGCAAAAGTTTGTAAAAATTCTTCATTTTCCAAGTTTGAAATGTTCTGGTTTCCAGACAAGATGTAAAACTACCCAAAAAGTTTGATAATTAACATTTACAGAATATCTGATTTATGTTGGGATGATATTTTATGCTTCCGGCTTTTTTACTAGGATGTTATGAGACGCCGAACTTTAGGTGCGATTTTTCTCATTTTCATGAAAATTTCTAAAACGCACATTTTGAGGGACAACTCAGCTTTCAAGTGACTTTGAGAGGCCTAAATAATAGCAAAACCCCATAAATTACCCCACTATAGAAAGTTTACCCCTCAACATATGTAAAACAACTTCTATTAAGTCTATTAACCCTTTAAGTGTTTCACATGGGTTAAAAAATATGGACCTGCGATTTAGAAACTATAGAATTTTTTTGGAAAATACATTCATTTAGGCCAAACTGACAGTTTCAGAATACCATTTTACATCACATAAAAGAGTAATAAAAAGTTATCAAAAGGTCCCGCAGTCCTCAAAATGGTAGCAATGAAAACAACGGCTCATTAAGCAAAAAAACTCACACCTCCCCAGCTCCGTGCACTAAAGTTATTAGCGTCACAAGAATACATACATAGAAATACATATGTTACTTACTCTTTGGTTGTCCAAGGTGGCGGCCATGCTGGCGGGCAGAAGTTCAGGTGTCTGTTGTTCCGGGGGGGTGGGGGGTGGTTGTCCAGGTGTGGACAGTGGTTGTCCGCACCTGGCAGTGGTTGGGAGGATGGGGCGCGTGCCAGCAGTGAGGGCTCTGCGTGCCCTCTCTGGCACGCGTGCCATAGGTTCGCCACCACTGCCATAGAGTGAGCGCCACACGTCCATCCCAAGCTTTCACATAAGTGACTGAGCTTACTCTTTTTATTTAAGGAGGGTTTCCACCCGGTTTCCACTCCAGAGATGCTGGTGGGGGAATATAAATAAATGCCATGGTAATTTTAATTCCTTTCAGAGTGCCATGTAAAAAGACAAACCTGCCTTCTTTATCAATATGCTTTTTTTCCATTTTAAAGTCAATATTCCTGTGTATAAGAACTGACACTCCTCTGGAAAAAATCCCCTTTAAATCTGGCCCTTTGCAGCTGAGTGTCCCTAGAAAAATCCAGGTAGATAGCAATTTTGGCACCATTAAAAATGATTTCTGGTTTCCTTCAACTCTCCTGTAAAATCTTATCCCTATCTTGGGAATTAATTAATTTCGCCAGTACAGCCCGGGGGTGGGGGTGCACCAGGGAGGGGCTTATTCAGGGGAATACGGTGCGCTCTTTCCACTCCGAAAACTGCTGAAAAACATTCGCTTCCAAAGGTCTCAATTAGCCCTTTCTGAATAGTTTGCGAAAGGTCTCTACCACTTTCCTCCTCTGGGATACCAACTATACGGATATTGTTTCTTCTGGATCTATCTTCCAGATCAATTATTTTATCTTGTAATTTCTTATTAGTCAGTTTATTCTGCTCCATCTCCTTCCTCATATCTTTCATCTGATTAACCAAACTGTTACAGTCTTTTTCCATGTCTTTAGATTTATCTCTAAGTTTACTCATTTCGTCTCTTATTACCATAACTTCTGTCTGTAGAGAGCCAAGTTGTTGACTTAAGTCGCCTATCACCACCTTGTCTGTAGAGAGCCAAGTTGTTGACTTAAGTCGCCTATCACCACCTTGGATTCCTCCACTGCCACTTTCGTTTCTTTAACCGCCGCCAAAATCTGTTGTAATGTTTCTTTCAATTCCCCTGGTAGCTCCTCCACCTGCAGGGCCGTAAATCTAGAACCCCCATCTAGACCCCCCTCTAGCTCTTTTGGATTTTGTCTCGTTTTTGCAGGGGATCCTTTCCAAAGCTTGTCAATTCCCCCCCCCCCTGATTTCCGTTGGGCAGCTTTAGGACCCATAATCTTCCACACTCAGGTTCAAATAACGTAACTGATGACACACCAGGTGACACAGTCACCTTACCCAGCCCTTTCTCAATGCCCAAATTTCACTTTACTGCCACAAACCTTTACAGCAATTGGCTAATAGAACCCTGCCTGGTTCCCTCGGGTTTCAATCTAAAGGGACCTACCATATATACTCGAGTATAAGCCGACCCGAGTATAAGCCGAGACCCCTAATTTTACCACCAAAAACTGGGAAAACCTATTTTGTTTCCATACATCTGCAATGTCTTCTTCACACATATATATTGTTTTAGGAACATCGGGGACACTGGAGGGTGAGTATTAATGTATTTATTTTTATCATTGACTCGTGTATAAGCCGAGGCGAGGTTTTTCAGCACATTTTTTGTGCTGAAAATCTCGGCTTATACACGAGTATATACGGTATTCTCTTAACAAACACATATATTAACAGTGAACGGGTCAAGCAAGATCAGCAGTGAGAAAAAATAAGATCCCAAAACCGAAACACTATCCAGTGTATAAGCACCATTGAACCAGGAACCAGCGGGTGGAGGCTAACAGTCCTTCAATAAACAGAAAGGTTCAAGGCTCCCCCTTTCCTTCGTATGAGGTCAGAGTCAATATCCCACAGGGAGGTCACCGTTATTAGTCACAAAATTAGTAGCAAGCAGCCTAGGCGCAGTCGGCCATATATTAATCATAAGTTAGTAGTATTAATTCTTGTGCAAGCAAAAAGATATACTTCACTTCATGTAAAGTCACTGTTAATGACATACAAGGTGGTCGCCTTCAGACATGGGGGGATTAGTAACAAACCGCATAAGAGCGATCAGCTGTGTATTAGCCATGAATAAGTAGCATCCAGTTCCCAGATTTAGGCTTAAGCAATTAAGGAGAGCAAACAAAAGGGTAAGAGTCCAGCAAGAAAATATTCCCCACACCATGACACCACCACCACCAGCCTGAACCATTGATACAAGGCAGGATGGATCCATGCTTTCATGTTGTTGACGCCAAAATCTGACCCTACCATCCGAATGTCGCAGCAGAAATCGAGACTCATCAGACCAGACAACGTTTTTCCAATCTTCTACTGTCCAATTTCGATGAGCTTGTGCATTCTTCCCCATACTGATGCTCGGTTTGAACTGCAGGAGATTGTCTGAGTTGCCGCCATGTGATTGGCTGATTAGAAATTAAGTGTTAACGAGCAGTTGGACAGGTGTACCTAATAAAGTGGCCGGTGAGTATGTATGGCAGCCAAAAGTCTAATAGTTAAAGCTTGGAAACAGACTGCTTCCCCGTCTGAAATGGAGTTATTTACCCGCATTAAGGAGATTTATTCAATGGAAAAGATGACGGCCTCAATCAATAACTCCATGGATGCCTTTCTGGCAGTATGGGAGCCGTGGGACTCTTTTTGCACCCATATAGGTTTATAAGCTTCCTCGGGCTGCATCTTGGCCAGCACCACTTATTCTTGTGATTAATAACAAGCAGCATAAACACAGTCAGCCATATATTAACCATGCATGGGGGAGATTAGTAGCAAACAGCATAGGCACAATCCGCCGTATATTCACCATAAATTAGTCGTATTAGCAGTCTTGGTTCAACTCCTCCTTTAACTGTTTTAGTCTTGTGATTTAAATAAAGCTGTGGCCTATTTGAAAAAAGTCAAAGACAGTTAATGTACTTACTGTCCAGGTGGAGCCATGCACACCTATTCGCCCATTTGGGGGCAGCTACAAAAGTGGCTTCCAGAGACATACAGCCCAAGGCCAAATCCTCCTCTTCTCTAGCTAACTTATTTTTGATATATGAAATAGATGATTGTAGGATACCACACAAATATGCCTTAAAACCTTCCCAATAATAAGCATGGTGATCATATGGGTTATTGTGTAGGTCGTACGTGTCTAACAGTGCGGGGTCCGATCTTGATCCCCAATAGAGATGAGCACTAAAATGCTTGGGTGCTCGTTATTCGAGACAAACTTTTCCAGATGCTTGAGTGCTCGTCTCGAATAACGAGCCCCATTGAAGTCAATGGGAGACTCGAGCATTTTTCAAGGGGACCAAGGCTCTGCACAGGGAAGCTTGGCCAAACACCTGTAGGCTTAAGCAATTAAGGAGAGCAAACAAAAGGGTAAGAGTCCAGCAGCTGACGGGGCGATTCAGGGGTCCACCCTTGTTTCGTATAAGACCAGTATTACAGGGTGTTCGCCAACAATCATCACAGGATTAGTAGCAAGCAGCATAGGCACGGTCAGCCATGTATTAACCGTGAATTAGTAGCATTGGTTCTTAGAATTAATAGCAAACAGCATAGGCACAGTCAGCCATGTATTAACCATGAATTAGTAGCCTTATTCTTGTGATTAATAACAAGCAGCATAAACACAGTCAGCCATACTTATTCTTGTGATTAATAACAAGCAGCATAAACACAGTCAGCCATACACTCACCGGCCACTTTATTAGGTACACCATGCTAGTAACGGGTTGGACCCCCTTTTGCCTTCAGAACTGCCTCAATTCTTCGTGGCATAGATTCGACAAGGTGCTGGAAGCATTCCTCAGAGATTTTGGTCCATATTGACATGATGGCATCACACAGTTGCCGCAGATTTGTCGGCTGCACATCCATGATGCGAATCTCCCGTTCCACCACATCCCTAAGATGCTCTATTGGATTGAGATCTGGTGACTGTGGAGGCCATTTGCATGCCTAAATGCACTGAGTTGCCGCCATGTGATTGGCTGATTAGAAATTAAGTGTTAACGAGCAGTTGGACAGGTGTACCTAATAAAGTGGCCGGTGAGTGTATATTAACCATGCATGGGGGAGATTAGTAGCAAACAGCATAGGCACAGTCCGCCGTATATTCACCATAAATTAGTCGTATTAGCAGTCTTGGTTCTCCGCCGTATATTCACCATAAATTAGTCGTATTAGCAGTCTTGGTTCTTGAGTCAAGGCTTATGCACAGTGGAGAGTTTTCACCTAAGAGGCCAGGTAGTCAGTAGCCTTATTACTGTTGCAGAGCAAGAACAGTCTACTTTTAGTTGGTACTGTGAGAGCCCCCAACAATCAGAGTGTTTTCACTCCTATGATAATATCAAACTGAAGATTCCACTCACGGATCCACCTAGGTCATCTTCTTTCTCCCTGAGCGCTCCAAACCGGTCATTTAGCCATCTTGGGGGAATCGCGCTGAATCCGGCCTCTCTGGCCCCTCTATGCTTGCCTTTACTCCAAATCCCGGTTTCCTGTGCAGGCTCCCCTGTATCTTAGGTAATCCCCGATCTCACCTCCTTCTGTGCGCTTGATCAAAGGACTCACTGCCGGTTTCCAGGAGTTCACTTCGGCATACAGGCGCCGGCCACAAATCGCGGTAGTTCATGCTGCTGCTGGGCATCTACACAGCGCCAAAGACAAGCAGGCGCTGGACTCGAGTAGCGGTGCCGGACACATACGGGAACTGGACGCCTGCACCACGCCGAGGACGGACGGAGCAGCGGAGAGAGGGGAGGAGCGGCCCGACGTCTCCTACGTCATGCCGTCCCACGTCCCATGCACCAAAACTCCCGTGTTTTGCTTTAATGATATACTGGGAGAGTCTTAGAAAGGAGTAAGATTTTGATATATACTACAGACATACGAAAAATATTCATATAACCACAAAAAAAAAATCACACCCCCCCTCCCTGGGGGTAACCATCACAGGTATGGCCCTCTGGAGTTGAGGAGTAGCCATCACGGGTATGGCCTCCTGGAGTGGAGGAGTAGCCATCATGGGTATGGCCTCCTGGAGTAGAGGAGTAGCCATCAGGGGAATGGCCCCCTGGAGTGGAGAGGTAGCCATTAGCTGTACAGAACCATTAGCTAGGCAGAGGTGCAGTAATTTTTGTATTTTAATAGGAGAGGGTATGTTAGCCCCCATGTGTTTATTGGAATCATGGTTACTCTTTTATGATTCCCTGCTTCACTGTTTTTAATTGGATTATTATTGCTGTCATTACTTTATAGTCTTTTACATTTTGTAGAGTTGGGCTATGCTATTTTACTTGGACATTTCCTCAATAGTTTTGCAAACTAGAGTTTATTGGCTTTGTGGGGGGTTGAGTCCATTTGATGTGTTAAACGGCCTCTTCTGTGGCGGTGGAGGAGTTGGGTGGAAGTTGCAGGTGGACTTAATTTTAACTAATAGAGGATGTTAAACCTCATGGTGGTAAACAGGCTGAGCTTTGGAAGTGGCCAGCCTGAAGGATGTCTTAATGGTAATGTCATCCAGGGGCGGGCACGGTGGTGAAGCACAGGAGTGAGGATCTTCACAGGGGTCATTGGTGCCCTTAAAGTGGACTGGCTCTGCTAGAATGGCAAGCCAGAGCGTGCCGCCCCTTTATTGCGGCCTGGCCGGTGGGCTGTATGTCAGGCAGCTGGAGATCTCACAGTATAGGTGAATCCCATTCCTAGCAATTCACCCAACTCCCCCTTTAACTGTTTTAGTCTTGTGATTTAAATAAAGCTGTGGCCTATTTGAAAAAAGTCAAAGACAGTTAATGTACTTAATGTCCAGCTGGAGCCATGCACACCTATTCTCCCATTTGGGGGCAGCTACAAAAGTGGTTTCCAGAGACATACAGCCCAAGGCCAAATCCTCCTCTTCTCTAGCTAACTTCTTTTTGATATATGAAATAGATGATTGTAGGATACCACACAAATATGCCTTAAAACCTTCCCAATAATAAGCATGGTCATCATATGGGTTATTGTGTAGGTCGTACGTGTCTAACAGTGCAGGGTCCGATCTTGATCCCCAATAGAGATGAGCGAGCACTAAAATGCTTGGGTGCTCGTTATTCGAGACAAACTTTTCCCGATGCTTGAGTGCTCGTCTCGAATAACGAGCCCCATTGAAGTCAATGGGAGACTCGAGCATTTTTCAAGGGGACCAAGGCTCTGCACAGGGAAGCTTGGCCAAACACCTGGGAACCTCAGAAAAGGCATGGAACCTAAACACCAACGCGAAATGGACAGGACACGCCAGGGCAGGATGCAATGGAGTCCCTCTGACAGGCGTGCTTAATAATCGTACCTTATGCAAATTACTTTTGTGGGCACGACAGCATGGCCATGACAGAGTGACCGAATGAGGCTAGATAGCATTAAAAACATGCAATAATTGACCCTGACACTATAGGGCAGTGCTGGCAAACCTTTTAGAGACCGAGTGCCCAAACTACAACAAAGACCCGCCTATTTATCACAAAGTGCCAACACAGAAATTTAATTTATGAGTACACCAATAAAGCAGAAAATGTCCCAGGTACAGCTGTCACTTTAAAATAGCTCTGGTTCACAAGCAAGTCCTGGCTGTCTGGGGACTGCAGAAAGTTACTGGAGTATCCTCTGGTGATGGCCTGAGTGCCACAAGAAGAAGGGCTCCGAGTGCCACCTCTGGCACCAGTGCCATAGGTTAGCCATCACTGCTATAGGGGATGGCATGCAGAGGCAGCGGCAGGCTAGAGAGTCTCATGGCGACATACCCTAAATGGACTCAGGCTTCAAACCAATGGGTGGCAGAGAGGAACCAAAGGAGGGTGAGCAAGAAGCGCTGAAATGATGATTTCCTAGTGAAACAAAAAGTTGACGGTATATTTGAGTCGATAACACAGCAGGTGGGCAACATAGTGACCAATTTCCCTAACGTATCTGGTGAAACACCGAAAAATGAGCCTGACACAGTTCGTTTGATAAGGGGACGACATGTGGAGGCAGCCATGGAGACGACTTTATGATTAACGCGACAGTATGGGGCATCCATATTGCGCTGCTTGATTGCAACTCAGGCCTTCAGCATGGCGGCGACAGATGGGCCGAGTTCCACTATGTATCTGGTGAAACACCTGAAAATTTTGCCTGACACGCTCGTTTGATAGAGGGGACGATGTAGAGGCAGTGAAGTAGTAGGTAGATTAAGGTGCTGCAGTTAAAACTAGTTAGTTGGATCTGGGCATGGAGCTGGCGGTGCCGCTGCAAGACGAGCTTTCGCTCTGTCCAAGCCCCTGTCCTCGGCTTGGAAGGTGGTCCTCCAGAAAAAATTAAATAGATTGATGCCTGAATGTGGCAGTTCAAAAAGTTTTCAAACCAGAGGATGACAGGTAGGTGGTCCTCCAGACAAAATTAAATAGATTGACTGCCTGTATGTGAAACCCAAAAATTGTTTTTGCAACAGACAGACCGGGTAGTGGACCCTCCAGAAAAAATAAATACATAGAGTATATAGCTAGAGCCAGTTGTCCTGGCAAAAAATAGCCAGTTTCCTTGCTTGTGTACAAAGAGGAGGAGAAGGAGGAAATGAGGAGGAGGAGTGAAAAAATTCATTCAGGTTGAGGCTTCCTCACATGGTGGAGATGGATAAATGCTGAGAAATCCAGGCTTTATCATCTGATAAGCGTCAGCTGTCGCGAGTGTCAGTCGAGAGCCCGTGTACGCTTACTGTGATGATGCCACCAGCTGCACTGAAAACCGCTCGGCAAACACGCTAGCGGCAGGGCAGGCAAGAAACCTCCAAGGCTTACAGCGCAGTTAGTGCCACATGTCCAGCTTTTGAAACCCAGTAGTTGTAGGGAGCTGTGTGATCATTAGGACGCATGGTATGGCAGCTACGTACTCCTCACCATCTTCTGTAAAGATCTGCCCTACTCGCTGCCGAGACTGGGGACAGGTGACAGTGTCTTGCTGGGGTGAATAAAACTGGCGAAGGCCTGTAAAGCGTACCCCCTGCCATGGGACAAGCGCCCTGCTCGCCTACTCCCCCTTGCACTGTTCCCGCAGAAGTACGCCCTCTGCCACTAGCGCTGTCAGAAGGGAAAATACTGTTTCAGCTTGTGCACCAGGGCCTGCTGGTTTCATGCATTCTCAGACACTCCTTCCTCTCCGGAGGGAGAGTGGAAGATTTTGCTTGTACCGTGGGTCCAGTAAAGTGAATATCAGTAAAGTAATCGGGGCTGGAATAAATTTTTGAACGCGGGGTCATGGACAGGCAGCCTAGCATGAAATCTGCCTATGGCCAGAGCAGTACCAACCCGCGCAAGAATTACACTCCCTCACTGGCCTGACTCTCCATATTCCTCTCCTCCAACTCTCTTCTCCCTCGCCAACATTCTCCTCTCTCCTCCTCCACCTCCTCAGATATGCGTCTGAGAAACAGACCTGAGGGTGCTTTGGATCATCAACAAGGGAATCTTCTTCCCGCTCTCTGTGACGAGGGCAAAGCTTCGACATCAAGACCCAGAGAGTTTTAACAGGCAACAGCGCGGGATGGTGAGGCTTGATGATGGCGACAGTCGACTGACCATCTGTGTCGAACTCATCAAAGTTACTCAGCACTGACAGATATCAGACAATCCACGTCCACTCCTCAGTAGACTTGAGGAAGCTGACTGACGTGACTACCAGTTCTGGTGAATTAGTGACATCTGGCAGATCTCAATCAGAACCTCTGCGCTGCTGGTGGAAAACTCTGGATAACATGGTTAATGTTGAATTCCACCTAGTAGGGCATGTCGAACAACAGTCAGTGAGCGAGCAGTTGGAGGCGGCACTGCGCTACCCCTGAGAGTGGCAGCAACTGTGCTGGAATTCCTGAAATGCCACACAGTGCGGCGCACCTCGTGCAGCCAAATCAGACAGATTCGGGTATGTCTTGAGGAACCGCTGAGATTTAACACATGGGCCAGGCATGGCACATGTGTCGTCTTGCGATTTGCAGAGCCACCACCAGGTTAAGGCCGTGTCACACACAACCATGCCTGGCTTCAGGTTCAGCGGTGCCCGCACAGATCAGTCTGCGTCGTGATGCCCTGTAATAAACTCTAGGGCGGTGTGGGCCTTTTATCGCCTAAGCTCAGCAGTTTGAGCACCGCCTGCTGTCGCTAGCGACGGACTGCCTGTGCCTAGAGCTACCGATGATGGCGCCATGCCAACGAATGGTAATGGGAGGAGGAGGTGGCAGGAGGGTGGGAGGAGGAGGAGGCATAGTAGGCCTGAGAGACCTGGACCGAGGTAGGCCCGCAATCCTCGGGTCGCCAGTGATATGACCAGCTCCAGGGTAGACTCGGTCCCAGCCTACCCCAAGTTAACCCAATGTGCCGTAGCGATATATAGTGGCCCTGCCCAGCCAGCACTCGTCACGTGTCCGTGGTCAGGTGGACCTTGTCAGAATGGCGTTGGTCAGGGCACGGTGATGTCTCTGACATGTGCTGGTGAAAGGCTGGGATGGCAAAATCGGGAAAAGTAGGGCGGCTGGGGACCCGAATACCGAGGGGCGGCCGCCGCCATGAGGTTGCGAAAGCTTGGGCAAGTGGGTGGGTTGCCGCTATACTTTTTGCGCTCCCACGTTGGGGTCATGAGAGCAAAGCGTGGAGGAATGCTGTGGCCAGGATCGTGCGAGGCGACCAGATGGGGTTTCGACACAGGGGTTTTTGCGGCCGCGGCCGGTTCCTGGCCGGCAGGTGGATGGGATGAACAGACACGGGGTAGAGGGGACGGAGCAGTGGTGTGCCCGGCCCGGCACGGTGAACTGGGCTTGTGCCATTGAGTCGTCTTGGGTGTTTAGCATTATAAGCCTAGCGCATAACTGTGGTGGTCAGTTAAGCTAGTAGTGTTGGAACCCCTTGCTGAATCCTGGTGGTTTGGCACAGGTTGCACCACCACAGTACGTCGGTCATCCGGTGTTTCTTTAAAGAACCTCCAGACTTCTGAAAATCTAGCCATGGAGTAAGGTTGTTGTACCGAAACGCGTAGGCTTGACCTTTATGTCTTTTCAATCCTATGTACTGTGCTATACATGTTCACTTTTTTAAAAGGACAAAAAGAAAGAATCCACGTGCCCAGCTGGAGTGTTTTCACTCTCAAGTATCTGAAATCTAGCCCTCCCACGGGAGCTTGACTACGTGAAACATTTGAGCTGATGCCAACCAGCTCTGGCCCGCCTCTCCGTCTGGCCACCACTGCCGCTTCAACTGTTCGGTATAGACTCGCCTTTTGTCTAAGAAGCCACTGTGTTCACCCGGCCTATCAACCAGCTTGGGTCTGTTCACCCAAGCTGGGTCTGTCACCTATCATACTTCCCATCCCTCAGTCTGCCTCCCCCCTCGGACTTCCTGCCCTGACAACAACTTCACCCACTGTCTGACAACCGTGTCTCCTAATCGTCCGGACACCTCTTACACACTTCCTTCCACTATGCAATAATGTAATCATCACCCACAGGGGACTGCGACGGTGGAAAACCTGGCACGGAAAAGGAGCTAGCAGCACCAGACAAGTGTTTGTGACTGTGGGAAGGGTTCCAGAAAACCAGTTCCTCAGAGTATGCCGAGGTTCAAATGCCAAAATTTTCCTGGGCGGGGCAGAGGGGGAAGCGACTGAGGTGGAGGTCTGCTGGAGGAGTGCTGATTTCGTGACAGGGTGGACTGCTGGAAGAAGGAAGAATATCTGAATGGGGGACACAAATGGCTAGAAGCATTGTCCGCATCACAAAATCACCTGTTCGCACTGTTTGGCTCAACAGTGCCCTCTACACGAGTCCCAGTTAACTTGAGACATGAACACCTAGGGTGTGTAGCTCTGCGGCGTTCCCCTGCTCCCTAATCAGCAGGTGGTGTCTCACCCCGCCCGGACCCACGGGCCTCTGACCCTGCAGTAGTTGGACTCCCACGTCCACGCACTTTTTTTTTAAACACAAAAAGATGCTATTATTTCTCTGGCTAGTTCTAACCTACACTGACAGTACTAACTGGATTTTGTTGCGTGCCTGATGGACGTTGAGTTATAAAAAAAAAAATGACGTAAAAAAAAAAATAAATGAGCAGGACTGGCTAATTCAATCAAACCCCTATAAATTGTCACACATTCGGCTTGTTTGAGATGGATATGTGTGCACTAAGAGATAGAGATAAACAAAACGGTCACAAGTCTTCCTGCAAATTACTCAACAATATGTACTAGCTGCACTAATAGTGCCAGCTGAAGCCCAGCCACAAGCAAACAAAAAAAAATATATAATAATGCTATTGTAGGCTAAGTAAGCCGTTGGGTTCTCCTAGGACTAATTTCTAGTCTTCACTGAAAGCACACTGCTATCAGATGATTTGAGTTATCAAAAAAAATAACGTAAAAAAAAATAAATCAGCAGGACTGTGCCTAATTCAAATCAAACCCCAATAATGTCCCCACTTAGGGTTTGAGAGGATATGGTGGTCACTAAGAGCTAATAGAAACGTTCCAAGTCTCCCTGCAACTTCCTAACATATGGTAACTAGCTGCACTTACTAGTGCCAGCAAAAGCCAGCCACAAGCAAACAAAAAAAATAAAAATTATAACGCTATTGAGCCCTAAGAAGGGCTGGTGGGTTCGTGTAGACTCCAACTACTGACTACACCAGTAGCTAATATAAAACCCCCCTAACGCTCTCCCTGCAGCAGCGGGGCCAACTCTATCCTAACGGCCATCAGCAGAGGAATGATACGAGCGCGCGCAGAGGGGCTAGTTCTATTCCAGTAGTCCCTGATCAGGCAGCCAAACCACTGCTACGAAGTGTAAGGGTACCCCGTCATGCTGGGGTGGAGTGCGAGTCTCCGGCTTGTGAGTGGCTTGTTTCTGGCCGCCAAAAATCACAACGGCGGGGGAGATGCCATTTTCCGAGCTGGAAATACTCGTCCCGAGCAAACGAAGCAGTTTTGAGTAGCTAATGCTGAACGAGCATCAATCTCGGACGAGGTGTTCGGCTTATCTCTAATCCCAAAGGGCAGAGGTGAGCGAACTATCAACAGAGGAGTCGACACTGTATTCCAGTCCCCCATGCAAATGGAATCGGACACAAGGAGCCAGCCCTGTTGATGGTTTGGGACATAACAGACATTTAAAATACATGGGCTTGCAGTTTATGCATGGCATGGGTTAAAAAAAATGTACTGTCGGGTCAGAGGCAGAAACTATGGAACATAACTCCCATACTAAGCCATCCTATGCACTAGTAAGGAACCTCCCCACTCCCATATAGGGAGTTGGAAGAAAGGGTCGAGTGAGGGACAGACCATAGACCCATAGGTGATCACATGCACCAGTTTGACCAGGGGCCATATGTGTTTCCAACAGGGAAAATCAAATGAGGGTGTGTGGGCCACACATTGAGGAAAAAAAAAAATCACAATTGCGCTTACGCGCCTCTCTAGGAGTGCATGTTGTGCGGGTATTTGTTTAACTAAGTGAACAATAACCAGAGTAAATATACTAGAAATACAGTTAGAGTATAAAAGCACACTATACCATAGCAATCGGTTGTGTGACGAACAGGGCCCCCCAGAAAACTACAGAGGAAGGACACGGGGGACACACACCCAGACAGCAGGGATTACAGATGAGCCCAAAGGGGACTGTCCCTACAAAATGTGGCAAAAGGAGGAAACGGTGGAGATCTGGGTTAGGGTCGTTTGAGGTAAATAAAACGACCATAAATACCCAGCACTTTATAAGGGCTGTGGACCCGGCATGTTAACATGATGGGGCTCCTGTAACTGGACATTCAAAGCCAAGGAACAGCTTATGAACACCAATATATACTTGAGAGGAACCCTTCCAGGAAGGGTCAGCAGGCAAAATTAGTAAACAGAGTGTGACAAAAAATTTATAACTCCTAATTAAATGGATCCTGAACTTCAGGAGAACGTTTATAAACCCAAATACTAATGCATAACACTTTGAAAAAGCATGAAGTCAATAAGAGATGGCGGCTTAGTTATTTCACATCTATTCATAAAGAAGATTGATTAGAATATGCACAGTCAATTTTTCTTCTTAACTGAATTATTTGAGGTTGGTGCTTTCCAGTCGAATTATAAAGCATCATGCTTACAATATCAGGAACTAGATCGATATCAGAAAAATAGCTATGGGCCTGTCAGATTTCACCTTGGATTTTAGATTAACACCTCCAGTTTCCTCAACACATCATGAGACAGAGTTTAAAACAAATCTCAAGAAGGAATGCTAATGCCCCATGGAAAAAAAGCAAAAAAAAAAAGCCTAAATCTACGATCTGTAGCTATCTTTGAATAAAACAGGATTATTGAATACAACAAGTAAATCCTAACAGGAAGTAATGATTATGCTGCTCATACCACATATACATAAGAGTCCTGATACTGCGCACCACACATTGATTGACAGTGAGAGTCCCGATTAATGTGACAGGGGGCCGCAGTGTACCATGGATGATAATGCAGGGGTAGTGTGACATGAATGTAATTCGGGTTGTAGTGTGACATGGATTGCAATGCAGGGTGTGTTGTAGTGTGAAATGAGTAATGTGACGGGTTTGGGTGCAGTGTGAATGGATGTTATTGTGGGGTGCAGGGTGACATGGATGTAATGGGGGGTGCCAGGGTTGGGACATGGATGTCATGCAGGGTGGTGGACAGGATGTAATGTGAGGGTGCAGGGTGAATGGATGTTAATTATGGGGGGTGCAGGGGGTGCAGGGATTGTAATATGGGGGTGCGTGGTGACATGAGTTATGTGGGGTGCAGGGCGCCATGCATGTAATGTGTGGGAGTGCAGGTGTGGACATGGATGTAATACGGGGTGTGCAGTGGGACATGGATCTAATGCAGGTGCAGCATGTTGACATGGATGTAATGCAGGGTGCAGTGTGACATGGATGTAATGTAGGGAAGCAGGGTGACATGGATGGTAATGTGTTTGGGGTGCAGGGTATTGACATGGATTGTACTGAGGGGTGCAGTGTGACATGGATGTAAATGTAGGGAAAGCAGGGTGACATGGAGGTATATGGGGGTGCGGGTGGACAGGGTAATGTGAGGGTGCAGGGGGTGACATGGATGTAATATGGGGGTGCAGGGTGAAAGTATGTTATGGGGGGTGCAGGGCGCCCATGCATGTAATGTGTGGGTGAGGGTGACATGGATGTAATGACGGGGTTGCAGTGTGACATGGATCTAATGCAGGGTGCAGTGTGACATGGATGTAATGGCGGGTTTGCAGTTGTGACATGGAGTAATGTAGGGAAAGCGCGGGACATGGATGTAATGTGTGGGTTGCAGGAAGGGTTTGACAGGATGTAGGAGGGTGCCCAGTGTGACATGGATGTAATGTAGGGAAAGCAGGGTGACATGGAGGTTGTAATATGGGGGTGCCAGGGTTGACATGGATGTAATGCGGGGGTGAAGAGGTGACATGGATGTAATGGGGGGCGCAGGGAGGGTAGACATGGATGTAATGTAAAGTGAGGGTGCAGGGTTGACATGGATGTAATGTGCGGGTGCAGGGTGACATGGAGTTGTAATGGGGTGGCGCAGGGGCGCCAGGGTGGTTGAGGTGACATGGATGTAATGTGAGGGTGCAGGGTGACATGGATGTTATGTAATGAGGGGTGCAGGGTGACATGGAGAAGTAGGGGAAAGAGGGAGGTGACATGGATGTACTGTGAGGGTGCAGGGTGACATGATGTAATGGGGGGGGGAGCAGGGTGACATGGATGTAATGTGAGGGTGAGGGTGGGTTGACCTGGAGTGTAATGTGATTTGCAGTTTCAGTTTGACTGGCTGTACAATGTGGGGTGCAGGGGCGAATGAATGTAATGAAGGGTGACAGGGTTCGGTGACATGATGTCTGTGAGGGGTGCAGTGTGACATGGATGTTTATGTTGGGTGGCAGGGTGACATGATGTTGTAATTGTGGGGGTGCAGGGTGACATGGATTGTAATGCAGGGTGACATGGAGTAATGTGAGAGGGTGCAGGGTGGACAGGGATGTAAATATGAGGGGTGCAGTGGTGACATGTATGTTATGTGGGGTGCCAGGGTGCCATGCATGTAAGGTGTGGGTGAGGTGACATGGATGCTAATACGGGGTTTCAGTGTGACATGGATCTAATGCAGGGTGCAAGTGTTGATGACATGGATGTAAGCAGGGTTGCCTGCAGTGTGACAGGGATGTAATGTAGGGGAAAGCAGGGTGACATGGATGTAATATGGGGGTGCAGGGGGTGGGTACATGGAGGTAATGTGAGGGGCGGGTGGACAGGATGTATGTAATGGGGGGGCGCGGCAGGTGACATGGCTGTAATGTGAGGGTGCAGGGGGTGACATGGATGTAATGTGAGGGGAGCAGGGTGGACATGGATGTATAATGTAGGAAAGCAGGGGTGACATGGATGTAATGTGAGGGTTTGCAGGGTGACATGGATGTAATGGGGGGGCGAAGGGTGACATGGATTGTAATGTGAGGGTGCAGGGTGACAGTGGAGGGTAATGTGATTGCAGTTTGCCATGGCTGGAATGTGGGAGCAGGGCGACATGAATGTAATGTGGGGTTGCAGGGTGACATGGATGTAAGGGGGGCGCAGGGGTGACATGGATGTAATGGAGGGTGAAGTGTGGTTGACATGGGAGTAATGTGGGGTGCAGGGTTAAACATGGCGTTGTTAATGTGGTGGTGCAGCGCGACATGAATGTATAAGTGGGTTGGCAGTGTGACATGTATGTGATTGTGGGGGTGGCAGTGTGACATGGGTGTATGTGAGGGTGCAGGTTACATGATGAATGTGAGGAGGTTCAGCATACATAGATCTTTTGGGGGTGCCGTGTGACATAATTGTAAGGTGAGGCTCAGGGGCAATGAAGTATTGCAGGGGGCCGAGTGACATGAATGTAATGTGAGGGTGCAGGGTGGTGAGGTGACATGAATGTAATGTGGGGGTTGTGCAGGGTGACATGGAGTAATGTGGGGGTGCAGGGTGACATGGATGTTTAATGTGGGGGTGCAGGGTGACATGCTGCAATATGGGGCAGGGGACATGTGCTGTAATGTGGGTGCAGGGGGCGACATGAATGTAATGTGGTGGTGCTGTTGGAGATGCAGTAATGTGGGGCAGTTGTGGACAGGATGTAATGTGGGGGTGCAGTGGAGATGGATTGAATGTGGGGTCCCAGGGTGCCAGGTGAAAGGAATGTAATGTGGGGGCTGCAGTGTAGTGTGAAACGGGGGTACTTTGAGGGTCTTCAGGTGTGACATGGATTGTAATGTGGGGTGCAGTGTTGTGACATAGCTGTTATGCATGGGGGGTGCAGTGTGACATGGAGTATGTGGGGTTTCAGGATGACATAACTCTTATGTGGGGTGCAGTGCTGACATAGATGTAAACCGTGTGAAATGGATGTAATTGTGGATGCAGGGCGTGATATGGATGGTAATGTGGGGTCAGGGTGGACAAAGCTGTGTGTAATGTTGGGGTGCAGGTGAAAATAGATGTAATGTGGGTTCCAGGGGGCCAGATGTAATGTGGGGCGTTCAGTGTGCATGAATGTAATGTGGGGTGCAGAATCTGTGTGGACATGGAGGGAACAATGCGGAGCAGGCACCCCCCATTTGAGAAACACTTCCACATGAGTCAAGTCGATGGGGCTTTCTCCTATTGGCCACTGGGTCAACATGTGACTACTTGGGGGGCAAAGCCACATTGACTTGAGGGCCAATCACAGTGAAATACCTGGGGATTTTAATTTGTAGGATTCTGGGTGGTAGTAATTTTGTAGGTCAATTTATGCTGTCAGGTTCCCTTTAAGCACACTATCTAGCTACAATCCTCTGATATACTAATCAGACATCAAAACATTACATGTGTTTATATATTAGGGGGAGCGGTTTCCTAACATGTTAGTCACACACAGTTTTTATATGAGAAACAAACAGGAAGAAAATCGTTAAAGAGAACCCGTCATGCAAAATAACCCCCCTACTCTAAACTAAATATATTTCATAAACTGCCATTAGAGAGCACTTTGCTCTATCCCTTTCATGTCCCCTTCACCTGGCTTCCAATGAAGCTGTCCACTCTATTCATGAGTGGAGGCACAGCCACACCCAGTGCGACTGACAGCCTGGTTAATGATGTGAGGATGTATATAATGATGTGCTTCCTGGTTGCTGGTGGCCACGCCCTGAAGCCGTTGTGTGCAATGTGGTTGTGTGTTAGGAGAGATACAGCAGCTCCAGGCAGCCATGTTACAGCAGAACATGTCAGGCACTGTGTTTAGCTCATTCTGTGTCTCTCACCGTTATTAGGAGGATGCAGCATGTCAGGAGATGCGCAACACACATTAGCATGCTGTACTAGACTACACACAGACATGAGCAGGGGGAGGAGAGAGGGGAGGGGTAAACAGGGGGTGACATCACTGCCTCTGACAGTGACCAGCCTCATTTAAATAATAAAGAATAGATGATTTTACAATGAATAATGTATGAAATAACTAGATAAAGGCTGGGATGGGATCCTTTGTGAGCGGCTCCAACAGGTAGACGTGACAGGACTAGGGACACAGACCTGATGACAGGGGTCCTTTAAGCTCTGCACTAAAGAATTCTGGCATCCAAAAGTTTCAAAACCAGGGCAGGATTTTAAAAGGTTTCATATAATAAAAGCCCCCCTTAAAGAGAAAGAAATGTAAATTATGTGTTATGGTAATTTGCACCAATGACTCTATGTATCTGCCTGATAGGGTTTGTCCACTTTTTCTGCTACCATTTACTGTAGTACTCGTAGGATTTTTTTTTAAAGTCTCACATAAAAAATGTGGTTTTAAAATAAATTAGTTAAATAAATTAAAAATCCAAAGTGTGCCATTGGAAAAAAAACGAGTTTATCCACAATAGTTCCCCATACCACCCTGTTAAACTAAAAATATGCAACAAACAAGAGTTTCTAAACAGGTAAGCACATATCATATTCATCTGGATGCCCATGGTCTCATTAGTTCCATTTAATCACATTAGTGATTCATCATCTATACTGCTCGAAATCCTCATAATCATTACTGGTAGTACCGCGGGCATGAAGATGTTTTTGGAAGACAAACTAGGAGACTTAACCGTATTGTAACGTGTCTTTTAATGAGAGAAAACTTCTTCATCTGTTTTGTCAACGGTTTTGGGCTGTCCGAAGTCTTTTTTGTTCTACCCCACCCAGAGAACGGCCCACATAGCTACTGCGTGGCAGGCACGCCCATTTTTTGAAGCATCTATATGAAAAACAATTAAAAAAACCAGCCACTTCTAATAGTACGAAAGTGTGAGGTTTTAGGGTTAGGGTCATGTTCAAGGTTTTCCGGTTGGGTTCAGCCTTGGTGTGAGCATAGGGAAGATTTCTTCATCTGTAACCTAGAGAGGAAATAGTTTCAAGATGCAAAGGGGAATAAATAAGACGAGAGGAAGGTCAAGCCACAAACTCCACTAACTATTTCCCAGTGTCCTGACCACGTCTGATACATAAGAGCATATATCCATCATATCTGCCTGTCTCCATCTTCTGATTGTCAGCCTGGCTCTGTTAACTGCGTGTCAAGCTCTTCCACGGGAATGGTAATGAGATGCTATAATATAGATATCGCCAGCACTTATCCAAAAAAAACAGTGTTAATATGGGACTTTACAAACCACTTCAACTTTTTTATATCATTTTAAAACCCCCTACAGGACTCACCTTTTTGCCATTTAGTTTATTTTACTTCCCCACCTGCAAAAGCCATAAACTTTTTTTTTTTTTCCCGTTATCAATACTACATGAGAGATCTTGTATCTATGGGGCAAATTGTACTTTAAATAGTAATTTATTAGCAAGGTTTGGAAAAAATTCCAATGAAATGAAATGATATCAAATCAGTTGGGGCAATTTTTATCTGGATTTTGTTTTTACGGTTTCCAATGTACAGTCCAAATGACAAGATATCATTATTCTTTTGGGTCTGTATGTTTATGAGGTCGATACCCAAATTGGTAACTGCATTAGGTTAATACACATTGGGAACATTGGGAAGATTTACCTTACCCGGTCCATGTGCTGATCCGCGGCGCGTTCTTGCGCTGGATTTGGTTCCAGCGGGATTTATTTAAGGCAGTTCCTCCGTACGTCCCACCAGGTGGCACTGCTGCGCTGAAAAGATACGAACGGCACTCAAGGTCAACGCGTCCCTATTCCTTAGTGAAGGTAAGTGGCAAGCTCCGCTACAAAATTTGTGTTTTTTAAATGCGGCGTTTTTTTTCCGAATTCGTCGGGTTTTCGTTCGGCCACACCCCCGATTTCCGTCGCGTGTCCAGTGCTGATTGCGCCACAATCCGATCCGCGTGACCCAAAATCACGGGGGCCAATCATGGGAAATCGGCGCAAATCGGAACTATATTCGGGTAACCACCGGTCGGGAAAACCGCAAATCGGGGGGCCCTTAGTAAATTGACCCCCCATATTCACACTATTGCTCAGCTGGATTTTTTTTCTGTTTACTTACACCCTTCTATTCCCTAAATGGAATGTTTATTTATTGATCTCTATGTTTGATGGCCTGAGCTCAGGGTGTCTTTCCTCTTTCTCGGACTCGAACTAACTAATCTGACAGTCAGGGTGACCTAAACTTTATGCCGCACTGAGGCAATAATAATAATCTTTATATCATAAGGGCCACCATCATTTTCCAGTAAGCGCTTACAAATCCTCAAAGGACATATACAAATAATATATTACATAACCAAAGTCAGAAACAGTCATCCTGTAACAATAGGAAAAAGAGAGCCTAATGGCTCCCCCGCTTTGCCCCCACAAGGTTATTGTTTTTAAATATATCAGGTTATTTTTTTTAGTAAGAGTGGGGTTCTCCATGCAGATTTCACATTCCTAATATTGAATGAAAAGAGACACGATTTGAAGTGTTTTTGTAGTAAGAGGACTGAGCCCCTTGAATGCCTGCCCCGATTTGCTGCCGGTTGTGCTGCCTGAAGCAAGAGGCTCAACCCTCTCATGGCTGGTGCACACAACCCCCCGGCTGAAAGTTAATAGAGTAATTAGCTGAGTGTTTCAGGTCGGTCATTCCTCAATATCTAATCTAGGTTAGTTACTGTCCCTTGGTTGTAGGTATACAACAGTTTTGCCCATCTGATTAGTAGAGATCCAACAAATAGGTTCTTGTTGCTAGAAAGAAATTCCACCAGAGTGACCCTCATAATAGAGATGCCAGACTTGGAGTGGATGTAGTTAATAGGTCCTTTTTTAAAACCAAGAAGGAACCAAGATGACCAGAAAAAAAGTTTAGTAAGCAATCTTCCGATTGGGAATGGTAATTAATTTCCAAGTTGCTTTTTGGGATGATTGTAAATTTGATTTATGAGTCCTTTTCCCTCCATGGACTCAGCTGCAAGTTTTTTTACATCCTATGAGAATAGGGTGAGCAAGATGGTCAGAGCATTGAAGCAGTAGCATTAATTACCAGTCAAAAAATACATTGCATTAGGTCTGGGCATTGTTTGATAATCTGGCAGATTAATAAATTACCCAGTAAAAACATAATGGGTGCGTCCAGATAGTTAGGTGACATGAAAAATGATATATGTAGATGATATTGTTTCGACCATACTAAGAAGTGACATAGCTGAGGCATGTGGGGGATTAAACAAATTTAGCGCATTGAGCCTTGTATAAGACTGTCAAAGACACAACATTTACCGGAAATGTATTGTATATTATATTTTATGGAATAAGGCCAAACAAAGTTATCAAGTACAACATGCGGTCCCCTATAAGGACAGACCGACTTTACAGACACCCATAGTTCAGACGACCCACTCTGCCCCATGTGGCTCTGGTGAAGCTCTCTGGATGCTTTACTATAGGCCAAGACTGACAATGATCAGCTGTAAGATGTCGTAATGAAGCCTGTTATTGATAATTTTTGGTCCAATTACACGACAAAAAAAAATTTTAAACTCCAATTGTCACTGGGGGCAACAAGAAAAAAAATTGTATTAAAACTCCATTATAAATATACAGTTTCGACTTTACATACAAATTCACTAAGAAACCAACCTCCATGACCCATCTGTATGTAACCCGGGCTCCTGTATATGTGAAATAATTACACACTTTTGTCCTATTCTATATTCTATATTGTACCGATCAGAAGTAAAGTCATGCTGAATTTTGATGGGGCTATATAAGGACGTAGTCCTTATTACTATTGGTATAAACGCAGGTTACGTTGTTGTGAAGGCCACAGAGGTTTGTTAGAGAACATTAATGAACAACTGCATCATAAAACCAAGAGAATACCCGTGACAGCTCAGGGATAAGTTGTTGGATAAGAATATTGCAAGAAGCCAGGCCGTCCAGGGTTACTCTGGAGGAGCTTGCCGAGATCTTTTGTTCTGTGGAGAATACTCTCCACAGGACAACTAATTGGTCCCGTGCTCCAACAAATCTCAACTTTATGGAAGAGTTGGTAAAGAAAGAGTCCATTTTTAAAGCAAACCATATGTAGTTGTTTTGGAAATGCTATGGAAAGCAAACAGCTACAAGTAAAAAGTGATCGGTCAAGAGGAAACATTTGTAACTTTTCGGTCCTAAATGATAAATATTATGTGTGAGAGTCCCAGTTTGTAGACAAAGTGGGCACAACTAAAAAAAAAAGGCCCTAACTACCACCACGTTACACCCTCGACCCGTGACGTAAGTGCACGTCACGGGTCGGCCGCGAGTGCATGGAGAGGTCCCCTCAGTGCTAAGCCTGCCCGTAGCCATAAGTCTTTGCTGCATATTGCTACTCCGCCGATCGCGACGACAAGCTGTACGGCGACTTCAAAAAAATCCTTTTCAAGGATCGCCGCTCCCTGACGTCATTGGAAGCGTGCGAGCCGTCGCCTGGTAGCTCCGGGTCTACTAAGAACCCGAGTCTACTCGGTTTAAACCCAGCATTACAATGTGCTATCAGCACATTGGTAATGGTATGAGGAGTAAATATCCCCTATACTGGCCATACAGTAGTATGGCATATATGATAGGTCGTACAGACAACCTAGGGTTAAAGTACCCTAGGGAGTCTGAAAAATAGAACATAACAAAAAAGTAAAAAAAAAATTATAATAAAAAACCCTAAAACTAAATCATCCCTCTTTCCCTAGACACTGATATAAATATAAAAAACAGTGACAAATCGATAAACAATCAGGTATCGCAAGCGTCCGAAAATGAGCCGATCTATCAACAAAATGATAACGGTTTTTCAACTGCTTTTAATCCGTAACGAAAATCGCGCCCCAAAGTCGAAAATTGCACCTTTTTTCTGTCATTTAAAAAAAATAGAAAATTCTATAAAAAGTGATCACAAAGGTCGTACGAGTGCCTAAAAATGGATAACCGATAGCGCCAGAAGATTGGCAAATCCCCAAAAATTTTTGTTAGGAGGTTTTTAATTTTTATAATGTATGATAAATTATAAACCTATACAAATTTGGTATACCCCGTGACGTAACCGACCCAAAGAATAAAGTAGACCTGTCATTTGGGGGTTCACAGTGAAATCCGTAAGATCCACAGCCCACAAGGAAACGCACAAATGTTTTTTTTTACCAGTTTCACTGCAATTTGGAATTTTTTCCCCCCGCTTCCCAGTCCAACAAAGGGATGGAATAATAAATACCATCTCTAGAAGGTAGTAATTTGTTATGCAGAAACAAGCGGGTACAAACAGCTCGTCGGACATGGACAAAATAAAAAACGTTCTGGATTTTTGATCATTTTGAGTGATAAAATGAAAAAACAAAGAAGGGCCAGGTCCTGAAAGGTTAAATAACACGATTTTTTTTTAAAACTTTTACCTTAGTACAATAAAACACGTAGATAGATAGATGAAGAAGATATTGAATAGATATTAGATAGATGGTCTTATACAGTGCATCCTCACTTACAACCCCCTTTTTTGTTTTTTTTCATTTCCATTTTTCACTCCATGGGGCGGCTGGTGGTGATCCGGATCCCCGATCCTGAGAAGGAGACCTACAAAGACTTGCAGTGAAGGAAGACTTACTGGCTGCAGCTTCCCAGCGACCCCTCAAGCCTGCACTGCCCTAAGCGTGACACCGTGAGTGTCCCGTTCACTGCTATTGTGAGCACAGGGCCCCGTACCATCCCATGGACTCGTGTCCTGAGTGCAGGAGAGAGGAGGAAATACCCGTCGCGGGCCTCTCACGGTGGCAGTGTGGCGGGTCTCACTGGTCGTCCATGGCAGATGAGCAGCCAGAAAGGAAAGTGAGGTGAACTGTAATTCCACAAGGAGTGACCCTCAATCTGACTCCGTTCCAAATGGGGTGATGATCAGCACCCGGTATAGTTGGAGGGCTGAAAGGGCGATAGGCAAGCGTCTATTTATTGTGGTCTGGACCATCATGAATGATGGGTCCTATGAATCCACAGCTGGGAGAAGCAGCGCACCCCCGGATGGGACGGCGGTCGTCCTTGCCCTGAATGTCAGCGACCGTGATACGCTGAACAAACTTTTGCAGTTCCTCTGCCACCGATTGTCCACAGCCAGCTGCTGTTTTTCCTACCAGGATCCGACCTGGACGCGGATCCCCAATTGTGTTGTAGAAAAGTGAGTACACCTGATCGCTGAAGGCCAACTCACTGCACACTATGAAATATGATTATCTTGTGCTATTTTCTCCCAGTTGGGCTGTGCCCATTACCCCTGCATTGTGCCAGAAACTTCTCCTGGAACTAGCTATGTTACATATAAAATAATTTTTGTTAATCACCATTCTATTCGTATAGCTAGAGCAGTTATTAAATATCGCTGGGCAACGCAATGAGCTAACAGCTAGTCTAAGATAAAAGGGAATTATGTGGATGTCAAGCCATTGAACCGGGTCGCGGACCGCCCGCCGTGTATTCACGCGGCGGTGGCGTCCACGCGCATGAGGAGGGCTAACGGGCTGAGCCCTATAATAGCGGTAAGTCTTTGCTGCATATTGCAGCAAAGGCTTACCCGGTGTAAAACCGGCAATCGGTGCTAGCACGAGACGGGTTGTTTTTACAGCGGGGCTGCCGGCAACGCTGCCCGGCAGCTCAAACAGATAGAGGCGAATGGGCGCCGCCATCTACCGGGATCGCGCTCCCCGTGACGTCATCGGGGGGCGGCGATCCGTCTCCATGGTAGCCTCGGGTCTTCCGAAGACCCGAGGCTATTCGTTTACCCCTCATTACAATTGTGTGATAGACCATTGTAATGAATGAGGAAGGAAAATCCCATATTACTGCCATACTGACGTATGCATATATGATAGGAGAGATAAGAAAAAAGAGGGGAAAGGAAAAGGGAGGATAAGAGGGACAGGGAAGGCAGGGAGGGAGGGAAGGGGACGGCGGGACTCCCAGGGAAGCGGAGGGGGCGGGAGGAGGGACATGGAAAGGGGGGGAGGGGGAGGGACATAGGGATGTAGAAGCAGGGATAGGGGAAGGATCGGGATGGGGAGGCGTCTGAAAAATAGTATAAATAAAAAAAAAAAAGTTTAAAAAAAAAAAATTATAATAAAAAAACCTAAATGTTCAAATCACCCCCTTTCCCTAGAACTGAAATAAATATAATAACAGTCAAAAATCATTAAACAAATCAGGTATCGACGCGTCCGAAAATGCCCGATCTATCCAAAATATGATAACGGTTTTTCAAGAGTTTAACCCCTTGTAACGGAAATAGCGCCCAACCAAAAGTCGAAAATGGCACTTTTTTGCCATTTTGAAAAAAATCTAAAAAAATCTATAAAAAGTGATCAAAAGGTCGCGTTCGTACAGTCCTAACAATGATAAAATTGAAAATATTATTCAAATTCGCAAAAAATGACACCGACAGGCTCCGCTACACCAAGTATAAAAAGTATTAGCGCCAGAAGTTGGCAAAATCAAAAAAAAAGTTTTTGTCCAGGCGGTTTAATTGTTGTAAATGTATGGAAAAACATTATAAAACCTATAAAATTTGGTACGCCTTAATCGACAACCCAAAGAAAATAAAGTAGGAATGTATTTGGGGGCGCTCCTCAGTGAAAGCTTAAGATCCCAGCCCCACAAGAAAATGGCCGCAATGTGTTTTTTCACCATTTTCATTGCATTGCGAATTTTTTTCCGCTTCCAGAAACATGGACATGGAATGGACTATTTAATACAATCATTATGAAGTGCATTTGTTACGGCAGAAAACAAGCCATTCACACAGCTCTGTAAGTGTAAAATAAAAACGTTAAAGATTTTGAAGGTGGGGAGTGAAAAATGGAACTGAAAAAAAAACAGGAAAGGGCCCCGGCCCTTAACCGGTCGGTTAGCAAAAGAAGGGTGGACAATTAGTTATACAGGGCAGTCCCAGGTTACATACAAGATGGGTCTGTAGGTTTGTTCTTAAGTTGAGTTGTAGTAAGTCGGAAGTGTATATTTTATTCATTGTACCCCAGCCAGAACTTTTTTGTCTCTGTGACAATTGGATTTAACAATGTCGGGTGTCATAAGAATCAATATTAACACTAAAGCTTCATACAGACGCCTTGATAACTGTTACAACTGTTATGTAGCCTAGGACTGAAAGTAAAATAAATTACCAAATATCCCGTGGTCCTGGGTGGTAAACGAGCGGCGAGGAGGGAAGGAGAGTGGTGCCTCCCCCACTTTTCTTACTCCGATTTAAACCTCATCCCCTCCCCTGTATCCCTTCTTTCAGTTGCGCATACTCTCACCCTCCACACACCCTTTCCCTACATCCGAACCATTTGGCCGCCCCCTGTCCTCCCGCCTATCCGTCATTACTTTTCCCATCTCCTCCCCCTAACATCCTCACCTCCCGATGGCTGTATATCATCCTGAAAATGAAAACCTTCCTCCTTAAAGTATAGGGACCCCGCATCTGTACATCTGTTATGTGAACCGCATGGCGATATAGTGAAAAAGTGCAGTGACCAGGTTGCGTCTTAAGCTGACACCAATGGAATTATTAGATTGTCGTGGGCATTATTGTCCTCTTCTGCCATATTCATACACTTCAAGATGATATCATCCATGACTCATTTCTCTCGTCCGAAAGGTTTGTTGCTTAATTCAACATTAGAAGGTCCAGGCCCCGTCTCTGCGACTAGTTTTTTTTAATCTTTCTTTTTTTTTACTGGGTAGTTAGTGTCAAGCATACCTAATCCCTGCTGAGTCTGCAAATTTTCGGCCATCTCGCTGTTGCTCTGTCCACTTGATGCACACTGGTAGTTGTAACTAATCGTCTTGGGTGTTTATAATTCAGGACTTATTGGTCTCTAATTGACCTTTTGCTGCGCCATTGCAGTGCATTCTTCCCTGTGCACCAATATTCTGAGATTACCACCAACATTGACAACGAGTAGTGATACAAGTGAACTCTCGGTAAATACTAGTCTAACGTTAAAAATACTTATCCTCATTCTTTACAAATTCAAAAAATGTTATTTGAAAAACAAAACAGTACGCATCGTCATCCATCGCTTTGCTCACATACTCTTCTATAATCAGTCCACCTATCTAACCGAATTCCTTTATACACCACCATCCTCAATTCTATGAAATGCGGGTTCTGTATGCATACAAACCTCAGATATTCACAACGTTTTTTTATATCTAGAAAATGTGCGTCTTTTCTGAGCCTAAAAGATAACAGGGTAATCCAACCTGACAATGGTTTTTCCCCTCTGTGACTAGTTTGTGATTTTGAATCCGACTACCCGGCCCTCCAATAAAGCTGGAGGGTGATGGAGTATGGCATCCATCGTCACATAACTAACTGATCCTTCAGCCCAATCTGCCTTCAGCCCTCTTACCTTTCCATTCTTATTAAAATAACTAATGCCCCCCCATGCACTACTTCTATTGATCACTTAACACCTGGCTCTTCCTTCCTTCCTATGACTATCCCCTCTACATCATGGGTAACCATTAAACATCCCCATTGATATTGACCTACACATTCTGTTACCTCTAAAACTCCTCTCCATCCACAAGCCACTCACACAAAAGGATACATACAAGCCAGAACTTAACTTAAAACCCAACCTCGATTCCATCCAACATCAACAACTGCTCGCCTACATTACTTATCAATCGGAACCACATCTACTCGCCTCACCGCCCCTGGCAGTTTCACGAGCTATTACACGGCAACGATGGAATCTAAACTATACCTATTGAAGATTTGCAAACTCTCAGAGACTCTTCTACATCTATCCCTGAATATCCTAATTTTAAAGAGGTATAAAATGCTTCTTTTAAACACCATTATCCCTTCAGCCCTTAACTTTTGTAGTTCCCTCGCTCTCACTAAAACTAAACAACCCAACAGGCAAACCTGGCACCCAACCTCACAAATAATTAATATATAATTATAAAAACAATAATTCACCTTTTAACATAAGCGCAAAACAATTACACCGCGACTGTTACACAGAGCTTGCCAAATCAGTCTATGTTCCCCATGCGTGCTCAGCAATCTAATCAACTAACCGGTATGTTTTTGGAGTGTGGGAGGAAACCACACAAAACACAGAGAGAACATCAAAGTTTGCAGCTGTTGACCTTTGGTACTTGAAGACAGGTCCCAAGTTCTGTTGCATGATGCAAGAATGCTAAGCCAGAGACCACAAACATTGAGGCAAAGTTCAAGTAGTGCGAACGGCAATTGTACGAAATCCCCACTCCGAGGAAGGACCTTCTTGTCTTACAAAGCAAACTGGTCGCAGTAAAAGAAAAACAAAAAACACAAGTCTTACCTAAACAAAGGACTCCATTACTTATATTTTTCTATCTCCCAAACCCAGACAAAAGGATTTGTCACCTTTAAACTCCCTATCCATCTCCATCACCCCCAGCACCTTTTCTTCTCTACTGAGGAACTTCTCATATTTCAAAAACAAAAGAGGGACAGAAAGCTTCAAACCTTCAGTCGTTAAACCCACCCAGGATATCCAAGCCTTTCAAGTTTAATGTACAGTTCTTTTCCCTTTATGAGCTGTCAAGTCATTCACACTATTGTGCTTTGATCAATCATCCCATCTCATCAATCCAAAAGATGGTCTTCTGGCAGTCAGGACTTCAGCAAGCGGGGTGAGCACTGCCACACTGCTCTACAATGATTAGTTATCAGAGCACGCTGGTTCAAGTTTTGCATAAAGTAAAGGATGGTAAAAAAAAGTATTTAAAAAACCCACAAATACACACAAAAAAAAACCATATTTGGTATTGAAGTGTCCGTAACGATCTTGATAATTAAACAGAATCATTATTAGACCCGTGGGTGAAGCGCCACAACCCACAATACAAAACAACCGAAGTCAGTGACACCTTAAAAAAATGCTCTTAAAAAGTGGAAATGAAAAAAAGTGTTTCGAAACTCTAAATAAGACCACCTATAAAAAAGAACAGACAAAAAATAAGCCATTTATCAGATTTTGTCTGCTAAAAAATGTAAATCCAAGTTACGCATCTAAAAAAATGGTGATGCTAAAATTAAAAAGATTTCTGCCAAATTAGGTTTCAACCGTAAAATGGAAACCACTTTCCCACCCCAAGAATGATCTGAAAACAAAAAGTACATTTTTCTTAATAACCCCACTTAAAACATGCTGAGTAAAAAAAGTGATTTAAAAAATGTTCAAGCTCCAGAAAATAAGAACACAAAAAAGAACAATGCTTCCTCGCAAAACCAAAAAAATAAGCCCTTAACCGGATTGTCGACCGAAAAATAAAAAAAGTATGCATTAAAAGATGGTGATGCTAACATAACGCTTGTCTCCAAATTATTTTTATTGTGAAAAAATTTTAAAAACTCTATAAAAATGAAGATTTCCTGCGGTATCTCTGTAATTGTGGCGGAACAAAAAAGAGCGAATAAAATCAATCAATTACCTATAGAGGCCCTAAAATTAGTACCGAAAAGTGCATATAATGTGGCAAAAAAAATAAGCCCCCATGTATCCACATTAAGAATGAAAAAAAAATTATAGCCTGTACAATTGACAATGCAAATTTCTCGGATGGTTACTCTTCCATCCTAGTGCCCAGCCGTGTGCGCAACAGCAGTTACCACACATATGAACTTATCAACATATCAAATTTTGAACTTTGAAAATAAGACTTCAATATATTTCACGAATATCATCCAAATTTTAAACTAATTTGAAGTACAATGGGGCAGATGTACTACCGGTTACTGTCGCGATTCTACAGTGCGTTGTCCCTGACTAGAGATTCGAGTCCGCCGTGATTCACACAGCTCGTGCGCCCTAGTTCCTGCATCCGTCGGTTCTGTCCCGCGGTCCGTAGGGAGTTCCCTTCTTCTTCCGGGTGGATGTAAGTGTGTGTCTTGCAACATAATTTAAATGTTAAATCCTGCGCGTTGTCTGATCCGTCGAGTTGTCCGACGGCCCAGCACCCGATTCGGTTTGTGTGCAAGCCTAGCACGAGGTGCCAAAATCCAATCGTGTGCGCCAAAACCCCGTGGCAACTCGGCCCGCTGTTTAAATGGAAAATCGTCGGGAAAACACCGATGGAACAATGCGCCGAGGACCCTTAGTAAATGATCCCCAATATGTACGAGAAACCAACTCAAAATCCACTATGAAAAATGTTAAAGGGTTCCAAAGCTATAACACTTATAGTGACACTGCGCAGGTTTGCACTGGGGGATGCCTCCTTGAGGCCCAAATAATTCCCCGCTGAAAGGGTTTATTAAACTCGTAGATAATGATAATAAAAATGAAAAGCCACAAGGCTCACCTGTTACCCCACAAAGGGAGCATGTGATGTCTAACTACCTTACAACACCGGCACACTCACACACACTAACCATGTCTGTCCACCACCATTCATTAGCTCTCCATCCCCCAATACTAGAGCAGAAGTGGGAGTTTGGCCCATCGCACACACAAAAGCTCTTGTCCGAAACGACCTATTCATGGCTATACCAGTTGGCTTTTTGTAAAATGCTCCATTGAGGCTCTGGTGGAGAAAAAAAACAGATTAAAAAGATGGGCAGTTTGGCTATCCCACAGTATGAAGTTTCCAGGATTTTTAACATTCCGGCCAATTCCTGGGAACTTTTTTTTCCCCCCCCAACTTTAAATGTTGTAATTCTGCATTCCATAACTTCAGCTGAAAATTTTTATTTTCCATATTGCTGGAACAAACTTTGAAAATTTAAGTTGTATACTGGAACTTGGACTTTGAATTTTGACAAGCCAGCGTGGGCGAGCAGAGCGATGTGTGGGGTGTGCATAATAGCAGCCCGGTGCATCTTTCTAGATTGATGTCGGCATGTCGAGACTATAGAAGGACAGCACCTGGTCACGATGAAGAGTGCGTGAGAATTTATAGCCGTGTTTTGTTTTTTTTAGTGGTTGATTTCCCCTAACATTTAGTACAAACAAACTCAACTCCAGATGTCAGGGAAGATCATCAAATGATCCAATGTGCTCCTAAAGGAACATGCAGGCAGGTCCGCTGTTTGGCTTACAAAAAGATTTACAAATATTAAAACCAAGTGGTAGATTTTTGGGGTATGTGAACCCACTGGGACCACCACGGATGATTTCAAACAAGCCAAAACACCGGCGGGCCGGAATCTAAGTGGCACCCGTTCTCACCCGAGCTCGCCACAAAGCAGGTTGGTCTTGCGCGGCAGGGAACCCACTGTCATTTCACAGGTGCGAGTGTCTGTGATGGCAGCCAATGTGTTCCAAGGTACAGAAACAGCAGGGGCAGGGCCATCTCATAGTCGGGGACAGGCAGATGTCAAAGGGCAGGCACGCAATGATGCGAGTGTAAGGGCGGAGGCAAGAGATCAGGGCTGGAGAGCGGAGGTCCGGGCGTCACAAAAGAATTGAAACACAGGCACGAGGCTCAGGAGGAAACTGATTTACTCATCGGGTAATAGCACAAAGGGTTTACCACCCATGATCCCAAGAAGCCGTGTGCAAGCATTCATATTGTAATGGGAGGGAGTATCAGAACACCGCTAACTACCCACAGACCCAGGTGCCCGTCCCTCTAAACTTTGAGCTCAAACAAGGAAGACTCATTCAGAAAGCAACAAAGATGCCAATGATTCCTTCTGGATGAACATTGCAGAGAATCTACATCTGAGGTGGGAGAGTCTGTCCCATAGGTCAACAATCAGTCATAAAGTGCACAAATTGCCCTTTATGAAGGAGTGGCAAAAGAAAGAAAAACAAGCCTAGTTTTGAGCTATCCAGAAATCGTCTTTGTTTACGTTTACGCACAAGCAACCTGAGGAGACACCAAAACAGTGGAGAAGGTTTACTCCCTCTGGTCAGATAAAAACCAATATCCAACTTTTGGCCATAGCCAAACCCTGCGGGAGCATTTACACTTAAACCCGGGTCCAGTCGCGATTACTCTGACGAGGATTTGGAGTTCTGCCAGCATTCTCTATGTCGTGCCGCCCGATGTCTAGTATGTGTCGCTGCTGAGCCGAGTCTGCCGGTAGTCACATGCTTCTTCCTGGTGCATGTGAGTGCTTGATCTTGCAACACTATTCGTCGGTCCATCGACTGATGAATACTGCCTGATTCTTCGGCTTGTCAAACACATTTCTGCATTGAACCCCTAAAATAGCACAGTTAATAACAGTATAAGGTCACTGGATAATTGGTGCTACATACAGGAACCATTTATTATAATGTGTTTCCTGTGTGTATTTTGAAACCAGGTACAATACGCACAAGGGTTTAAATACAAATTACACCAAGACACATATGTGTAACATAAAACTTTGGGCCTAACGCTGCTTATCTCTAGTTTTATAGTCAGCTAGTGCAGACATATTATTTCTGCTCTGAAATTGTTGTTACAAACCCAACAATGGGCTATGGAATGCTAGCTTGATCAAATTTCAAGTCAACGTTACAGTAATAAAAATAAAATTTCAAGTATAATATTCCAGCAATATGGAAAGGAAAAATGCCAGAGGTCATACATGAAAGGTGTCAGATGTTAAGGACTCAGCACAGCGGCCGCAATTTGACTCAACCAAGAGTCACTGGATTCTCCCCGCGGAGAAATATGCAGAGACACAAAAATATGGTGTTTAGCAGGTGCCTCTCACCCACCCCCTCTCTTCCCAGGCTCCTTTTGACAGGAAGTGCAAGAGTGATAGACGGGACCAAAGTGAAATGGAGGTATGTGAAGGATAAATTGTGGAGTCTGTACCATAGCTCCAACCGTCCCGATTGTTTGACGGGACTTCTCGGCGTTATTTCGTACTTGCCCGCGCGTCACGCTAGGAGCCTATGAGATTTAGGCACTGGTATTCTCCTCCCAGGTCCCCGCTGGTCCACGGGCGGCTGTGTCGCGCATAGTGAAATACTTTGAACGTCGAACTCACAGTACAGAGAGGCTCTCTACAAGACATCGGAGGGAATCCTTGGTACAGAGTAAGTGTCGGGCACGTTAGCCGAGAGAGAGCAGGGACCACACGTATCAGCTTCAGTCAGCATCTGTCCATATTATGGTCAGGATGCATCTCTAGGGTTCCCAGAGTAGACCATCGGGAGGCATCTTCTTCGAGGAAGTGTCGGCTCAGCGAGCGCAGGGACCCACGTCATGCAGCGTCGGATCAGTATCTGATCCATATATGGTCACTGCATTCCGAGGGTTCACCAGAGCAGGACATCGGGCAGGGAAATCTTTTTCAGAGAAGTGCGTCGATCGAGCACGATCGTCAGCGTCAGATCACACATCTGTCCTATATGGATCTCACAGGCAGCTTCCTCCAGACAGACAAGCTCTTTAAGAATAAAATTAAATAAAGTGTTTGCCGGGCTGAGGATGTGAACGTGATGGACCCTCGCACCAGAGACAGGAGCTTAACATAACTGTAGCTATAAAGCCCAGTGATACAGAGCTGCAGGTTTCTGGTTGTAACTAAGATGTTTATCGCAGCCCAAATGTTACGATTGTGATACAGATCAATGCACGATATATAGAGAGGGATCCTTCTCACAGATTATTCTGTAATGATGTGAGACTATATATATTTTATAAATTTTATTATTTCTTATATATGGAGATGGTTATAATGTGGTAAAAATAATCAATAATCATCTATTACAAAATAATAAATCCCTAACTAAATTATAATCAATAATCTTAGTACCTCCCTATAATACATAGAGTAATAGGTCTCATAATTTAAAGTTCGAGAAATTCTCCTCTTACCATATGATCAATCAAGCATGTAGATGGTCATAGTCTCCGATTGAGTTAGCCCACAGATGTCTGCGTATTCTGTTAATATGAGATTAGCTAAACAGGAATGGACCACTGACCTATGTACTGGGAGCACTGAGGTTCTGGGCTTAACCCAATGAGGATATATTATATTTTTTTTATGGAGTGATTTTTATTATTTAAATATGGATGAAAATTTGGTGGCAGGAGTGAGTGGGGGGAGTGATTTGGGGGTGTGGTGGCTGCGCGCCATTTGTCCTCTTTCCTTTTCACAAATGTTGGGAGGTAATGCTCTGTGCTTTTACTGTGCGCGTACCACTGCATGCATCAGATTCCCTCTTAGTAGCTGTGGGGACTTTATTAATATTAGGTGCTGTGGAAATACATATTATGGGGCCATTTTACTTACCTGGTCCCGATCGCGATCCCCAGGTGCTTGCATTCTCCGCGATTTAGTCCAAATCAGTTCGTGGGTTGTCCGTACGACCAGTCCCCCGAGTTTGTGTCACAGCAGTCCACGCCAAAATCCGATGTGTGCACCAAAAAACCCCACGATAAATGGGCGCACAAAGTAGTCAGCGGAAAATTGGGTCAGAAAAAGCTGTGCAGGCCTTGAGATAATGTGATCCATCGGTTTTGAGCTTTACTATCATGTGTTCATATGGGAGACATGTGTGTGTAATGGGTCATTTGATTGCCGTGAGTACGTATGTTAACATTTGTATTAATTGGGGAATTAATATCGCGTCCCTTTTTCATGCACTTTTGTAGGACCATGACACAGTTATTCATCACGTAAAGAAGCTTGCCTAGGCATTTAATATGTCTGCTCCTAGGAGATGGTGTTACAGCGCCACCCTTTTGTGCGCAGCTGCGTTTGGCTTCCATGCAACATAAATATAGAGGGTGTGACATGGCACTGATAGGAGCCCGGAAGCGCCGTATTAACTTTTAAATTGTGTTCACCGTCATTTATAGGTCCACCCTACACGAGGTGAACTCTGTTGGACCAATGGGGAAGCATCAGATTAGAGATTTCTTAGAGACACGATCCTTAGTGCAACTGCCGCACGCAACGCACCATTACTATCCGAAAAGCCACTTCGTGACATGTAGTCAAAGTGCCCCACGTGTGACTTATAAGTGGACAATGTTTACTGTATACCCCAGTATTATCCGTTGACATTCTGATACTGAGGTTGTTGTCACCGTACATTACATTTGTACTTTAGATGATACTGGATGTGAACATTTACTCTTATCAAGTGTACAGTCCCCCATCACTTTCTTCCTCTCGTTAAGGAGTAATGTCATGTGGAGACCACACAATGTCTGCCCTGACACACTAGGGTTGCAAGCACAACGACAAGGAGGATGGAAAATGCCTCACGCCGCATCTCTCTCACAAATACATGTTAAATAAAAAACTTTGTACTTCACCCTTTGCCCCCCCCCTCTGATCCTCCTCTCCTCTAGGCTGTCGAAGTTGCCCAGGAGAGGGGAGGGCAACCTCGCCATTTGGAGCCCGGGGAGATGGGAGTGCAGCACTGCATGGGCAACAATAAAGGTAAGTAAACAATTTTTGTTTATTAAAACCCCCGATGGGGAGGGGGAAAGCCGCAATAAGTGAGAAGGGGATTGCGAGGGCAGGGGCACAAAGGAAGAGGACCAAGAGGAAGCTGGAGGCAGGAGGCCAGTGGGGAGGAGCCGGAGGATCGGAGGTCACTGGAGGGTGGGAGGGACAGGGAGGCACAAGAGAAGGCGGTGGAAAATGGACAGGCGAGTCAAAAGAGGGGAGGTTCTGGAAAAGAGCGGGAAGAAGACAGGAGGGTCACATGGAAAAAGGCGATTGGAGTGTAAGATTTAAAAGAGGCTGCATACAGTAGGCAGGATGGCTATGGACTGCTTGGAGCCAGGGGGCCAACAGGAGGATCCATAGGATGGAATGGAGGATCAGGAGGCGGCTAAGGAGGAAAGCTGGAGGAAGAAGCCTATGGAGGAGTGGCAGGACAGAAGGACCCACGGAGGAGGCTGCGGGCCAAGCGGCCACAAGAAGGGAAGGTGGACCGAGGGAGGTTACAGGAGGCAACGGCCACAGCGAGGAAGACGGGAGGACAGGAGGGCTAAGGAGGCGGTGGAGGACGGAGACTCAGGAGAGGCAACAGGAGGAGAGTGCAGGACAGACGGCACCATAGGAGACTGGACGACAGAGGCCACATAGAGACTGGAGGACAGAAGAAGAACCTCGGAGAACGTTGGACAACAGGAGGCTACAAGAGGTGCTGGAGGAAAGAATAGGGAGGCAGGCTGGAGGAAAAGAGGCCACAGAATGAGGCTAGAGGACAGGTGGCCACAGGAGGAGGTACGCAGGAGAAGGCGGGAGGACGGGGGCCACAGAAGGAGGCCTGGAGGACCAAGAGGCCATAGGCAGGAGGCTGGAGGATAGAATTGCATAGGAGGAGGTTGGAGGGACAAGAGGCAAAAAAGAGGAGGAGGACAGGAGTCCACAGAGGAGGAGGCTGGGGGACAGGTGGAGGCAGCATGAGGAGGCTGGAGGACAGGGGACCACAGGATGAGGCTGGAGGACAGGAGGCACCAGGAGGAGACTGGAGGGCAGAGGTCACAGAAAAATGACAAGAAAAGGTTTGAGAATAGAAGGCTACAGGAGGAGGCTGGAGGACAGGGGGCCACAATATGAGGGAGGATCGAGGATAGGTCAAAATTATACTATGCTTGTGGGTGGGGCATGGAGCGTGGTTTAGAAAAAGGCGGTGGCTCTTTCGCTCACCTAAAAGTTGGGAGGTATGATGTTGACATCTGTAATGTATATGTGTACTGTATGCTGACACATTTGTATTATGTATATATGCATATTATTGGATTTGTGCATACATGAAATGGGGTCTACAGGGGCATTATGTGACTTCTTCTCCCGTCGATCATGTAATTCCCCTGAAATTGCGGCGCATCCTTCAGGTGAGCACAGGCTGAATTTTGCAGAAGATGACATCACTGAGCCTGCGCTGGACTTAACACTGTGCCACTGCTAATAGCATCCAAGCACACAGCTCTGGGCAGATTGGAGGAGCACTCACACCTTCCATCTCTATAGAGAAGCAAGTGGCCAGCGTCGCAAGACCAAAAAATATAGGACTACATTTTTAAGTGCTCAGTCACAGCGTGGTGGGACAGCATGTGCTTACCGCACTGTCCCCAGGTACCATAGGCATCAATATCTGGCTGCAAATTTGTGCGGCTGAATACAAAAGTGGCTGCAAAAAAATCGGTGACAATATGCATGGATTTTTGGGTTAAAATTGTAGCAGATTTCCCTGTGTGTGTGTGATGGATCCTATAAACTCCTCTGAAAGTGCTAGATATTATTACTGCATTTCTTGGTTCTCCCCCTAAAATGATTCCATGTCCACCAATAATTTTGCCTAGGACCCTTCTGAGCCTAAAACTGGCCCTGGCTGCTACTTTGTACTGAGAACTTTGGTTAAATAACGTCATTATGTTTTTAGTACAATACGGGAGCTGGATCTGCTCAGCTCTGATTCATCTATGTATATCATTAGACATATGATTGCATTTGTGATTTGTCAGATCCCACATAAAGCACAGTTATCTTCTCTAACATAGACCCCTCTCAGACTTCTAGAACTTTTAGCAATAAGTTAGAAGTATTGAACTACTCTTCATTCACCAAGAGGGAGCACAACATTAACCTGAAACACATATACATATCATATCCATTCAGTATTAGTGAGGTCACTGCTGCTAACATGTCTGTAGTTTCATGTAACTATCATCAAAGGGCTGGATAACAATGAAAGATGAGGTTTTGTGGACTGTTTTTTAGGAATAGGTCAGAGAGTGTCCTCTGTTATTAATTTAAGAAATACAGATTTATACATTTATCAATGTTTCACACATTTTTATATTCAGCAAGAGTTTTATGACTTTAAATACATGTTATAGTGCATCAAAGGTACTAGGTTTAGGGTAGACAAACCGGACAGTGAGCCCTGAATTTCACCCCCATAAAAGGCCCTACCTACTTGCCTCAAGTATTTGTAACAGTACAGGACAACTAGAAAGTAGAAAGTTGACCAAAGTGCAAAAAACGTATACTCCAAGATGTAATCAGTTGACAAATAAGCTTTAAAAAGGCCCTTACTGTTAAGTTAGATTGAAAAAATTAATTAGAAAAGTTCCCATAGACAACTCATAAAAAAACTACACAAACAAGAGAAAAATAGTCAACAAGCTGGGTCACAACTGAGAAATAACAGAAATAGATGCAAACTGAAGCTCTTAGTACAGAGGAGCTCAAGATAAACTAACAGGCAGTGACTATTCATAGGAAAGCAGAGCCTCTGCTCCAGGAAGAATTGAATTATGACTGTGGTTGCTGGACAAGAGCTAAATAAAAGCAGACTGCAAGAGGAGAAAGGTGTGGAGCAATCAACTCAGTAAGATAAACCCATGTTCACACAAACTATGTACAATGCAGAGAAGTCAGCGTCTCCTCAGTTGCACAGCTTGAACCAAGGATGATGCTGACACAGATCTAACATGTATATAGAGTAATGATAGAGCTCAGAGATTGGATACATATTATTGCCAAAATTCTCAGCTTTCAAATGCAACTAAGCTCAATACTCTACATGGAATATTTGGGAACCAGCATTTATTTCAAATCTGGGTGCAACATAATTTTTTTATACTGTTTTTATAGTGGAGTTTTGAGCCTGGAACATGTTGATCAGCGCTCACTTTAGGATCCATTATGGCATCCAAGGTAACCCGACAAATCCTGATGAAAGAGAGGCAAAACCTGTTTCTGATTCTGACCACAGCTGAAGGCTTTGTGCTCCTCCATGTTTGCTTATTCAGTTCGAGGCCAAAACATAATGTCCTTCATGAGGGAGAAAACATAAAGTATAAAGAACCCACTTTCCAGTTCGGGTATGAAAAAAAATGAGTGTGTAAATTTATACTCCAAGAGGCAGACAGATGACAAATAGGCTTTAAAAAGGCTCTTACTGTTCACTGGCATAGGGAAAAATGAATTAGAAACGTTCTTGGAGACAAATCATAAAACATTTTATAAAAAGGTAATAGAAGTAGTTTTAAAGTTTTGAAATAAAGTCATCTTTCCCCTCAATTTCAGACATCACACTGTACAAGACCACATGTGGCTCTGCTAACATGTGACCATAAGCCCCAGAAGTCTTCTTCTAGCTAGAAGCTAACGTTACATTCAGTCAGATTTATAAGTAAATATCTGCTATTCATCCACTATCCCGCAACTAAATATTACTACTGGCGAGAGGACTACACCATTTGGAATGATAAAAATAATGAAGTTCTGACGCCACCTAGTGGTTTTCCTAAAGCGTTTCCAAATGCACAACAGTGACACATTGGAACATAATGGATAAGGAAGTAATGTGGAAAAGTTTACAAAACTTGGTCCGTTGTTTACTGCCCATCTGTTAGTTAGTTTGTACCCCACTGTATGGAAATCAGAAGACTCTACAGTCTGCCAAGTGCTTGGCTGTCTCTTTTATCTTACTTCGCAGACTGTACTTGACTTCCTGGGTTAAATACTTTGTTTACAATGGTCTTTTTTAAGTAGGCAAGCAGCAGTAGCAGCGCAATACTCATTCCATCTGCAGCACAAGGGAAAACATAGAAGAGCTAAGTGTAACTGCAGCCCTCCTAGAGGAAGCCCCAGAGGATACTGAACTCTGAGGATAATCTCACCCAACGTGACCCCGTCATATTCTACTACTGAGAGATCCTTGTGGAACATGCAGAGACAGTGGGGCTTATTTACTAAGGGTCCACAGATCGCATTTCCGTCCGACTATCAATGGTATTCGGGATTTGCGCCGCTTTGACAGGTATATAGAAGGGGATTGTGTCACACGCAATCGGATTTTGGCGCAGAGGCGTCGGCTTTCATGCAACAGAAATCGTGATTCGGGCTAAGCGCGGAATTTAAGATTAAAATTGTGTCAGAACCAATGCCCTTACATGCACCAGGAAGAAGAAGGTGAACTCTGTCAGACCTGAGCGGGGAAGTGACACATGCAGGATATCGGGCGCACAATGTTAGTGAATCACAGCACAGTGCATTGTACGACGAGTTTTGGGAACTCCTCCGGACGGAGCCCCAGTATGTAATGTGTCCACACAGGGTGTCATTTTACTAGAGAAAGCTGAAGAACTTCATCTGCTCAGGGGCGTCGCTAGGTCAAAAGATCCGGGGCTCGTGCCCCGGATCTCCCCTGCGCATCCTCCTCTCTCTCATCACGATCTCCACAGATGGTGATGAGAAGGAGTGCAGTCACTGCTTTCCCCAGCAGGGGCTGCAGCCTCTGGAGGAATAATACTCTGAAGGACCTGTGATGACGTCATGGATGGTCACATGACCTGCCGGGGAAACACACAGTGAACACATAGACCTGCATCATTGAGGTAAGTGGGGCTGTGTGGGGGACATTAGCTACTGTGGGGGCTGTGTGGGAGACATTACTTACTGTGGGTCCTGTGTGGGAGACATTACTTACTGCATAGCTCCCAACCGTCCTAATTTTGACGGGACTTTCCCGTTTTTCGTACCTCTGCCCCGCGTCACAGGCAGCTATGAGATTGTCACAGATTTTCCCCCCAGGTCCCGCTGTGTCCCAGCCCTGTGTCCGCATAGTAAATACTTTGAAAGTCTGAACTCACAGTACAGAATGGCTTCTACAGACATCGGGAGGGAATCCTTTTCAGAGAAGTGTCAGGTTAGCGGAGAGCAGGGACCACGTCATCAGCTTCAGATCAGCATCTGTCCATATATGGTCACTGCATCTCCTAGGGTTCCCCAGAGCAGACATCGGGCAGGGAATCCTTTTCAGAGAAGTGTCGGCTCAGCCACGTCATCAGGTCAGATCACCATCTGTCCATATATGGTCTCCAGGGCTTCCCCAGACACAAGCTCTTTATATAATTAAATTAAATAAAGTTTTGCCCAGGCTGAGATTTGAACCTGGGACCCTCTGCACCAGAGACAGGAGCTTAACTAACTGAGCTATAAGCCCAGTGATACAGAGCTGAGGATTTCTGGTAACTAAGACATGTTATCAGCCAGTGTTACATTGTGATACAGACTAATGCACTGATATATAGAGAGGGATCTTCTCACAGATTATTATTGTAATTATTGAGACTATTATTATTATTATTATAAATTTTATTATTTTTATTATTATGGAGATGATTATTAATAATGGTAAAAATAATAATAATCATCTCAATAATAATAATAATAATAATAATCTCCATAATAATAATAATAGTCTCAATAATTACAATAATCTGAGAAGATCCCTCCCTATATACCAAGGCAGTATATAGTCATAGTTCTTAGTTACCAAAATTCTCTACCTTGTTAATCACTGAGGCTATAGCTCAGTTGGTTGAGGCACTGTGTTATTATTGTACATGGACACTGCAGGTTCTGGGTTCAAATCCCAATGAGGATAATTTTTTTTTTTTTTTATTGAGATGATTTTTATTATTTTAATATGGCTAAAATTTGGGGCGTGGCCAGGGAGTGATTGGGGGTGTGGCGTGCCGCCATTTTGTCCCTCTTTCCTTTTCACAAATGTTGGGAGGTATGCTCTGTACTGTGCCAGCTACCACTGCATCAGATTCCCCTTCTATTGCTGCTGAGCTTTATTTAATATAAGTGTGCTGTGGAAATATATAGGGG
The DNA here is from genome assembly GCA_019512145.1 of Engystomops pustulosus. Taxonomy (NCBI): domain Eukaryota; kingdom Metazoa; phylum Chordata; class Amphibia; order Anura; family Leptodactylidae; genus Engystomops; species Engystomops pustulosus. Next base: position 244,013,123 of record CM033642.1, on the reverse strand, counting down.
CAGATTTACTTACCTGGTCCTGTCGCGATCCCCGAGGTGCATTCTCCGACGATTAGTCCAAATCAGTCGGGTTGTCCGTCGACCACGTCCCCCGATTTGTGTCACATGCAAGTCAGCGCCAAAATCCGATTGTGTGCACCAAAAACCCCACTTAAATGCGGCGCAAATCGGAAATAGTCAGGAAAAATGCGCTGTGCAGGCTTAGTAAATGTGCTCCATAGGGTTTGTGCTTTGCTAATATGTGTTCTATATGTTGACATGTGTTGTAAATGGGTACTATTTATTGCCGTGTGTACCGTATGTTAACATTTGTACTTATTGGGGCACATTTACTATCGGTCCCTTTTCTGCACTTTTGTCGGACCATGCACATTATTCATCACTAAAACGGCTTGCATAGGCATTTAATGTCTGCGCTAGGAATGTGTTACACGCGACCCTTTTGTGGCGCAGCTGCGTTGGCTTCCATGCAACATAAAATAGAGGGTGTGCCGACTGAATAGGACCGAGCGCCGTATTTAACTTTTAAATTGTGTTGCACGCCTTATGTTATAGGTGCACCACTAAAAAGATGGTGAACTCTGTTGGACCAATGTGGGGAAGCATCAGATTAATGATTTCTTGTGCACGATCTTAGTGACTCGCCGCACGCACCATTATATACGGACAAAGCACTTTCAGTGACCTCGTAAGTAAATGTGCCCCACTGTGTACTTTATAGTGACATGTTTACTGTATACATGTACTACCTGTTGACATCGATACTGAATGTGTACTGTACACTTTACATTTGTACTTTATATGTACTGGATAGTGACACATTTACTCTATAAGTGTACTGTCCCACCATCCCGTGCGTTAAGGAGAATGTCCTGTGGAGCCCCACAATGTCTCGCCCTGACACACTAGAGGTTGCAGAGCCAAGACAAGGAGGAGGGACAAGCTCCGCCTGCCTCCTCTCCAAATAATGTTAAAAAAAACTTTACTTACCTTGCCATCATTCCTCCTCTCCCCTAGGCTTCGATGTGCCCAGGAGAAGGGGCGGGGCCACACCTCACCATCTTGGAGCCCCGGGAGATGAGGATGCAGCACTGCAGAGGAACAATTAAAAGGTAAGTAACAATTTTTTTTATTAACCAGGAGGGGAAGCCGCAATAAGTGAGGATGCAGGGCAGGGGGCCAAAGGAAGAGGACCAGAGAAAGCTGGAGGACAGGAGGCCATGGGAGGAGGCTGGAGGATAGGAGGTCACTGGAGGTGGCTGGAGGACAGGGAGCCACAAGAGAAGGCTGAAAGACAGGAAGTCAAAAGAGGAGGTTGGAGGACAGGAGGTCACAGGAAAAGGCTGGAAGACAGGAAGCCTCTGGAGAAAACAAGGAAAAGATCTGTGTGTACACTTCACTGCTGCAGGTAGGATCATCACTATATATACTAGATATGTATACATCTCCTACTTTCTACACTGCGCTGCTCACATAAGATTATATATTATATAGTTGTTATATGTTTGTCTAATAACATTTCTCTATCCAATTCCTTCCTTTCATTGGTTGAACTTTATTAACACATTTTTTTTTCAACTATGTATCTATGTAACTATGTCTAAGTAGAATAGTTTTACTTTATGGTTTTCTTTATTACTGTTATTGTCATTTTAGGCAATTAACCCTTGTTTTCAGCTTAATGACCAGACTCTGTTTTATAATAATAATAATAACCTTTATTTATATAGCGCCATCATATGTGTAAGCGCTTTATAAATCATAGAGACGCTATACAAAATTTATATTACATTACAGAGTACAAACTTATAATGGAACAATAGGAGTGAGGACCCTGCTCACAAAGCTTACAGACTCATGAGGATGAGGGGGTGACACAAGGCTTACAGTCTATGAGATGAAGGGGTAGACACAAGACTACAGTCTATGAGGATGAGGGGTGACACAAGAGCTTACAGTCTATGGATGAGGGGTGACACAAGAGCTTTACAGTCTAGAGATGAGGGGTGACACAAAGCTTACTCTATTAGGGGTGCACAAGAGCTTACAGTCTATGAGAGAGGGGGTGACACAAAGCTTACAGCTATATGAGAATGGGGTTGACAAGACTTACAGTCTATGAGGATAAGGGTGACACAAGACTTAATCCTATGAGGATGAAGGGACACAGATCTTACAGTGTAATGAGGAGGGGATGACACAAGAGCTTACAGTCCTAGTAGGATGAAGGGGGTGACATAGAGCTTACAGTGTATGAGGATGAAGGGGTGACATAAAGCTTACAGTGCTATGAGATAAGGGCTGACATAAGATTACATCTATGAGGGTGAAGGGGTGCACACAGAGCTTACAGTCTATGAGTGATTGAGGGGTGACCACGAGCTTACAGTCTATGAGGGGTTGACACAAGAGCTTACAGTCTAATGAGGAAGGGTGACACAAGAGCTTACATCTATGAGGATTAAGGGGTAGACACAAGAGCTTACATCCAAGTCTATGAGTATAGGGGGTGACTCAAGAGCTTACAGTGTATGAGGATGAGGGGGTGACACAAGAGCTACAGTCTATGAGGATGAGGCGTGTACACCAAGAGCTTTTACAGTCTTTGAGGATGAGGTGGGTGACACAGAGTTAGCATCCATTAGGATTAGGGGTGACACAAACTTCAGTGTTAGAGGGGATGACAGAAGAGCTAGAGTCGATGAGGATGAAGGGGGTGACATAGAGCTTCAGTCTATGAGGATGAAGGGGGTGACATAAGAGCTTACAGTCTATTGAGGAATTAGGGGGTGACACAAAGCTCAGTCATGAGGGGTGACACAAGAGCTTACAGGCTATGAGGATGAAGGGGGTGACATAAGATCTACAGTCCTAGAGGATGAAGGGGTGACATAAAGCTTACAGTCTATGAGGATGAGGGGTGACATAAGCTTACAGTCTATGAGGATGATGGGGTGACACGATCCTTACAGTTCTATGAGGGGTGACACACAGCTTACATCTATGAGGATGAGGGTGTGACACAAGAGCTTACAGTCTATGAGGATGAAGGGTGGACACAAGCTTACAGTCTAAGATGAGGAATGAGGGGGGGGACACAAGAGCTTACATCCTATGGATGAAGGGAGTGACACAAAGCTTACAGTCATGAGTATGAAGGGGAACACAGAGCTTACAGTCTATGAGGATGAAGGGGGTGACACAAGCTTACACGTTTATGAGGATGAAGGGTTTGACAAAAGAGATTACACGTCTCTGAGGGGTACACAATGACTTACAGTCATGAGGAAGGGTACACAAGGCTACAGCAGGGGTCCCCAAACTTTTTACATAGGGGGCCGTTCATTGTCCCTCTGGACCGTTATATACTGGCCCAATGAATTAATTAATTGGGTCAATTAATTATTAATATACTGGGACCCCTCTCCATTAATTATTGAATATGCTGCCCCCCCTATTAATTACTAGACTGTCCCTCATAATTAATTATTACCTATGCCCTCCCCCCACCATTATTTCCTATGCTGCCCCTCCACCATTAGTTATTTTATATGTCCCCCCCCACCATTAGTTATTTTTATATGCCCCCCACCATTAGTTATTTTTATAGCCCCCCACCATTAGTTATTTATATGCCCCCCCCCCCCGCACCATTATTATTTTATATGCCCCCCACCTGTTATTATTTTTTTTATTATGGTGGCTGAAGGACAGGGGGGCCACAGGAGACTCCATAGGAGGAAACTGGAGACAGGATGCTAAGGGTAAGCTGGAGGACAGAAGGCTATGGGCAGGATGCTGGACGGACAGAAACCACGGAGGGCTGGAGGCACAAGGTCCACAAGAAAGGCAGTGGACAGGAGGGGGGGGGGGTACAGGAAGGAGGCCACAGGAGGAGGACTGGAGGACAAGGAGGCAAGGAGTGCTGCGGACAGTAGACTACACGGAAGAGGCAACATGAGGAGTTGCAGGACAGAAGGCACCATAGGAGACTGACGAAGAAGGCCATATGAAACTGGATGACAGAAGAGAACAGGAGAGAACGTTGGCAACACGGAGGCGCACAAGAGGGCTGGAGGACACGAGGACTACGGGTAGAGGCTGGAGGAAAAGAGCCACAAGAAATGAGGCTAGAGGACAGGTGGCCCAGGAGGAGGTTACAGGAGAAGCTGAGGACAGGGGGCACACAGGAAGGAGCTGGAGCAGAGGCCATAGGAGGAGGTGGAAGGTAGATTGCCATCGGAGAGGTTGGAGACCGAAGGCCCAAAAAAGAGGCGGGAGGACAGGAAGTTACAGAGGAGGAGGCTGGGGACAGGTGAGGCAACATGAGAGGGGACTGGAGCTGACAGGAGCACAGGAGAAGGCTGGAGGAACAGAGGCTACACGGGAGTGCTGACGACAGGAGGCTACGGAGGGCTGGACACAGGGGCTACAGGAGGAGGCGGGACAGGGGTACAATATGAAGGAGGGAATCGAGGATAGGTCCAACATTATACTAGCTTGGGGTGGGCATGGAGCTGGTTTGGAAAAAAAGAGGGGCCCTTCTCCTCACCTAAACAGTTGGGAGGTTATGATGTTGACATCTGTAATGTATATGGTACGGTTTGTGACCATTTGAGTTATGTATAATATGCATATTTTGGATTGGCATACAGTAAATGGGGTCTACAGGGCAATTATGTGACTCTTCTCCCGTCGATCATTTATTCCCTGTAATTGGGCCATCCTTAGGTGAGCACAGGTCGAATTTTGACAAAGATGACATACTGAGCTGCGCTGGACCAACACTGTGCACTGCTAATAGCATCCAGCACACAGCTCTGGGCAGATTGGAGGAGCATCACACCTCCATCTCTATAGAAGAGAAGCAGTCGGCCACGTCGCAAGACCAAAAATATACGGACTACATTTTTGAAGTGCTCGTCACAGCGTGGGGGACAGCATGTGTTTTACCGGCACTGTCCCCAGGTACCTAGGCATCAATTCTGGCTGCAATTTGTGCGGCTGAATACAAAAGTGGCTGCAAAAATCGTGACAAGATGCTGGATTTTTGGGTTAAAATTGTAGCAATTTCCCTGTGTGTGTGTGATGATTCCTAAACTCCTCTGAACGTGCTAGATATTATTACTGCATTTCTTGTTCTCCCCCTAAAATGAATTCCATGTCACACCAATAATTTTGGCCTAGGACCTCTGAGCCTAAAACTGCCTGGCTGCTATTTGTACTGAGAACTTTGGTTTTAAATACGTCAGTTTGTTTATACAATTACGGGAGCTGGATTAGCTCAGCTCTGTATTCTATGTATATCATATAGACATATGATTGTGCTTTGTATTTGTCAACCCACATAGCACAGTTATCTTCTCTAATCGTAACCCCTCTCAGACTACTAGAACTTTTTAGCAATAAGTTAGAATGAACTACTCTCCATTCACCAAGAGGAGACACAAATTAACCTGAAAGGACATATCATTTATATCCATTCAGTATTAGTGAGGTCACTGCTTGCAAAACAGTGTCTGAGTTTCATGTAACTATCATCAAAGGGCTGGATCAAGATGAAAGATGAGGTTTTTGGACTGTTTTTTGGAATAGGTCACGAGTGTCCTCTGTTATTAATTTAAGAAATAAGATTTATACTTATCAATGGTTTCACACTTTTTATATTCAGCAAGAGTTTTTATGCTTGATACATGTTTTAGTGTAACAAAAGGTACTATGGTTTAGGTAGACGAGACCGGACAGTGAGCCCTGATTTCACCCCAAAAAAGCCCCCTACCTTACTTGCCTGAAGTTTGTAACAGTACAGAACAACTCAGAAAGTGAAGTTGCCAAGTGCAAAAAAAACGTATACTCAAGATGTAATCAGTTGACAATAAGCTTTAAAAGGCCCTTACTGTTAAGTTAGATTGAAAAAATTAATTAGAAAGTTCCCAAGACAACTCATAAAAAAACTACACAACAGAGAAAATTCAACAGCTGGGTCACACATGGAGAACATACAGATAATCAGAGCAAACTGAAGCTCTTATAAAGAGGAGTCAAAAAACAACAGGCATGCTCACTATTCATAGGAAAGCAGCAGCCCTTAGCTCCAGAGAATTTGAATATGACTGTGTTGGCTGGACCAAGGCTAAATAAAAAGTACTGCAAGAGGAGAAAGTTGTGGAGACAATCAACGCCATAAGTAAGATAACACCCATGTTCCACAATGTACAATGCGGAGAAGTCCGTCTCTCAGTTGCACTCTTGAACCGAGGATGATGCAACACAGATCTAACATTTATATAGAGTATAGAAAGCTCGAGAGTTGGATACATATTATTGCCAAATTCGCAGCTTTTCAAGCAACTAAGCTCAATACTCTACTGGAATATTTTGGAACCACCCCCGCATTTATTTCAAATCTGGGTGCAACATAATTTTATTTTTATGTTTTTTATAGTGAGTTGAGAGTTTGTAGCCTGGAACCATGTTGATCAGCGCTCACTTTAGGATCCATTCTGGCCACCAAGGTAACCGACAACATCTGATGAAGGGGCAAAACCGTTTCTGATTCTGACACAGCTGAAGCTTTTGTCCTCCATGTTTGCTTATTCAGTTCGAGGCCCAAAACAAATGTCCTTTCATGAGTGGAAAGGAAACTAAAGATAAAGAAACCCACTTACCAGTTGGGTATGAAAAAACTGAGTGTGTAATTTATACTCAAGAGGCAGACAGATGACAAATTAGGCTTTAAAAGGCTCTTTACTGTTCACTGGCATAGGAACAATGAATAAACCGTTCTTGGAGACAAATCAGAATTTTTTTTAAAAAAGGTATAAAGTAGTTTAAAGTTTTGAAATAAAGTCTCTTTACCCTCAATTTCAGACAAACACCCACTGTACGAGACCACATTGTGCCCTGCTAACATTGACATATAAGCCCCAGAGTTTATTCTATCTAGACGCTAACGTTTACATTCAGTCAGAGTTATATAGTACATATCTGCTATTCATCCACTATCCCCAACTAAAAATATTAACTACTGCGAGAGGACTACACCATTTGGAATGATAAAAATAATGAAGTTTGACGCCCACCTAGGTTTTCCAAAGCGTTTCAAATGCAACAGTGACACGGATATGGCATAAGGAGTAAGTAATGTGGAAAAGTTTTACAAAACTTGTCCGTGTGTTACTGCCATCCTGTTAGTTAGTTTGTACCCCACGTTAGGAAATCAGAAGACTCAACATCTGCCAAGTGCTTGGCTGTCTCTTTTATCTTACTTTCCAGACTGACTTGATTCTGCTGGTTAAATTTGTTTACATGTCTTTTTAAGTAGGCAAGCAGGCAGTAGCAGCGCAATACTCATCATCGCAGCACAGGGAAAACATAGAAGGACAAGTGTAACTGCAGCCTCCTATGGAAGCCCCAGAGGATACTGAACCTCTGAGGATACTCACCCAACGTGACCCGTCTATTCTATATGAGAGTCCTTGTGGTAACATGCACGAGAAGTGGGGCTTATTCTAAGGGTCCAAGCTCGCATTCGTCCCGACTATCAATGGTATTCGGTGATTTTTGCGTGGCGCTTTGACGAGATATAGAAGGGGATTGTGTCACACGGAATGGATTTTGGCGCAGAGGCATCGCTTTCATGCGTCAGAAATCGTGATTCGGGCTAAGCCGGAATTTAATATTAAATTGTGCAGAACCAATGCCTTACATGCACCGGAGAAGATAAGGTGAACTCTGTCAGGACTGAGCGGGAAGTGACACATGCAGATATCCGGTCGCACAATGTTAGTGAATCTCCTCCCCACTACTTAAAATCCGTTATTCTGGAGGTGCTAGACTGCCACGCCTAGTTTGACTTATAGCAGAGGGCACAGTTTCGATGACTAGACCGATCGGCACCGGGAGAGACGAATGGCACTATTAACGCTCTCGTCGTGATCCTCATATCTCCGCTCCCCTCCCTCTAGTCCCCCCGTCGCTCATATACTACTTCGTCCATCCCCTGTTCTCTCTCGGTGACCTTAGAGTCGGCATGATTGTGTGTTGGGCGCTTACAACACTCCATCAGAGTACTCGTCTCGTGGATAAGAGATATCGTAGATGTGAGCTCGAGGGAAATAAGAGCCGCACCGAGTCGTGGCTGCTCGCACACCCTGCTCATCTTCTCAAGGGGCGCTAGTCAAAAAGATAGGGCTCGTGGCCCCGGTCTCCCCGCGAATCCTTTTCCCCTCCTCTCATCACGAATCTCCACATGGTGATGAAGAAGGCGTGAACGTCGAAGCGCGACATTACAGTCACTGCTTTCCCAGCAGGGAGCTGCAGCCCTGGAGGAATAATTACTTGAAAGGACGCTGTTAATGTGTCACGGATGGTACATGACACGCAGGGGAGGAGGAAACACACAGGAAACACAAGACCGCGAGAGTAGGATATGCTTCAGTGAGGTAAGTGGCCCGGGCCTGGTGGGGGACATTCATTAGCTACTGTGGGGCGTGTGGGAGACATTACTTTACTGTGGTTCCTGTTGTGGAGACATTACTTACTGCATAGCTTCCCAACCACCTAATTTGACGGCGGATTTTCCCGGTTTTGTACCTCTTGCCCCGCGCGTCACAGGCAGAATTGAGATTGTCACAGATTTCCCCAGGTCCCGCTGTGTCCAGCCCTGTGTCGCCTAGTCGTAAAATGACTTGAAATCGCGCCCCACCCCCACCCCACCTTCTAAGCAGCCCCGCAATGAAGGACTCGACGCCTAAGCGCATTTGGTCTCCCCCGTTCGTCACTTTGTGTTCACGCGTGAGAACCCCGGGGGACGGGGACTTCCTGGTCGTGTGACGTTTCGTAGACACCCGTGACTCTATTGCCCTCGCGCCCACGGCAGGCGCATCCGCCCGGCCCTTGGCGCCCCAGCAGGTGACGTGCGCATCGCCGTCGGAAAATATGAGGAACGGTGCGGGCGGAGAGCAGGGGAACCCAGCGCGATGGAGTCCGAACAAACAAAGAGGTCAGCTTCAACTTAAAGCACGCAGAGAGCGCATCTGTCAGTATATGGTCACTGGGGCACCGAAGAGGAGGAGACGAGAGCGACGAGAGTCCCCAGAGCAGACATCGGGCAAAGCGAGGACCCCTGAATCCTTTTCAGAGATTACGTCAATGGGACCGACCCGTAACGATGAGGTGAAGGTTGGGAGGCAGACAAGAAGGGTAATGAGGAGACATGGAAGGGAGGGGAAGTCAAACAGGAGAGAGCAGGGACATGTTCATCAGCTTCAGATCAGCATCTGTCCCAATATGGGTCTCTAGGGATACCCCAGGACACAGGCTCTTTATTAAGTAACTTATGTAAGTTTGCCGCGGCGAGATTGGATACTGGGTCCCTCTTGCAATGCAGACACAGGAGACCTTTAACACACTGAGCTAAAGCCCCCAGTGATACAGCGATGAGGATTTCTGGTAACTAGCATGTTATCAGCCAGTGTTAACAATTTGTGATACAGACTAATGCACCTGATAATAGCAGAGCGATACCATTCATCACAGATAGTATTGATATTGATGAATATTATTATTATTATTACAATTTTATTATGTTATTATTTGAGGAGAGATTATTAATAATGGTAAAAAAACTATCATCTCATAAAATAGATAATAATAATAATAATAATCTCCATCAAAATAATATATAGTCTCAATACATTCACAATAATCTGAGAACGATCCCTCCCTATATACAGGGTTACCAGAGCTATATAGTCCCATATGTTCTTGTTTACAAAATGCTCTACCTGAAAATCACAGAGTTATAGCTCAGTTGGTTGGAGGCCATGTGTTATATTGTACATGGACACTGCAGGTTCGGGTTCAAATCCAATTAGGAGGATTAATTTTTTTTTTTTTAGTGTTAGATGATTTTATGATTAATATGGCTAAATTTGGGGCGTGGCCTAAGGGACGTGATTGTGGTTGGCTTAGGGGATCGCTACTGGGGGTGGCTGTGTGGGGGCACATTAGCTACTGGGGGGGCTTTGGGAATAGCTAGCTGTGGGGGAGCTGTAGTGACTTGGGATGGGGGCATACTGGGGGGACTTTGTGGGGGCACATTAGACTACTGAGGGTGGTCGTGTGGGGGCACATTAGCTTACTGAGGGTGCGTTGGGGGGCACATTAGTCTACTGGGGTAGACTGTGTGGGGGGACATAGCTACTGGGGGGCTGTGTGGGGGGACCATTAGCTACTGGGGGTAGCTAGCTGTGTGGGGTGACATTACCTACTGGGGGGTAAGCTGTGTGGGGACTAGTCTACTGGGGTAGCGTGTGTGGGGACAGTTAGGCTATGGGGGACATTAGCCTGGGGGGCTGTGTGGGGGCACAATTAGCTACTGAGGGAGCTGTGGGTGGGGGCACATAGCTCTGCAGGGTAGCTGTGTGGGGACATTAAGTCTACTGAGGGTAGCTTGTGGGGGCAATTAGCTACTGAGAGTAGCTGGTGGGGCACATTCTGACGGGGTAAGTCTGTGTGGGGGCACATTAGCTACTGAGGGTAGCTGGTGGGGGCACATTACTACTGAGGGTGCTGTGTTGGGGCACATTTAGCACTACTGAGGAGTCGTGTGTGGGGAACATTTTTGGTGGTGTTGTATGGGCGGACATTTTGGGGTGGAAGATGTATGGGGGGTCATTGTTTGTGGCTGTGTGGGGGCATGTTACTGGTGGGCTGTGTGGGGGACATTTCTTGGGGCGTTCACACTGGCGACATAGAACAGGCCATCATTGACCATCGCATTGGCGTTTCTAGTGAGAGACAGGTGATGGGTAACAAGCTCCTGGTGTTTTTAAATGCAAGCCTTACAGTATTTGGGGAGATTGTTGTGGGGAACAGCAGGATAAACATGCCAAGATGTAGGGACAATTGGGAACTAAGAGTGGCGGATTCTATGGAGAAGATGGAGGAGCGGTCACCTGCAGTCACTGGAGGGAAAAAGAGGATTTTCTCCTGTGGTTTCTGTAGCGTAAACACTGGCAGTTGTTATTTTGGCCAGCCATGTCACATGTGAGGGGGTTAGTAATGTACAGGGGGGGCACTATACTAAAAGTCGTGATACCAATGAAATTGGGGCCCGTGCCCCGGATCTTTACCACCTCTAGCAACGCCCCTGCTCTGCACTTGGACTACGCACCTTAAAAAAACGTGTTAAAAAAAAGCAGCAGCAGAATTTAATACATGTCATGTTCACCCGCGGTTTTACAGCGTTTCGGGGCACGTGCGTTCCCGGCAGCTTGCGTTGCGAGTGTGATGCGAGTTCACATCGATTCACACTCGCTAGTGTGGAAGGGGCTATGTGTCCCTATTTTTTAAGCGCGTTGGAAATCTTGAACATGCTCTCACTTTTGCAAGTCGGGCGTGAAAAAACCCAACAGTCGATGGAGAATTGCGCAAAAACGCATCGCACTCTGAGACACATGCAATGCATGCGTTTTTACGCAGCAGTTGCCTAAAAAGATAGAGCTCACGTCCTGAGTCCATTTCATGCGCATATCTGCACCTGAAACGCACTAAAATGGGCCATGTGAAAAATGAGGACACTGAGAAGAAACTTGACTGAAACCTGAGAAATTGTTAGTTTTTCAACCGACCAAACCTGATCGCACCCTGATCAGACTCTGACATGATCTGGCACCGCAAGTGTTGAACGGGGCCTCCGCATGCAATGCCTGTATTGATGCATCTCCATAGATTGTATGGTGCGTTTTATCACGGGGCGGGGGGTGGAACGTGCATAAATAGAGCATTCTGAATGTATTTAAACATGTAAGCGCTTGGCTTGCGACACAATTTGAGATCCCGCGCGTTGTCTGAATCCGTTGGATCGTCCGACAGAACGCCCCCCCCCCACCATTTGTGTCGCATAAAAGGCAACGCCGATGCGGCAAAATCCGGTCACGTGCGCCAAAAACCGCTGTTAAATGCGGCACAAAAACGGAAAAATTCGGGAAACCTGACGGAAACCTGACCGCGGACCCTTAGTAAATGTGCCCCAATATGTCAGTTTAGGCTTATGGCTGCACTTTTCCTGTATTTATTTGTAAGTTTTTGTCGTTGTAGTATTTTTTACAAAGTTTGCTTTATATAAAGGAAGGTAGGAAATAAAGGCCAATATGATTTCCTCTCTAGTTATTGTCAGTGTCATTTTTGTTAGGTAACGATCTCTGGTGACTTAGGCTTTATAATCCCATGATGTGTTCAGTGACCTGAGACAAGTTCACACACTGCAGTTGTGCGCGATGAAGGACTCTTAGTGCTAAAAGGCGGTAGACTTATGCTAATCTAGCGGGTTCCAGAGTAAGCCTGCGCGCAGGGGAGTCGTCGCAGGGTTCTGACTTCTTTCTTGTTTTCCTTTTTGCGTTAGTATTAGGTAGGTGACAGTATGTACTGTGTAGTGATCAGGTGGAGGGTGTTGATCCGGCCTACAGGATCAGGCTTCTGTTAGGCGATCAGTCTGCTGACTGGATTGCTGTGTGGAGGAAGTGAAACCAGACGTGTTTACTTCTGTTTTTCTTCTCTTTGTTTTTGTGAGAAAATCAGCTGAAGGCCCAAGATGTTTCGCTCGACCTTAAAAGTCCTGCAGCAAAGTTCATTGAGAGTGAAGTTTTTTGGCAGCATTCATAATCCCTTGGGGTCTGTTGTCAGGGCGGTGTTGCCGGATCCCTCCTCTGTGTACATGCTCAGACGCTGGAGTCTCGTGAGGACGCCTGGATTAGGTTAGTGTCACTGTCTTGTTATTGTACGGTTTGTACTTGGACATTATTTAACATTGGTTTGTGAATAAAGTTGTTGTTCAGCGGAGAAAGCTGCGCTGCCTGCTCCTCCTAGGAAAGTCCGGTACAAAAGGGCAAGAAAGTAACTTGAAGATAAAGCTGGGAAGTAATAATTACTGAGAATGAATGGGTATAAATAGCCGGACAGGAAAAGATCTGTGTGTACACTTCACTGCTGCAGGTAGGATCATGCACTATATATACTAGATATGTATACATCTCCTACTTTCTACACTGCGCTGCTCACATAAGATTATTATATTATTATAGTTGTTATATGTTTGTCTAATAACATTTCTTTATCTAATCCCTTCCTTTCATTGGTTGAACTTTATTAACACATTGTTTTTCAACTATGTATCAGTAACTATGTCTAATAGAAATAGTTTAACTTTAGTGGTTTCTTTATTACTGTTTGTCATTTTGGAACAAATTACCCTTGTTTTCAGCTTAATGACCAGACTCTGTTTTATAATAATAATAATAACCTTTATTTATATAGCGCCATCATATGTTGTAGCGCTTTATAAATCATAGAGGACATATACAAATATTATATTACATTACAGAGTACAAACAGTTATATGGAACAATAGGAGTGAGGACCCTGCTCACAAGAGCTTACAGCACTTGAGGATGGGGGGTGACACAAGGGCTTACAGTCTATGAGGATGAGGGGTAGACACAAGAGCTACAGTCTATGAGGATGAGGGGGGTGACACAAGAGCTTACAGTCTATGAGGATGAGGTGGGGTGACACAAGAGCTGTACAGTCTATGAGGATGAGGGGGTGACCAAAGACTTACCAGTCTAGGCAGGGTTGTGAGCACAAGAGCTTACAGGTTATGAGGAGTGAGGCGTTGCCCCCACCATTAGTTATTTTATATGTCCCCCCACCATTAGTTATTTTATATGATGCTCCCATAATGAATTATTTCATATATTAGGGGCCCCCGCTGGCACAATGTTTTTACTGCTGTTAAAAAAAAAATGTTAAAAATCCTATACTCACCTCTGGCTCCCGCGTCTTCTTTCTTCTTGTGGCTGCCGGACAGGAAAAGGTGCGTGGCCGCGTGATGATGTCATCACGCGGCCACGCATGCAGGTTCAAAGAGCGATGTGCGCCGGGGTGGTTTTCCGGCCACATAGCTCCACCGGCCGCATCGAGCACTATACTATGACGGGCAGGAGCTTCCTGTCCGGACGGACGGAAGCCCCTGCCCGACTGCCGGAGGGCTGCCGGGGGCCGCATAGAAACGGTCCGCGGGCCACATGCCGTAGTTTGGGGACCCCTGGCTTACAGTCTATGAGGATGAGGGGGTGACACAAGAGCTTACAGTCTGAGGATGAGGGGGGAACACAAGAGCTTACATTCTTTGAGGATGAGGGGGGTGACACAAGAGCTTAAATTCTATGGGGATGAGGGGTGACACAAGAGCTTACATTCTATGAGGATGAGGGGGGACACAGAGCTTACATCTATGAGATGAAGGGTGACACAAGACTTACAGTCTATGAGGATGAGGGGGGGGGGACAGGCACAGAGCTTACAGTCCTACGAGGATGAGGGGGTGACACAAGAGCTTACAGTCTATGAGGAGGAGGTGATACAAGAGCCTCTACAGTCGTATGTAGGATTAGGGGGGGACACAAAAGGTAAATTTTAGAATCTGACATGCGTCACGATAATTGGTTATAACTTTGGAAAGCTTTTACATATCCAGATTTGTTTTCCTCATGACACATTGTAGCTCATGTGAGTTGAAAGCATTTAGTGATAAGTTCTGCGTTTCGTTCTGAAGATAAAAATGGAAATTTGGCAGAAATTCTGAAAATTTCTTCATTTTTAAAGCTTGAAATGTTCTGCTTTCCAGATAGTGAGACCACCCAAATAGCTTGATAACTAACATTTCCGGAATGTCTGCTTTATGTTGGCATGGTTGTTTATGCTTGCTCTCATTTTTCTAGGAGGCTCAGAACTCTAGGTGTGATTTATCTATTGTTTATGAAATAGACTCATGTTTTGAGGGAGAACTGGCATTCAAGTGACTTTGCGAGACCTAAATAATAGTAAAACCCTATAAATGACACTGTAGAAACTACACCCCTCAATTTATGTAAACAACTTTTACAAAGTCTGTCAAACTTTTAAGTGTTTCCCAGGGGTTAAAACAAAATGGAAACAATTTTTTTTTGGAAAATACATTCACTCAGGCCAAAAATTACTCTGCAAGTTTTGATATTTCCCAACTGCTAGTGCCGAGGCCAGGTCTTGATAACCAACCAGCACTGGCACTTGCAGGACCTGATATCCTGTAATATTCTTGTGATGTACCGCCGTAGAAAGGCGTTGTGTCAGAAGAGGTACCCTAATGACTGCAATGAAAAGACAATATGGTGGTAAAGGGGTTAAATAAGGATGAACCTAAATTCTACTGTTTGTACTACTGTTCTACTCTTTGTACTATTGGGCATTGTTCACATTAGCATCACCAATTCCATTCTAAATGGTGCCATCATAAATGGTTCCAACGAAGTTTGCCTACCACCAACTGTTCATGGAGAGGTACCTTTGGTCCCCACAAGCATAAGTTTTACTCCTAAGGGTGCGTTCACATGTTCACAATTATTTCAGATACAATTTTCAAACCAGGAATGGAATGGAAAAAAAAGGGGAGGAGCAGCACCACTGAAAGATATGTTCTCGCCCATTATGACCCACACTGGCTTTTGGCTTTGAAATCTGTGTCTGAAAAACTGAACACTTAAACACACCCTCATAGTTGTTAGCTGAGTGGTTTTGTGTCTGCTGGATTTTTTAAACTTTACCCCTAACATGCTGAATTTTGTTCATGGTTTTAGCCGGTAAGTCCAGCTTAAGACAAGGACTGAATTTCGCACACTGTACTCAACTTTAGGAAGTTTCCACCTTCGAATGAAAGATACTACCTCAATATCTGTGTGGTACACTTGGCTGTCTAAATCCCCATAACCAGCACCACGAATGTTTCACTGAAAGGATTTTTTGGGATTAAGCCAAAACCTCTGAGGGCATAGGGCAGCGTAGGATATAATAAATAAATAAATTTAAAAAAGACATTGTTGTCCTGTTGTGGCCCTTTGTTCTCATAGAACAGCCCGTAGTATCTATGAACTGAACTGGGAAATGCCTAGGATGGCTGCAGCTGTCAGAGGAGCAGGAACAGTCATGTACAGCAGTGATATAGCTCATTGATGCAGGTACAAGTGCCAGGGCCCAGAGCTGCTGGGGGGCCCACATAAGCAATCCATGGGGTTGAGAGGGACTATATTTAATAAATGCATAGGGTGTGAGGGCGTTTTATATAAAATGACCGTGAGGGGGCAGTTTGGTATTATAAACTAGGGAAACTGTTTTCGTTTCTGAATTTTTAATGCCGCCATGTGAGTTTAATGCAAATCGGCCCACTGGGGTTCTGTCGCCCAGGGGCCTACTGAAACCTGGAACTGACCCTGGGTAAAATGACAAGTCTGTGTTGGTCACATGAACACCACCAGGAGTGGACTAAGAGAGACCAAGGACAACCCCACTTGATTGGGGAGCTGGTGCAAGGTGGTTCCCCTTGAGTTTTATGGTGAACTTAGAAAAAATCCTTCAAATCAACTCCAATAAAACATGCAATTACGGTAGTTGTAGGAGACAAGGAATTGTCTGGCTAATATATTATGAATTAAAGATGCAGAATTGAATTACACCACTGAATCTTCAGGATATTTAATTGTTTCTTCAGTTATATTGATCACTGCAATTTTATATTTTGTTCTTCTTTTGGATATTTGTTCACAGCTGTCAACATGGCTACAAGCAGTAGTCACTCAGCCGTACGCAGAGTGGCCATATTTGGGGGAACCCATGGAAATGAGTTATCTGGAGTCTTACTAGTTAAACACTGGTTAAAACATGGAGAGGAAATTGCCAGGCGGAGCATGGAGGTGAGACCATTTATTACCAATCCGAAAGCTGTGGAGAAATGTGTTCGATATATTGACACTGACCTGAACAGAGTTTTTGACAATCAAAGTCTTAGGTAAGGAGCACCATGTTTTCTCTTTATTTACTGGGGCAAGGGCTATGCTTTTCTGTAATAATGCAAAGAATATTTAACACAGACAAAAGTGATTCCAAGTTATCTTTTCATTTCTGCAAATTGGCCTCCAACTTTTTAACAGCTCTTTGCTGAGTGGCCATTTAAGAGAAATGAGGAAGGAACTGAGGAGTAACCACAGCAGAATGACGGAGGTCGGATCCACACTGGACAAATCTGCAGAATTTCATTTAAAGAAACACCCCAGGCACAGCTGATTGTACAGAGTCTGAAGGGAGGAACATGACTCCAGGTTCTAGCTCCTCCCTTCAGGTCTTGCACCATTCATAATCTGATTGTTTTGTGAAAAACCACTGGGACACCCACTGATCACATCAACAGGTACCTCACTCTCAATGAGATCAATTGCCCACAAATTAGTTTGTTCTGAAGGATTTACCAGACCTCGACCTCAAGTTACTGAACTAACATGCCAAGTTCAGTGCATCATTTTCCGGTTTGTCCTGTAAATCGGTCATTCAAACAGAGCAAATTTGTTGGAACACTTTCCAGCTCCCCCCTCCCCACAATTTTTTATTTTTTTTAAATCTACCCTCTAAAATGGACAGTTTAAGTGGTAAAATCTTGCGGACCCCATCTTCCATGATCTGTCCTTGAAATCATATATTAAGCTGTCATTTTTCTAAAAATAAAGCTTTTGAAAATGTGAAAATGTGTGCTCCTCCTCTTTGCGCTCAGTCTTTTTTCCTGCTGCCTACTATGTCAAAGTCCGATAGCTTCAATTTCCATGCCAGCGCAGTAGTACCCTTGCTCTGACGAGAGCAGGAATCAAGAACACAGGGGGGGGGGGATTGCCACTGCTGCCAGAACCCAGAATGGAGCACTTGCAACTTATTTACATACACTATCATTTTCATACACACATATTATATTAAAAATTACTTTAACAAAGGGGAAAGCCTAATATAATAAATTTGAAGGATCGATTCTGGGCAAAATGGGTCTCCAGGCTCGGACTGGCCCACAGGTGAACAGGTGGATCCACCGGTGGGCCCCTGAGTTAGTAGGCCCTGCATAAGTAGTGCTGTAAAAAGTATCCTCTCTGAAATTTATACATATATTTAGCATAGAGCGTCTCAACTATCCTATGTATGTATATGATTATATTAATAGATAATGTAACAAACTTATAGCTGTGGTGGGGCCCAAGATCAGATTTGACTGGTGGGCCCAAGGAATCCCAATCCTGCACTGGTGGTCCCTGTCATTTACCACTGGCAGAAAGGCAATCCAGACAGAAGATTTCCTGTAATTAAGTGACGGGGAGCATTCTCAACCTGTTACTCTATTTGATTACCACCAATCCACAGGATAAGGGATAATAATAATAATCTTTATTTATATAGCACCATCATATTTTGTAGCGCTTTACAAATCATATGGGACATATACAAATATATTATATTACAGTCATGTGGAACAATAGGAGTGAGGGACCTGCTCACAAGAGCTCAATGAATAACAACAAAAGTTGGGAGAGCAAATAGATCTTTTTTTTCTATGCAGTTGCTTTTTTTTGTTTTTTTAAGTAAATATTTCTGACTATTAGTAAAGTCTTGTAAATGTGGAAATGTGTAAAAATGTGCTTAGTGCAGCATTTGGCAGCTGACCTTCCAGGACAAGGGAACAGAACATTTCCCTTTACATGTTCAGTGACATTTCTGCTGCTTGTGCCGGGATTGTGCTGAGTCGTCCTGGGGTTTTGTTCCCGGTGTTTGTTCTTGGCATGAGATGAATGGATCTGCTTTGTTTCACTATTACAAGTGTTCCTGTTGGGCCCGGCCCAACCCAGCTCTTCAGTACACTAAGGGACTGCTAGAAATCTTAGATTCTAGAGTCTCTTTGACATCTTAACTACTTTTAGATTACTCTAAGGACCTGTGTTCACAGTAGACTGGCTTCTGCCTATGCCCAGGGACACACGTGCCATAAATGCTGTGGATTATCTGCAATGGAATCTCCAGCAATTTACCCATAACAGTGGATAGGATCTGTAATAGTGAATGGGATTTATACAAATCCTATGCACGTGCTGTATAAAAGGCCAGAAGTATAAAATCCACCGCATGTCAATTTTTATTAGGGCAGATTTTAGCTACAAAATGCACCCTACAAATCTTTGAAAAGATTAACGCAGGGTTTTTTTCACTCATTTTGCTCTCTCCACCTTCAAAAATCTAGAACTTTCTCTGTGTGAGGGCTTATTTTCTCTGTAACAAATGTTATTTCTCAGTGAGGTTGTTTACTATTCCATGCCGTTTACTGGGAAGCTGGAAAGAAATTTTCTATGTCGTGAAATTGGCAAAAAAACACATTTTCGTCACTTTCTTGTGGGCCCCAAATAACACCATTACTTTATTCTTTGGTTCAGTTTGGTTTCTAAGTTTTATTGTGTTTTAATACATTTTCAAAAATTTATTTTTACACAGTATTCATTACAATGTGCCACTGGCGATGACCCGAGGCTGTCATGGCAACCGATTGCCGCTCCTCAATGACGTTCCAGGTAGCGATGATTGGAACAATGATGGTGGCACCAGCGGCATCGGAAGAGTTAATACCCGTGATTGGTGCTAGCACCGATAGTGGGTATTAGCAGTGGGTGTTTGCTGCAATATGCAGCAAATCACGCCTCTATATGAAGAGGACTCCACTCGTAAGGCCTCTTCAAGCAGCCCCTGCACCTCTACATGTACGGCGCAGTGTGAGAATGGGTTAATGTCTGTCCCCATCTTCTCTGACCTCTTGTGTTAATAAGACATTTATTGCATGTTTAAAATGGAAAAATGGAGGACATTTATTACATTTTTTTTTTTCTTGCTACTTTGTGTCTTTTTAATGGTTTGGGCCCTTTTTTTTATTTACATCTTTTGTTGTCATGTTGGTTTATTTCAGTGGAGCGCCTGATTTGTCATAAGTTTCCAGATGTGGACTTATGAAAAAGTTGAACATTTTGGTGCAATCCATGTGAAAAGTCAATTTATTTGGTGCAAATAGCATCAAGTCCAGAGCAGATATATGCAACAGGTTGCTCAAACATTTGAGACTTTTCTGCAACTTTTTAGTCAAAAGTCTCAAAAAAGCAACAGACTCACAAGCTTTATTTATCAAGCCCAAAAAAATGTACCCAAAACCTTATTAAAAATCCCACAAACGAGACACAAGTTTTCAGACTTAAGATAAATGTCTCCCAATGTCTTTAAAGGGAACCTGTCATATTGACATGGGAAAATAAAACCCCACAAGTGTCTAGGGACTGGTGGTTTAGTGTCCCAAATTGCCCTGTATGAGCTGTCTCTGTGAACACATTGGGGGTCATTTACTAAGGGCCCGAATCGCGTTTTTCTGGCGGGTTACGCAAATTTTTCCATTTTGCGTGACGATTTTCCCTAAATTGTCCCGGGATTTTGGTGCACGCGATCGGATTGTGGCGAATCGGCGCCAGCGTGCACGTGATGGAAATCGGGGGCCTTGGCGTACATCGGGCGCACTACCTTAGTGAATTGCCGGAAGACCCGAATCCTCCACACAGAACGCACCGCTGGATCGCGAATGGACCGGGTAAGTAAATCTGCCCCATAATAAGTACAAACCTTTATACTCAACCTCTGTTGGCACTAGTGCGATGCTCCAAGTGAAGTCTATGTAGTACACCATGGCTTCTCGGTTCAAGCACTGTAGGTATGGCACATGCTCAATGAAGCTGGAGTATTATGTTCCAGCCCTAAAGTGTTCAGATGCCAGTCCAATATGCCTCGTCAGACTCGCATCTAAGTATAAACATTTGTTTCTTTAATGAGAGACCTCAGAGTGATTTGAGACACTAAAAGATGGTTTCACAACGACCTGGAGTTGGTTTAAGGTACCAATTTATCTGTCGGGTCATCTTTAGATGACCCCTGACGAAGGGAGACAAATTTTATGTTTACTAAAAAGTTAATAATGGGGGTTGTGCTGAACAATGGAGAATAAAGTCCTTTGAATTCTGAACCAATTTAACAAAACAAAGCCAATAATAAGTTCACTTTTTATGCTACCATCCCCTGCACCATTAAAGCACCATAGACCTTCAAGGATATTCCTTTCCCTGTATATTATTTCTTTTTAGATATGAGACCTCTTCTCTCGTCTTTATTTTTCTAGTGGGGATCAAAAAGGAAAAGTTCCATATGAAATAGAACAAGCAAGAAAAATCAACTCCTTATTTGGACCAAAGGGGAGTAAAAATGGTTATGACGTTATCCTCGACCTACATAACACCACTGCACACATGGGAGCGACGCTGATCCTTGAGAACTCAAGAGATGATTTCACGATACAGATGTGTAAATACATTCAGGTAACAGCATGACAATGGATGTGGTGCATATTCCAGACATATGTGTATATATTCACACTGTAACTTTTTCCTTGTATGTCTATCACAGACATCTATGGCTCCTGAATCCTGTGCTGTTTTATTGATTGAACACCCGGGAGTGAAATATGCAACAACTCGCTCTATAGCAAAGCATCCGATTGGTAAGTGATACGAATGGTCGCACATGTCCGTTCTGCTCCATTCCTGTCTATGGAGCTGATGGAGATTTCCGAGTGCAGGGCTTCGCTCATCTCTGGTCTGACAAAGGAACCTAGGAACCCATCAGACCTTTTATCATTATGCTAATGAGCCAAAAGAACTTGGAGAAGGGGAATGCATTACCAGAGCCCCTCCGTGCTGTAGTTTCACACGTTGTTACACTGTGCAGAATCACAGTGCTCATTTCACCTTTTATGTGGCTGTATACAGCTAGTCTATTCCACTGAAGTAAATGTAGCGGATGTCTATGGGTCTCTTATCATGGGAGGAGGATCCAGAGGACACCCCTTTTAACAAATTACATACAGTGTCCTTTTTACTGTTTAGTCCTCTAAAAATATTAATTTGGTCCTATCTTGCTATAGACTTACCAAAGGTACAGTGACCATGTGAGTTGGGTAAAGCTATAGAAAGCAATTGCATCTATATCAATCATTGGCTTGGCTAATACAGTCTGTTTTTCCTGCAGGCATAGAAGTAGGACCTCAACCTCAAGGAGTAGTTCGAGCAGATATTCTGCGTACAATGAAGAATGTTGTGAACTACGCTCTTGACTTCATGCAGTATTTTAATGAAGGTAACACAAGAAATCTTATCATCTAGCCCTGGAACTATTATTTCATTACATTTAGGAGCAGTAATCTGATTTACAAAATACACCCTTATTTTTCCAGGGTATTTAGAGACCACTCAAAAATAAGACCTACTGAATATTTGCTAACACCTGACAATGAAGGGTTCCTCCCATCCTAGTAAATTAGGTGACGTTATCAGGTTAAGGAGTACGAAAAAGTCACACTGCTTCTGATAAGGGTATACTAGGTCTTGTACTTGTAATGGGATGGTGGTGTAGTAAGATAGAAATAAATCTTAGTAGGGCCATAGATAATTTTGTGAGTTGAAGGTCAATCATTTATATTGGATATACAAACTGCAGTTTTGAGCATAGCCGCTTTCTTCCATAAACGGTGCCACACTTGACCATGGTTTGTGCCGGTATTGGTGCTCAGCTGTATACAGATGAATGGAGCTCAGTTGCAATACCATTCATTACCCATTTTCAGGAGAGCTGGTTTTTGAGGAAGACAGACCTGTTTTTTAACATGCAAACAATCACTTTAACAGCAATACCCCATACTACCAATGGTCATGTGTGGGGCTGTTTTTGAAAGAAAGAAGCCATGTTTTTCCATCCCTTTACAGAAAACTTATCATCAGGTATGTAGCTTTTAATGTAGATACAATGGTAGATTCCTCTTTACATTCTAAGCCACAAACTATCTTTCCCTAATCCTATAACACTTCCTAACTTTATCTAAACCTATCTAACTAATAAGCTTCTTCTCTGGCAGCAGAGTCCATGTGCATATCATGACAGCCACATCCACTGAAGGGGCTACAGTACATGTGCCGAGCTTGAAGTAGCCGTTGGCATGCATACAAGCTATATATGGAGTGCCATGACGCGGAAGAAGGTGGGACAGCAGAAGCGTCCACTGCTTTGTGAACTAGAGTGACTCGACAGCGGCTAATCCACCCCCCAGTAGCCTCAGTTAATTTGCATAATAGTTAGATAAAGTTAGGAAGTGTTATAGGATTAGGGAAACATGGTTTAGAAGCTACCATCCAGTTTACCTTAATAGGAAGATTCCTGATGGTTCCTTAGGTTTTTTTTAATTAGTTTCTCGTCTAATCATATGTTATTCATCAGTCCTGGCCTCCAGTATGTTGCCTGATGATATGTTTTTGTGAATACGTTGCAGGTACAGAATTTCCACCTTGTAGCCTTGAAGTTTACAGAGTACTAGAGAAGATAGACTACCCAAGAAATGAAAGTGGTGACCTTGGTGCCATTATTCATCCAAGCCTCCAGGTATGCTCTTCTAGGTGTATTTGAAGATGTGGCCAGTAGTTTAACATGCATCGCCCCTCTTATAATGCCTTTTTGTTTAGTGTATTCCTTATGTATCCGTTCATTTTTGTACATTCAGAGTAAACTTGTCAATGTAAACCTGTAGCTTATAGGATGTCTATGTCAATTTGGCAGTCTGTATATTTAGCCAAATCTACTAATTGTGATCCATTTAGGTTGGGGATGTGTTCCATATAACATTTCATTGTCTTAAATTTAAAGGATCAAGACTGGAAACCACTTAACCCCGGAGACCCAATGTTTATCACCATGGACGGAGAGGTCACCTGCTATGAAGGGGAAAATACGGTTTATCCAACCTTTGTGAATGAGGCGGCATACTATGAAAAAAATCAGGCTTTTGCCAAAACGGAGAAAGTGACACTGATGGCACAAGCCTTGCGATTATAACTCTATATCCACACATCATTCAGGTCTTGTCATGTCACTTTGGGGTTTGTTTTTTACAGCAGAGACAGACTTTACTTCTTGTATACAATGCCATAAATATGCTGCTTCCTGGGAATTGTCCAACCGCGACTCCCTAAGATTTGTTGAAACTTTGGGGAAATTTGGAATAATTTGCAATAGCTACAGGTCAAACATCTCTCCCATATGTTTTTTGCAAACTGAAAATACGTAAAATTGACTTCAAATTAAAACCCGAATGGAGAACAGTAGCTGCTCTGTATACACCAAGGAAAACCTGACTATATCCAGTGACTATGGACATGTTGTCCCTGCAGCTTTATACAATGTGTATGATGCCGTACTATTGTGCTATTACATAGATACCTCTGTTTTATATTTTTCACAATGTTTTTAACTACAACATTAAAAAACTACTGAACAATTATATGCATGTGTTAAGTCCTCCTTAGGACATGTTCACTAATTACAGCTCTTTTCCTTTAAATATTAAAGGGATCTGAAGCAATATTCACATGAGGAGTATGCAATATGTATGAATATAGTTATACAAAAACTTGTATACTGGGCAAAAAGCCACGTCTTTCCATCCTGCTGCCTCCTTCATATACTCAGCAGAGGCCATTGAAGCCTGTGGGATGGGGGGGGGGGGGGCAGATGCAGGAGTACTGCCCCCTCTCAGCCTCAACTAAGCATACACTCAGGGAAGTGCCCAGTCATGTAACTGTCCATATAAGGAAAGGGACATCACTCAAGAGACACCCCAAATATTGGCAGCAGCCAATCAGTGTTGACTCCTCCTCCCCCCTTCTTTCAGGGGGTAGGTGAAAAATAGGGTGACATATCTCACTGTATTTTGCATATGTCTGTATGGGATACGTCTAAGCCCTCCCTTGTAAGGTATGTATCCTTAATGTGTCCTTACAACAGAGTGCATTCTTATCCCGTCATAGCAGCCTTACAGCTCAAATCTCCACTGGATTTGAGATCTTTGACACATTGCAACAATTTTTGACTCTTTCTTGTCAAATAATCCCTTTGAGAACCAAGATGGGTTTTATATAAAATGTAAAGCTTTATTATTGATTTCCACAATGTATTACAATAATCTATTTTTAAATAAATATATTAAACAATCATTTTGTTAATGACTTTTTCATTTCCTTTTTTTTTTGTGTCCCTGAAGAATAGTAATCATAATAAATAAACTTCAATTACAGTGAAAAGAACATGTTTAGATTAACGACAATAAAAATATGTACACTTAAAATACAAACTTCTATAAATACTTCTATAAAAATAAATTAATATAAAAAAAACACATACAACAACATAAAAACTCAATAAAATGTACTGAACATTGTTCACCATAAATCACATCTGCTTACTGTAATGTACGACTAGGTTTGGGCATCTCTGAGATTGCATCAACCATTCAGTGCCCATAGAAAATTAAAGGGGTTGTCCAGTATCAGAAAATAATTGATATTATGTAGTAAAATGTTGTACAACGTTTTATTATTTCTCACCGTTTTCTACATTTCTGCTTGCTGTCATTCTACAGGAAGCTTCATTGTTTATTTCTTGCTTATAAAAACCGGTCCCTGGTCATGTGATGTCACACAGGTGCACAACTCGTTATATCCCAGTCATGTGATGTCACACAGGTGCACAAATAGCGCAGTGAAAAATCAGAGCTGTGTTTTATAATGAGCAGTGCACCTGTGTGACATCAGATGATCAGGGCCGGATTCTATCCACAGGAAATAAACAATGCAGTTTCCTATAGAATAACAGTAAGCAGAGATCTAGAAAATTGTGAGGAATTGATATAGAAAGTCTATTGGAAAATTGTATAACTTTTCATTACAAAAACAATATCAATAATTTGCTTAAAGTGGGCAACCCCTTTAAATGGGGTCATGAAATTATGCAACATAAAAAAAAATCACATCAATGGTAACCACCTTCAACTTCATATAGTAAAAGTGCAAAATACTACATTATGTGATCACTTCAATGCCTTCAGGTCCACCTTTATTATGACCTTTTAGTTTCAGTGGCTATTACTCTTTAGAGGTATTTGGCTTGTAGTTGGCAGCTCTTGCCCTGTTAATGGAGAGTCGGTGTTGGACGCAGGTTGGTTGAACAGGAAAAATTACTAAGGTTCCATTTTTCATTACGTTGTTATCATTGCACACATAACTTATCATTGAAGGATGTGGGAAGTTATTGATGACCCACACCCCCATGAAAGAGAAGTTCTAGTGGCAAGTGATAAAAGTCTAAACCAAATGGATTGTTTTCTGTGATCTTTTGAGGTCCAATATTGTGTAACTTTGATTGGGCCAGTCTGACCTAACAATTCTTTTATTTAACAGGGTATAGATAAGGCCCAAACCTCCCCCCATTAGAAATGATGATTGTGATGAATCACTAATTGATCAGTTGTTTTGTCCACTGAGCTAATGTACAGGTGGCCAAACACAAACAATCTATGATGTTACAATCGTCAATGGGTTTCACCAATCAGGGGAGATGAGGATTTAGTTGGATTTTGGCTGTCTGGTTAGTTTGTTCTAAGGGAATTAATTAAAGGGATTAGGATTCCACATTTTCACCTAATAGGTCACCAAATCCTTTTTAATATTAATTCCCAATCTTTTTTTATAATTAACAATAATGGTTCCACTCACTCTTAAATTTCCCTGGCAGTAAACTACATTGAGTCATAGGGGTGTCTAAGGCCCTGTGTCATCATCGTTATCTCCTCTCTTTTCCCGTCTCCCTCATACAGACGAGAGCTGACACAGATGTGTTTGCAACAGAGCTCAGAGGTCAGCTCATCTCTGCATGAGGGAAGGGGGAGAACTGTGAGGAGATAATGTTGATGACGCAGGGAGGATTCCAGCAGAATGCCCTGTGACTCAAAGTGGTTTGCTGGCAGGGAGCTAGGTATACTTTAATAGACTGGAACCTGTCATAAAGTAAAAATGTGAAGTCCTGATGATCCTTTAGCGGAGACCATTCACTATATGTGCATTGCATGGCAGAGATGAAGTTGCAACTATAGATGGAGATGACATATGACTATTTGACTAAAATATGTGGGCCCCGTATGAGATTGTGGGCACAGTACTGCAATCATCAATCAAAAAGTAGGAGTTAAATAGGGTAATTGAAGTAACAATACAAAAAAATTATTTATGCAGCTTTTTTCCTTAACTATCACAAGGGTTACCAAACCCTTCAAAGAAGGCCACATCTTTTACTGTTAAAACACAGAAATGTTATATTATACAGTGCTCTCTGTCTATTATCAAATGTTTAAATGTATAATTATTATATTCAGTTATTAATTGTGCTTCAAACTTTCATATATATAGTAAAAAAAAAAATTGATTATGCATTACCCTCAGTAATGACATAACCTGTGTGAATGGATAACATTACCCATGATTACAGTTTTACAGAATTTCCACAGTGAATACTAAGGGTTAACTACAGGTAAGACATTATATAGTGCAAACATTAGTAAAAGAAATGTAAACAAGAATAAAAATGCTATGAGAGGCATCAACACAACAATTGCTACAAATGCAACGGAAATCATATTTAAATTTCTTTCCCTTAAAGAACATTTTGGGGAAATTGAAGGCTTTTTGAAGACCTTTTCACAGTTTGGAAGTTGGCCGGCACACAGCAAAGAGCAGAGGTAGGACTTGTTGTACTCCTTATCACTGGAACCAAAAACTTCAGATTGACACAAGAGCTTTCGAGCTTTTTTGGTGAAAGCCAGAGACAAATATAATCCTCTGTATATTATTCCCACATCCTAAACCGTGGTCTCGATGGTTTGATCCGCTGAGTCTCTGAAATCGATTGTAATATGTCGGTCTCTTTCATAACTATCTGCTTCATCGTCTGTGTTCAAGTTGGCATAACTTGTCCCTGGAGGAAGAAAAACACCATCTTTTAGGCATTCGGGTGTTTTTAGATAACTTTGCCACTAAGGCCCAGTTCACACCTGCATTTGGACCGTAGCTTTTGTCACAAAACGATAATAGAAGTCTTTTAATGCCCCCTGTTAGTGTCAGTTTGCATCACTTCCAATATATGTAATTTAGCAAAACGAGAACTTTGTGCCGCATTGATATTTTGGTTTTAATGTAGAACTGTGCTAAAGGCCTTTTTCAGCTTCCAATTTCAAGAGTCTTGTCATCCAGACAATTATTGTCTGTTATATTATAAGACGATTATATTATAAGAAGATCATTTACTGTGCTTTTGACTGGTGGGACCCATTCTGACCATGAGAATGGGGATATCTTGTACCACCAAATATGCACAATATGTGGTCACTGCTTACAGGATAGTCCCATGACCACCATTTTGTGGTATCCAACTATCAGACCCACACGAATCGGCAAGCCATCACCTGCTCTGTTGATAGCTAGTAACATAAAATTAGTGGAATACCCTCATAACTTTAGTCAAAGGCATAACTTGAAGAATTGGGGAACAAGTGCAAAATCTGTACCAGAGCTCTCACCTGTGCCATTAGTAATATAGCTGTATCATGTGGGTTTTGGATCATAGACACATAAACCCAAGGCAGCCTACTTGCCTAGTTACCCCCTAAACCTAGGTACCCCCTTTATGTTTTGTCCCAGTCTTACAGTATATTTCTATTCATTAAAATCTCATGTACTCACCAGGATACATTTCAAACCCGGGTTCTTCATTGATGCAGGTCACATGATTATGCCATTCTGTCCACTTCACCTCATTTATCCTGTTCAAGGCATAAAAAATGATATTATTAATATAAAGGAGCATCCATTATCATATAATAATTGACACCGTGGACTTTACAAGCACAAGTTATGAATCTTGTGGTAACACCAGTTACTCCTCATCTCTATATGTAAAAAAACCTAAAGGGGGGCAGGGGTTGGATTGGGAAAAAAAGAACACATACATAGCCTAATCTGGATCCTGATTCACATTTAGCTACAGTACTTCTAGCTTTTAGGCTATCATCCAAACAGAAGTTCTGCTGGATCGTGGGATTCGCTTCATCAATGAGTGGCCTCCTTGGACCAGTGGGGAACAGAATAAGTTATATCTCCTATAAACAGTGTCCTAACATGGAGCTGCTGGGCCCCCAAATATAATGCATTGTTTATAGTACTAGTCTTCTCATATAGGAGAGGCATACCATATAGGCTTCTTGCACCTGTTTGAAACTGCACCCTTTGCACCCCCTTTAGATACGCACCTGCCTGTAAAACAGAAATGGTGGCCCAAGGAGGCCAATCATTGGATGAAGCAGGTTCTTTGAGCCCCAAAACCTCTGACTTGGATGATGTAGTGAAAACGAGAGTGACATAGAAATTGGGAACTAGATCTGCATATTCATGTTAGACCCTTTTAACCATGAATTTTTTTTTTCCCAACCTCGGGTTTAGAATTTCTTTAATTAAAACCAATTAAATTCTCCAATAACCAAGAAATAACCAATTTCATTTGGTTATTTTTCCATTTTTTGTGAACCCTGCATTATTCAAAAAAAAGGATAAGTGAACGAGGTATGGACATTAGTAAATAAGTAATGTTACCTCAAACATGTTCTGTTGTCATTTTTGGAGACCGTACAGAATTCTCCAAGCTGAAATTTACTCTTTAACCACAGCGGTAAACTCTTCTCAAACTCCATTATTGTCCTAGCTCTCTGCAAGTACAGAAGAAATGGTATTGTTGTTATGATTATTATCAATCTGTATAACATCTCAATGAAGTATAATCACTGTAAATGCCTCCCTGAAGCTCACCCTCCATGTACACCACCTATAATTACATGTAGAAGGCCTCATGCACACGACTGTATCATGCAAACAACGGCTAATCCACGGCCCCCATTAACTTCTATTGTCTACGCTCCCGGTGAGGTACATGCGCCATGTGTTGTGTGAATGTGCCATTGCTAATCATAGAGCTGGTCCTGGATCTGCACCTTCAATGGATATCGACAGATGTCCTTCGGGCCACAACCCACTGCACATTGTTTTGGGACTGTTTTGGATGCATCCTAGTTGGTATAGTTGTGATTTTGTTTTTTAGTAGTGTTTACATCAGCTCAACATGAAACTTGATCAAGTATCAACCAAAATCCCAAGTCTGTTAAGTTCACTACTACCAGAATCTGGAAAGGTGTTAGAGGTCCATTAACCTCTGGTCATGTTGAAGATAAGGTGGCACCAGATGGCTGAAAATGGACTCAATTCAGTGGATCATTGACATCTTTCTGTTCAGATATCTCAGATTCAGGTGTCCAGCAATGTTTTGGGAAATAAAGTCTGCATACAGACAATTCTGGAATATTTTGTAGTCTAAAACATGAGGAAATATGGAACCTACAGCATAAATGTTGTTATTCCTTATGGAGCTGATATAAACTTATGCGAACGAACCCTACAGCTACAATAGAAGAATCTTGTTTGTCAGAACACAAATCTCACCTGTATTCTCCATATGTGTTCACTTTCCTTAGAAATCTTTTCCACGGTTTCTCCCATCAATGCAATTAACATGTTTAGAAGAAGCACAAATGTCAGAATGACATAAGCAATGAGCAGGAGAAGGAACAAGACTGGGTATTTAGAGTCGTGCTGCATCTCCAGGTCTCCTAGCCCAATGGTCAGCTTGAAAAGTTCCACAATGGCCGTGCTGAAACTCTTGTAGGCACTGCATTCATCATCATCAGCACAATTTTCAATAAGAGAAGCAAGAGCTGTTCCAAGAAAGGAGAAAATAATTTTTTTTGTCAAATCCAACTTTAAATAATCTTTGAACTAGATTTGTAAAAATTAACAATACAAGTGAATATAAGAAACTGCAATATATCTTATTATAGCAAAGGGCTTCCTTCTCTATGTACTTTGGTGTTTATCATCCTCTTTCCTTCCTATTCTACTTTGGCCCGGAAATCTGTGCTGAATTCCATCTTGCTAGTAAGAAAGACTGAAGCTCACCGATTACATATAAGCAGTGAGTCCCAGCAGACCGTTCTATCTAGCAGATATGACGTTTAGAAGTCACAAAGTGACCAGATATTTCTTAGGTTTCTAAAACATAGTGCAACAATGTAACTAGTGGTGATCCTTAGATGAGCATTAGTACCATGGGTGGATGGAGACACTGGGCTTTATAAAACTGGGCCACCCAAATTTTTTTTTTTTTATATTTTGACATTTACTCCTAACACACAGTACCAGAACCAAGTTTCATGGAAAAAGAGAGTGTGATTTTCTTTCTACAGTTTAGGACCTTTGGAGGACCATCAAAAGTCTTGGGAAGATCTTGTATATGTGTGTCAAGAACCAGCATACATGTATGAGGAGTTAAGGGGTGGAGGTCCCTCTCTTTATAACTTATTTATTGGTTGGTGGTTTGGGTGGTCATTGGGCCCCCTAGAAGTCTTGGGCCCAGGGATACCACCCAAATCCCTTATATTATAATCTGCTACCATAAACACTGAAGCATTGTACCACAAACTGTATTGTATTATGTAGTTATTGGGTCACTAAGTTCTAGATCAAAATCTAAACACTTAAAAATCATTATTTCAGGGGGTATAATGGCGAGACTGGTAGTGAGGACTGTGAAACATCTTGCGACTGTCCGATTCTCAAGTCCCGCCCAACTTTTTAGTTTGTACTAAGCTATATCCTTTACTATACACAGTGAAATCCATCTCTTTTAAAACAGTAAGACAATCTAAGTCCAATATAAACTATACGTACCTACTCCAAATCCAAACAGAAACAAAATGTAGACAAATAAGAACTTCAGAACGTCGTTTAAGATGACCTGCAATGGCGAAGACAACATAATGTTACTGTAAATGTCTAACACTAAACCATTAAATCTAAAACAATGTAGCGATACAATATATTATCAGTACTGTCTCACCATTGTGCAAAGTGAAAATGAGCTAAACAACAAAATTACTAAAGTTTAGCCCAAACTTTTCCATTTCAAGTCAATCGGAAGAATCACAAATCAATGTCACGATACCTTTGCCCAAAGACCCATTATAAGAAGCTCCAAGTCAAGGAACTTACTCATAGTATTTTATGGCAGATAGAAACATCTATTACACTATTATTAATGGAGCCCCTGCTGCAGGTGGTTGATTTGTCTGTATTGATCACTCACATAAGTAGAAACCTTGACACTTACCTTTTGGATCATAACACTGTAGATTCCAAGGGACTGAAATCCTCTTGTGTAATATAACATGTTTGCCCATCCCAGTGCCATGGCTAATACAAGGAAAGCCAGATATTCTTTGACACCAAAAAGGTAACTTAAAACCGATGCTATAACCAGGATTGCTTGGATGAAACTAGAAATAAAGATATCCTTAGTTCAGTATAATGTGAGCTCAGCTACAAGAGATTGTGCATTTTATTAAAGGCCTATACAGTCACTCCCCGACTTAAGAACACCCCATTTACAGACAACCCTTAATTACAAACGGAGGTCTGTGCCCACTGTGACCCCTCTGGATGCCAGTAATATACTGAACATTACCCCCAGGCTGCAGTGATATGCTGCAAGGTGTCTGTAATGAAGCTTTATTGTAAATCGTTGTTCCCTTGTCAATTTCTAAACCAAATTGTGACAGAGACCAAAAAAATACTTTGTCTAGAGTCACACTTAACAAATATATCTGTTCCGACATACATACAAATTCAACTTAAAAACAAACCAAGAAAACTTATCTTGTACATAACCCAGTGACTGCCTGTATAAATTCCTACTAAGGTACAAGAGCTATGTTTAGCAGACCCTTATGTCACTATTATATTATTGCTTATAGATACTTAAAGGGAACCTATCATCAGAAATTAACCTAATAAACCACTTCCGGTATGTTGGCGAGCGGCTGAACCTCTTCACGTTTCTTTCATGACCCAGTGTGGTGGCATCATCCAAAAACTCAACTTTGAAGTTAGATGTAAATTGGTTATATAAAGTTGAGAAGGCGGAGAGTATAACGATGAAGTCAAGCTCTCCCCACCGCAGAACACCACTTTCACTTAATTGATGTCCCTGCATCCAGAGACACCACTAACCCGATCTCCTGAAATCCGATGCATGATGTCAATCACAGGGGAAAAGGCTTCACTAGGCCATTAAGGATACATGATCTAGAAGGTGTTAAGCTGCTTGGCAATATAGTGCTTGTGGTTGATTATGCCAATTTTTTTAAGACAGGTTCCCTTTTACACATAAATTATCTACACTCATGTGCCTCGTGTTAGTCTGTATACGCTCAATAATATTAGCTAAAGCTGCTGGGACCAAATGCAATATCTGTAAGAGGGTTTCCAAATATCATTAATATACAGTGGGTAGTGTCTTATATGAACCAACCACTCCACCACCAGCCACCAACTATTATAAGCAGTAGATTGAACATTATTACTTACAATAGAACATGAAACCAGGCATCTGACAGGACTGATCGAAGATCTGAAGGCCTCACTAAGAAAATCACCACTCCCTATAAGAAAACAAAACTGTTATTTATAGAATATTACCCAGAATCAATCTCTCTACTGTGTTCTGTATACATATACTGTATTTGACCATTGTGGCCAGTGACTCAGTGACTGACTGTGGTTACGTGTGTGGTGTGAAAACAATCGGACTACTGAGGACTAGGAAGTGACTGAGTGTTGCTAAGGTGAGTATTTTGCTCTATTCTTTATAGCAACTTCAGCTATTAAAAAATAGATGGCTGGACAATTTTTTACATAGCAATATAGAATTTCAATGTTAAAATGGAATAACAGAATTCAAGGGCAGTAATGGCACTTTAGAAATGGCACTTTAGAAACTATGCATGCATTTTTTTAAATCAAAAAACCCCCTTATGAACACGCATTACTGGCGGTCCCCTAGTTAAGGACAGCCGACCAGCTGTAAGGTGTTTGTAATGAAGCTTTATTGATAATCTTTGGTCCCATTACAGCAAAACATTTTAAACCCCAATTGTCACTGGGACAAAAAAAAATTTTGGCTGGATCTACAATTATAAAATATACAATTTCGACTTACATACAAATTCAACTTAAGAAGAAACCTAACCCCGGGTTACCTACAAGATATGTTCCATACAGTAGGTTTGTTCTTAAGTTTAATTTGTATGTAATTCGAAACTGTATATTTTATAATTGTAGATCCAGACCAAAAAATGTTTTGCCCCAGTGACAATACTGGCTATATTTAGTTCAGTATTGAGTTTGAGCACAGGAGGATGTCAGCAACTGTTACAAACACTAAGATCCTCATGTAGGATTTTTTTTTAGAAAAACTGGATGCATATTTTCTAAAATGCATAATATTCTGAAAATAAAAGCAGGTATTACATTGGTTCATACACCCATGTAATTCCTTTGTGCGGTATATAGGAGGATACATTAATGTGACATCAAACAGAGAAATATGCACATAGTTAGGACATGGCCACAGATGGGAATGATTCATCTATACAACAACACAATGTGATAAAACAACACCCTCATTACTCACCTCTTTGATCATTAGGTATGTAGCACAAACAATGATAAACATTTGCCCGACAAGCTGAAGCCACCCTCGATCATATGTCAGACTTAAAGGGTACAGAGCCTGTGATCGTGGAAGAGATGCATTAGTTTTCATTCTATGGACACATTATAAATGTTTCATTATGTTGGAATATATTTAATAGAAGCAGAATAATTACATACAAAGCAGACAACATTCAAAAATCTAAAACTAAGACAACTTATAGATAAAAAAATGAGAGACACAAAATTCACTTCCCCTTAAAGGTGACTGCTTACCATGCCTACTCCTTAGCAGGGGCGGATTGTATTTTTTACTTTGATGCATAATAGTCCCACTCACAGCTAAATTGTAAAGGTTTTTAATAACTTTATGTAATTATTTTGTGATACCTAGCCTTCAGTAACAAGAGTATCTTTAAAGGGGTATTCCCATTAAGACAAGATTCTTAAAAATACTCAGGATAACAAAATAACACATTCACTGTTAATAACAAATACAGCATTTCACAGATATAATTCCAACTTGTCTCAGTCCTGGTGCATACAGTTTTGGTTGTCCCTGGATAGGACTGTAAATCTTCTGACTATGGTCGGATTCTTCTCATGAATAGCTTCTCTTATCTGCACACTGCAGTGCTCTTTGCCTTCTGCCCCTCCCCTGTGCATTACAAGACCAGCTCAGACATAGGCACTTCCTGCCAGCAAGCTGCAGTGTGCAGAGACTTACTCAGACAGATAAGGCCTTTACCTGATGGAGGCATATAACAATGCTGACTCTGTGTGTTATAGGTGAGTTAGCAGAGCTGAGAGTGTCATGGTGTTTTATATCCATCTCATGGATCTCATCTCTCATTTCCTATGTGTCAGAAGCTAAATGAAAGTATTAACCTGTGCCTTGATAATCTAATTACGTTGTCAGCACACAGCATCTCACAGCACAGAGGGATCATGAAGTGTCTGCATAGAGAGTCCCTGTCTACAGTCTGGGATCTTACACTGACCATCACTCAGCAATAACACTGAGTAAAATTGTAAAGTAAGAGGGTTAAAAATTATCTTTATTGTGTAAACATCACTAGGAGATTAAAATTTGAGATCTTTCTTTCATGCCCCCTTAAGTATCTCTCCTAAAAAGGTAATAAAGTTGTCTCCAATGTCCATATTCAATGAGAGTGTGATTTTCAAGGATTTTTGTAATAATAAATTCAGATGAATAAGACTTACCTGTTCTCCGCGTGGTCGGTAGTAGGAGACTAATGTAAGGACAACATTGTACGTGAACGACAGAAGAAAAGACATGAAGAACATGTATCTTGCAAACTTTTTCCATTTCAACTGAAGAAGAGTATGGAGAGGCTCCAAAGCCAACAGTTCATGGCGATTCTAAAAAAAATGTATAATACAAAATATTATACAGGCAGTCCCCTACTTAAGAACATCCGACTTACAGACGACCCCTAGTTACAAACGGACCTCTGGATGTTGGTAATTTACTGTACTTTAACCTTAGGCTACAATAACCAGCTATAACAGTTAGCACAGGTGTCTGCAGTGAAGCTTTATTGTTAATCCTGGTTCTTATGACAATCCAACATTTTTAAAATCCAATTGTCACAGAAACCAAAAAAATTTGACTGGGGTCACAATTCTAAAATATTCAGTTCCAAATTACATACAAATTCAACTTAAGAACAAACCTACATAACCTATCATGTACGTACCTGCCTGTATATATATATATATATATATAATATTAATATTAAATATTAATATATATATATATATTTTGGATCTGGTTAATATGAAACAACATTAAACAAAAGTAACTCATGTGCACACAAATTCATGCCAATGAACGTTTCACAACAACCTTCAATTTTTTTTGTGCTAGAAGGCACCCAAAAGACAAGATTCTACCTCCACAGTTCTCCAATTTCATATTCCGTATATCTGTCTATTAATGTTTAATTCTGTAGGAATCAGATGGAAAAATTAAAATGATATCCATATTACTTACATCGATGCTGGTGTTGTAAACCACAATATCTAGTATTGAGTTTTGGGAACAAGAGTCTACATCCTTCAAATCATACAAGGAAGATGACACAGGTCCATACGCCCAGTCTGTGAACTTCCTGGAGAGGACCCTATTCTCCTTCTCTTTGATTTCCCGGCTCAGAATATAATGAAGAATCTGGACCAAAACATGAAATATTGAAAGGAAATTAATAGTATTCTATATTGTTGTCCAACAAAGGATAAAAAAAGATCATGGGAGAATGTTAAGAAAGTGAATTTTCTTTACATGGTGGAGGGGCACTTTATGTCATTCCTGGCCATGTGTCGTGGATCAAGATTCACATCTTACCTCAGTCTTTCCTGTTTTAGCTGCTAGTTGCATTGGAGTGAGGCCTTCGTTATTCACAATACTTTCCAAAGACTTGTTCTTACAGGTCCGTAGTATTGTATCATACATACGTATTATAAAGGCATTTTGTGCTTCTGAATTCTCTGCTACGGTCACCAAGGCGTGAAGGACAGTGTTACCCAAAGAGTCCTGGATTGTGACATCTGTCTGGTTGTTCTCCATGAGGAGCTGAACCACATCTGGCTGGTTGGTACATGCAGCAAGAGCCAATGGCGTTTCACCTTTAATAACACAAAAAAACATGAAAATAATGGATTCTATATACAGTTACACCAATGCAATTTGTGTACTTCTTGTAAAAAAAAAAATAACTATCTTTCATGTGCTGTGAAATGTCAAAGATCATATCCACCCTAATTAGAATCTTCTCAATTTCGGAAATATGAGAAATCAATAATTGTTCCCAAAGTAATTATGAAAACTTACCAAAATAAAATCCTTCATGTTTCCGCTTTGGATTAAAGAATCTCCCCTGTGCCCGTACGTTGATGTTGGCCCCTTTTTTGATCAAGCACTTCACCAAGTCACTTTGCCGCCTCTCTATTGCTATATTCAGTGCAGTCTGACCTATAGAAACAACATGATTTTAGAGCCAAAAAGTTATTCTACGCCTGTTATCATAGATATAATCTTTAAAAGCGTTATATATGACAATAG
Source organism: Engystomops pustulosus (assembly GCA_019512145.1). NCBI lineage: Eukaryota > Metazoa > Chordata > Amphibia > Anura > Leptodactylidae > Engystomops > Engystomops pustulosus. Next base: position 243,975,530 of record CM033642.1, on the reverse strand, counting down.
AAAGAATGTATCTGCAAAGTTTACCGTATATACTCGAGTATAAGCCGACCCCATTATAAGCCGAGGCCCCTAATTTTACCACAAAAAACTGTGAAAACCTTTTGACTCGAGTATAAGCCGAGGGTGGGAAATGCATTGGTCACAGCCTCTCCAGTATGTAGCCAGTCAGGCCCTGCCCCAGTGTATATAGCTTGCCAGCCCCTGCCCCAGTGTATATAGCTTGCCAGCCCCTGCCCCAGTGTATATAGCTTGCCAGCCCCTGCCCCAGTGTATATAGCCTGCCAGCCCCTGCCCCAGTGTATATAGCCTGCCAGACCCTGCCCCAGTGTATATAGCCTGCCAGCCCCTGCCCCAGTGTATATAGCCTGCCAGCCCCTGCCCCAGTGTATATAGCCTGCCAGCCCCTGCCCCAGTGTATATAGCCCCCCCCCCCCTTCCCCGTTGTGCAGCACAACAATACCGGATGGATCGTACAGAAGATCTACGGGTGCCGCCAGAAAGGCGAGTTTTCATTTATTTATTTTATTGACTCGAGTATAAGCCGAGTTTGGGTTTTTCAGCACATTTTTTGTGCTGAAAAACTAGGCTTATACTCGAGTATATAAGGTAATACTTTTTGCTTACATTTCCTAATGAGAAAATTCCTTACACTTCTATAATTTTATCTCAAACTTTAAAAGTATAACATAATGTGACAGCCATTTTGTTGAAGACCAACATCTCATTCGAACAATTTGGCTGATATATGTTGAATTACATATTCCATTTTTGATATGGAAAGATCAGATTTTCATAACCTCCAACTGTTGTGAAGGACCTCAAAGTGTTGGTTATATTGGTGGTAGACAACTGGCTCTGATCACACCTGGATAGTTGATGATAACATGTAGAAGTTGCCATCCTTACTATTCCTATTGACTTAAGGTATCCCAAGTGGTACCAGATAAATTGCTAAAAATAGACACTTTTGCGTTGCTCAATGCAAACTTTTGTCAAAACCTGGTTATCTCATTCTACTCACCTTGTTATACCTTGAGTCAAGAGAAAAAGTAAAGAAAGACACATTTATAAAATCAATACAGCAAGAGTTCGTAAAATTGACCTCAGGGGTCAGTGATGGGGAGAAGGACCTACATTAAGGGAATCATATACATGTATTAGTGCCTGAACAATGGGGGAGGGGGGGGGGAACTGTCTTCTATAATGCCAATAAATTCCTTTACTGCATTCATTAACCAAATCTGGTCGTCCACTTCTTGTATACGTTTTATATTCCAATTTTTTAGATCCCATTTTGTTAGCTCGTTGTTACCTTTATAGTTTTCTTCTGTGTACTCAGCGTTAATGAACCGAACCAGGAATCCATTCTCCTCAGCGAATGACAGCAGGATACATACAATCTCTGAGGTGTTGTCATTGATGTTCAGCAGTGCCTTCATCAAACAGGTTTTCCCAGTGTCCTTTGATGTTAATTTGTACATGAAGAAATCTGAAGAATAAGAAAGATCTAATGAATATGAATGCTATCAAACAAAAATACATAAAGAATAAATAGACTGAGTAACACAGTCATGATATAGTAACATAGTTACCAGGGGCATAACTACATCGGTAGCAGCCATAGCAGCCGCTATGGGGCCCGCAGTGACAGGGGGCCCCGTCATCCGACCTGACACAATAAAGAATGGAGGATGTGCACCATTATATCTATTTTGTACCGCACATGTCCAGCATAATATGTATATAACATATACTGTGATGTATATATGCAGTATCTGTGATGTGTATATGGTGTCTGTATACACTGTATGTGAGTATGTTGCATATGGCACTGTATGTGTGTATATGCTGTGTGTGCACATGAGTGTACTTATATGAGTATACTAATATGTATATTTTTAAAGTGGGAACTGGGGCCCTGTCTCTCCTAGTTACGCCACTGATATAAAATTGCCAAATGAAAGCATTGCTATTACCAATACCATAACAGCCAATTAAAATTCAGCATGTAGGAAACAAAAATTTTGGTTACCTTGTGCTGCTTTCGGGGTAAATGAGGAAGAGGAATCTCTAGCTTCCTGTAGAAGTCTGTTCAATGACTCCACATCACCTTCCGACACGGCTTTAAACAATAAATTTTTGGGGGGCCTTTTTGCTGTCTTCTTTGGGTTTAAAGAGTCAGGGCTTAAGAAATAATCAAACATCATAGGGTTATTACATATACGTGAAGGTATCTAACAGATAAAAGATTATTGCAAGCAGTTATACATCTATCATAGAGATTATTGATGCCACGATGGTCAGAGAAGTATCCTCATAACATATAATAAAAAGCGCTGAATATTATAGAGTGTTATCCTATTTTGTATCATATTGAGAAGGATCTTACCCATTATTATATTGTTTTAACAAATAATCTGTCACTTCCTGAGGGGTTTGTGGAGAATCGATATCCTCACTTTTTCGGCTGTCACTATTTAAGGTGGAAAAATATGAAGAAAGGTTTAAAAAAACCTCTATGATATGACATCTAGAAATGAATTGACTCGTTATGGAAATAAAATTGGTAACGTTTAGCATTATGAACACATTATTATGTACAAACAGATCACAATGAAAAGAACATATATATTTATCATGAGCATGTTATAGAGCAGGGGGAGCTGTACAGACTTATATATAGGGGCACATTTAATAAGGTCCTTGCGCCAGTTTTTTGTCTGACTTTGCACGATTTTAGGTGTAAACTTCTTGCACATGTATTTAAGAAGTATCTGCACCACATTTGTGTTACACATGACCATTTTTTGGCCCAGGTGCACCAGGCATCATGCGACAGGAATTAGGGGGTATCCGGTGCTCAGTTGAACTGTGCAACAGATTTAACAAGCACAGTCCAACATATGTGTGTTGCTCGCCCCATGTTAAGGGTGCACCAAAAAAAGTGTGGCGCGGTCTGTCGAAACAGTGCAAGGAAGCGCCAGATTCATGAAGAACGTGCCCCAGAAATCCTGAATCTGGCGCCCCCTGCACACTACACATGTAACTGCATTTAGTACAGTTTGAACTGCTCTTAGTTAATATGCGTGTGGGGAACACGGTTCAATGGATGTCCCATAACATCCGTTGAGTAAAAACATTGAAGTCCTAAGCCCAAAAAGAACACACTATGCTGCTTAGTGCATTCTGCTATATAACATGCTGCCTGCAAATAGGACACTTTGTACAATATTCTGAGCTCCTCCTGCTCTATAACATGCTTCCTGCAGATCAGACATTGGGGCAGATTTATTTAAGTGTCTGAAAGTGAGAATATTTCCAGTTGCTCATGGCAACCAATCAGAGCTCAGCTTTCATTTTACCAGTGCTCATGAATATTTTAAAGGGGAGCTGTGATTGGTTGCTATGGGCAACTGGAAATATTCTGACTTTCAGACAGTTGATAAATCAGTCCCATTATGTACAACCTGATAAGCTATTCCTGCTCTATAACATGCTGTCTGTAGATTATACACTATGAACAATCTTCTCAGCACCCCATGCTCTATAATATGCTGTCTGAATTTAGGGCACTTGTAAAATCCTCTTAGTTCCTGTTCTATCTACTCAGTCCATCCTACTGTAAAACATGCTGCGGGCACATAGTAAACAATGTAGAATTTGGTCAGCTCCTCCTGCTCTAGCAGATTGTACAATATGTTTAGATTTCCTTGATCAGACATACCTAAGTCGCAGTCATAAACCAGGCATAGCCCAGCCTTCATCCACTCCTATACCATATACTAATTAACCAATAAATATCTGAAGGGCTTTTGTTCCTGCTGTGAGTTTTTACAGACAACCCCTCCAAAACCCTATCTGCACTGGCGCCAGACAACCCCAACCAAACATAGGACACTTTACAGAGGTTAAAAACAAAAGACAGAAGAAACTTTCATTCTCAAATTCAATTTAGAATTTTTAAACCCAATACTTGAGTTTTTGGACCACCAGAAATGTTATGTACATCATTGATTCATCCTAAAGCTTTTTTTTTATTCTGGTGGAACCCAATAGTCTCTTTTTTGCTACATTTGTAGAGTTGAATAACAACAGTAGAGTATGAAGTAAACAATGATTCATAGTTTTTGGGCTGAACCATATAATATACATACTGTATGCAAAGCACTGAAACTCTGATTGACTTCAAAAGAAAGATGGCTGAACATCTTATATCTCCATGGAAATAAGTGACAAGATATGTTGAGGGTCTAGATATTGGCCATCTACCAATAAGACTTTCTGGGCATCAATATCGGCTGAGATTTATGAAAAGTGAGAGCAGAACTGTTCTAGTTGTCCATGGTAACCAATCAGAGCTCAGTTTTTATTTTCCCACACATGTTTTAAAACTTAAGCTGAGCTCTGATTGGTTTTCATGGGAAACTAGAACAGTTTTATCTCAAACACCACTGATAATTCTGCCCCAATGATCATAATACAAATTTAAGTCAATACCTAGTGACTCATGGACAAGGTAGTCATAACTTCCCAACAAAACATGTTTACAACGGGTCATAAAATGTAGAAAAAATTTAATTTTTGTGACAAATGGTAATTCTATGACATCACTTATCAGCTACTAGTTGACAGTCACACAAATTAAACACAAAGAAATACAAGTTTATATAAAAACTCTTTTCTGAAAATGTAAAATTGCTTAATGTTTCTAAAAAAATTTACTCACCATGGCTTTATGTTTGAGTCCATAGGCCTGGAAAACACCGGGAAGGAAGATTTACTTGGCACAACCGGGAAATCAGTGGTGTCACTGCCAAGAGAAGCTTCGGTCAGTAAGGGTTCAAGCTTTATGGCAGACATTTTGGAAGAATACAAGGCAAAAAAAAATGTATATATAAAACCAAAAAATATATAAAAATACAATAATATTTTAAGAACTTGAAGAGGAGATATATGCTATAAGACCGAACAGATTAAATGTCTCATAATAGAGGAAGCACAAGGGACTTGAGTGGCATAATTTAGGGTAGAGCCAATCCTACTACTCCAACCAGTTGTGTGACTTATAATATGCACCATTGAAGCAACTAATAATAGATGTAGCAATTATGACATATTTTATTGCTTAAAGTTCTAATAATACAGTAAAACCTCTGCCAGAACTATTTAGTAAATGAATCATGCCATTTTTTTTTTGGCATGGACTTCATTTTTGCCCTAAAAATTTTGGTCCCTTTGTTCAAAAGGGACAATGAAGAAAATCACTGTGACAAGATAGTAAGGGGACAAGGAGACCGTCAGTCCAAATCTTTTACTATATTTACTATGTTCTACAGATATCACTCGTGCATGTGTATCACATCACATGGACGGATCTCTATGCACTGCAAGTAAACATAGAAGCTTTCTATACCAGGACAGCAAGCAGAGATCTAGAAACCATGAGGAATTGGTACAGAAAGTATATTGGAAAATTGTAGAACTTTTCCTTACACAAATCATATTTGCTGAAAGTGGACAACCCCTTAAATTTCCTGACTTACCAGATTTTTTTCCCTTCTCTACTCCCTACTAATCTCAGTTCATCTTGGTCTCTAAAATGGATGTTCAGTATGTAGAGAAATCAGATTACAGCTCTCCATAGAAGTCCATGGAGAAGGAGCAGGAGGCAGGAAAAAATTAGTGAAAAAGAAGAAGGAACACAAGGTACAGGTGCAGGGGGGCCATGATGTAGCAAAGAGAATTGGTACTAATGTAGTCAGTAATTTACTATAATGTTTATCATCTCATACTACGAGCCATGACTTTTCAAATTTCCTGCCAATGTTACTGTGTGAGGGCTTGCCTTTTTGCTTGAAAATTTGTAGTGGCAATTAAATTGCCGTAACTCTCTTTGGATGCTTAAAATTTATATAGTCAAAGGGATTGTCCTGGTATACAACATTTTTTATATATGGATGGGGGACCTTAAAAATAATATAATCACCTATCTCTGTGCTCCCTTCCAGCCACTGTTCAATGCACCCTTGCAGCCCTTTCTTTCCATACAGAGGTCAGCATTGCCCTGCCGACCACAACCCGCAAAAACCAAACTTTGTGGCAGAGGTTCGGATGCCACCACCGGCTTCTGTATATAAACAGAGGCTGGCAGTGATGGACTGCACAGTGGCTGATGGGGAACACAGAGAGGGGAATATAAGATCTTTATTATTTTTAAAAATTCCTGGTCAATCCCTTTAAGTACTTTTGCACTAGCAAAGTCCTTAAAAAAATTTTTATTTACAGGACACATCCATTATTTTTCAGTGAACTGTAGGGATTTATTTGTGGGAAGACGTGAAGTTCTTATTAGTTCCATTTATGGGACATGAGTCATGAGATACAAAAACAGCTATTCTGCAAATATGTTTTAAGATTTTTTTCATGCTATTCACCACATGGGAGAAATTACAGAAATGTTTTCATGGATTATGAGCGACTCAGGGGTATCCAGCATGTCAGATCTTATTGCTTTATTTTTTAAGGTTTTAAGGTCTTATATTTTAAATTCTTTTTTTGTATCTGGGACTATATAAACAGCACTGCTTTCTATGTAAAGTAAAGCCCCTGGTTTAGAATTGTCTTTTATCTCATCAACTGCCATGTAAATTAAATGGTTGCAGATGGAGAGCCATGTAATCTCTATCTGTCCATGTCCATGCCCTACCTTCCAGGACCATATGATAGTATTAAATCCACCATTTATTTTTATGCATTATGAACCAAACATACCTTGAGAATGCTGTAGCTACACTGATGCAGAAACATATCTTGTTTAATCCCTAAACTGAGTGGTTTTGCTGATAAAAACAATTATAAAATTATGATAATTAGGCTCTGTCGCTCCTGTGGCTGCCCCAGCACTTCTCCTCTTACCCTAATTATGCACTCTCCAGCCTTGTCCCACCCAGCAAAAGCCTAGAATACGTCATCACTGTGTTGTCCCTGACAGGCAGAAGTAGTCAATCGCTACACCATCTCCCAGCTGCTGTGTATGAGTCATCCAGCTCAGGTTGATTAGTCATCTCTGGTCAGTTCAGGAAGCTCCTGTGTATGTGGAAGTAATGTGTTTATGCACGGCAGCCAGGGGACACAGCTTTCTCAGGGTCCTAAATGTTTTAATTGTTTTTTGAGCAAAACCACTCAGTTCAGGGATTAAACAAGATATGTTTCTGCATCAGTGTACCTACAGCATTCTCAAAGTATGTTTGGTTCACAAGGCATAAAAACAAATGGTAGACTTCCTTTAATGCATAGAGTATTAGGATCCTGAGAGATAGATTGGTCATGGACAGTTAGGATCAAATGACATTCCTCCTATTGCCATTTTATGGACAGGAAAGGCAGTGCAGAACTATTGATAGATGTATGTTGGGAAGTTACCTAATAGCCTGCCCCATATAATGGCAGGGGATTGAGGGTCAAGTGATAATTACTGAATTTCTTCTTTCCAGGACCAAATGATTGTATTGATCAGGTGCATAACTACAATGGGGCCCAGTCATCTGACCTGACACTAAAGAATGGAGGATGTAAACTATTATATACACATTATGCTGCACATTGTATAGCACATCTTGTATAGAACATATATATTATAAATATACTGTATATGTGTGTGTGCATCTGTGATGTGTATATGCTGTATGTATATATGGTTTATGGTGTCTATGCAATGTATTTGTGTTTATATGCTGTGTGTGTATATGTGGTGTGTACATGCTATATATGTGTGTGTGTGCAACTCTATAAATGTGTGCAAGTGTGTATAAATGTGTTTGTGTGTGAGTACAGAACTGTACATGTATGTATATAAATATATAAATGTGTGTGTATATATGAGTGTAACATGTATATTTTTAAACGGAAAGAGGACCCATTAAGAAGTCTGCTATGGGGCCCTGCCTAGTTATTAATGAAAGCAGTATTAGGGTCCTGGAAAATAGATTGATCATGGACAGTTAGGATAACATGACCCTCCATTTTCTAGAGAGAAAAGACAGCTGGGACTTTACTTTACATTTGAGGAAAGTGGTGGAGAACCATTGATAGATGTATATTGGGAAGTTATCTAATATCCTGCCCCAATTACAAACAAGAAAAAATCAAGTAAAGTGGCCAACACCTTTAAATATGGAGAAGCAATAATCAAAGTTATTCTCTGAATTTTCATAAGCTTACCTCTTCTTAAGTGCATTTTCTAGAAGTTTATGTGTCCTGGGTGGAGTCCCTGGTGGAATCCGGTCCTTGGCCAGAAGTGGCACGCCTTCAGTTTTACTCATCTTTCTGTAATAAGCAGGAAAAAACCTATTAGTATAATGATGTTACATCTAAGCAGTATAAGACATAAATCGAGTGCAAACATTATGTCCATGATCATACTATACCCATAAGGATGGACTATCATTATTATTCTTTTTTAATTGATAATTTAATTTAATTTTGTTATGTTGTTCTCCATTGTAATGTAACAAATCTGAAGAGATTAGTAAAAATACATTTATTTTACTTTTGTGTTTTTAACTTGTATAAACAATATATTTATCTTTAGAAAATTCGAAAATAACTGGTTCAATATCGAATTTTATATTAAATTTAAAAAATTACATTTTGACCAAGTGGAGAGTTTTCTTGCTCTTGTGTATCTACATCTGCCTTTAGTTTTTTTTTCTCTTTAATATTAAACTTATCGAAACGACACATCACAGAATAAGTTAGAATTTTCTTTACATGTTTTTAGGATATCTTTTCAATGAGTTAGTTTACAGGTACATTTTGTTGCACGGCAGGTATGTAAACGACCAAAACAACAGCAGGATTCAATAAACAGGTAGGAGAGTCGGACATATGAGGCCACGCTGCTCACAATGGGGATAATGCTGTGACAGTTTCCAAAAAAAAGAAAACACAATGACTAAGGCATTCTAGAGATTACTGCGGGTGATGTAACCACTGGCACGACATTCAGCATACCAAGGACCGGGAACAAAGCAAATTATGCAACACACTACAAATAAACAGGTTATAAGTGTTAAGTAAGAAAATACATGAAATTATAATAAATAATAATAGTAATAAAATAGATAGATAAATAGATGCATTGTATGTACAGTACTAAAACAATACAAGGCAAGTAAATGTTTCCATTAATGTGTCTGTTAAAAGAAATCAAATTATTATTGATAATGATCCCAGCACCGTGAATAAAAATACAGGCAGTCCCCGGGTTACGTACAGGATAGGTTCTGTAGGTTTGTTCTTAAGTTGAATTTGTATGTATGTTGGAACTGAATATCTTATAATTGCAGCTCCAGACAATTTTTTTTTGGTCCCTGTGACAATTGGATGTTAAAAATGTTGGATTGTCATAAGAACCAGGATTAACAATAAATCTTCAGTGCAGACATCTGTGATAACTGTTATAGCTGTTTATTGTAGCCTGGGACTAAAGCACAATAAATTACCAACATCCAGAGATCTGTTTATAACTCTGGGTCATCTGTAAGTCGGGTGTTCTTAAGTAGGTTACCACCTGTATACAGGCAGTCCTCGGGTTACGTACAAGATAGGGTCCATAGGTTTGTTCTTAAGTTAAATTTGTATGTAAGTCGAAACTGTATATTTTGTAATTGTAGTTCCAGACACCAAGGATTATCAATAAAGCTTCATTACAGACACCTTACAGCTGATCATTGCAGCCTGGGACTATAGAAACATCCAGAGAGCTTCACCAGAGGTCACAGTGGGCAGAGGGGTCCGTCTTTAACTAGGGGTCGTCTGTAAGTCGGGTGTCCTTAAGTAGGGGACCACCTGTATGTTTATTAGAAGCACTGCTCCTTTAGTTTACTCACAAAATTTACTTTAACTTAATTCAAATGAAATTTTTTTAAAATTCAAGTGCTTCACAGGGTTTCAACCAAGCCCCTTCAGGGTCTCTGGTTATTTTATGTCCCCTGCAGTACTTCTCCCCCTCCTCCCTATCCCTTCTGCTCTCAGCTGCTCAAATATTTTCATCAGGAGCAGGATAATGAGAGAGCAGGGAGGTGGAGTAACAAGTGCTTTGGGGGAAGTATAAGAGCCAGAGCCTCGTAGCCAGGAGTCCATTTGTTATTTAGTGCATTGGTAAGGAGAGGCAATTATCCACTGAGAAATCTTAATGGGGTTGTCCTATGTTTGGAAGGATAGGGAATAATAAGGTGATCGGTTTGTATCCCCTCTAAACACAAGAATGGGACCCCCACATTCCACTATCACCAGCACTCACATAGTCAGTGAATGGGACCTCATGGCCCATGTTCGTCATGCTGCCTCATCAATTAGAAAGAATGGGATCCCTGTCCTCTGGATCACTGGGGTCCCAACAGTTGAACACACAATGATCACCTTGTTAGCCCCCTATTATTTGGATAGGGATAACTTCTATCCAAACACTTAAAATTTTTATTTACGGTATATGTAGCGCCCCATGTCTTGTGGCCTCATGTTCTGGTGCAACATGTCTTGCCTGGTTTCACAGGCACTGACAATTAAGTCTACATGGGTAGTAGAATTGGGTAAGAGAAGGTCCACCAGACCTTATGGTCACACTCACGGAGCCCTAAAATTTGTATATATAATTAAGGCTATATTCACATGACCGTATGGGGGACGTATATATGGCCGACATTTATATGCTGTATATACGTCCCCCATAGACGGCAATGGGCGCACGGCGCCGTCCGAGAGTGATAAAGTGCAGCACACATGCGTTACTGTACCGTTCTTTCCCAGGAATACGGCACCATGCGCCATATATCACAATGAAGAGGAGCGGGGGTGAGCAATTTTCACCTCCTCCTCCTCCCCCTGGCGTCCACGTGTGCCTAACGTGCTATGGTACGACAGGTACACATTGTGTAAATGTAGCCTAAAAATGATGATTTCTCAGGATTCAGGCCACAGAACTGATAAATTGATTCATAAACTTTACAATTTATATAACAGCTTAGAATCCCGGGTGTGTTCATGTTGGGGAACGTAACAATATATAACCCACAGGCTGAGATGATATTCGGAGTGACAATAAAGATGAATTGTTGTGAAGATGACTTTTGTTAGATCTGCAGGTTTTAAAACTAAAGACATGTACGACATTTAATTGTTTTTTGAGTATCATTATGTCACAGGCTAAATCCCCATCACCGTCACATCATGAGTAAGAGCCAAACAGAGAGTAAACACCTTGTAGTCAGATCAGAATGGTCCGCGTATGTCATGTCTAAAAGATTCCTTCACAAAACAATACTCTTTGCATTTTCATCTGACATTACTGAAAAGTAGAGATGAGCTGACCCATAGTTTTAGTTAGTTGTTATATCCAACATTGGAGAATAAAAATGTGTCTCTCTGATATTATTTAGGAACACCAGTTTTCTGGCAGGCCCAATCTTATAGAATCAAAAAGATATACAGTACCTAGTACGGTAGATGCTGTAATGGGGAAAAAACTGAATTCACATTTTATGGTCACTTCATCAAATTAAGAAAATGCATTAAAAAATGCATAAAATCCTCATAAAATCTATATAGCACATCCTACAAAAAAAGACCCTTACAAAGCTCTGTAGACAGAAAAACATAACAAATACATATAAATGACATTTTAAATTGTTTAATATTTGAAGGTAATACATTAAAATTTACACCAATTAAGGAAATAGCTTTCTATGAAATTGTCCCTAGGGTTTATATGAGAAATTGAAATGAGATTTTCATCTCCTTTACGGACAGGGGCTGTTCCGAGAGCAAGGGAAACACTCAGAGATGGGATCGTCAGTCAGAAACCACTGCTCACATTGCAATTTAGGTTCAATAGTACAAACTTTCTTCACGCTCGAGTCTTATAGAGCACTGGGACGCTGAAACTGTGTAGTGTATGCAGATACATGCCTGGCCTATGCGGGCAAAAGGATCCATCTCTCCCCTTTCTTACAAAAGGAATTAGAAATGTCTCATTACAAAATAAGAGGGAAGAAAAAACTAAAGGGGATGTTCCCACTGCACATGAGCATAATAAAATGTTCTCAATTGAGGGAACTAGGGGATTTATATTTTTGTACATATTCTTGTATTTACTTGTAGAGGCTTCCATATTTAAATGCAGGGGTAGCAGACATTACGGCTGATATGGGGCCAACAGTGTCAGGGGGCCCAGGCATCTGACCTGATACACCAAAGAATGAAGGATGTGCACCATTATATACATATAGGGGCTCATTTACTAAGGGTCCGAACGCCACAGTTTCGTCGGGTTTCCCGAATATTTCCGATTTGCGACGAATTGCCCCGGGATTTTGGCGCAAGCAATTGGATTGTGTCGCATCGGGCGACAGAAATCGGGGGCGTGGCCGTCAGACATCCCGAAGGTTTCGGAAAAAACGTGGAATTTAAAAAAGAATTTGTGTCGCAAGATCAGCGCTTACATGCATCGGGACGAAGAAGGTGAACTCCGGCGGACCTCGGCGCAGCAGCGACACCTGCTGGATATCGGGCGCATGACCTTAGTGAATCCCGGCAGACCCGAATCAGCGTCGGACAACGCGCCGCGGGATCGCAACTGGACCGGGTAAGTAAATCTGCCCCCATATGCTGCACATTGTACACTATAATAGGTATATGATAGAGCACATCGTCCACAACACACAGCATGAGTCTGCAGCTCAGATAAAAAATGTTGGGGGTTGGGGAAGGGACAGCAGAACAACAAAACTAGGGATCTCTCGTCTATACTTCCTGCCGTCTACTTCCCCCATGTGGTCAGCAGATCTGTATATGTGTATGAATTAATATATCTGTGCATAAATGTGTGCACATGAGTGTATACATGTGTGTCTGTAAGAGTGTATAAATGTGTAAGTAAACAAATAAGTACAGGCGGTCCCCTACTTAAGAACACCCGACTTACAGACGACGCCTAGTTACAAACAGACCTCTGGATGTTGGTAAGTTACTGTACTTTAACCTCAGGCTACAATAAATAGTTGTAATAATTCTGAAAGGTGTATGTAATTAAGCTTTATTGTTAATCCTGGTTCTTATGACAATCCAACATTTTTAAAATCCAATTGAGGCCAGAAAAAAATTATAAAATATACAGTTCAGACTTACATACAAATTCAACTTAAGAACAAACCCAAAGAACCTATCTTTTACGTAACTCGGGGACAGCCTGTATACTTTTTGAGTCTGTTTTTAAGTCTGCTATGGGGCCCTCCCTCTCCTATTTAAGCCCCTGTTTAAATGGCAAATAACAATAAAAGTTAGCTGTAAATGAAACTATATTACTATCCACATCTATTTCCCTACTTTTTCCCTTTCCAATAAACTCACAGGGGCTTTTCATTATTTTGGAAAGTGGCAATAACCTATAAGTAACAGTAAATAAGAAATAAGTATGATAAAGCCAGACAGCGCTGAACTGCCCCAGCAGAGAAACAGAAGATCCTACTGCGGGTACAGGCTCTATATTAATATAGGACGTCATAGGTACAGCAAAATAACCTAATTTGGAGGCTACTGGGGGTCTATTTCTGTGAGATTGATGAAGGGTGGGTCCCCAGGATAATTTTTATCTGGTGGGCCTTAGAAACCCATGGCAACCAATCAGAGCTCGGCTTTCATTTTTCCACAGCAGTTTATACGAATTAAGCTGAGCTCTGATTGGTTGCCATGAGCAACTAGAACAAATTTACCTCAGACAATACTGTTACTGATGTAAACAAAGTAGAGGCTGCAGCACTTGGCCTAGTGCCTTAACCCCTTTTCGTGGGGGTGCCAACAGATGGACCCCAACCAATATCACATTGATGGCACATCCTAATAATGATGTATCACCTATATGAATCAGTCAGATATGGCTGTCTCTATTAAGATAGAGGTGTGAAACACAGATCAAGCCTCTGTTTGTCATTGTCACTAGTTATTCCAATGCTCTAGTGCAGGGGTAGGGAACCTATGGCTCGGGAGCCAGATATGGCTCTTTTGTTGGCCGCATCTGGCTCTCAGACAGATCTTTAATAAATAGTGATGGCTGCTGTGTGTCTCTTAGACTGATCACTAGACACAGGGAGCGATGTTACCGCTGCCTACGTAATTTGTACTACCCAGGCGCCATCGCCGCCATCGTCTGAGCCTGGGTCAAAGAGAAGAACATGGGTGCGATGAGGAGCTGGCTGCAGGGGGCGCTGGTAAGTTTATATTAATTTTTTTTTGTTGTTGTGACTACCTATCTATTGGGGGGCATGTGCTGTGGCTACTTATCTACTGGGGGTGGCATGTGCTGTGGCAACCTACCTACTTGGGGGCATGTGCTCTGGCTACCTATCTACTGGGAGTATGTGTTTTGGCTACCTATATACTAGGGGCATGTGCTGTGGCTACCTATCTACTGGGAGTATGTGCTGTATGTGTGTGACCCCAGAACAGGTCTGGGGTCACAATGGGAGGTCAACACTTGGGAAGGAAACACTGTGGAAAGCTTCCTCATAGGCATGAAGCATTAAGATACGGCGGGGAATGCTGGGAGCCACCGGTCTTTATAGGAACCCGGGAAGTGGCAGGGGCAATCAGCGGCACACTAGCTCTTTAAATCTGCGAGTGGCGCCGCGCATGCGCTGGCCAGCTGGGATAGGAGCCGGAAAGAGTTAAGTGAACTCGGAAAGGGGCACAACCATGGAGAGGGGCACGGGTTTGCCTGCGACCTGAGACGTAGATTGCAGGGGCACCCGTGAGACTGGGACTACCTATCTACTGGGGGGCATGTGCATATGGTACGGCTCTTACGGAATAACATTTAAAATATGTGGCGTTCATGGCTCTCTCAGCCAAAAAGGTTCCTGACCCCTGCTCTAGTGTCTTTGGACACACAATACTTCATCACATGCAGCAATAAGTGAAAAATATTTGAAAAAAAGGCAAATTCCCTAAGGTTATGTTTAGCTTACAAACCACAGCAGCCATGCTCTGCCTTTTCATGGTTACTCGTGGCATATACATGGCTATAATTATATGACTAATTATAGGGATGACTGGCAGCAGCACTCATGTGCCAATCACATATGGCCTGCAGTCATTCTGTCACATGTTCTCCTCTATGTGTTCCCTGATGCTAAAAGCTTATGTTTTTGTAAGTAAAGAAATACAAAGTATAAAATTTTACTATATACAGTTAATCTTTGTGACGTGAAAGGGTTTTCCTGTCTAAAATGAATACCACTAGTAGTCGAAAAGTTTACTGACCTATCCCCTGTGCTCTCTGGTCCCTCACATGACTCCACCCAGACCATAAGTAGCAACAGCACTTCGGCTTTCCTACCATGTTCTTGCGCCTGATGTCGCTGTATGGTACCACATACAGTACAACCTAAAGCAAGCTTTGTCTGAAGAAGGTCCATATCAGACCGAAACGTCACTCTTTTTTTTTGTTTGCTGTGAATTTCACGAACAAAACTCATATTTTTAATGTATCAATGTGACTGGATTTACACAGTAAGCCATCAATGAGAACCCCCCCTTTGATGATATTTTAATATCTTTTATAACCCTTATAAATCTGTAACATGAGATGCTACTTGAAGCAACCAGGCCACAATTTTTTTTAACAGGGCCCTGTAACATGTGCCATATACTGTACAATAGGCTCTGTTGCATTATGATACCAATAGAACCTCATACATTTATCCAAGTCAACAAATCTCATCTAACTACCCACAATTCACTTTTTCTATGGTTAACTGGTTACCCACAATCCTGTAAACAATTCAACCACTGTCCACACTTTAAAAAAAAATACTAATCTCTACATATTAGGAACACCCCCACAAGACCTGCCATTTTGGAAATTCTGACCCTATGGTTTAGCCACAATTTGGTCCTTATTAAATATACTCAGGTTTTAATCCTTCCCCTAGAAACATTGACTATTGATTTTAAATAAAAAGTAATAACTAATCTTATGGTTGATCTGTTTGTGCTACTTATAGGCAGATATTTATTACTAAACTTATGTCTATTATTCACATAGAAATAGTCACAAAATTCTTGTTTAGGAATAAGGTAAAATATGACATCTATAGTCTCAAATATAAGACTAGTCTTATATTTGAGACTCTCCTAATACATGTGCATCAAGAAAAAAGCCATCTTCAACAGCCAACATTACATACAATTCAACAGTAATACTTAATACAGTCTTGGTATATATAAAGAGATAAGGATATGGAAGATGTCTTACCTTGTGTGGTTGTGTTCCCATACAGCTGGAAGATATTGTATTCCTTAGTATCCCAGAGAGAAAAGATTGCTTCCAGTGATCCTGAGGATATTCCTTTGTAATGAAGGCAAGTGACTCCAAGGCCCGGCTTAAATATGATATAATTAATAACATACCTAGAGTAATAGTAAGGAGAACACTCCTCCCATCCATCTATCCTTTCCATTTCTGGTCGTACAGGTTGAACTTACCAAGATACTCATGTCATGTGTCATTTTTCTTCACAGTCTCAGGAACTTTTTAATGGGAGATCAGCATTAAATATATGTAGAATACCCCCCTTCTACTTCTATAGTTCTTTTTACCGTTAATTGGATTTTTTGTCCTGATTTAGATTTGTACCTCTAAGTTATTAGACATTTGGCTCGTTTGATTTAGAAATGTATTGACCATCACTATGGAGGCCTCTAATATGAGGTAATTGGTATATCCTTCAAAGAGGGGAGAAGGGGTTGTCTTCTTCTAGATCAACAAGTTAGCAACTTGTCTTGATGAGTATGTTTTTTTTTTACATAATACTATGTTTTTATAAACTGACATTTTCTTTATTTCTTAAATATAAAATAATGGATTATTTTGGCTTTAAATCCCCGGACGAAGGTTTGACAGCCAAAACACACATCAAGGTGTCGTCGTCCTGGAGCTTTGTTTGGTATCCCACTTACTTTGTGTAAGTTATTATATACAGGCGGTCCCCTACTTAAGAACACTCGACTTACATACGACCCCTAGTTACAAACGGACCTCTGGATATTGGTAATTTATTGTACTTTAGTCCTAGGCTACAATAATCAGCTATAACAGTTATCACAGGTGTCTGTAATGAAGCTTTAGTGTTAATATTGATTCTTATGAAAACCCAACATTTTTAAAATCCAATTGTCACCAAAAAGACCAAAAAAGTTCTGGCTGGGATTACAATGATAAAATATACAGTTCCAACTTACATACAAATTCAACTTAAGAACAAACCTTCAGACCCTATCTTGTATGTAACCCGGGGGACTGCCAATTTTGGTTGAATGTGGGAGTTTTTAGCTCATCCAATATATGTGACTTTTGCATTGGACTTTTGTGGTGTTTTTTTGTAAATAAACTAACATTTTTAACACACTGTGAAAGAGGGAAAGGTAGAAAGTATATTTCACACCCTACCTTAGGGTTTGCTTTGACAAGTGGTTACAATATTGATGATGGGGACCCTTTTAAAATGAATATATTTTATTTTCTTGTGCAGATTTTTAAATGTTGAATATAAATGTTTGTGTCTCAATATAGAACCTTTTTTAACATTAATTTAAGATACGTGTATTCCCCGTTCAACACTAAAAGTTTTATTAGTAAACATTTTTACCATTCTCAATAAAATTATTAATTTGATCTCAAACCTCCCATTTCAAAGGCTTTCCTCAAGCTGCATTGGTTCTCTGAAATGCACTCCACAGACAATTCCCAATATCTATCATTTTAAGCCTACCCTAAAATAACATCTTTTAAGACTGGCCCTTCACATTTGCTAAATTTACCTCTTCTTCCCAGAACTTGATCCCTTTAGCTAAAATCAACTGTAGACTCCATGCAATTTCCATCTCTGGCCACAGACAGTGACTGGCGACTGGCCCAAGCAGCTTTGTATGATATTTGCAGTAACAGATTATAATATGGGTGGTTTGGGCAGCTGCCCAGGGCCTAGAACTTCTGGGGACCCATGGTCACACAAGCAGCCCATCAGTTTTGATACGGCCCTGCAGAGCAATAACTTGCAGCTGCTGAGCCCTAATGCAAAATCTGTTATACGCATGAGTGGCCTGGTTAGGCCATTATTTTTTAGTGCCAGTCTCCATATGGGAAAGATACAACTTATGGACCCCCTAATACTCCTGGGCCTTTTATCTTTTGTGTTACTCCAAGATAAAAAAAATAAATAAATAATTTATATGCACCTACTAAAGTCTTGTAGAATATGTTGGGGCCATGTAAACATGGAGTACCTATAATACAGAAATGGAATGTTCATTAATACATATTGTAATATTTGATAGTGATTCCATGTCACTTAATTACTGCACCCTCATGAGGAGTGCGGTGGTCCCATCCTAGCACCAGGATGAAGGATTGTAAATCAAGTACACTGACATACTGATGTGTGCCCCCTGTGATGTGGATCTGCTCTTCTTTACGCTTCTTATGCCCTTGTTTTTAATGAAAAAAGGCTTTAAAAAATATGCAAATGAACCCTATGGATCCTGGAGCTCCTTAGACTCATTTGCATTATTTTAGAACCCTTTTTTTCTTAAAAACAAGGGCATAAGAAGCTTAAAGAAGAGCAGATGCTGCCAGAGGGGGCACACAGCAGTACGTCATTGTGCTTGGTTTACAATCTTTCATCCTGGTGGTAGATGTCCTTTAATGTTTCCCTATAGTAAGGTTGATTAACATGGAGCCCTATGGGGAACTACACTTTCCTCCTCAGTACAGTACAAAGTGTAGATAACAGGTACAAATGTACTGTACTGTAGAACATCACATGTGTGTCCTGACACATATAAAGGAATTAATGAAGAGTCTTCACATTCCTAAACTCATATCTTAGGTGTGAATCACTCGCTGTGTCCTTACTGCAGTTTCATGGATGTATTTATGTACAGACAGTGTGCCAGCGGGGGTGACTACAGATGATGTGGAGCGCATACAGGGCTGTATTACTGGTTATTCCAGATCTGGGTCTTATTTTAGGCACATTACAATAACTCAGTGTTGTTGTTACATATTGTTATTATTTTAATTTTAGAGAATTTGGAATCATATATACGGTAACATCCTACAGAGCAGTATAACGAGTATAGAAGATAAAATCTTCTACATTGGCTAAATTGTATACAGTGTAGGCAAAATGATCAAAAATTAACCCTGTACAATCTGTATAATATGTTATCTACCATTATCATTTTTGAAAACGGTTTTATAAAATAATATAATAAATACTAATTGCAACTTTTTGTCTGAATTTAAACTCCTAGTTCACATGAGATTTTTTTTTTCTTGCCTGTTTAGCCATTTAAAAGGGTTGACCCATGAAAATCAACCATAAAAGTTTGATTGCTGAGATGAGACATCTTGCACACAGCTTCTCCATTCATAGGGGCACTTGTATCATTTGTTTTCTTTGTTTTGGAAAGTTGTCGGATACTTTAGCAGTGCTGTGTATTTTTTTCTAACTTTGCCGTTATGATACATGTCTGTTTTTTTTCTCTTTGACTCTGATTTGTGTGTTTTTTTATTTTTGATTTAGGTGCATGTAGGGAACTAAGCATGGGATTAGTTGTACTTTGTTTTGCACCTAAAAAGTCTCTAATTTGCTCTACAAAAAGTTGCAAAACATAAAAAAATCTGTCTTGGAAAGATGCATTTTGGAACACTGCAACAAACACGCCCACAAGCTAACTTCTTAAGACCCTGGCATAGTAGCAAAAATGCACCTAAAAAGTCCCAAGAAATTTTTAAAAACCTGCAAAAACAAGAAAAAAAAACTGATCAAAATAAAGGTACATGTCCCCCATGGTCTCTTACATGACCATGTAAGACTGAATAGCATGGAGCACGTATGAGATGAATGTTCCATACAAACAGGGTCATTCTTGGTATTATGGTACTTTAAAGTGTAACCCCCTAAAAAAACTAATTAAAAATTAACACTATTTGTAACACATGGGTAAAAAATATGCAAGTTTGTTGAGAATTGTCAATTCAATAACATAAATCACAAAGAAGCTGTAAGGGAAGAGTACATTCAGACACTCTTTTCTTGTGCTCCATAGCACCTGCTTCTTGTGTCATTTTAAAGATTAGATTCTCAGAGCTAAGGGCAGTAGTGCATGCCCATATTAAGTTGTAGAAACTAATCCAATTCATAATTATGGTGCTAGGTGTTATAAGCCCGAAGACTGGATCATCTACCTTTCAACCGGACTCATCTCATGGAAGATATAATTGTTTTCAGGCAACATATAACGCTTCTCAGCTCTTTTGCATTGGACTTTTGTGGGGATTTTTTGGAGAAACTAGCATTTTAGCACACTGTGAAAGAGGAAAAGTTGGGAAGTATATTTCACACCCTACCTTAGGGTTTGCTTAGATAAGTGGTTACAATATTGATGATGGGGACCCTTTTAAAATTAATATGTCTTATTTTCTTTTGTATGTGATCTTCTAGAACAGGTACAGCACCACATAGGTGATCTTCTAGAAGAGGTACTGTACTGTACAACCTATATAATCTTCTGGTACAGGTCCAGTACCACCTATGTGATCATTCAGTAGAAGTACAGTACCACCCATGTGATCTTCTGGTAAAGGTACAGTATCAACTATTGGATCTTCTGGTAGAGGTACAGTACTAACTATTGGATCTTCTGGTAGAGGTACAGTACCAACTATTGGATCTTCTGGTAGAGGTGCAGTAACACTTATATAATATTCTGGTAGAGGTACAGTACCAACTATTGGATCTTCTGGTAGAGGTACAGTACTAACTATTGGATCTTCTGGTAGAGGTACAGTACCAACTATTGGATCTTCTGGTAGAGGTGCAGTAACACTTATATAATATTCTGGTAGAGGTACAGTACCAACTATTGGATCTTCTGGTAGTGGTACAGTACCAACTATTGGATATTCAGGTAAAGTACAGTATTAAGTACTGGATCTTTTAGTAGAGGTATAGTAACACTTATATAATATTTTGGTGAGGTACAGTACCATGCATATGATCTTCTGGTAGAGGTACCACTTGTGTAATCTTCTGATGTGATGTTGCAGTATTTACCCTAACAAGGGGATACGTGACACACTACAGTATCTTACCTGCAGCTTTTATTAGGAAAACTGAATTCATCATATTACATATTGGCTCTTTCTATTATTATTACTATTAGGATATTATTTTTCTCCTGTTAGACTGGGACATCAATAATTTAGGAAGAATCAAGCATCACAGTCACCATCCATAACTCACCTGACCAGTGTTACTTAGTGTCAGGAGTATGAGATGAGGTAGGCAGAGGAGGCAGTTGCATAGGGCATTCCTTTCTACAGTCCTTTATAATATATCACAATGACACAAAAAGCTCTGGACAAAGTAGTTCTATCACATGACAGTCAATCTATAAAATTGTTTTTGAGATCTTCTCTGTTCTTCAAGGATGAGGAACTGAGAAACTACTCTTATGTTAGTGTATGCTTGAGTCTTTGACCCCATGCACATGACCTTGTGCTGTTTGCGTGCCGCAAAGTATAGGCCATGGGCCATTGCTCTCCCATGGTAGAACATCAGCAGGTAAGGCTCAATCACCCTGCCAATGTCCATTAGAGATGTCCGGCCCCTGTACAGTCATGGTGCATGTACCCTGTCTCTTCGCACTGCGACCATGCACAATAGAAGTAAAGGGGGGGGGGGGGTGTCAGCTAGCCACAATTTGTGTGGGTAGCTCACGGCCCCCAAATATATTTGTGTCCATGAGGCCTTAGAGTGGAAAGGAACACTGAGTAAACTGATACACTGTTAAAATAAAGATGATGAACTTGTACATGTCCTTAAAAAATAGATAAAAGTCAAAAACTTAAGCAAAAGTTTGTGTAGTTGGTAAACTCCCATTTGGTGGCCTAAAAAGGATAGATGACGTTTCTCTCAAATAAGTATTCTTCCTCCACACCCAATGAGATTATCATCCAGTATCTGATTCCGATAGATAGCTTGCCAAACATGATATGATACATAGAAAATATTTTGTATCGTATATTATATCATACAAGGAACTAGGTCAAAGTGCATTTCGTGTAGGTGGTTTTAATACTGTGGTATATTACATTGAAATAACAAAATAAAAAACCTAGCCTCTCAGATAAAGGCGCTGGGTGTTGCTTGTTTTGTGGTTAAACATATGTTTTTAGTTTTCCTCTTTAAACAGTAAGTAACTTTTCATTCTCTTTTGTTGCAGCTCTGCCTCTTCCTAGACTGAAAATCACCATTTAGTGGCATTACACAGCACTATCAAACCCACTGTGGAGTGGGCTTATTAATGCAAACCCCAGATCAGACAATAGATAATAAAGCAGAACCCAGCCAATACATTCACTTTTACTTTTTTGTTCTGGGGTCTGTGTTATTATGAATAGTCTAATAATTCTAATTCCTTTATTTATATAGCGCACACAGATTACGCAGAACAGCACAGAGCTTTGCCACATCAGTCCCTGTCTCCAATGGAACTCACAATCCAATCAACCTACCAGTATGTTTTGGAGTGTGGGAGGAAACCGGAAGACCCAAAGGAAACCCACACAAACACGGAGAGAACATACAAACTCTTGGCAGATTTTGACCCTAGGACATGAACCCAGGACCCCAGCACTGCAAGGTTGTGATGCTAACCACTAAACCACCGCTGCCCACTGTCTGTAATAGCATGAATTATGAACAGGATCTGTATTTCAATTTCCTGAGTTGGGGCCCATGATATTATTAAGTGCCTGGTTTGAGATGTAAATCATTAATGTTAATGATATTAATTGTCTGCTCTGGGTCCAACCAAATGAGCTAGGTCCTCTCATTGACCCCCCATTATAACTCAGTGAAGCGCTCCCTCAGTACAAATAGTAGAAGAAACCACAGCACTGCACAAGTTCAGGTGATTAACCACAGAATGTGCAATATTCACCACACGGCAAAGGTTCGAGGCTGTACATGTCTTTGTCAAGCACACGGATACAATGCAGAGAATAGATATATTTTTGGGCCCCTAATAGTGACATCACATCCTCCTTTCAGTTTAACTTACCATATAAATAATATACAATATATGCAAAATATTCAGTCTGAGCAGCAAGTAATGAGCTAAATGGTAAACTTAGCTGGTAGAGATGGGCGAATCGATTCTAATGATTCTAACTTCGGTTAGAATTTCAGGAAAAATTCGATTCGCCACGAAGCCGAAGTTTATGCTGATTCGCAGGAACGAATTTGTTTTTTTTCCCCTCATGTTTCTGCTAAATGGGCGCGAGAACAATGTGTTACATGGGCAGAGAACTCTTGGAAGGAGAAAGGAACACCCCCGATGACATCTGCAGACCTGTAAGCCAGACCTGGCAGGCTTATGTGATGTCACACAGCCCTATAAAACCCATTTTCTATCTCAGCACTTCACACTTCATGTTGTAGCGTCCAGCTGCTGCTATTGTGCTGTGCGATTCTTGCTGCAATCCCTCGCTGTTCTCTAAGGGGGATCTGTATACCCCAAATAGCAGTTCTATTTAGTGACAAAATCGAATAGGAAGAAATCTGTTTGACATTCATGCATCTGCAGTAGTGAGCTGTCAGTTGTGGGATATCTGTATAACGCACATTGCAATACCTTTTGGGGGCTGTAGTTTACAGCCAGATTTACGTGTGAAATCCACATAGTTTATACAGTGATTTACACTGAAATGACACTGTCAGTTGTGGGCTATCTGTATAACGCACATTGCAATACCTTTTGGGGGCTCTAGTTTACAGCCAGATTCACGTTTCAAATCTACGTAGTTTATACAGTGATTTTCGCTGAAATTACACTGTCAGTTGTGGGGTATCTGTATAACGCACATTGCAATACCTTTTGGAGGCTCTAGTTTACAGCCAGATTTACGTGTCAAATCCACATAGTTTATACAATGATTTTCGCAGAAATTACACTGTCAGTTGGGGGTATCTGTATAACGCACATTGCAGTACCTTTTGGAGGCTCTAGTTTACAGCCAGATTTAAGTGTCAAATCCACGTAGTTTATAAACCACTATGTCAGACATAAAGGTGGCAGTTGGAGAAGGCAGAGGTGGCAGCACAGTAAAGGGATGTTGCAGCAGGGATGACTCTGTGAGGCCAGAACTGCCATTGTCATCTAGTGGCAGTGTGTTGATCAACAACCCAAAGGTTGTTGAATGGTTGACTAGGTCATCCAATATCTCAAATATAACATCTAACAACCCCAGCCAAGAGTCCGTGGGTTCCTCTGATACAACAATTAGTTGGCATGGCCCAGGAGCAGGTCAGCGTCCCTCACCTGTCCTCAACCAGGCTCTGTCCTGTTCCTTTCCCGCAGCCAGAGAGCTACTAGGTGGTCTGGGCTCAGCGCCACTATTCAGCGAGGACGAAGTGTTTGAGGACAGTCAGCAGCTGCTTTGCAGTGAAGAGGTGGGGCAGACTTCCGCTGCTTCCTGCAGTAGGCAGGCTGTGCATACTTACATCGGTGAGGAGAGTAGCAGTGACCGGGAAACGCAAATTGACGATGATGTAGCCGATCGCACTTGGGAGCGGGATGTAGCAGGGGATTCATCATCGTCGGGCGAAGAGAGTGTCAGCTTGCGGAGCAGGCAGCAAGTCGCTTTTGTGGCTGTGAGTCAGCAGGGTGGCAGCAGTGCGAGGACGGGAGCCAAATGTCCGCGAGGTACAAATCCTGATTTGCAGGCCCAAATAAGCAGTGGCACAGGGGCTCAGCGAGGCAGCGGCGGTAGTAGTCGCTCAGTGCAGAGTGTTGGCGGTAAGATTACCACCTCAGCGGTGTGGCAGTTTTTTGTAAAGACACCAGAGGAGCCGAGCGTGGGTATATGTCGTATCTGCGGGCAGAAATTGAAGCGTGGCCAGGGAGCTAACCTTGGCGCCAACACATGCAGAGTCACCATCCAATGGCCTGGGAGAAATGGGTGTCAGATGCGGTCCATCCTGCAGGGGCAGCAACAGCAGCAGCACCTAGTGGCACACATGCTGTTTCAGCAAGTCAAGGCTCCAGCACCTCTGCTGAAGGAAGCTGTTTGTCTTTGACATCATCTCTCGGTCCAGATGCTCCTGCTCCTCGCTACGCCTGGCACCAGCAGTCGTTGAGCGAGGCGATTACAAAAAGACAACTCTATGCATCCAGCCATCCTAAGGTTCAGAAGCTGACCTTGCTCTTGTCGAAGTTGTTGGTACTGCAGTCTCTCCCTTTCCAAGTCGTGGACTCTGCACCCTTCAGAAAACTAATGGCTTGTGCCGAACCGAGGTGGAGAGTTCCAAGCCGCAATTTTTTTTTTCCAAAAAGGCTGTGCCAGCCCTTCACCAATATGTACAACAGAAGGTGGGCCAGTCCTTGAGCTTATCAGTTTCTTCCAAGGTGCACAGCAGCGCGGACGTGTGGAGCTGTAAGTATGGTCAGGGCCAGTATATGTCCTTTACGGCCCACTGGGTGAATGTGCTTCCAACCCAGCCACACCAACAACTTCCACAAGAGACGGCGCTTTCTCCTCCACGTTGTCAAACTGCTACTCCTGCACCAGTGTCCGCCTCCTCCTTCTCCACCACCACCTAAGCCTCCACAAGTGCTGCTCCACCATACCACATGTGCTGGGCACAGCGGTGTGACGCAGTTCTACACCTGGTTTGCCTGGGCAAACGAAGTCACACAGGGAAGGAACTGCTCCGCGTCATGCAAGAAGAAATCAATGTGTGGCTTTCTCTGCTACAACTAAAAATCGGAACTTTGGTGACAGACAATGGGAGGAACATGGTGTCCGCGCTGCACCGAGGAGGGATGGTCCATACGCCCTGCATGGCGCACGTGTTCAATCTGGTAGTCAACAAGTTCCTGAAGTCTTACACCCATATGCAAGACATTCTAAAAATGGCCAGGACACTGTGCACGCACTTCAGCCATTCTTACAAAGCCAAGCACACCCTCCTCGAGTTGTAGCGCCAGAACGGCCTACCCCAACATAGTCTGATATGCGATGTTTCCACCCGTTGGAATTCCAGCCTCCATATGTTAGACCGCCTGTATGAACAGAGAAAAGCCATTAATGATTTTTTGATGATGCAAGCGGACCGTAGTACTCCCCTGTGTAACTTTGATGTCAGCCACTGGCAGCTCATGCGTGACACCTGCTGTTTGCTCAGGCCTTTTGAAGAGGCCACGTTATTTGTCAGTCGCCAGGACCGCGGGATGAATAACGTCATTCCACTGCTTCATGTCCTGGAACTCATGCTGCAAAATCTGTCTGGTCAGGGCACTGGAGAAGTGGAGACTACATTTCATGGCCACATGAGTCCGGTGGGGGCTGAACTGGAGGAGGAGGAGGAGGACATTGGAGCACAAGCAAAGTCTGGTTCAATTTGTGGTTTTTCTACTCAGGTGACAGGAGAGGAGGGGCAGGATCAGGTAGGAGGAGGTAGAAGACGAGGCAGATGACCCAGAAGCACCGTGGCAGTATACTGTGGATATGGAGACCGGGAGTCCCTCAGAGTCACTTGCGCAGATGGCCCGCAGCAAGCTGCTTTGCCTAACTAGTGGCAGGGATGACTTTTGGCTCTCCACCCTCTTGGACCCTCACTACCAGTCCAAAATCGGTGACTTTTTTCCTGCTGCTGAGAGGAAGGAACAACTGGCATACTATAGAGAAATACTGAGCACACAGTTGGCCGCTGCCTATTTACGCCATTGTCCATCCTTAATGAGCAATTTCCTTCACCCACCTAGTGAGGAGGGTAGCCACCACCAGCAGCAGCAGGACATGAAGCAGACCCTATGGACTACTGGGCAGCCAAACTTGATGTGTGGCCGCAGTAGAGAAGCTGTCCTGCCCGGCCAGTAGTGTGGCATCAGAGCGGGTGTTCAGTGCGTCTCTGCAGGCTCCTGCTTCTTCTGATGCCACCTTTACACTATATCATTGTGCCACTCTGCAGGCTCCTGCTGCTGCTGCTTCTGATGCCACCTTCACACTATATCATTGTGCCACTCTGCAGGCTCCTGCTGCTTCTGATGCACCCTTCACACTATATCATTGTGCCACTCTGTGGGCTCCTGCTGCTGCTGCTTCTGATGCCACCTTCACAAAATATCATTGTGCTACTCCTGCTGCTGCTGCTACTGATGCCACCCTCACACTATATCATTGTGCCACTCTGCGGTCTCCTGCTGCTTCTGATGTCACCTCCACACTATATAATTGTGCCACTCTGTGGCTTTCCCTGTTACTGCCACCATGTTGCTGCCACCTGTGGGATCCTGCTGCTGATGCCACCTCCACACTAAATCATTGTGCCACTCTGTGGCTATCCCTGTTGCTGCCACCATGTTGCTGCCACCTGTGGGCTCCTGCTGCTGCTTCTGCTCCCGCCACCTCCATAATTTGTCATTGTGCTACTCTGCAGCCTACTCATGCTGCTGCCAACTGAGCGCTGTCTCCCTGGAACACCCTGTGATTTCCATAATGCTGTTTTCACCCTCCATCACTCTATGACGTTGCCACTATGTTTGGTTTTCCCCTTCATTTTATCTGTCAGAAGGATGAAAAGCTTCAGGATTGATAGCCAAAAGCAGGAGTGGATACAGAACACAGAGGACATGCAAGTATCCCATTTGCTTCTCATCTCTCTTCTGGATCAACTCCTGTTTGTTTTTGGCTTTAGCAATACTGATGGAATATTGACCGAAGGGCAAAATGATCAGTGACGTCAATGCAAAATTACTGCCGACATCCTCTGCACTCTTTTGGGGGGCTTTCCACATGTATCCGCGTTTAACAGAACAGGTTCTGTCGTAATCTATGGAATCATCTGATGTCAGTGTAAAAAGAGTGCACTCTTTGATGTTATAGTGGGATCTTGGCCCTCAGCTCGGTCCTTTCGAGCTGGCACAGACGTTACCTTGTCAGGCTGCGTTCCCGCTTTGCTTATTTGGGGAAGTTGGCCTATGTAAGTGCACATGGAAGTGAAGAGTGAAGCGATTCTAAGAGACGCGGCTGTCATGTGTGTGTCATACTAAAACACAGCATTGTTTGAAGACCAAACCATGCTCCCTATGCATATTTAAGCATGGCAGAACGTTCAACAACACCCTACAGGCTCTTTGCAGCCAGGAAATGCCTGTTTTTTAACGTGATTCGTTTTGATTCGATTCGGGTCGAATCAAACTTTTTCTAAAAATTCTGCGAATCGGGACGAAACTAATTTTAACAAATTTGTCCATCTCTATTAGCTGGACCAGAACTTAAACTTAAACTCTTACCCTACAGACGGTAAAATCACCATATCTTTCTATTCAGTCTACACCTGAGGGAATTGTGCTATCTATCCATACCCCCCTGGTGTGAAAGTGGTGGAAAGGGGAAAATAATTGCGCGTGCTTGCCAGAAGCCCTGATAAATACCCCCCTAAACCTCCATTACCTGAGGCTGCATTCAGATGAAGGTGTCTGTTCAATAGTAGTGTTTGATTTCTTGATTCTAATTGGGGTCTGGTTGCCTTGTCACTTTATAAAGAACCCTCTTCTTCAGAGGAATAGAGTGGTGGGTTACAATTTTATGGGAGAACATTACATGGAACAATGCATTGTGCTGTGATACCATACACAGTTTCACATTGAATGTGTTATTAGCCAAGGTAAGTTTCAATATCCTCTTTATCTTACATGTGTTTTGGTCAGTGATGTATTAAAAGTATTAAAGGTTCTGTCCATGCTGATTCACTGCCTTTCACTAGATCCTGTATTCTTATCCTAAGTGTCAATAGAGCTTCATAACATTGTGGGAAAACCTAAAACCTAGGACCTGTCAGGTTTGTTATACTTAACCACCCACAGGTCCTTAATACTTTATACTTTCCTAGAGATGGGGCTGATAAGGGCCCATGTCTATTGGTCCCCCCCCCCCCCCCCCCCCGTGCACAGTAATTCAGTGAAGCCAGAGCAGAACACTGTGCAAGGGTGTAGCTATAACATTTGAAGGGTGTGTGACAGTGCCTAGGGCATAAGAAGGGAAGGCAAGCAATTGTATGCGTGTGAGACATGCAAACAATTAATTGCAAGAACGGCGTAGACAAAGACACATATGTGCGCTCTGCATGTGTACACTCTATGACAGTGGTGGCTAACCTATGGCACTGGTGCCAGAGGTGGCACTCACAGCCCTTTCTGTGGGCACCCAGGCCATCACCAGGGAGGACTCCAGGTATCTTCCTGCAGTCCCAGACAGCCCAGGACTTGCTGTGCGCAGAGGTATTTTAAAGTGACAGAGCTACCTGAGACTACTGGAGGAGTGGGAAGAATGACAACACCGGAGCCATAGGCAAAGCAGGAACATGACGGTGGTAAGGGGGGACCTATAACGACTGAATTTAGATGATAGTATTGATGTAAGATGATGGTCCTTGTTAAAAGAACAGAGTGGGTGGCATAGTGTAGTGATGTAAGAACAGAGTGGGTGGCATAGTGTAGTGATGTAAGAACAGAGTGGGTGGGATAGTGTAGTGATGTAAGAGGGGAGGAGCTCAGGAGTAGATATCACTTCCTGTTCTGTATCTCTCTTTCTCTTTCTCTCTCTAGAAGCACAGAAAGAAACATGTCCCTCCCACCCGCCCTTTACTATCATTAATTTACAACTGGTTATTTACCAATTACATATATAATGCTATGAAAATGTTTGTCTGTTGTTTGTTGAATTTTGACACTGTTTATCTTGTATCATGTAAATTTCTTAATTGACTGTTGATGAGATGAAGTTGGTGTTATCCTCCTAAGCCCAGGGGAAGGGCGATCCTTCAGCCATGGTTCCCTAGAGGTTTCCTCCATAGGGGGTTTTTCCTCTCCTGAGCGCTGTGGGATGACTCTTTGTGAGTCGGACGTTGCACATATTTAAAGTTTCTGCCTGGAGATTAAAATTTCTCAATATTCTGCTCCTGGCTTTAAAATGGAAGAAGAAAGAAATATCTAAATAAAAATGTAGATATAAAATTATAAACAAATAAATAAAAGAATATTAGAAAAAAAATAGAATGGGAGTCAAAGTATGGCATTTTGTTATCTGTCGCAGCTTTTATTTTGCGGTGGAGGAGTCAGGTGGAAGGTGCAGGCAAGTTATTGGTGGACTAATTTAACTTATAGAGGATGTAAAAGCTCATGGCTGTGAACGGCCTGAGCTTTGGAAGTGGCCAGCCTCAAGGCTCTGGTAATGGTAAAAGCAGCCAGGGGCGGGCACGGTGGTGAAGCACACAATGGATAATCTTCACTAGGGTCATTGGTGCCCTTAAAGTGTACTGGCTCTGCTAGAATGGCAAGCCAGAGCGTGCCGCCCCCCTTTGTTGATGTCTGGCCGGGTGCTGTATGTCAGGCAGCTTTAGATTGGGGTATTGGGGAATCCCACCCCTAGCATGTCACCTGACTCCTCCTCTGATTGTTTTATTCCTGTGTTTCAAATAAAGCTGTGGCCATTTCACCCATTACGTTATGTGGTTGTGTATTTTTTCCATACACCGTGTTTTTCTCTTGTCTAAACTGTTTTAAAATAAAGTGGGGGTCCATCCCATATCCACACGTCATGAAAGCTGTGACAGAGAAGGGAGTATAAATCACTAAGTAAATTTCTGTGTTGGCACTTTGCGATAAATAAGTGGATCTTGGTTGTAATTTGGGCACTCGGTCTCTAAAAGGTTCGCCATCACTGCTCTATGATGTCATCAGATGGAGCCTCCATAGACTGTGTGCGCAGACAGAGTGCACAGACCTCCTGCTGCCTGCAATGGCGAGGGAGAAGAGGAACTGGAGCTTGGGAGTTGAGTACTGTGTTTATTTTTTTTCTTAAATTGACAAGTCATCCTGTAATGATATTTGCTTAGCATTGCATTACTGAGTTAAGGCCACTGCTGGGAATGCATTACTAAGGGGAGGCTGCCGCTGGGCAATGCATTACTGAGGGGAGGCTTCTTAGCATTGCATTACTGAGGGCAGTGTGCTGGAATTTTTTTTAAAGAGGGGAGTCTGGTGGACATTTAATTACTGAAGGGAGGCTGCTGAAAATGTAATTTCTGAGGGGAGGCTCCTGCTGGGCAATACATTACTGAGGGGAGGTTGCTGCTGAACAATGCATTACTGAGGGGAGGCTACTTAGCATCACATCACTTTAGAAGATCACCCACTAAAGCTCTTCTTAAACCGCAAAATAAATAGAAAAGGTTTAATGGCACGTCTATACAAATCACTTATGGAAAACCAAGCATCGCCCCCAGTTAAAGAGAGATATATGCAATGGAAAAAAGAGATCCCAGAGTTATCTATCGAAACATGGGTTGATGCCCTTGCAATGGTTAAACGCAGCACTAAAAATATGTCTCATATAATCTCTCAGTTATTCATATTATATGGTGTCCATTATACGCCGAAACGACTGAATCAATTAAAAAAAAATAAAGAGGAGAAATGCCCAAAATGTAATTTGTTTGATGCAGATTTGGTACATATGCTTTGGCGTTGCCCGAAATTGCATTTATATTGGAGTGAAGTTATAAGGAGGCTAGAGACAACATTTAATTGTAACATCCCGATAACCGAAAGTGTCTGTATCTTGGGATCAAAAATGGGAGTGATAGGCTCCCCGGATGTACGTAATGAAGGGCTTATTATTAGCAAGAAAGGTAATTTTATTTAAATGGAAAAGCAAAGGAGCTCCCAAATTGCAGGAGTGGGAAGGTAGAATGGATTTATTATTATATGCAGAAGAACAGGAGGGAATAGGTAAAGGCATGGAGTCTGAAAAGATAAGGGAAGTATGGTTCGAAAGACCAGGTCTAAAATAAAATAAAATAGTCATAAATAATGTTTATGTTTTATGAAATGGCAAAACCTAGGGGTTAGGAGTATATTAACCATCATACTGAAGAGTCTTAATTATATATGTATCTCTTAGTCAGTTCATCGTCAACCACTTGGGGATGGGGAGGGTTTTGGTGGGTATTTGTAATGAAAAATATTAAGTTACTCACGATTGCAACTGTGAATGATGTAAACTGCTAACCATGTAAATGATGCAATTGTGTATGTGATTATATATTGTATGTGAAGATAATTTTGTAAAATAAAAATTTATGTAAAAAAAAAAAAAACATTGCTGAGGGGAGGCTATTGTACATTTCATTAAAGGGGGCAGTCTTTTGGACTTTTTTATAACTGAAGGGAGGCTGATGCAAATTTAATTACTGAGGGAGGCTGCTGTTGGACATTTCATTACTGAGTAGATGCTGCTGTTAATTTCAAAACTGAGGGGAGGCTGCTAGATATTTAATTAGTAAGGGGATGTTGTTGGACATTTCATAAATGAGGGAAGGCTGCTGAACATTTCATTAGTGAAGGGAGGGTGCTGGTCAGCTTATACTGTATATGGCATATGATTATGGTACTGTGTGTATATGGCCGTTTAGCATATATGTATATTATGTGCAGGATGGGGGTGGCAGTGACAGTTAAGGTTTACGGGACCTTATATGAAGCTGATAGCCTCTCCACTAATAAATAACATATGTGGAAAAAACACTGAAATTGGACAACATGCTATACAAACTACTAGGTCAGTGTTATAAACCAGAAAACAATCACTTATAGCGATAAAACAAGAAGATATTTATTGGTATGTTCTAAAAACATCTAAAAAAGGCACTACCTGATGTGCCATCCCACCTCTGTGTAAATATGACAGAGTGATCCTCCTCACTAATGCCTAACAGTCTGGCAATACATGTGGACAAGTGCAGATAGTACAGATCAGATGGTCAACAAGTGATGACCAAACATGCTAACATCAGCAGTATAAGAATACGAAATATGGATAAATATCACCCAAGTCCAACTGTAGTAGGAGGAGAAGAAGCATCCCCACCCTTTTTTACGGGACCTTAATCCAAAGTTTGCACCTGGCTCCATGGTGTGTCTGCTCCATGCGGAGGAAATCAATGGACTGATTAAGGGGCCAGTAACATTTTAATTCTCCATTACACTGTGTGTCCACAGTATTTTTCTGCTTAGGGTAGGAATATTTTTAAATAACAACTAATTACATATAAGCTTATATTTTCAGGACCCATTTGTATATGAATTATACTGATTCCTGGAATACCCCTTTAAGTGTGATTTGGGGAACTAAATCAATGGTGCGTGGTTTAGTGTTCAAATCACCCTGACAGGTGTTCATTAATGATACATTTTTTTAATGATATACTTTTCAAATAAAGTTGGGGACTTACGGATCATTTACCTTTAGCTGGGTAGAATTTACCTTTAGCTGGGTGATTTCTCTGAACCTATAGAGGCTGGAGTTCAATCTCATGTCCTTCCAGGGGTGGACAGAGTCACCTGTTTCCACCTGTGCATAAACATGGGTGCGCCCCCTTCTGACAGGATTTGCGCAAATTATATATTTTCATATTTAAAAACAATAATTGAATTGCATCTTTTGAGGTTGCAATGGTCTAGGGCAGTGATGGCGAACCTTTTAGAGACCGAGTGCCCAAACTACAACCAAGACCCGCTTATTTATTGCACAGTGCCAACACAGAAATGTAATGTGGGATTTATGCTCCCTGCTCTGTTTCATTCAGATCAGCACCCTGAGAACACCAATAATGCAGAAAATAGGAGAAATTTGGATGATCTTTATAGCTTCCCTTCAACAGGACGAATTGTCAGGGCTGGAGCAGGATCTGTTCACAACTTCCCACACCTCCAGTAGTCCCAGGTAGCACTGTCACTTTAAAATAGCTCTGTGCACAACAAGTCCTGGGCTGCAGGAAGATACCTGGAGTCCTCTCTGGTGATGGCCTGGGTGCCCACAGAGAGGGCTATGAGTGCCACCTCTGGCACCAGTGCCATAGGTTCGCCACCACTGGTCTAGGGAATGAAGGGAAGTTTACAATAGAATTGCCTGACTACACTGTAATCTATGACAAACCTTTCTTAAACTTTTGCTGCCATCCCCACTCTGCATATACTTGATAATAGACATATGTGCCCCTTCTTGTTATTGTGCAATTGAACAGGTTTGAACAGGGTATTTGTCCCGTTTTTTTCTTCTACTTCCCATATTCTTTTTTGCTAACTTAATTAGGCAAATACTCATTGTACATCTAAACGTGCCATGGTCATATATATTGAGCTTTGGGGTTATGTATCAAGAGGAACCCTGGCTGTTGGCTCCAGTTCATTCCTCCAGTACACATGCCCTCAAACCAAGAGGTCCAAGTATTCCATATCCATTATGGGAACGGAAACACCATAGGAAAAAGACCTCTTCAGGGACCATTGGGAACAGTCAAGCAGGGAATGTTATATCTTTTATTTCTATTGATAACTAGGCAGCCTGGTGGGTTGGTTACCTAGATAATGATACGGTTCTCCACAGAGAGGAGGTAAAATTTTTAGAGACACAATAAGTATATGCTTATTTAGATCAGGGAATCTCCCATAGGATTGTGTGTATTTAAACTAATGCTGTACTTCCATTGCAAAAGTAAACTTTATACATATGCAAATGAGGCTGACGTACTTCAGCACCTCAGGGTTCCCAGCAGTATGGTTTTTAGCTGAAGCTTTCAGGTGAAGTTTAGGCATTGAAGTAGAAGCTGGTCAATAAAATAATGGTATGGGTGACATGTGTGGGCATAGCCCTACATAACAAGAACATCACAATCCCCGACGGCCGTGCTGAACCCCCTCTCCCGGCTGGTTGTGCCCCGTTCATGCCCCCCTGACGTGTAGGTAGCGGAGAGGGGGAAATCATTGTAAGCAAAAGCTGTAAGCTAGCATTTGCGGTTATTTCAGGGTTTCTGACCTTATAAATACCCATTAGGGTTCATTTACTAATGGTTGCGCTGTTCACTTGCGTCGGACTGTTCACCTTTTTCGGGGATTACACGGCTTGCACAGTTATTTAAGAAGTCTGTGCCAGGATTTTGGCGCACGCGATCCTTTTGTGGTGCAGCTCTGCTGGCTTCCATACGATACAATTTAGGGGCTAGCCATTGGACTGTCCGACTGATTCGGACTGAGCGCGGGATTTAACTTTCAAATTGTGTCACAAGCCGAAGCACTTACATGCACCAGGAAGAAGAAGGTGAACTCCACCAGCAATGTGAGGCAGATTTACCTACCCGGTCCTGTCGCAATCACGACGTGCTTTCTCCGATGAGGATGAAGTCCGGACCGATTCTTCAAGATCGTGTGTACATTTTCCTGCATCTATCGCTTCCCCGCTGAGGTCCCCCGGAGTTCACCTTCTTCTTCCCGGTGTATGTGAGTGCATTGCCTTGCGACACAATTTTAATTGTAAATCCCGTGCTTAGTCCAAATCAGTTGGGTTGTTCATCGGCCAGGCCCCCCGATTTGTGTCATATGCAAGTCGGTGTGATTGCGCCAAAATCCGATCACATGCGCCAAAAACCCCACTTAAATGCGAATCAAATCGTCAGGAAACCTGACAAAAATTCACCATGCGGACCCTTAGTAAATGTGCCCCTGTAAGTAAATGTGTCCTATTGTCTTTTTCTATCCAAAATCTCTTAGGATCAATATAACAATACTTTCTTTTTTTATTATTTGTCGGCAGGACTAGAACAGTCACTGGCAGACCAGGTCAGGGTTTAATGGACAGCCAATGTACACCAATGCCAAGACACATTTCTGCACACTCAGCAACTTCCACCATCAAAAGGCACAAGTTGTGGTTACTTCCTGAAATTCAGCCAATTTTGCCACCAACTTAACATAATCGACTTGACAAACCTGAAACTCCTGTACATATATATATCATTTACAGGATATCATTGTGCAAAATTATTTTTCGTTTTGCAATCCTTTCTAATTATTTTGTGAATGTGTTATCAAAATATGCAGATACAGCAGCCATTGGCTGGTACAGGGAGTTAATATAACATTCTTTACTCTGTTTTCATTATGTCATGTCCCAGGCTTCCTGAAAGAACTCTGCCTTCCCATGTACCTGACAGCTGAAGGCTCCATCCAGCCATGAATCATTCATAACGTGCCGGTAACCAGAAAAGAATGTATCTGAGCTTGTTCTCTCTGGTGTCCAAGGACATGCAGGGCACAGGCGGGTTGTCACACCGGCACTTACATTGCACATGTGAAAAACAGATACTATAGGACATAAATAACTTTTAATATTGATCTTATTGTTGGTTATGCAGATGATACTCCTAAAAACAATATTTGGGGAAATGGGGTGAAGGGAGACAACCATATGATAAATAAGGGAAACTGCTTGTGTAAAAAACACACAAAGAAAATTGTTTCTCCTATATGGCAAGTTCACCTTTTGGACTGGATTGTTAGTGCTCCAGATCAACAAAGGTGAAGGGGGTTAGTGTCAGGAGCTGCTTCAAAGGAGCTGATCATTAGGGAAAAGTGAATAAGAGCTGCTCTGGGTCTGAATTGGGGGAATCTGGGTATTTGGTGCCTTAAATAAACCACTTAAAGGAGACTTAAATAAACCACTTAAATATCCCCAAATTAATGAAATAGTTAGACAACACTTTGCTATAGGATAAAAAAGTGGGGGAAGGGCAAAAACTTTAAATTTTATGTGTGAGACCTTATCTGTGCACAAGGACCTGTGTCACTCAATGCTTATACCTCTGCGATTGCAGAGGGTATGTCTTAGTTGGTACGACAAGCGACTTAAGTCGATAGAACTAGGTACAACTTCCTGACCGCAGCTGGATTCCCTGGGACCTAAGTCACTGGCTTGTAGTGCCTAGAGCCTAGCTCCAGAAATATGTCACAGGTGGCTTGGTCCAGGAGAAGAGGCCGCATCCACACCGACAGGGCAAGAACACAATGCAGTGAATGGATCCCGGTAAGATAGTGAATGGGAGGCCCATGGTATTAGTGGCAGCAAGTCATGGAACAAAGTGACGAACAAGTGACAAAAGTCGCTTTAATAGAACAAAGTCGAACAAAGCAGCAGGTAACAGGTTGGAAACATTCCTCTCTGCAGGTTTCCCAAAGCCAGTAGATTGGTTGGATGCGGAGCTTGAATTGGGAGCATCCCTCTTGCCCTGATCCAGTGGTTAAGGGTTGGCAAGTAGGAGCCTAAGAAGGGCTCAGCTGCTTAGGCAGCTATCCAGATACAGTCTCTGCAGTATTTGGTACGCAGAACTGCTGGTCTGATAGCAGACTCACTCTCTAGAAAGACCTCTGCAGAAAGACCCAGAAATCCAGCCAATGGAAATATTTATAACCTTCCAGATCTGGGGATTTCCAAGGGCTCCAACCAATCACCGGAATACTGTATTGCAGTATATGGCATTTTTGCACATGATTAATTACAATGAGCCGCTGGCTCATTGTAACGAACCCTTAGAAACCATGCAGCCTCGGCTCTGACCAAGACCCGAGGCTACCATGGCAACCGATCGCCGCCCCTGATGACGTTCAGGGGGGGGGGCGGCAATCGGAGGTAACATGGAGCTGCCTATGCGACTTGGCGGCGGCAAACAACAGGATAACAGCCGCGATCCGTGCAGGCATAGCCCATCTCTGTAGGAAGAGGGCTCACCACGTGGGAGATATATCCGTGCATGAAGGGGTTAAAAATGTTGGATTGTCATACGAACCAGGAGTAACAATAAAGCTTCATTGCAGGCACCTCTGATAACTGTTACAGCTGTTTATTGTAGCCTAAGGCTAAAGTACAATAATTAACTAATATCCAGTGGTCCGTTTGTAACTAGGGGTCATCTGTAAGTCAGGTGTTCCTAAGTAGGGGACGGCCTGTATTCTATTGGTATTCCCTGAAGACCTATATTAAGAAAATACAAATAGTCTGATTTAATTTGTGTGGCGTAAGAAGCCGTCATGAATATCAAGGCAGATACTGTATGTTAACAGATGGTGGGATGGGACTAGCCTCCCCAATTTATCTTTATACCATCAAGCTGTACTATTACAAGCATGCAAAAAATGTTGGCTGGTTATACCCTCAGAAAATTTGATGCAGATGGAGTCTGAATTTACTTTATGTGATCATATGAAAGATTGACTGATATCTGCTAGAATTGATATAAAAAAGTCTCCTAGAAAATACGAGAAAAATTATTAATATTTGTAAGTTTTGTAAGAAAGCTAAGCAGATACAATTATCACCATCAGATATTAAACTATCTATTTTAAAATCGTGTTTCAAACTTGAATATATTAAAGTGGAACGAGGTGGGAATCACCACTTCAGATGAAATATGGTCAGAGAGAATTTTTGTTCTTTTATCACGAGAGTCCATACCACTTTTGATACATGACAAGATCCTACTAGCTTTAGAGGCAGCTGCTTGACATTGCATGCTGTTTCTCAATTTATGATCTACAAGTACCCCTAGGTCCTTCTCAACAAAGGACTCTCCCAGATTTACTCCCCCAAGTACATATTTTGCCTTTGGATTATTGGCCCCCAGGTGCATAACCTTACATTTATCCACATTAAACCTCATTTGCCAAGTGGATGACCAAACATTCAGTTTGTCCAAGTCACCCTGCAGCCTGTGAACATCCTCCATAGACTGTATTACACTACACAGTTTGGTGTCATCTGCAAAAATAGACACAGTGCTATTAATTCCTACCTCTATATCATTAATAAATATATTAAATAGTAGCGGGCCAAGCACAATCTTTTTAAAACTTTTATTTCTCTAAAATGCTGATTTTCTAAAGAGGCTACTAAGGCATGGACTAGTTGGAGCTGAGGCTACAATGCGCGGCCTCTCCATGCCCCAGTAGCATCTTTGATCCCCCTACCAGAAATCTTCGGCTCGCAGCTATGAGGAGCTGTGTGCCCTCATCCATGAAGCCTGCCATCTGCGCATGCCCAGAACAGCAGGCCCACGGCTGCGAAGTCACTGCTCCGAAGCCAGAGCTACTGCGCATGAGCAGACAGCAGGCTTCGTGGATGAGGGTGCGCAGCTCCTCATAGCTGTGTGCATAAGATTTTTGGTAGGGGAATCTACTGGGGCATGGAGTAGCCGCACCATGTAGCCTCAGCTTCGGCTACTCTACATCCCAGTAGCCTCTTTAGAAAATCTGCATATTAGGGAAATAAGAGTTTAATCTGAAACAACTTACCACCATATTTTTTGTATGGACCATTCATATATTTAAATAAATTAATCATGTCCCCTCGTAGTCGTCTCTTTTCCAGACTAAATAAATCTAGTTGTTTTAATCTTTCCTCATAACTAAGACCCTCCATACCCCTTATCATTTTTGTGGCTCTTCGTTGAACCCTCTCCAGCTCCAGGGCATCCTTTTTATGGACCGGTGCCCAGAACTAGACAGCATATTCCAGGTGAGGCCGAACCAGTGCCTTGTATAGTGGTAATATTACATCCCTATCACGAGAGTCCATACCACTTTTGATACATGTCAGGTAGCTGCCTCTAAAGCCAGTAGGATCTTGTCATGTATCAAATACATATTTTGCCTTTGGATTATTGGCCCCCAGGTGCATAACCTTACATTTATCCACATTAAACCTCATTTGCCAAGTGGATGACCAAACATTCAGTTTGTCCAAGTCACCCTGCAGCCTGTGAACATCCTCCATAGACTGTATTACACTACACAGTTTGGTGTCATCCGCAAAAATAGACACAGTGCTATTAATTCCTACCTCTATATCATTAATAAATATATTAAATAGTAGTGGGCCAAGCACAGAACCCTGGGGTACACCACTCATAACTGGTGACCATTCCGAGTAGGAGTCATTGACCACGACTCTCTGGATATGATCCTTCAGCCAGTTTGCAATCCAATTGCAAATGATTTCTGCCAAACCAATAGCCCTAATTTTACCCATCAGGCGTCTATGAGGGACAGTGTCAAATGCCTTTGCAAAGTCCAGGAACACAATATCCACAGCTGCTCCTCTATCCAGGCACCTGCTCACCTCTTCATAGAAGCAGATAAGGTTAGTTTGACAACTTCTATTCTTAGTAAACCCATGCTGGCTGTCACTTATTATACTATTTGATGTCACATACTTCAGTATATAGTCTTTTACTAACCCTTCCAGTATTTTCCCCACAATGGAAGTTAAGCTTACAGGCCTGTAATTGCCTGGCGAAGTTCTAGAGCCCTTTTTATATATTGGCACCACATTTGCCTTGCGCCAGTCACTTGGCACCACACCAGACATTACGGAATCCCTGAAGATTTTATACAGTGGTACAGCAATAACAGAACTTAGTTCTTTAAGAACTCTGGGGTGTAACCCATCTGGTCCAGGAGCTTTGTACACATTGATTTTATTGAGCTTAGATTGGATCATGTCTACATTCAGCCAGTCTAGTATATCACAGGATCCATGACCCGCACTGGCACCCCCCACGTCAGAAGTTCTTTCTTCTATCGTATAAACGGAGCTAAAAAACCTATTAAGTATCTCCGCCTTCTCTTGGTCTCCAGTCACCGATGCCCCATTTTCAGAATAAAGGGGTCCAACCTGTTCTGACCCATTTTTTTTTGCATTGATATACTTAAAAAATTTCTTGGGATTTGTTTTACTATCTTTAGCCACCTGTCTTTCATTTTGTATTTTGGCTGATTTGATTTCTTTTTTACAGATTTTGGTAAGTTTTTTGTAAGTATTGAAAGCCTCAGGTGATTTGTACTGTCTACTCAGATGTACTGGAATCTAGGCATTAGGGTAAACATAAAAATAAGGTCAAATGAGAATAAAACCTTGGAAAATCATTCTTGTTAGTACAGGTGGTCCCGTACTTAAGAACACCTGACTTACATACGACCCCTAGTTACAAACGGACCTCAGGATTTTGGTAATCAGCTGTAACAGTTATTAAAGTGTCTGCAATGAAACTTTATTGTTAATCTTGATTCTTATGACAATCCAACATTTTTAAAATCCAATTCTCAGAGAGACCAAAAAAAAAAAAATTACAATTATAAAATATACAGTTCCGACTTACATACAAACTCAACTTAAGAACAAACCTGCAGAACCTATCTTGTACGTAACCCGGGGACTTCCTGTAGACTGGTTTAACACAGGCAGAATGGCAAGTAGGCCATCAGCAATTGGCTTAATAAATCACTACCTATATATTGTCCCAGCGTTGCGTCATCCTGAAAATCAACTTTGAAGTGAGATGTAAATTGGTTATAGAAAGTCAAGGAGGAGGAGAGTTTAATACCTAAGTCAAAGTGGGGAGCTCTGAACGCCTCCTCCTCTGTGATTCACATCATGCATCGGACTTCAGGAGATCTGGTTAGTGATGTCTCTGGATGTAGGACCATCAATTACAGTAAAGGGATCTTTCTGAGGAAGAGAGAGCTTGACTTCAGTATTAAAATCTCCTCCTCCATGACTTCATACATTCAATTTAAGTCTTCCTTCAAAATTGATTTTCTGGATCATGCCACCACACTGGGTCATGAAAGATCTAAAATGTGTTCATCTGCTTGGCAACATACTGGTAGCGGTTTATTAGGTCAACTCCTCCTTTCTGATATATTTTCTGAATATTCTGGTGCATGTTGGAGAGGATGTGATCATAATGTGAACTTATATCATATTATGTAGATCGGCCCCCAAAATGAAAAAATACTGGCAGCGAATCTTGAAACTTATAGAAATCATTGTAAACCATCCTCACCAACTTTTACCGGAAAAAAGGCATCTTGAATGTTATGCCAGAAAAATTCTTAGAAAATAATAAAACAGTATATCTGGGACGTATAGATAGAATCCTTCCAAGTGGCTAGAGCTGTTACCATCAAGAACTAGTTGGACGATTCCATCCCAACAATTGAAAATGTAATATCCTTAGTAAACAAATCTGATAATATCTTATTTCTGTGACCATTACTTAACTTTTTGCCGACATTGGACTTTCCAGACAAACTTTATATCTCCAATTTGATTTAGATTTCATTTTATGAAAATAAAACCATAATTGTTATGAAACATTTTCGACTTTATTTGGTATTAATGAAGGCGGAGACAATGGAAAGTAACTTTAGACTTGTTGTTACATAGTTTTTCATAACTTCTTGCATTTTATCATTACCTGCAAAGCCCTGTTTTCAGAACTACCAGCATATCATGGGATCTTTAGATGGACCCCAAAGGTGCAGCACAAAACAATAATGGTCACCAAAGATGCAGCACAAAACAACCTAATCTGCAAGTGAAACGAATATTAATTTCCTCATATGATCGTCATATAAATTCATATTACACAGAGTAAGTGCAGACAACATAACACAACAACTAGTATAAGAGAAGGACGTAAAATACAGGTTTTATGTATAAAACTGGATGCTAGTGGGAGGTAGAAGCACGGTCTACTCTTCTGGATATATATGGTAGAATATAAGCCTGTTGTAGACCAGGATCAACCTCAGGTACAGATAACTATTCATAAATCAATGGTGGCTTCCTGACTAACTAATGACTATGATAAGTGGTTTGTTAACATTTGGTTATGATGGTCGCAACACACATTGCTTGGTCATAGATTACAGACTGTTGCTGCCTCGATTTCAGCTGATAAATGTGAATGCAGTCACACATTTGGGGCACATTTACTTACCCGGTCCCGTTGCAATCCCTGATCCGGACTGTCCGATGAGGATGAAGTCCGGAGCGATCAACCAAGATCGTGTGCCTGATATCCTGCATGTGTCGCTTCCCTGAGGTCCGCCGGAGTTCACCATCTTCTTCCCGACATGTCTTGTGACACAATTTTGTCCGACAGCCACGCTCCCGATTTGTGTCGCATGAAAGTCAGTGTGATTGCGCCGAAATCCAATCGCGTGTGCCAAAAACCCCTGTTAAATGCCGCGCAAATCGGAAATAGTTGGGAAACCCAATGGAAATGCAGTCC
The DNA here is from genome assembly GCA_019512145.1 of Engystomops pustulosus. Taxonomy (NCBI): domain Eukaryota; kingdom Metazoa; phylum Chordata; class Amphibia; order Anura; family Leptodactylidae; genus Engystomops; species Engystomops pustulosus. The sequence goes on along the minus strand of CM033642.1, from coordinate 243,932,439 downwards.
GCGGACCCTTAGTAAATGTGCCCCATTGTGTCACCAATCCATGACAAAATCACAAAAATCAGAATTTTTCCATGGTCAGTGGTTGAAGCAACTTGCAAGCCAAAACTTGACTGCATTCACTTATATTATATTATATTGTAAAGTATCTCAGTGATACCCTGCGAATTTAGGTGAAGTGCCATATGAAACAGTGAGAGATGCCAGTAGCCCTTTCATTAGTAAAACTAATATATATTTCACTGATTTCTGGTCTGTCAACATAGAGAAAATATAGCACTGTCTGTGAGCCTTAATGTCAACATAGAGGAGGTCTAGCGTTATCTGAGAGCCCTTATTGGGTTATCTATGTTGTAATAGCCCTGTAAAGCATGTGACACATTGCACTGGGTGATGTAACACCGGTCTGTCCGGTCTACATTGGCTTCACTGTCCCATCCTCGAATGATTCCTGTTCTGTTATACCCTCTGATATGGATTGCAGTGGTACTCCAGTCTCCTCTGGCTCTTTGACTCTTTTTCCTTTGATACTAAATTCTCTGATGTGTGGTACAAGAGTCTTCCATGCTTTTCCTAAATATAGCAAAATAAACATTTTTTTAATAGTGTCATCAAGGAAATGAGAACATGTATAGAAATCATAAAGTTGATGGAAGCGCATATATGTTTAGGGTCCTGTTTCCACCTACACTATGGCTTCATATATAAAGGAGGATATAAAACTGAACCATTATATTGTAGAATTTATAGTTTGGACTTGAGGGACCTGAGTCTTTTATCAATCCGATCTACAATGATCCAAATGTATTGGCTTCAAAAATTATGGAAACCACAACAGAACTTCTGATAAAGGTAAAGATTTCTAAGACATAAAATGACTCAACAACAACATATTATGGCTTGGTACAAGCTACGAGTTGTATAAGTTGTAATAGAGCAGCCAAAGAGGTCTAAGGTACCACTTTTGTACACAGGTGAATTGTGGTACTGCAGCCAAGCTCTATTCACTTCAGCAGATCTGAGTTCCAGTACTTGGAAAATATGCAAAGTTTTCCAGGATGGGATAAGGAAAACCACACCTCTTTTAGCTACCTTGTAAGGCAGCTCCCTTGACATCAAGCATGACCTTCAGGACACCTAATGACATGATACAGGATTAAATCCAAACCAGTATATATAATCCAGAAGGAACAGACTCCCAGCTATAGACAGAGCCGTTTCAACCTGATTGCGTCTCTTCAGTACAGCGTAGGGAACTGGTTTGGCTGAGTGAGAGGCTTGTGACTAGGGTAGAGTTCTCCTTACGGACACTGCCATTTAAGGCCACCATGAAGGTGTGTGGAGTCTAATAGCCATGGATGCTCCACTAGGGGGATTCTGGGAAAATATGCATAGTTTTCCAGGATAGGATTACAGTACTTTGGTACATCCAGTTACTGGGTATGGCACTGTTTCTGGGGGGAAAAAGGCCACAAATCTAAAAATTCCCCAAATTTTTACATAAAGATAATGGACAACAGAAGTGGGCACATTCCTTTAAAATAGAACAATGGCTCGTGATAGAGAACATACACTTCCCGTACCACATTCCAACAGGAGGAACGTTATGTTACTCAAGATAATTACTACACGGTATACAATGATACGACAAGCTGTGACAAGACACACACTCTTACCTCTGCCAATTCGGATTGAAGCGTTATTCAGATTATTTTTTGTAAACCCGGAATTTCCAGGATCTTCATTGATTATCCCTAAGTTTGAGTTCCACTTGGTCCAGTTTACTTCATCAACTCTGCACGTATCAAGCATAAAACCCTTACTGATCATATACAAACATTATATAGTTACATTACATTAGAATTTAATACTACATGATATTACATTCCAATAGATTTAAGTATTGGCAATGTCTTTTTAGAACAGAGCTGTAACATGTAATTAGAGATGAGCGAACATACTCGTCCGAGCTTGATGCTCGTTCGAGCATTAGCGTACTCGAAACTGCTCGTTGCTCAGACGAATACTTCGCCCGCTCGAGAAAATGGCATCTCCCGCCGTTTTGCTTTTTGGCGGCCAGAAACAGAGCCAATCACAAGCCAAGAGACTCTGCACTCCACCCAGCATGACGTGGTACCCTTACACGTCGATAGCAGTGGTTGGCTGGCCTGATCAGGTGACCCTGGAATAGACTAGTCCCTGCCCGCGCTGCTCGGATCATTCTGTGCCTGGATTCCGCTAGGGAGAGAGCTGCTGCTGGTCATGGAAAGCGTTAGGGGTTTCTATTAAGAATAGGTAGGAAGGTAAGGGATGGAGCAGAAGGAGGGTTGAGGGTGAGGGGGAGTGAGGAAGGTAGTGATTCGACAGACCCACAGCCCTTCTTAGGGCTACAAACATTTAATTTTTATTTTCCTTTTTTTTTTTTTGTTTTGGTTCTTTGCTGGTGGGCTTTGTGGCAATTAGTAGTAGTGCTAGTAGTACATATTGTGAGGACTTTTTGCTGGGAGACTTCGCGCACTAACCACCGTTGTGTTTAGACTCCTTAGTGAAAGCATATCCACTCAAACACCGAAGTGGGGGACAATTATAGGGGTTTAGGTTTAGATTAGAATTATGCCCAGAGTCTGCTTGTCTTTTGGTTTTTTTTTTATACCTTTTATTTTCTTTTTATAGATCAAGTCATCTTGCAAGCAGTGTGTGCTTTTCTGGTAGGCTAGCAAATAGCCATAGGAGAACCCCAACGGCTTACTTTTAGGCCTACAAAGCGTTTATTTTCTTTTTTTTGTTTGCTTGTGGCTGGGCTTGCTTTAGTAGTGGGTCTAGTACCATATTGTGGAGTAATTGCTGGGAGACTTGCGACCGGTTTGTGTTTAGCTCTTAGTGACACAAATATCCACTCAAACACCAAAGTGGGACATTGATTTATAGGGGTTTGATTAGAATTAGGCGAGTAGGCTGATTTTTTTTTTTTTTAACCTTTTTATTTCTTTTTATAGCTTCAAAAAGTCATCAGGCACAGACACAAATCTAGTTTTGTGTTGCTGTCAGTGTAGGGTAGAAAGAAGATAGATAGATAGAGATGAAGATTGTAGGTTAGAAAACTCGCCAATAGCCAATAGGGATGATAGCATCGTTTGTTCAAATACATATAAATAAATAAAAAACAACACGAAAAAAAAAATTTTAAGTTTCTACAATTAATTTGATGAATGTTTACACGGAGGGTAGGGGTATCGGGGTGAGAGGAAGAGGCGAGTGGACGGGATAAGTAGAGGGAGACGATGGGCGGTGGACGTGGGCACGTGTCCAACTACTACCAGGGGTTGGTCAGAGGCGTGGTACTGGGCGGAGTGAGAAGACACCACCTGCTGATAAGGGGCAGGGGAAGAACGTCCGCAGAGCGACATCACCTAGGTTCATCATTGTTCTAAAGTACTGGGACCGTGGTAGTGGTAGAGAACTGTGACGTGAGGCCCAGAGAACGACAGCAGACAGCCAGAAGCACAGAGAACCAGTGCAAGGAGGTGATGTCGGTGGAAAAGTGCGGACAAGCTTCTAGCCAGTTGTCCACCAAGTCAGATCAGGTCTTCCACGCATCTCCACACACCAATGGTAAAGAAATCAGCAACCCCTACACACATCAGCATCTTCCCCCCACAGTCTGACCCATTCCAGCAAAATGTGGCATTTTGAACCCGGAACTCTGAGGGGAACTGTATTCTGGACCCTTAACACCAGTCACAAACCAATTGTAAGGTTGACTGCTGAGCAACGTTTTCGAATGACCCAGGGTTACCACCCATTGGGAGAAAGGCGGTGACAGGTTGAACTAAAAACGCAGGGAAAGTCATGGACGGAGGGGACCAAGACAGGGGGTGAACAGACTGGGCTCGGGTGTTAGGAAACAGAGACGGAGAAAAGCGTGTCTGGAAGAATCGAATTTAGGGAGGTGAGGGCGGGACAGGGGGGAGGAGAGAGGAAAGGAGAAGTGAAGAGCACCCCATTCGGGATGCTCTGGGGGAAGGTGTGGCCAGGGGAGAAGACGTCGCAGAGGAGAGGAGGAGGCGAGGACGTTGGGTGAAGAAAAAGGGGGGGGGTGGAGGGGGGGGGGGGGAGGGACAAAAGAGGGGATTAGGTATGGATAGCGCCGGGGAAAAAGAGTGCGTCTGAGAAGGAGGCAGGAGAGAGCAGAAGAGAGAGTCCTATCGCAGAAACAGGTTTGGAAGAGGCAGTAGAAGTGGTTAGTGGAGTGGTGGGGCCCGAGACGGAGAGGGGCAGGGCACAAGGCTGGTGTCATCCAGCGCAAAATGTGCCCGTAGTCAAGCTGCCGTGGCGAGGCTTAGATTTTCAGCAAGTCTGGGGTTCTTTAAAGAAACACCGGAATGACCGACGGACTGTGGTTGTTCAACCTTGCCAACCAGGATCAGCAGGGGTTCCACCACTACTAGCTTAACTACCCACAGCAGGAGTCAGGCATATGAAGGATAAAAAAAAACTCAAATGGCAACCAAGCACGTTACCCCGGACCGGGGACCCCCACTGCTCCTTCCCTGTGTCATCTGCTAGTCAGCCCTCTGTGTCGGCCCAAACACCTCCGTGCGAGAAAAAACCCCCATCTTCGCCTCCACGGACCCTCCAAAGGAGATGCAAAAGGAGGGCCTGGAGATGCTACCTATAGGCGGGTAGAGCAGAGAGGCCTTTCGAAACCTCATGGCGGGCGGCCCACCACCCCGGTCATTCGGTCCCCAGCGCCAATACTTTTCCGATATGTGCCGTCCCAGCCCTGCACAAGCCGTGTCAGAGAACATCATCCGTGCCCTGACCAATGCCGTTTTGAAAGGCCCGCCACGGACACGTGGACGAGTGCTGCGGGCAAGGGCTCACTATCGCTGGACGCACTGGGAAAAGGAGGACCGAAAGGGGACGGGAGGGCGATGAGAATCGGAGGCAAGGAGTGCAAGGAAAGGAACTGGGAAAGGGATGGGCAGGAAAACCGAGGAGTGCAGGGGACTAGCGTCAGGTTTCAGCAAAACTAAGAGCAAACCTCCTCCCTCCGAATTACCATCCGTGGGCATGGCGCCATCAGTCGGTTAGCTCTAGGCACAGCAGCAGTGCCGTTGCTAAGCGACCAGCAGGCGGGCTCAAAAATGCTGAGCTAGGCGATAAAAGGCACACCGCCCAAGAAGTATTAGAGGGCATCCACGGCGCAGCACGACTGTCGGGGATGGACACGCTCGAACGAAGGCAGGCATTGGTTGGTGTGTGAAAACGGCCGTAACCCTGGTGGCGGCTCTGCAACTCGGCAGACTGACAAGTGCCATGCTGGCCCATGTGTTAAATCTCATAGTTCAGCGTTTCCTTCAAGACATACCCCAATCTGTCTTGATTTGTTCACACAGAAGGAGCGCGCATCTGTGCCGCAATTCAGGAAGTCCAGCAAGATGCTGCCACTCTCAGGGCCAGGGAGCGCCGCCTCCAACTGCCCGCTCTCCGACTGTTTGTGCGACGTTGACCACGAGGTGGAATTTAACATTGACCATGTTATCCAGAGTTTACCAGCAGCCGTAGACTGCCAGATCTCAACTTCCACCAGAAACTGGTAGTCAGGTCAGTCAAGCTTCTCAAATCTACAATGAGGAGTGGACGTGGATGTCTGATATCTGTCAGGTGCTGAGTAACTTTGAGGAGTCAACACAGATGGTCAGTGGCGATGATGCCGCCATCATCAGCCTCACCATCCCCTGCTTGGCCTGTTGAAAAAAACTCTCTGGTCAGCATGACCAGCAGTCGGAAGCATTTGGCGCTGTCACAAAGAGGAGGGGGAAGAAGAGATTCCCTGTTGATAGCCAAAGCACCCTTAGGTCTTGTTTCTCAGCGCATATCGGAGGAGGTGGAGGAGGATGAGGAGGAGAATGTTGGCGAGAGACAGAAGAGGGGACCATTGTTCAGTCCTTCAGTGTCAGCGTGTATGGCAGAAGAAGAGGCGTTGGAGGAGGAGGGAAGGAAATGGGCACGTCAGGCCAGTGAGGGAGTGTGATTCGTCGCGTTCTCGCGCATATGGCAGATTTCATGCTAGGGCTGCCTATCCCGTGACCTCGGTTCAAAGAATTTATTCCAGCACGATTATGGGTTTCACTCTCCTGGACACACGGTTACAAATCAAAATCTTTTCCACTTTCATCCCTGGAAAAGGAAAGGAGTGTGTGAGAATGCATGAATACCAGCAGCCCGGGACAAAGCTGAAACAGTTTTCCCTTTCTGCCAGCGTAGCGGCCAGAGGGCGACTTCTGGGCGGGACAAGTAGCGAGGGAGGTAGGCGAGACGGCAGCTTTTCCAGCACTGGCAGGGGTACGTTTAACAAGGCCTTTGCCAGTTTTATGTCACCCCAGCAAGACACTGTCACTGTCCCCAGTCTCGGCACGTGGCTGATATTTACAGAAATGGTGAGAGTAGTAGCTGTAGCTTAGCCGATACAGCTCATCGGTACCTGAAGCTGATACCATACACCAATGCTTCCCTAAATGTCACACGCCCCTTACAATCTGGGTTTCAAAGCTGGACATGTGGCACGAACTGGCGCTGTACGCCTTGGAGGTTCTTGCCGCCCTGCCGCTAGCGTGTTGTCCGAGCGGGTTTTCGGTTTTCAGTGCAGCTGGTGGATCATCACCGATAAGCGTACACGGCCTGTCGACTGACAGCGTGACAGGGCTGACGCTTATTCACGATGAATAAAGCCTGGATTTCTCAGATTTTCATTCTCCACCAGGTGAAAGAAAGCTAAACCTGAATAATGTATGCACTCCTCTCCTATTGTCCTCTTCTCCTCCTCTTTGTACACTAAAGATAGAAACTGGATATTTTTTGCCAGGGCCAAACTGGTTAGCTATAGTACTCTATGTATTTAAATTCGGAGGGCCTAAACCCGGTCCTCTGTTTTAAGCAAATTTTGGGGAGTGCCACATACAGGCACTCAATCTATTTAATTTTTCCGGAGGACCCACTACCGCTCCTCTGGTTTGAAAAAATTTTGGACTGCCACATACAGGCACTCAATTTATTTAATTTTTTCTGGAGGACCACCTACCTGATCTCTGGGTTTGAAAACTTTTTTGGACTGCCACATAAAGGCACTCAATTTTATTTAATTTTGCTCTGGAGGACCACCTACCGCGTCCTCTGGTTTGAAAATTTTTTGGACATGTCACATACAGGCCATATCCAAATTAAATTGTCTCCATAGCAAACCTCACACTGTCGACTTTTAGCTGGCTCCACACGTTGTCTCCATTTGCTTAACCTCCACACGTCCATCGCCATAGCCTGCCTCCCAAAGTCGTCCATATAGCTGACCTCCATACATGGTATCCGTATCAAACGATACTGTGTCAGGGCAGAAGTTTTGGGTTTTTGGTTTTCATGGCTTCCCCCACACAAATTGAACTTTTTGTCGCCACCTGCTGCATTTTGTATCCACAAAATTACTGGCCAACATTTTATCATTTACAATATTATTTCAGCGCTTCTTCGCATCTGTTTTTTACATTCCCCTCACCCGCCATATTCCAAACTTATAATAACGCTACTACACTTGATCTTATACAAAAGGTTCTTAGAAGTGCTGTTTGGGGAGTAGCCTAGAGACAGGGGCTTGGATTGGCGAAAGCTCGCCTGGCAGCGGAGCGCCAGCTCCATCTCAAGATCCAACTAACATAGTTTTAACTGTAGCACCTTTAATCTACTACTAGTTCACTGCCTTCATACATGGTCCCCTTATCAAACGAGCTGTGTCAGGCAGAATTTTGGGTTGTTTTCATGGCTTCCACATCAAACTTGTTAACTTTGTCGCCACCCTGCTGTGTAATCCACAAAATATACTGGCAAACTTTTATCATTTACCGATATTATTTCAGCGCTTCTTGCGCATCTGTTTACATTCCCCTCACCCGCCATATCCTAAACTTATAAGAACGCTACTACACTTGATCTTATACAAAAGGTTCTTAGAATGCTCGAGTCTCCCATTGACTTCAATAGGGCTCGTTATTCGAGACAAGCACTCGAACATCGGGAAAAGTTTGTCTCGAATAACGAGTACCCGAGCATTTTAGTGCTCGCTCATCTCTACATGTAATATTTCCTCCCCTGTCTGCCGATAGGATGCTATTTTAATACAATAATCCAATTGATGGGGCCCGTCACCTCATAACAACATACATTATGGTACGTTCAAATATCTTGGATTATGGTGTGCCATGTTCACAGGATCAACAGTAAAAATCCTAACCTGACCCATTTATCTCTATGTTCCACTCATTTCGGGGAGCTACGAGGGGGTGCCTCAGACCCCCAGTTCTCGTGATCGGTGCGGGTCTCATCACTGAGACACCCACCAATCAGCAAGTTAGACCCTATCCAGTGGATAGGACCTAACTTGTTTCATGGGCGAACCCCTTTAAGATTTGGGTTCCCCCATTGATAACGTCCATGATCGGTGGCACATGTAAGGAAGAATAATGCTTCATAATCCAATCCAAAAAAAAAATGGGAGGAATGTTTTATGTTCCTTTAAAAAATAAAAAGCACTAACCACTGGTTTGCACTTTTATCCTTTGTGCAAAAAATAGACTAGTTTTCCGATGCCCTACTGGGAAGGGTAAACATAATATATGCCCCCAATGCCGTTTCAAGGGCATTGTTAGTGAGGGCTTCCACAGATTATGGCGACATGGTCAGCATTCATACTTTGGATTTATAGTAAGAATTTGGGGCACTGAAAACAAATTATAGGCTGATCACCTCTTAATGAAGAGGATCTCTGATCCTTTACAGAATAAGAAAAGCTCTAACCACTGGGGACCCAAACCTGCAATATTCAGCACAGACCCTACTGGGGAGGGTCAAGAATGTCCTGAAAACATAATATATGCCCCCAATGCCCTTACAAGGGCATTGTTAGTGAGGGCTTTGACAGATTATTGAGACATGGTTAGTATTCAAGCTTGGCATTTATGGTAAGAATTTGGGGCATTTTTTTTATCTGATGGGCCTTGGGTAAGCCACAACCTACTTTTTAAAACAGGCATAAATCTAAATCTAGTGTGAAATGTGTAACAAATCCCCCTCATTTGTTTATGTTGGTATTTGCTTGCTAGTTGTCGTGAGGGTAAACCACACATTAGGTCTGAATAAAGGCCCTGCTATGTAACCTCCACTCCTAAGCACATATTTTACACATCTTGTCTGTTGATGCTGCCTTGACAACCCCAGAGCAAGCGAGAACATAAACAACAACACTTACAAAAACAGAACCAGGAGTTTATTAGAAACATTCATCACATTCTATCCAGGTTTGAGTAGACAATGCTTTTAGATTTTTCAGTGATACTGGATAACATGTTGTTTGTGATTTTGATGGACTTTTAGTATTATTTATTGTTTTGTTTATTGTTTTGCAGTAGATTGGAACTTTAAAAAATTTGACCTTAAAAGAAAAGTTATGCAGCATCTTGTTTGGGATGAAGGGCTCTGGCGTTCGATGGACTAGTTTACTGTAACGGTAGTGATTCTGTGAGATGTACAGTTCAAACCAAGCTTTACCGTCATCAAAACATGGGTCTGCTTCCAATGGCTGGAAGTGGATTCTTCTCCACTCCCTAATCACATTGGGGCTTATTTACTAAGGGTCCACGTGCACACTTTCATTGGACTTTCCAACGTTTTTCCAGCCGTTTGCACGGCTTTGACAGGTATTTAGCAGGTGTCTGCGCTGGGATTGTGTTGCGGTCGATCGGATTGTGGCGCAGCTGCACTGACTTTCATGCTACACAAATTGGGGGGGCGTGCCGTCGGACGATCAACTGATTTGGACTGAGCGCAGAATTTAACTTTCAACTTGTATCGCAAGACAAGGCGCTTACATGCGCCAGGAAGAAGAAGGTGAACTCTGTCAGACCTGAGCGGGGAAGCGACACATGCAGGATATCGGGAGCACGATCTTAGTGAATCGCAGGAGAGTGCTTTATCGTCGGACAATGCACTTTCCTTGAACTCCTCAGAACAGGTAAGTAAATGTGCCCAATTGGGTCCAATATTTTAAGACTGATGTATTGTGCGCCAATCTTAATCATTAGCGTATCCAGTATGCGACCTGGTATAGATCATCCTTAACCTGTATTTGTTTTTTAGCACAGGTTAAGCTAAATTTGGATAGACGGTCTTCCCGGCCTGGCCCGCCTTGTTTTTTTAGAAAAAAAATAGGAGCACAAAGTAGCAAATTTCATGGCATACTCCCAGAATTGTAGATTTTCATGCCTTGCACGTCAGAAAACTGGTACACAAGGCATGATAGATGGGGGCCACTCACTCAACCCAACTATGTGTAATCTAGTGTTACTGTCCATAAGGACTGAAGTGTGCATTAACTGTGCCTTATGTATACCCTCTTAAGTTTGGGATCAGAGTCTGAATATAAATTAACATAGAGGGTAGGGTCCGCGGTTAAAATTTTAGTATTGGAGATAATGAAGGGTCTGCTGGAAGTTTCCACAGGGCATATACAAAAGTCATCAGAATGGGGTGTGGTCCATACAAAGCGGTTTGAGATATTTCCATTAAACACTCTGAATGACTTTTGTTGTGTCATCCATATTTGTTACCAATTACAGCCCCGGATGTGTGGTCAATATAATCATTGGAATAGAAATAGGGGAGTACATAAATAGATCTGGTGATTAATGTTGCGTTATTAGAATATTACACATTATTATGTAAAATTCGGTTACCTGAAACAACATCTGTAATCCTCTTTTCCATCAGGGGTCAGTCCCACCAGGACAGATTTTCCAGACCGGTACCTACTAGTGAAGTAGGTGACAAAGCTTTTTTCTATATCAATAATAGTGATTGCTCTCTGGAAATAAAACAATAGAATTTTAGACAATTTATGTTCCTTGCCAACATGTATACAACTTGTATTATATCTCCCGAAGCAAGGTAACCATTTATATATGGACGATAGAGTACGGGAAATTGTAAGATAATGGATGCTATAAAGAGAACATGATGGAGTCCACGTGGGTTATTGATCATTGACTTTATGGTATAAAAAAGTAGCAAAAGAATCGCAAGAAAAGTCCAAAAATTGCAAGGGCCTTTTCCCACCTCACATACATAATGGCCAAATGTAAGACTTTTTTAAATTCACTCCACTTCCCCATCTGGTGCATTTGCTGCTGAGATAATTTTACTCTTTTTGTGAATATTCTGAGAGATTTAAAACATTTTCAAAGCTATTTTAATAAATCTGTCAGGCAGCGGAGCTCCAAAGGTTGTCATAAAACTACCACAAGGAGCTGCCGTAGGATAAATAACCCCCCATTAGTTATTAGGATCTCTCAGACTATGAATTTCCATGATGTATCTTGCGACTGCTCTGTCCGCACCCACAATGTACCATTTACAATACTGTTCTCTTAAAAGTAAGGACTTTTACAAGTATTGCACCCATTATAGGGACAACGTAAGCATAAGCAGGAACAACAGCGGGATCACATGAACTTCACACATCAAATGTCACATTACATTTAGTAATCAGGTCAAAAAGGAAAGATTGAGGAGCAGCACCGCGTTGGGGAGAGAAAAACTTGTGTGCAGGTCTTCACAACAGAGTCCAGTAAAGGCCCTTATATCCAGGAAAGAAGAAATACTGAAGCAGCACTCCGTAAATGTGTTTTTATGTTTTTTGAAGGTGGAATAAAAACACATTTACGGAGTGCTGCTTCAGTATTTCTTCTTTCCATTACATTAAGTAATGTGTAGCTACCATCAGATTAGTTGGAGAAGAACTTTATGAAAATAATTAAATGAGCCTGAGGGCCCCATGGCTTCGCCCTCCTTAAAGGTAACCTGTCACCACATCTGCACATATACAGCCAGTGACAGGTTCCTATAGAGCTCTATTAACTGACTGACTCCCTTCTTTTAGCTAAAATTTTTTTTATTACATCCACATAAATCACCTTTTTATCTTATATTACCTGGCATCATATGAAGGCGTGTCCTGGTCATCTGGCCCCTCCCATATAATCCTCTTCATGTCTTATGCCTCCTTACTGGTCACAGTTTATGTCATGTGACCAGAGTGACATCATCTTGGGTCCTTTAGCCTCTTAACAATAGCAAACTGCACCCCATGCATGTATCTGAGCACATGAAGACACAGCAGCCACATGAAGTCACAGGACTTCTACTCCATGGAGGCTGCTGTGATCTCATGTGGTACATGGAGTATAGTTTGCTATTGTTAGAAGGATCGGAACACCCCCCCTCCCCAGCTCAATATGCACTTCTGGTCCTGCCCGAATCTCACGAATGTGCGAGAACACCATTCCTTGCACATTTGCGACATTTGCAGGCAGGCGGCTGACGTCACCAGTTGTCTGGAAAGAGCGGACAGGACCAGAAGTGGCGAGTGGTGAGTAGGGGGCGCATGCAGAATTTATGGGCGGCAGAGCCATGAGGCTCTTAGAAGATGTCAGCCTGAGCACCTCAGACTCATTTACACATTTTTTTTACTTTTTTTTTTATTATTATTCGGAAGTCCTAAAAATAAAAAAACACTGCCAGTAACCCCCTAAGGTAGCTTGGACCGTCTACCATCGGTAATATGATAGTAGATGTCCTATAAATACATAAGAAAATGCATTAAACCAAATAAACAACAAAATGTAATTAAAGGAATGAATATCTTAAGTGAAACTACCTGTAACTTCCAGATGCCTTTGCTCTCCTGGGCGATCTTATTTACTGTCTCCCCCATCAGGGCGATGAGCATGTTGAGCAGGAGGATGTAGGTGAGAATGACGTAGATTATGAGCAGAAAGATGAATACGGTCTTGTACTTGTAGTTCTCTGTGAACTCCAGATCTCCCATTCCTATGGCAAACTTGAATAGTTCTTGGGATGTGTAATATAGACTGTTGTATGATGCGGAATCAGCTTTACAGCAGCGTTTAGCAAAACACGTGCTATTTTCATTCCTGCCATCACCATCTTCAATAAGCGTTACCAGCGCTGCCAGACAGAATGAAAAATTACTCCAGTGTTAGTTTCCAGGGCACTTACATGTATCTCCAATGTATGCACCCTGGTACAGCTGCACCAGTCACCCCACATTCAGCAATGGCAAAAAGTGGCTTTTATAAGCAGCTTGAACACAACGGCCCAGAAATATTATTGGCCCACATTTATTAAAGTGTTCGCGCTTATAGTGCAATTTGCACTTGTTTTTATAAGTGAGGGCCAGTGGGGCTCATTTACTAAGGGTCGTGGATCGCACTTTCGTTGGATTGTTCGGCGGTTTCGGGATTTGCGCAGCTTTGACAGGTATTTAACAAGGGTTTGCACTGGGATTGTGTCGCACACGATCAAATTGTGGCACAACGGCGCAGAAATGGGGGGGGGAGGCGCCGGACGATCCGACTGATTCGGACTGAGCGCGGGATTTAAGATTCAAATTGTGTCGCAAGCCCAAGCACTTACATGCACCAGGAAGAAGAAGGTGAACTCTAGCGGACCTAAGGGGGAAAGCGACACATGCAGGATATCGGGCGCACAATCTTAAGGAATCGAGGCACAGTGCATTATCGTTGGACAATGCACTTTCATGAACTCTGTGGGACTGGGTAAGTAAATGTGCCCCAATGGGGCACATTTACTTACCCGGTCCTGTCGCGATCCAGCGGCACGTTCTCCGACGAGGATTCAGGTCTTCCGACGACTCACTAAGGTCGTGCGCCGGAGTTTACCATTCTATTCCTGGTGCATGTAAGTGCGTGTCAAGCAACACATTTTATTTTAAATACCGCGGTTTTTCCGAATCCATCGGGTTTTCTGGCGGCCACAAACCCCGGTTTCCGTCGCATGCATGCCAGCACCATTGCGGCACAATCCGATCGCGTGCGCCAAAAACCCGGGGCAATTCGGCACAAACCGGTAATTTTCAGGAAACCCGAGGAAAATGAGCGATTTGGGCCCTTAGTAAATGAGCCCCAATGTGTCTGCAATAGTTTTTTTGTCTAAATTTGCACAAAAAAAAAAGTGTCTTGCACATGTATTTATTTTGTGTTTGCACCACAATTGCGCTGCAGTTGCATTTTGTCCGACACTTTAAAAAACTTTGAACCTATAGGGGCGTGGTGGTGCTTAGTCATAGTTTGCGACACATTTATGTTTAGATTTGGACACAACTGTGTCGCGTTGGTGTAGATCGAAAAGTGCACCAAAAAAAAAAAGTGCATTTGTGTGCGCACTTTTCCCAAAGCGGCACCACAATTCGCAGTTTGCACCAGTTTTTGTAGATTTGGGCCAATGTGTAGCAGGGCATCTACTCCATTACACCGGTGGTTTGACCATTGACTGTACAAGGAGAAATCCCCGGGGGCTGCTCAGTCATGAGGTTAATGGTTGTCTTTCATGGCCACTTGTGCCTTCAATATTATTGTCTTCAATGCCCTGATTCTGCTTTACTTGTAACCAATACTGACAGAAAATAATAAGAAATATGGTAGAACTGAGCCCAGACCACATCATATATTTGTATTATAGGTAGTGATGACTGGACCCGAACTGTAACTATTCAGATGTGTGTCCAATATTGGACTTCAGCCAGAAATTCAGGTTCAGGTTCAGGCTCACCCTGGAAAGCTGAGCAGCGCATTAACCAGCTTTTCACACCCACTGCTAACACCCTATAAATGCTGCCAGTGGTTAACCCTTTCAATGCCACTGACAAATCCGCCAGCACAGATGTTAGCAGTGTGTTTGTGTTTGAGTGACAGCTCTGGACTAATATTCCAGGTTCAGCTGAACCCTCCTGGGTCCACTTACCACTAATTATAAGCATTTCCTTGATTTCTTTTTATGATATGCATATTATATTGATAACAAGACCGACTCACAATGCTCCAGTCCCACCATTGTGTCTGCACCTATAGTCACTTATATTGTCTGTAAACGTCACTTTTATGGCCTAAATTTTGTAGACAAATTCTGGAATAAACTATAGCACATTAACTTGTGGGTGAACAGATGATGTTTTAGTAAAAAAAAATACTAAAAAGTAATTCATACCTGTTGCAAACCCAATGAGAAATAGAATATAGACAAACATGAAGCGAAGCATATCCCGTAGAATCATCTGCAAAGCAGTAATAATTATCATCTTTATCAATATAGAACAAGCACAGACATTACAGGCAAAAAGTCAATTCAAACCAGTCAGGATACAAGGTGAGATATAATATTGAAAGTAAGATCAGGTTGGAGAGATGGAGAAAGAGAGGAGCAACAGGAAAGCGGCAAGTTAAGGAAATGGGAATGGCCTATCTAAAAGATATAAACTTTGGAAAGTAACCTTATTGTCAAAAGTAGTGCATTCCAAAAAATGGTAGATGGTTCTTATCATGGAGGATGTTAGCTCGTCCTCCTGCTTTATAAAATGCTGCATGCAGATAAGACACTATGTACAATCCTCTCAGCTCCTCATGTTCTATAACATACTGGCTGCAAATATGGTACTTCATACAATCTTATCAGCTCATACTGCTCTATAACATACTGCCTGCAAATATGGTACTTGACCAATCTTTCATCTCACTGCTCTATAACATGCTGCCTGCAGATAGGACACTATGTACAATCTCATCAGCTCCTCCTGCTCTATAACATGCTGCCTGCAGGCCTGCAGATAGGACACTATGTACAATCTCATCAGCTCCTCCTGCTCTATAACATGCTGCCTGCAGATAGGACAATGGTCGTATGTGGTAGGATAAATAGGACAACCTCCCGTTAAAGTGCTATAGGGGTCTGAAAAATATATAAAAAAAAAGTTAAAAAATGAATAAAACTTAAAAGTTCAAATCACCCCCCATTCCCTACAACTGATATAAAAATAAATGAAGAAGTTAAATCATAAAAGGGAAAGGTATATCCGTCTCCCAAAATGTCTTGTCCATTAAAATATAATAACGGTTATTTCCGGTATTGAACCACATAGTGGAAAATTGTGCCATTTTGCAACGTAAAAAAATGTAACAAGTGATCAAAAGGTCGTACAGTCCCCAAAATGGTAGCAATGAAAACGTCAGCTTATCTTGCAAAAATGACACCTTTCACAGCTCTGTACACCGAAGTATGAAAAAGTTATATGAGTATAAGCCGAGACCCCTAATTTTACCATCAAAAACTGGGAAAACCTATTCACTCGAGTATAAGCGAGGGGGGGAAATGCATTGGTCACAGACCCCCCCAGTATGTAGCCAGCCTGCCCCCAGTAGTATCACCTGCCATAATGCCCCTGCCCTCAGTATACAGCCTGCCCCCAGTCAGTATACAGCCTGCCCCCAGTAGTATACAGCTTGCCCCCAGTAGTATACAGCCAGTCCCCATTAGTATACAGCCAGTCCCCAGTAGTAATACAGCCTGCCCACAGTATATACAGCTTGCACCCAGTAGTATACGCCTGCCCCCAGTAGTATACTGCCAGCAGGGCCGATTCTAGCATATTTGCTGCCTGAGGCGATATTAAAATGCTGCCCCCACCCCCCCTGTGCTGAAACTTTACTACAAGTACCAACCCTACAGACAGCTCCTGACACTGTGTGACTGACTACAGGATCTGAGAGGCATTAGTGGCATCTAGTACTTATGATTGACAAATCTCTTTCCATCAGGAGGACTTATTCCGGGTTCTCCAATCCATGACGTATCACTGCTGAACTCACGGCAGATGTCCTCAGCTCCGTGCAGCATCCCACCCGGCGTCCCTAAAAATACCACAGTCCCTTAAGTATAAAGTCTCCTGGAATAACAAACTTGCTCCTAAATAATATATACCCCTCTCCAACACAATCTGATCGCACACTACCCCACTTATAAAACATCCCTTCATAATATATATAGTCTACTGGAATTATAGCAGGCACAGCACATCAATATACAACACCCACCCAATTTATTAATAAGACCCTAACTTTAGTTTAAATTAATGCAAAGTAATCTATTGTATCCTATCACTAATATATCCCACCCTGTTATTATGTTACATGATTTACATACAGTGCTCCCTGATCAATGTGAATATATAGCACCCCCTAACATACAGCCCCCCCAGCTCATTTATATACTGTATCTTATACAGCCCCCCAGCTTATTTATATACTGTATCCTATACAGCCCCCCAGCCTTATTTAATACTGTATCATACGCCCCCTCCCAGCTTATTAATATACTGTATCCCATATACACCCCCGCTCTATAAAATATACTGGTATCCCATATACAGCCCCCAGCTTAGTAATATACTGTATCCCTATACAGCCCCAGCTTAGTAATACTGTATCCCTATCACAGCCCCAGCTTTATATCTGTATCCCATATACACCTCCCCAGCTTAGTAATATACTGTATCCCTATAACACCCCCACTGAGTAAATATCTGTATCCCATATACATCCCCCAGCTAGTTATACTGTATCCCATATACAGCATCCCCCCCCTTAGTAATATACTGTAGTCCCATATACAGCCCCCATCTTAGTAATATACTGTATCCCAATACATCCCCCACTTAGTAATATACTGTATCCCATACCACAGCCCAGCTTAGTAATATACGTGTACCCATATACATCCCCCTCGCGTTAGTAAATATACTGTATCCCATATACACCCCCCCAGCTTAGTAATATACTGTATCCCATATACACCCCCAGCTTAGTAATATACTGTATCCCATATACAGTCCCCCCAGCTTAGTAATATACTGTATCCCATATACAGCCCCAGCTTTATTATATACTTTCCCATATACACCCCCCAGCTTAGTAATATACTGTATCCCATATCCAGCCCCCCAGCTTAGTAATATACTGTATCCCATATACATCCCCCCAGCTTAGTATATCTACTCGTATACCTCCCCCAGTCGTTTAATCTCTTTCCTCACTATCGCCCCCCATCTTAGTTTATCTGTTCTCCTTCATCCCCCCAGCTCTTATAGCTTCCGTTCCTTCCGCCCGCCCTCCCCCGCTTTTTACTTGTCTCCCTTCCTCCCCCACCAGACTTCTGGCCCTAGCTCCCCCCCCCCAGCTTAGTAATATACTGTATCCCATATACATCCCCCTCATCTTAGTAATATACTGTTATCCCATATACAGCCCCCAGCTTAGTAATATACTGTATCCCCTCTACATCCCCCCAGCTTAGTAATATACTGTATCCCATATACATCCCCCAGCTCTAAATACGGTACCCATATACAGCCCCAGTTATATATATACTGTATCCCATATACCGCCCCCAGCTTAGTATTATACTGTATCCCATATACAGCCCCCCACTTAGTAATATACTGTTCCCATATACGTCCCGCGCAGCTTAGTATATACTGTAATCCCCATATACAGCCCCCCCTCTGTAATATACTGTAGCCCATAATACAGCCCCCCAGCTTAGTAATATACTGTATCCCATATACGTCCCCCCAGCTTAGTAATCTACGTATCCATAGACATTCCCCCCAGCTTAGTATTACTGTATCCCATAACAGCCCCCAGCTTAGTAATAACTGTTATCCCAATAGACATATACAGCCCCCCCCAGCTTAGTAATATAACTGTATCCCATATACAGCCCCCCAGCTAGTAAATAAGTACTGTATCCCATATACAGTCCCCAGCTTAGTAATATACTGTATCCCATATACAGCCCCCCCAGCTTAGTAATATACTGTATCCCATATACAGACCTCCCCGATTGCAGTCATAATCCTGTATCCCATATACAATTAGCTACAATGTTTACTGATCCGGCCCCTACCCCCCAGCTTAGTAATATACTGTTCCACATATACAGCCCCCGAGCTTAGTAATTACTGTATCCATATACATTCCCCAGCTTAGTAATATACTGTCAATCCCATATACAGAGCCCCCTCAGTTCTTAGTAATTACTGTACCCCATATACGGCCCCCAGCTTAGTAATAAACTGTACCCCATATACACCCCCCAGCTTAGTAAGTATACTGTAACTCCCATATATACCTCCCCCAGCTTAGTATATACCATTCCCATATACAGCCCCCCCAGCTTATAATATACTGTACCCATATACAGCCCCACAGCTTAGTAATATACTGTATCCCATAACAGTCCCCCAGTTAGTAATATACTGTATCCCATATACATCCCCCCAGCTTAGTATATACTGTATCCCATAACCGCCCCCCAGCTTAGTAATATACTGTATCCCATAACCATGCCCCCAGCTTAGTATATATACTGTACCCATATCCTCCCCCCAGCTTAGTAATATACTGTAATGCATATAAGCCCCCGCTTAGTAATATACGTATCATATACAGCCCCCCAGCTAGTACTTACTGTATCCCATACATCCCCAGCTTATAATATACGTAGCCCCATTACATACCCCCACTTATAATTACTGATCCCATATAAGCCCCCAGCTAATATAATATAAAGCACCCCCCCGCCCCATGTTAAATGTATCTGCCCACAAAATAATACAGTACCCCCCCCCCTCCCCCCCCCCCCCATAAAACATTTGGCCCACAAATCTATACAGTATCCCCCCCCCCCAAAAAACATTCTGGCCCCATAATACAATATATACATAAACCCCCCCCCCCCCCAGTACAATACAATTCTGGCCCCATATACAATATTACATACGACCCCCCCCCCCAGTATAAAATAATTCTGGCCCCATAATACAATATATACAGTAACCAACCCCCCCACCGCCCCCAGTATAAAACAATTCTGGCCCCATGTAATGTATACCCCCCCCCCACAGTATACATCAATTATGGCCACATATAACATATACCATTATCCCCCCCCATACCTCTCCCCCCCGTCACTATACGTACATCTCCCCCCCCAGGTCCCCTCACCCCCGAATCGCCCTCAATAATAAAAATCAATGACAGCACAGAAAAAATTACTCACGCAGCAGCTGTTCCTCGGCGGCGTCCCCGGTCTTCACGCGCCTCTCCTGTGGTCCGCGACTTCCGCAGTGACTAATTAGAGCGGAGCGACGCATATAAAAATCGCCCTTGTGTCTTAAAAGACAGGCGCGATTTTTTAGCTGGTGGCCAATGCGGGGCGCGTTAATGACGCCCGAATCCCCACGTTAGAGGCGGGAATTTCCGCCGCCCTTTACAAGGCCCCGCATTCTGCCGCCGAGCGAGATTTTATCTCGCTCATGGCGATCCGGCCCTGCTGCGCAGTACCCCAGTACGTATCAGCTTTCCCCCAGTATATACAGCTGCCCCCAGTAGTATACAGCTAGTCCCCTGCAAGTATACAGCCTTGCCCCCGTAGTATACAGCCTGTCCCCCCGTAGTAACAGCACAGCCCCAGATAAAACAAAGTAAAAAAGACGCATGCCCCCAGTATACAGCAAGCCCAGTAGTTCCTGCTCCCCGTATGTATACAGCCTGCCCCATACAGCTTCAGTATACAGCCTGCCCAGCAGTATACACAACAAAAAAAAAACTTAAATACACCCTCAGATGCCCCAGACTACAGCACTGTCTCCCCAGATTTCCAGCCCAGGGTCCCCTTTCATGGCTTCCGCCCCAGTCTGCTTTTCTTAACTCCGTGCTGCCCTCATGTTACTCCGGCCGCGCCCAGCCAGTTAGAGAATGCAGAAGACAGCAGAAGCCAGAGAGGACCCGCGCGGACATCGGTGGAGCCGCTGCACGTCAGGGCCCCAGAGGTGAGTATATCAGTTTATGTCTTTTTTTATCTATTTAAGATGTATTGCTCTGTCTGCCGTTTTTCAGCACATTTTTTGCTGAAAAACGCGGCTTATACACGAGCAATAACGTAAATTTAGTATCCCTGTGATCATAATAAACAAAAGTAAACAAGAAGGGATGTTATCTGGAGAGCACTATAACGTCGTAAAAACCAAGCCCACAATAAAATGGTCCTATGTGTTTTTTCACTGATTCCACTGCATCAGGAATTTCTAGTACAAGGCAATGGAAAATAATACCATCATTGGAAGTGCAACATGTTACACAGAATACCCTCACATAGCTCTCAATTAAAAATTAACAAGTTATAGATTTTTTAAGGTGGGAGCGAAAATTTACGAAAAAAGGCTTCTTCCTGTCTGAGGTAATGGACAAATCAGGTTGGGAATTTGTATATTCATCATGATTTTTGCTTCTTTTTTTCAAATCTAACTTTATTGAAGTTTTCCATATATCAGTAATAAAATAGCAAAAAGTTAATTATGGTCTTCCATGTTTCTTAGATCCACTACATAACGCGAGAAACAAACTATTCTCCTCTACACATTGGGGCAATTTACTTACCCTGTCCATTCGTGATCCAGAGGCGCGTTCTCTGCGGTGGATTCGGTCCGGCCGGGATTCACTAAGGTAGTTCCTCCGACGTCCACCATTGGCGCTGCTGCGCTGAAGTCTCCGAGGCCCCCGGAATGCACTGAAGTACCCAGCCTATTCCTAGTGAAGGTAGCGGAGTTCTTGACACTTTTAAATGCACCGTTTTTTCCGAATCCGTCGGGTTTTCGTAAGGCCACGCCCCCCAATTTCCGTCTTGTGTCATGCCAGCGCCGATGCGCCACAATCCGATGCGTGCCGCAAAATCCCGGGGCAATTCAGGGAAAATCGACACAATTGGAAATATTCGGGTAACACGTCGGGAAAACGCGAATTGGGCCCTTAGTAAATTACCCCCATTGTCATTGCAGATATTAGAAAATAAACCTTCACAAATGTCACCCTGCCCAATCTTCCTTTATGTGGAACCATGAGTAGAATTAAATAAATGGAACATTATGGCCCAAAGCCTGACTTTACCATTCAGCAGAACACTATTGATGTGGGGACGTATCAGATCAGCTTTGTGTGATCATGTTGGTGGATTTATCAAGTTAATCCTGTACAAACTTTTGGAAAAGGCCTGTAAATACTCCTGGCAATTTAATTACACCCACCCATCTCTGTCCTCTCTTCCTCCTGAACTTTATTTTTTCTGTCAATCACTGGATTTGAAATGGAAGATTGTTATCAAAACTTGAACAAACTTAGCGTTCAAGGCCTGGATGAGAGCGGCAAAAAGAGGAATATAAGCCGAGTGTAGCCTTTGTAGACCATGAAATGACATTCATATTGACTTAAATAAACTAAATACAGAAACGCTATATGGTTTGTTGCAGGGCCGCCAAAAAACAAAACGGCGGGAGCTGCCATTTTCTCGAGCGGGCGAAGTATTCGTCCGAGCAACGAGCAGTTTCGAGTACGCTAATGCTCGAACGAGCATCAAGCTCGGACGAGTATGTTCGCTCATCTCTATGTATGACCCATCACGAGGGGAGGCATCTTCTGGCTTCCTCCAATTACAGCACAAGCTTTCTCACTGCCTGGGCAGTATCATAGTATATAAGGCCGGAAAAAGATGCAAGTCCATCAAGTCCATCCTTTAAGAATTAAATAAATGTTTTATCCCCATAACCCATGATATTTTTTCTCTCCAGAAAGGCATCCAGGCCCTTCTTGAACATGTACATAGAGTCCGCCATAATAACCTCCTGCGGCAGGGAGTTCCATAGTCTCACTGCTCTTACAGTAAAGAACCTTTTTCTATGTTGATGGTAGAATCGTCTCTCCTCTAGGCATAGAGGATGTCCCCTTGTCCTGGTCACAGGCCTCGGTATAAAAAGATCTAGTTGGCATTTGTCAGGCGCTCAGCGCTGTTTATTGCTGTACCTACATGGTCTTTTTGGAACATCCAGCAGCTCTGCTACAAGCAGGATGGAGCTGGAAGCAGACAGCTGTAATACCGTATATACTCGAGTATAAGCTGACCTGAGTATAAGCCGAGACCTCTAATTTTACCATCAAAAACTGGGAAAACCTAT
Organism: Engystomops pustulosus; assembly: GCA_019512145.1. Taxonomy (NCBI): domain Eukaryota; kingdom Metazoa; phylum Chordata; class Amphibia; order Anura; family Leptodactylidae; genus Engystomops; species Engystomops pustulosus. The sequence goes on along the minus strand of CM033642.1, from coordinate 243,909,461 downwards.
TGACTCGAGTATAAGCTGAGGGTGGGAAATGCATTGGTCACAGACCCCCCCAGTATGTAGCCAGCCTGCCCCCAGTAGTATACAGCCTGCCCCCAGTAGTATACAGCCTGCCAGCCCCCAGTAGTATACAGACTGCCCCCAGTAGTATACAGCCTGCCACCGGCATTAAAAATAATAAACTTATATACTCACCCTCCGATGGCCCCGTGTGCAGCGCTGCTCCCCGATGTCCGTGCGGCTCGTCTCAGCTTCCGCGCCGTCTTCTTCTTCTGCGGGCGCCGCCATTGCTCTCTCCCAGCCGGCGACTAGTATGACGCGCCAGCAGAAGATAGAAGCCGCGGAAGCCTGAAGACGACCGCCGGACATCGGGGAGCAGCGCTGCACACCGGGCCCCCGAGAGAGGTCCGAATAATATCAAGTTTATTATTTTTTTAAGTATTTTTTTACTTATTTTTTACTTTATTGACTCGTGTATAAGCCGAGGGGACGTTTTTCAGCACATTTTTTGTGCTGAAAAACTCGGCTTATACACGAGTATATATGGTAATTATTTGAAAATGCACTTAAATGTGAATTCTCTATGACAATTTAGCGTTTCATCTGCTGTTTGCTGCACACGTTCAATAAAAGAAATGAGGACTTACAACAAGACATCACTGTAGGAGTCCACAAACAGCGTCTTCAAGGACAGATGTCTCTGCATGAAGTACTGGATCTAGGGGAACCAAAGAATGTATATTATTGCATGAATGCAAAAGAAAAGGACATTTTATTAATATGTAAATAAACATTTCGGTGCACTATAGGCGTGGCTAGGAGGTCCGGTGCACCTTCAGCCTCTCTCGCTTTACTTTAAATGCCAGAAATTTCTGACACATGGAAATTTTAAAGGAAACCTACCACTGCCCGAATGATGAAATCATGCAAGCAGCACCTGTAGGCTACTTAATGATGATGCCGGCACATACTTTAGTTAGGCTCGGCGAACTTTAGTTGAGCTAAAAAAAACATTTTTACATAGTAAATGAGCCCTCCGGTGCTACCCTACGTCATCTTCAGGCTGGCGATGGCTTCCGATGTTTAATTATTCCGCCTCCTTCATATTACCCTCCCTCTCAGGTGCCAAGAGCCGTGACGTCACCAAGCTCTCGGCACCTATCGCGCATGCGCAAACACTAAGTCTCGCACAGCCGGCCGGCGTAGGTGCCGGAGAGCTCGGTGACGTCACGGCTCTCGGCACCTGAAGGAGGACAGGTAATATGAAGGAGGTGGGAGAATTTTAAACATCGGAAGCCATCGCCAGCCTGAAGATGACGTAGGGTAGCACCGGAGGGCTCATTTACATATGTAAGAAAATGTTTTTTTTAGCTCAACTAAAGTTCGCCGAGCCTAACTAAAGTATGTGCCGGCATCAGCATTAAGTAGCCTACAGGGTGGTCTGCTTGCATGATTTCATCATGCAAGTAGTGGTAGGTTTCCTTTAACTAAAATGCAAATATCATTCCAAATAATAGATGTAAAATAGTTTCTTTATTCCTATAGTAATTCTTACTACAAGTCAGTCCATCAATTACAAATGGCTGGAAGATTTGGCTTACCCCTCTAATAAAGGAAATCATCTTTGGGTCCTTTAGCCTCTAACAATAGCAAACTGCACCCCATGCATTATCTGAGCACATGAAGACACAGCAGCACATGAAGTCACAGGACTTCTACTCCATGGAGGCTGCTGTGATCTCATGTGGTACATGGAGTATAGTTTGCTATTGTTAGAAGGATCGGAACACCCCCCCTCCCAGCTCATATGCACTTCTGGTCCGGCCCGAATCTCACGAATGTGGCGAGAACACCATTCCTTGCACATTTGCGACATTTGGAGGCAGGCGGCTGACGTCACCGTTGTCTGGAAAGAGCGGACAGGACCAGAAGTGGCGAGTGGTGGTAGGGGGCGCATGCAGAATTTATGGGGGAGAGCCATGAGGCTCTTAGAAGTGTCAGCCTGAGCAACTCAGACTCATTTACACATTTTTTACTTTTTTTTTATTATTATTCGCGAAGTCCTAAAAATAAAAAAACACTGCCAGTAACCCCCTAAGGTAGCTTGGACCGTCTACCATCGGTAATATGATAGTAGATGTCCTATAAATACATAAGAAAAAATGCATTAAACCAAATAACAACAAAATGTATAAAGGAATGAATATCTTAAGTGAAACTACTGTAACTTCCAGATGCCTTTGCTTCCTGGGCGATCTTATTTACTGTCTCCCCCATCAGGGCGATGAGCATGTTGGCAGGAGGATGTAGGTGAGAATGAGTAGATTATGAGCAGAAAGATGAAACGGTCTTGTACTTGTAGTTCTTGTGAACTCCAGATCTCCCATTCTATGGCAAACTTGAATAGTTCTTGGGATGTTAATACAGACTGTTGTAAGATGCGCACATAGCTTTACAGCAGCGTTTAGCAAAACACGTGCTATTTTCATTCCTGCCATACACCATCTTCAATAAGCGTTACCGCGCTGCCGACAGAATGAAAATTCTCCAGTGTTAGTTTCCAGGCACTTACATGTATCTCCAATGTATGCACCCTGGTACAGCTGCACCAGTCACCCCACATTCAGCAATGGCAAAAATGGCCTTATAAGCAGCTGAACACAACGGCCCAGAAATATTATTGGCCCACATTTATTAAAGTGTTCGCGGCTTATAGTGCACATTTGCACTTGTTTTTAAGTGAGGGCCAGTGGGGCTCATTTACTAAGGGTCGTGGATCGCACTTTCGTTGGATTGTTCGGCGGTTTCGGGATTTGCGCAGCTTGACAGGTATTTACAAGGGTTTGCACTGGGATTGTGTCGCACACGATCAAATTGTGGCACAACGGCGCTGGCTTCCATGCGACAGAAATGGGGGGGGCGCTGGCGGACGATCCGACTGATTCGGACTGAGGCGGGATTAAGATTCAAATTGTGTCGCAAGCCCAAGCACTTACATGCACCAGGAAGAAGAAGGTGAACTCTAGCGGACCTAAGGGGGAAGCGACACATGCGGATATCGGGCGCACAATCTTAAGGAATGCGAGGCACAGTGCATATCGTTGGACAATGCACTTTCATGAACTCTGTGGGACTGGGTAAGTAAAGGTGCCCCAATGGGGCCACATTTACTTACCCGGTCCTGTCGCGATCCAGCGGCACGTTCTCCGACGAGGATCAGGTCTTCCGACGACTCACTAAGGTTGTGCGCCGGAGTTTACCATTCTATTCCTGGTGCATGTGTAAGTGCGTGTCAAGCAAACACATTTATTTTTTTTAAATACGCGGTTTTTCCGATCCATCGGGTTTTCTGGCGGCCACGCCCCCGGTTTCCGTCGCATGCATGCCAGCACCATTGCGGCACAATCCGATCGCGTGCGCCAAAAACCCGGGGCAATTCGCACAAACCGGTAATTTTCAGGAAACCCGAGGAAAATGAGCGATTTGGGCCCTTGTAAATGAGCCCCAATGTGTGTCTGCAATAGTTTTTTGTCTAAATTTGCACTAAAAAAAAGTGTCTTGCACATGTATTTATTTGTGTTGCACCACAATTCGTGCAGTTGCATTTTGTCCGACACTTTAAAAACTTTGAACCTATAGGGGCGTGGTGGTGCTTAGTCTAGGTTGCGACACATTAGTTTGATTGGACACAACTGTGTCGCGTTGGTGTAGATCGAAAGTGCACAAAAAAAAAAGTGCATTGTGTGCGCACTTTTCCCAAAGCGGCACCACAATTCGCAGTTTGCACCAGTTTTGTAGATTGGGGCCAATGTGTAGCAGGGCATCTACTCCATTACCCGGTGGTTTGACCAGACTGTACAAGGAGAAATCCCGGGGGCTGCTCAGTTCATGAGGCTAAGTGGTTTTCATGGCCACTTGTGCCTTCAATATTATTGTCTTCAATGCCCTGATTGCTTTACTTTTAACCAATAATGACAGAAAATAATAAGAAATATGGTAGAACTGAGCCCAGACCAACTATATTTGTATATAGGTAGTGATGACTGGACCCGAACTGTAACTATTCAGACGATGGTACAATATTGGACTCAGCCAGAAATTCAGGTTCAGGTTCAGGCTCACCCTGGAAAGCTGAGCAGCGCATAACAGCTTTCACAACCCACTGCTAACACCCTATAAATGCTGCCAGTGGTTAACCCTTTCAATGCCACTGACAAATCCGCCAGCACAGATGTTAGCAGTGTGTTTGTGTTTGAGTGACAGCTCTGGACTAATATTCCGTTCAGCGAACCCTCCTGGTCCACTTACCACTAATTATAAGCATTTCCTGATTTCTTTTATGATATGCTATTATATGATAACAAGACCGACTCACAATGCTCCAGTCCACCATTGTGTCTGCACCCTATAGTCACTTATTGTCTGTAAACGTCACTTTTATGGGCTAAATTTGTAGACAATTCTGGAATAAAACTATAGCACATTAACTTGTGGGGAACAGATGATGTTTTAGTAAAAAAAATACTAAAAAGTAATTCATACCTGTTGCAAACCCAATGAGAAAATTGAATATAGACAAAACATGAAGCGAAGCATATCCCGTAGAATATCTGCAAAGCAGTAATAATTATCATCTTTATCAATATAGAACAAGCACAGACATTAGCAGCAAAAAGTCATTCAAACCAGTCCGGATACAGGTGAGATATAATATTGAAGTAAGATCAGGTTGGAGAGATGGAGAAAGAGAGGAGCAACAGGAAAGCGGCCAGTTAAGGAAATGGGAATGGCCTATCTAAAAGATATAAACTTTGGAAGTAACCTTATTGTCAAAGTAGTGCATTCCAAAAATGGTAGATGGTCTATATGGAGGATGTTAGCTCGTCCTCCTGCTTTAAAATCTGCATGCAGATAAGACACTATGTCAATCCTCTCAGCCTCTCCTGTTCTATAACATACTGGCTGCAAATATGGTACTTCATACAATCTTATCAGCTCATACTGCTCTATAACATACTGCCTGCAAATATGGTACTTTATACAATCTTATCAGCTCATACTGCTCTATAACATACTGCCTGCAGATAGGACACTATGTACAATCTCATCAGCTCCTCCTGCTCTATAACATGCTGCCTGCAGATAGGACACTATATACAATCTTATCAGCTCATACTGTTCTATAACATGCTGCCTGCAGATAAGACACTATATACAATCTTATCAGCTTATACTGCTCCATAACATGCTTCCTGCAGATAGGACACTATGTACAATATGCTCAGCTTCGCCTGCTGCATAACACACTACCTGCAGACAGTAATTATCATTGGAGCAGACATTTTACCTAGACTTCGTGTGCACTTTCAGGCTGCTTTGTGCTCAGGTTATGGCAGTTATATTAATGTAGGTGGCAACTTCTAGCAGAATATATCACTAATTCAATGTTAACAGGGTATTTTACACAGATTCCTACCACAACGCGTCCAATCTTGGAAAAAAATGGAAATGACAACCTGTAGAGACTTAATTGTACTGTCATTAACATTTAGCCAATCCATCTGAGTAAATGTTAAGCTTGTGGACAGAGCAAACATGAAGAGTGTGTCACCGACCTTCTCAATCATCACTGAATAGATTCCCATTTGCTGGAAGCCTCTTGTGAAGTACAGGACATTGATCCAACTCATTGCTAAGCAGATCACCATGAACGCCACATATTCATGTCTCCCAAGAAAGTACAAGAAAGTGGATATCAAGACAAAGAGTGACTGAACAAAGCTGGAAGAAAGCAAGAGAAAAACTGACGTCATCAGGGTCAGATTACAGAGACAGCAAAAGGGTCAATGTGTTTGGGGCCCCAATCATGACTGGTCCTACAAGTACTTCCCAGATACTTGCAGCAACAAACATTTTTAGACGTACCTCCACTTGCATCAATTTATCTACTCCCCGCTACTCCTACTATAGCTTAAAATATTCAAAGTACTTGTCTACCTTGAGTAATGAGGGGCAGAGTCAGCTCCAGGTTTCAGTAGGCCCCTGGGCGACAGAGCCTCAGTGGGCCCCTTTGCAGTGAACTCATGTAGCGGCATTATAAATTCAGAAACTAAAATGGTCCCCTGTTCCCTAAAATATTCCCTTGTTTATCAACTCAAACAGCCCCCTCACGGTTATTTTATATAAAGCCCCTCACTCCCATGGATTCATTAGATACAGCCCCCCATGTATTCCTTATGTAAAGCCTTATGTGCCCCCCAGCAGCTCTAGGCCCTGGCACTTGCCCGGGCTATGCCCAGTGCTGGCACCGGCCCTGATTGGGGGGGAGGGGTCATGTATGCAGATTCCTTTGTGACAATAGCACAGTCACAAAGAGTATCTGGGAGACTTATTTTGTCTAACAGAGATAAAAACCATTGGGTTTAAGGGAACCTGTCGTCAGGTAGATAATTTTTACCTGGTGACAGGTTCCAACAGCCAATGACATTAAAAAATGCTATTGTCTACAATTTGAATGCTTTATAATTGATTATTTTACATAACCTGGCTCTCTGCCAACAGTGTGTGGTGAGTTTGGAGGCAGTTCAAATGGCATATGTTGTCTTCTCCTCAATCCCTCCTCCATTCCTCTTCACTCAGCCTCTACCCTTCACCCTGAGTAAGCAGTAGAGGAGGAGGGATTAAGGAGAAGATAATTTGGCCGACAGAACTGCCCCAACCCCCCCCCCCCCCCACAGGACTCACCTGATGCTTCTGGCAGAGAGCCAGGTAATGTAAAATAATTAATTAAAAGCACTGGATTTATTCATAGGCATTTTTTAAATTAACATGTCATAGGCTATTGGAAAATGTCTTCAGGTAAAAATGACCTCCCTGATGACAGGTTTCCTTTGAATGGAAAAAGGCTTTATTTTTCCTCTGGTGGTGCTCTAGGGAAATGAAACAGAAACTGCCATGTCTCCCAACATGTTGGCGTCTTTAAAAGTGAACACTTTTTGATCAACATATTTTTGAAAAACATTTCTAATAATTAATATATTAATTAATTATTCAAAGCAGAGAACCCCTTTAATGAGAGGAGAGAAAATAACCATACAAAGCCCCAACAACCTGATGTGTAGGAGTGTTTATGCATCATGAAGTCAAGTGATCAGATCACCAGACAAGAACTCGAATTTTCCCCCACAAATCAACATTTTTCTAGTCATAGGTACCGTATATACTCGAGTATAAGCCGACCCGAGTATAAGCCGAGACCCTAATTTTTCCACCAAAACTGGGAAAACCTATTGACTCGAGTATAAGCCGAGGGTGGGAAATGGATTGGTCACAGACCCCCCCGTATGTAGCCAGCCTGCCCCCAGTAGGTATACAGCACAGCCTGCCCCCAGTAGTATACAGCACGCTGCCCCAGTAGTATACAGCAAAGCCTGCCACCAGTGTATACAGCTTGCCACCGGCATTAAAAAATAATAACTTATATACTCACCTCGATGGCCCCGGTGTGCAGCGCTGCTCCCCGATGTCCGTGCGCTCGTCTTCAGGCTTCGCGCCGTCTTCTTTCTTCTGGGCGCCGCCATTGCTCTCTCCCAGCCGGCGACTAGTATAAGCGCCAGCAGAAGATAGAAGCCGCGGAAGCCTGAAGACGACCGCGCGGACATGGGGAGCAGCGCTGCACACCGGGGCCACCGGAGGGTGAGTATATAAGTTTATTATTTTTTAAGGTATTTTTACTTATTTTTTACTTTAGACTCGGTATAAGCCGGGGGACGTTTTTCAGCACATTTTTTGTGCTGAAAAACTCGGCTTATACACGAGTATATATGGTAATTATTGAAAATGCACTTAAATGTGAATTCTCTATGACAATTTAGGTTTCATCTGCTGTTGCTGCCACACGGTCAATAAAAAAATGAGGACTTACAACAAGACATCACTGTAGGAGTCCACAAACAGCGTCTTCAAGGACAGATGTCTCTGCATGAGTACTGGATCTAGGGGAACCAAGAGGTATTTATTGCATGAATGCAAAAGAAAAGGCATTTTATAATATGTAAATAAACATTTCGTGCACTATAGGCGTGGCTAGGAGGTCGGTGCACCTTCAGCCTCTCCGCTTTACTTTAAATGCCAGAAATTTCTGACACATGGAAATTTTAAGGAAACCTACCACTGCCGAATGATGAAATCATGCAAGCAGACCACCCTGTAGGCTACTTAATGATGATGCCGGCACATACTTTAGTTAGGCTCGGCGAACTTTAGTTGAGCTAAAAAAAACATTTTTCATAGTAAATGAGCCCTCCGGTGCTACCCTACGTCATCTTCAGGCTGGCGATGGCTTCCGATGTTTAATTATTCCGCCTCCTCATATTACCATCCCCTCAGGTGCCAAGAGCCGTGACGTCACCAAGCTCTCGGCACCTATCGCGCATGCGCAAACACTAAGTCTCGCACAGCCGGCCGGCGAGGTGCCGAGAGAGCTCGGTGACGTCACGGCTCTCGGCACCTGAAGGAGGACAGGTAATATGAAGGAGGTGGGAGTAATTAAACATCGGAAGCCATCGCAGCCTGAAGATGACGTAGGGTAGACGGGAGGGCTCATTTACATATGTAAGAAAATTTTTTTTAGCTCACACTAAGTTTGCCGAGTCTAACAAAGTATGGTGCGGCGCATCAGCATTAAGTAGCCTACAGGGTGGTCTGCTTGCATGATTTCCTCATGCAAGTAAGTTGTAGGTTTCCTTTAACTAAAATGCAAAAATCATTCCAAATAATAGATGTAAAATAGTTTCTTTATTCCTATATTATTCTTATACAAGCCAGTACATCAATTACAAATGGCTGGAAGATTTGGCTTACCCCTCTAATAAAGAAGTAGACTCCTCCAATCACCGTGATTGTCTCTCCAGTGGCACGAAGTTTACTATCTACAGGGAAGGGGGTGACAAATACAATGCAAAAAGATTAGAAGTTGTAACACGGCTTGGAATAAAGTAATGTAATCATTTATTTTCCTGCTGTTTATTCTACTGTGTTGAATAGTGTATAGTTTTATTGAGCCCCAGTATTCTAGCTCTAGTAAACTATTCAGACGCACTCACTAGGTTGGCTGCTAATACTGTTTTTGGCGTCTAAGACAGTTGATTTTATTCTGTGCACATTTTAACTCGATTTTTTGAGCATATGAATATAACAATTTTTTTTAATGAGAATACAGGCAGTCCCTGAGTACGTACAAGATAGTTTGTTCTTAAGTTGAATTGTATGTAGTCGAAAACTGTATTTGTTATAATGGTAACAAATTTTTGCCCCAGTGACAATTGGAGTTTCAAATTTTTTTGCTGAATGGACCAAGGATTATCAATAAAACTTTATTACAGACACCTTACAGTGATCATTGCAGTCTGGGACTATGTAAAGCACCCAGAGAGCTCCACCAGAGGTCTCTGGGCAGAGGGGTCCGTCTTAATTATGGGTTGTCTGTAAGTCAGGTGTCCTTAAGTAGGGGACGCCTGTACTGGGATAATATGCACTATGTTGTGTGAGTATGTTCTTATAGCCCTCAGTGATGCCCTTAACTCCGTTGAGGAGTATGGAGAAAACGCAGTGTAAATAACGGTGCAGGAGATGGCTGTGAGAGGCGTTTCCTTATGTGAAAAAAGGTCCTTCATGTGAGTTTCGAAGGTGGGAGACCCAAATAATATATCTACATCAATTTTAAGGAGTGAGCAACTTTCTATTTAATTAACTTTGTGATGTGGGTACTCTTTGGAGACTAAGTCCTCAACATTGTTATTCATAGGATCTATTTTATTGAGAGTAGCCTCAAACATATTTAGTTTAGTGGCATAGAAGGTCCACAACTACCTATTATATGGCTACTAGCAGCTATAACTAAAGTATGTTGTTAGTGAGCTACAGCCTTATCCAGTATGCTTTAGCTCCATCTAGTGGTAGTTTCTGGTAGCCAGAATCTGGTCTTTTTTGATCATCCATACAGGTATTTAGAGCTTTTCATTACACAAAAACCCAAGCTTGAAACATTATAAGCAGGAAGCTAGGATCTCAGAAGCCTGAGCAGATGATAACATAAGCATCCATTCAGAACAGACTTGTGTCTTTGCCTTATTCATCATAAGTTTTCAAAAATGGGAACTTACATTGCCCAAACCGGTCTGTATAGGCAGCTATGGTAAAGATGATGATATATATCACATAGGTCAAGAGTTCAGGTAGAGATCCGCTGACAAAACGATCCCACTTGTCCTGTAATAATTTATTGAGAGGTTCCACAAGCAGACATGCATGACGATTCTGAAGAGTATGGATACACAAGTTACATTAGAACACAGTATCTGTTCTACAAGGTACTTACCTAGAGTCACCCATATATCTGTCTTTGAATCCCCGATACCTTTGTTGACACTTTGTATCTCACATTTACAATTCTGTATGATGCTATGATGTTCCTAGTTTGGGTTCCCCTAAACTAGATTGCCCCCCCATTAAAGCAAAATGTTTCTATGATGTAGTCCTACTTGGCCAAAACTACTTACCGGTGTCTCACTGCTGTAAGCATATCTCTAGCACCGAGTTATTTTCTTTGTGTCACACCAGAAAGATCAATAGAGAAAAATGGACAGGTCCATAGGCCCATTCAGTGAACTTTCTGGAAAGAGTGCCTGCACTCTGGGTTCTTTATTTCTCTCCTGAGAATATAAGCAAAAAACTAAAGCACATAAAACAGTTGTTACTATATGCCCATGAGATAACAACACAATATAGTAGAAAACATTTAATTGTGTGGTATTATTTACATGGGTATGCAAGTTCTGTGCGTTTATTCCCTTAATCTTGTGTACAGATATAGCAATGTGGCAATAACAGGTTAAATAAACACTGGAAGGAATCTATGGGAAAGATTTATCGGAAGCGTCTGGGTAAAACTGTTCTAGTGCTAATGGAAAACATCAAAGCTCAGCTTTTATTTAGGTCCTCTACAATGTACCCACACTTCCTTAGCACAGGCTATGTGCGTTTTTTTAATGGATACCAATAAAGTTCATTTTGGATTTTACCACCAGTGCTCGGCTTTCTTCATTCTTCTGGATCGCCTACATGCCAGACGCCTTTGCAGCGGACTGAAAAAACCCTGAGTTACAACCAGCCTAGCGAACGTGAGTGCACTTCTTCCTTCTCAATATATTTTTATAAACAGCTGTGGGAAAATGAAAGCTGAGCTCGATTGGTCGCCTTGGGCAACAGAACAGTTATGCTCTCGACACTTTGATAAACCCCCCAACTTGATTAACTTGAACGGATCGTGTCAGGTCCTATACGTTCCTGTTCTGTTAGAGATGGTGATACAGATTAGAGTTTAGAGATATTTATAACTGTAAAGGAGAGTGGCGGTTGATCTTAAAACGGGGTAGATCTAGGGGAAAATTCTGTATGACATAGGGTCATTAGCGGTCTGTGTGTGTATATCCATAGAACCATAATGAATTATCACTGCATGAAAAACCAGACTCTGTTAAACAAGAAATAATTTTGACTTCTATGACGCAGCCATGGTTGAGCCACTTACCCAATTTTCCCTGTTGTGGCTAAGGTCAGAGGGGTTAAACCTTTCTATTTGCAATACTTCCAGTCTCTGAGATGGTTAATTGTGCTCCCAACACCAAAATTTCTCCAACATTTTAGTTCAAACTTAGTATTTCTATGTATTGTCCGCAGTCAATCAAGGCATGAAGTACTGTGTTCCCAAAGAGTCCCTGGCGGCGATATTGGATGGAGAGTACTGGTTCTGAGGAGATATTGGACCAGATCTATTTGATTGGTGCAGGCGCAAGGGACAAAGGAATTCCCGAATAATAAGATAAAAGATAAAGTAACAGGTATCAGCAGCACATACAGGATTTTTCAGACTATAAGGCGCACCGGATTATAGGCGCGCCTTCAATAAATGCCTGATAAAACATCTAGGTTATATATAAGGTGCACCTGAGTAAAGGTGCACCATATAAGGATGAAGTACCAAGCAGGGGGCAACTGTGTACAGCTTCAAGGCAGATGTAAGTGCGTTCATATATAAGGCGCGCTGGACTATAAGGCGCCACCTTTGATTTAGAGAAAATCACAGGATTTTTGTGCGCCTTATGTAAAATAAATGTAATAGTAATAATACATCAGAGCACCGTTAGGTGTATGAAGAGAGGCTCAGTGCTGGGCCCTCAGCATACAGGGTGGGTGTTTGCTGTGAGATGTGCACCGATCTGTGGAGTGTAACCAAATGCCAGTGGGTTGTAGATTACCTCCAGTCAGATGTGATCATTTCCTTTGTGACATATTTCTTTTTCTATTTTACACAGACATCAATATTTAATAAAAAGTGATCAAAAAAGTTGTAAAGGCCACCAAAATTGTTGTAATAAAACCTCTCAATCAGCAAAAAAATGACACTGTACACAGTCCATACAAGTATGAAAACAAAGGAAGAATTATTTGGTTGAACAGGTTTTCATTTTAAAGTTCTAATTGGTATTCTGTGATTGGCCGAACCTAAAAAAAAAGGGGTCTTTGTGGCAGGTACTGCCTGGGCACCTGCGTCGGCCTGCATAGCCCGGCAGTGGCGTAACTAGAAGCTGGAGGGCCCCAGTGCAAAGTGTGTGCCAGGCCCTGACTATAATGTATGGTATATATCGTTATACTCTTCTTATATGGGAAAGTGAAACCAATAGGGCCCCCTAAACCCTTGGGCCAGGTGCGACCGCAACCTCTGCACCCCCTAAAGTTACGCCCCTGCTAGCCGGGTATGCACAGGGCCAGTGCCGAAATCAGGCCTACTCGAACAGGATTTTCAGAGCAAGACGTGATGTCCAGACAATGGGAAGGTGACTCGCTCCTTGACTGGATCTTCAAGTGAGCACACATCATGAATAAAAGTAATTTTGGAGAAATGCTGCATAGCATCAAAAATATAAAAACAACTAAGGCAAAACTTTGAAGTGGTCAAAAGCTACTATTTGGGGTTGTGAAGGGCTTCCAGGTGACATTCGCCTTAACAAAGTTCAGATCTCTGCAGGAACTCTTATACATAACCAGTGGGTAAGACAAGTCTTAGAAGAAAGTGAAACTTTTAAGTTATAAGCTAACAAGTCTACACAAAATAGAAGCCTGCTGTTCCTTTGGCTTTTCTAAAGAATTCCCCATCTGCTCTGGCGTGGACATCTGCTCCATGTTGAACAAAAGTTCCACAAGATTCTGTTTCTTCTTAATGGCAATGTGTAGAGCAGTCTGACCTGAACAAAGTAATGGCACAATAAAAAGGGGCAGAATATTGGAATATTATAAGGTTTCTGAACAACAATTACAGCATTCAACTGGTCCTCATTTACTTCACTATATGAGCACATTAATGTCGGTGAACTGTTGGGGTTTGGGGCCGACCCCTATGTGGCACTTTAGTGAGCTTGCCGATCCACAATAACTAGAACAATGTTCATAATACCCGCATTTTCGACAATTAAGGCACACCGGATTATAAGCGCACAATCAATAAATGGCATGCTAAACCCTCGGTTCATATATAAGGCACACCGGAGTATAAGGCGCACCATGATGATAAGGATGATTACCAGCAGGTGGCAGACCTACACAGTTCAAGGCAGCTGTTGTCGAAGTATGGTTCATGTATAAGGCGCACTGGACTATAGGCGTCACATTGATTTCGAGAAACTCAAGAGATTTTTTGTGCGCCTATAGTCCGAAAATGCGGTAATTCGATAATAAGTTTATTGTTCAGGTTACTGTACCTCTATATAAGTGTCGGCATATGCTGAAGCTTACAATTCTTTCAGATTGTCCGTCTTCGCTCGATGTCCAGTAAAAATGGGATGGTGTCATTTTTGCCATAAACTTACAATTTAAGCGATTGATTTTTAGCAACAGAGGGTTCCCCAGTTTTCCGTTCTGTGATAATAGAGCAAAATCTGGACTTAGTAAAATTGTACTTTTTTTTTTACTTGGTCATTTAAATCAGAAGTTTTGTATCACCAATAAACACGTTTTTTATTAGTTGACTAGAGATATAAACATGCGGTTTCCAATACTTCACATGCGACTCACATACGACCCTAGGTTACAAAACGGACCTTGGATGTTGGTAAAATTTGTACTTTAGTTTAGCTACAAAACAGCTATAACACGTTTATCATCAGGTGTCTGCAATTAATGAACACCCAAATTTTAAAATCCAATTGTCACAGGACCAAAAATATTTTGCTGGGTTAAAGATGATAAAATATCAGTTCGACTTACAAACAATTCAACTTAAGAAAAACCTAAAACCTATCTGTAGGTAACCCTGGGCTTGCTGTATATTATAACGTTGGCACAACGACCGTCGATCTCAGAAATTTCCTTTTTAAAGGAATTCTTTTAAGAGGCGGGGATTGACCGAAGTAGTCACCCAAAGTTGGGTTTCTTGTTGGTTTTGTATTTTTTCTATGGTTGTATAAGCATGGTTTAATGTACATCTACCACCAGGATGAAGGAATTGAAAACCAAGTACACTGCCTTCTTTAGCGTCTTGTGCCACTTGTATTTACAAAAAAAAAAAGCTTTTAAAATTATTCAATGAGCCGTGAGAGCCCCTCAAGGTGTATAATAATTTAAAGCCTTTTTTTCTTAAAACAAGAGCATAAGAAGCTTAAAGAAATGCATAACCTGCCAGAGGGGTACACAACTGTATGTCACAGTGTGAGTTGTTTACAAAGTACTCTACAGGGTCGCAGAGGTATGGGCAGTAAGAGAGGGCCACGGGCTGAGTTCCTCTTCATACAAAGGTGGGGCGTTGTTGCATATTGCAGCAAACCCCACCGCTAATACCGGGGTCGTTGATTGCACTCGATCGGCTATAACCTTTCCGTTCGCCGGCAAAGTTCGCGGCGGCATTTTAAAAGACGGTGGCGCTGGGCGCTCGCATCTTATACAAACGCGCCGACGCCCCCGAACGTCATCGGGGGGCGGCGATCGGTTGCCAGGTAGCCATCGTGTCTGTCGTTTGACCCGAAGCTATCGGCTTCTGCAGTCGTTACAATGAGCCAGTGATCATTGATATGAATGAGCTCCAAAAATGCCATATATGGCAATAAAGAATATTGCAGTATATGGGGGGTTTCTCGGGTAGAGCGATCTGAACCATCTAGGGTTATGTGCCCTAGGATGTCTAAGGAAATAGTGAAAAAAAAGAAAAAAAAAAGTTTAAAAATAAAAAAAATGATAAAAATATCAAATATAACAAGGTTAACGGACCGGCGGTGACCCCAAGGCGGGAGAATGGTCGACCCAAATGTCCGAAATGCGAACTTATAACAACTTTTTACATCACTCTAAATCAATAAAAAATTATCAAAATGTCGCACATACCTCAAAATGGTAGCATGAAACCGTCGGCTATTTCGCAAAAAATGACACCTCACCATCTCTGTGTCCCCAAAGTATAAAAAGTTTATTAGTGGCAGAAGATGGCACAAATGTTTTTTTTCCTTTTTTGTACCACATGTTTGTAATTTTTGAAAAATGTATTAAAACACAATAAACCTGTATACATTGGTATCACGCGATGCGCCCCGACCAAAAATAAAGCTGAGTGTTATTTTGAACGTGCCAGTCCAAGTTCCAAAACCTGAGCACCCACAAGAGTTGACGCACGTGTCGTTTTTAAAAATTTTTCCATCTTTTTTTCAAGCTTCGACCGTCACACATGTTAAAATATAACATACAGGAAGTAAAATTTGTAACGCAAAATATAGCCCTCACATCCAGGCTTACACGTAAATAAAAGTTTAGGATTTTTGAGGTGGAGAGACGAGAAATGAGCGATTAAAACCCTGGTCCTTATGGGTAAAGGGAGTTTCGGGGAAAAGGGAAGAATGTAGAGGCAAAGCCTGTAAAGACAATATTGAATTTCTTTCTTTGTTGTAACCGTGCCATCAATGACCTCAGAGGTGACATTTTCTATCGGTTCTGGAGATCCAGAGCCATAGCCATGCAGTTTGAAAGGGAAATTTCTCTTTTTATCTGTTTCAGAACCATGTTTCAGCTGCTACTACACCCAAGCTATATGCGTCCTCCATCCAGCCTTCCGGCACTGTTTTCTGCAAAGTGACATTTTGTACGAATTTTCCATGTGCTTCTGGAGGGATTTGAAATGACTTAAAGGGTGAGATTTTCACAGAAAAGAGGGAACGGGATATTTCATCCCTGCCTGAGGGGCTGGAGTCTAGTGGGGTAAAATTAGTTAGAGTTTGGATGATATGAAAATGCAGCCTGGGTTTACAACAGATACTATGCTATTGTTCTATTCATTGATTCATTCATCATATACAGCTATGCCATCTCAAACCAAAGTAACTGCCACATTACCAGACACCTTGGCAGGGCAACAATATCATCTAAGAAATGTTTGATATTACCATTTTTAAATTTGCTTGATTCTGAGTTCTCCTGGTAGATACACCACGTGCCAGGGTGTCTGGTGCTCAGTTGGAGCAGCTCACAGGGATCCACGCAGCCTTTACTAATCAATTCTTACATTAATATTGTAAATTCATATTGTTTCTTTAAACTTTATGTAAAATAGGCTGGGTCACATGTCAGAGGCAGTGAGTCAACCCTGGTACCCTCCCCTCTCCTCCCCTGCGTCATGTCTGTGTAAGTGTATAGTAGAAAGCATTGCCAGTGTCTAGTAAAGCAAGCTTTGATCTGCTGTCATGACCCCTCCTAATAGCACATGTGTGAGACAAAACATCGGAAGCCATCGCCAGCCCGAAGATGACGTAGGGTAGCACCAGAGGACTCATTTACATATGTAAGAAAATCGTTTTTTTAGCTCAACTAAAGTTTGCCGAGTCTAACTAAACTATGTGCCGGCATCAGCATTAAGTAGCCTACAGGGTGGTCTGCTTGCATGATTTCATCATGCAAGTAGTGGTAGGTTTCCTTTAACTAAAATGCAAAAATCATTCCAAATAATAGATGTAAAATAGTTTCTTTATTCCTATATTAATTCTTACTACAAGCCAGTACATCAATTACAAATGGCTGGAAGATTTGGCTTACCCCTCTAATAAAGCAGTAGGATCTTGTCATGTATCAAAAGTGGTATGGACTCTCGTGATAGGGGATTAAATTACACACTACAAGGCATTGGTTCGGCCATCACCTGGAATATGCTGTCCAGTTCTGGGCACCGGTCCATAAAAAGGTTGCCCTGGAGCTGGAGAGGGTTCAACATAGAGCCACAAAAATGATAAGGGGTATGGAGGGTCTCAGTATGAGGAAAGATTAAAACAACTAGATTTATTTAGTCTGGAAAAGAGACGACTCCGAGGGGAATGATTAATTTATATAAATATATGAATGGTCCATACAAAAAATATGGTGGTAAGTTGTTTCAGATTAGATCAAATCAAAAGACGAGGGGGCACTGTCTCCGTTTGAGAAATCAAGGTTTAATCACCGGAGGGGACAGGGCTTTTTACTATGAGAACTGTCAATCTGTGGAATAGCCTGCCTCAGGCGCTGGTCACAGCAGGACAGCGGAGAGCTTCAAGAAGGGGTCTAGATGCCTTTTTACACCTAATAAACATTGATGGTTATGTTATATAGAATTGTTTCCCCTAAATCCCTTCCTCATCCAACCCTTCCCTTCCTTGGTTGAACTTGATGGACAAGTGTCTTTTTCAACAGTAGAAACTATGAAACTATGAAACACAAACCTTGCTAAACCCTTACGCTCTGCGCTGTAGCACTACGGCGCAGAGGTACAGGGAATCTGTGAAGAGGGCTCACGGGATGAGTCCTCTTCATACAATGATGGGGGTTGTTGCACATTGCAGCAAACCCACACCGCTAATAACCACGGTCGGCTGCTGCACCGATCGCGGCTATTAACCCGTTGCCTGTGCGCGGGGCGCCGCCATCTTTACCGATCGTCGCTCCTTCGAACGGCGATGGTTGCCATGGTAGCCTTGGTCCCAAAATGCCCGATCTATCAAAATATAAAACGGTTACGGCCGACAGTGACCTCCGAGACGGGGAAATGGCGCACAAATGTCCAAAATCAGATAAAAAAAAAATTAAAAACATAAAAAATGGAATAAAAGTGATCAAAAATGTTGACACAGACCTCAAAATGATAGCAATGAAAACGCTCGACTCATTCGCAAAAAATGACACTCACACAGCTCCGTGCGCCAAAGTATGAAAAAGTTATTAGCGTCAGAAGATGGCAATTTTCTTTTTTGTACACATTCGTTTAATTTTGAAAATGTATTAAAACACAAAAAACTGTTATAATTTGGTATCACCGCAGATCGCACCGAACCAAAGAATAAAGCTGAGGTGTTATTAGGAGCGCACAGTCAAAGTCGTTAAACTGAGCCCACAATTTTTCCACATTTGGATTTTTTCCTGCTTCCCAGTACACTGCATGGTAAAACAAATAACATCACAGGCAAGTATAAAATTTGTTACACACAAAATAAGCCCTCACACAGCTCTGTACACGGAAAAAAATGAAAAAGTTATGGATTTTTGAAGGGGAGAGCGAGAAATTAGCGAAAAAAAAAAAACCCTGCGTCCTTAAGGGGTTAATACATAGATAAGGCAACAAAATGAAGCTTCTGCAAAATGAGTGTTTCAGAACCCAGCTTTCTTCATAGTTACAACCCCAATACCAGCTTATTACACATATCCAGTTCCATAACATATACACAGGACTAGAAACAAGCATATGTAGGCACCAGAATTAAGCTATCTAAACAGATATGGGTACCACTACCAAGCTTTTTACATACATAATAAAGTACCAGAAACATGCTTTTACAGACTTATTTCTGCAAATACATAGAATAGTACCAGAACCAAGCTTACTACCTTGATACTATACTAGAAATCAATATGACTATAAGGGTACAGAACCAAGCTTACTACATAGATACATTATCACAATGAAGCTCACCACTAAAAATAGTAAAAATTGTTTCACCCACTGTTACTATCAACGGCCATACATTTCATAGTGATGTGCCTGATATTCACCTGTTTCCATTGATTTTAGGAGGAAAACACTAATAAACAGCAAGTTATCATAACTTTCTAGGCATAATCCACTGTTTGCAAATAATAAAAGTTTTGTCAAATATCAGCGCAATAAAAATATCTATATCGTGGCAAAACAAGTTTTAAATTAGCTAAAAATATATTTATTACCTGAAGTTGTATCCTGAAGAAACAGATTTTTCTGTGAATTTTATTATCCAAGCGATTGAATGAAATTTCGGATGGCATTCAGAAGCATCTTGGTCCAGGTACAGTCCCATTCTATCTGGAATGCCAATGACTCCACCCTGAAAAAGGTAGTAGATTTTTTAATCCTTTTGGTGCACAAATGAAGATGTAATATATTTGATGCACTGGTTGTCCCTGCAACATTTTTAAGCACAGATTAATTATTATAAGATATACTTGAGAAAGAGAAATATTCATACATGCATGTACATACTTCCACTAGAGGGCATCGTGTAGCTGTTAAAAAATAAATCAACGATTCATAATAAATTAGAAAATTTAAAGAAAACTTTTGGAGTATTTCAGAATTAGAGATTGACAAATCTAGTTGTAAGCAGGCCTTTTTGGAATGAACTGTAAAAAGGACGAGTTGGAGCATAAAACAGCAAGCTGGGGGTTCAGACTTACTACAATGGTGAACCAGGCATAGTATGTATATTTTATATTTTTACTACTCCCCCAGTTCTGACCTCCCAGTGTCACTAGAAAATCCTTTAAGTTCCTAATATATAGGTTTAAATGGGAGGAGATAAGCTGTGACATCATCTATTGTCAGTAGTGATGTAATGATGGGTCAGTTTATCTTAGTATAGAGGTCATTGTACAGGGAGGGGAGGAGATAAGCTGTTGACATCATCTATTGTCAGTGGATGTAATGATGGGCCAGTGTTATTCTATATAGAGGTCACTATACAGGGAGGGGGAGGAGATAAGCTGTGACATCATTGATTGTCAGTAGTGATAATGAGGGTCAGTGTTATCTATATAGAGGACATTGTACAGGGAGGAGTAGGAGATAAGCTGTGACATCATCTATTGTCACTAGTGATGTAATGATGGGTCAGTGTTATCTATATAGAGGTCATTGTACAGGGAGGAGGAGGAGATAAGGGTGTGACATCATCTATTGTCACTAGTGATGTAATGATGGGTCAGTGTCTCTATATAGAGGTCATTGTACAGGGAGGAGGAGTAGATAACTGTGACATCATCTATTGTCATAGTGATGTAATGATGGGTCAGTGTTACTATATAGAGGTCATTGTACAGGGAGGGGGGAGGAGATAAGCTGTGACATCATCTATTGTCAGTAGTGATGTAATGATGGGTCAGTGTATCTATATAGAGGACATTGTACGGGGGGGAGGAGATAAGCTGTGCATCATCTATGTCGTAGTGATTATGTAATGATGGTCAGTGTTACTATAAGAGGTCATTGTACAGGGAGAGGGAGGAGATAAGCGTGACATCATCTATTGTCAGTAGTGATGTATTATGATGGGACCAGTGTTATCTATATAGAGTCGATTGTACAGGGAGGAGGAGGAGATAAGCTGTGTGACATCATCTATTGTCTAGTATGATGTAATGAGTGTCAGTGTATCTATATAGAGGGCATTGTACAGGGAGGAGGAGCTAAGCTGTGACATCATCTATTGTTAGTAGTGATGTAATGATGGGTCAGTGTTCTCTATATAGAGGCTATTGTGAGGGAGGAGGAGGACATAAGCTGGTGACATCATCTATTGTCAGTAGTGATGTATGTAGATGGGTCAGTGTTATCTATATAGAGGTCATTGTATATGGGAGGGAGGGAGGAGATAAGCTGTGACATCATCTATTGTCAGTAGTGATGTAATGATGGGTCAGTGTTATCTTATAGAGGTCATTGTACAGGGAGGGGGAGGAGTAGATAAGCTGTGACATCATCTATTGTCAGTATGTGATGTAATGATGGTGCAGTGTTATCTATATAGAGTCATGTAAGGGAGGGGGGAGGAGAGATAGCTGTGACATCATATATTGTCAAGTAGTGATGTAATGAGGGTCACGTGTATCTATATAGAGGAATGTAAAGGGAGGGGGGGAGATAAGTGTGACTCATCTATTCAGTTAGTGATGTAATGATGGGTCAGTGTATCTATATAGAGGTCATTGTACGGAGGGGAGGAGATAAGCTGTGACATCATCTATTGTCAGTAGTGGATTAATGAGGTCAGTGTTATCATATAGAGGACTTGTACAGGAGAGAGGAGAATAAGCTGTGACATCATCTATTGTCAGTAGTGATGTAATGATGGGTCAAGTGTTTCTATATAGGGGTCATTGTACAGGGAGAGGAGGAGGAAAAGCACCTGTGGACATCATCTATTGTCAGTAGTGATGTTAATGATGGTCAGGGTTATCTATATAGAGGACTTGTACAGGGAGGGAGGAGAGAGAGTAAGCTTGTTGACATATCTATTGTCACTAGGTGAGTAATGATGGGTCAGTGTGCTCTATCTACATAGAGGTCATTGTACAGGGGAGGGGAGAGAGGAGATAAGCTGTGACATCATCTATTGTCACGTAGTGATTGTAATGATGGGTCAGTGTTTCTTATAAGAGGTCATTGACAGGGGGAGGAAGTAGATAAGCTGTGACATCCATCTATTGTCAGTAGTGATGTAATGATGGGTCAGTGTTATCTAATAGAGGTCATTGGTACAGGAGGGGAGGAGGAGAAGATAAGCTGTGACTCATCTATGTCAGTAGTGATGTATGATGGGTCAGTGTACTCATATAGAGGCATTGTACAGGGAGGGGGAGGAGATAAGCTGTGACATCATCTATGTCAGTAGTGATGTAATGATGGGTCAGTGTTTATCTATAGAGGGTCATTGTACAGGAGAGGAGGAGATAAGCTGTGACATCATCTATGTAGTAGGATGTATGATGGGCTCAGTGTTTCTATATAGAGGTCAGATTGTACAGGGAGGGGAGGAGATAAGCTGTGACATCATCTATTGTCAGTATTGATGTAATGATGGATCAGTGTTATCTATATAGAGGGCATTGTACAGGGGGAGGAGATAAGCTGTGACATCATCTATGTTCAGTAGTGATGTATGATGGGTCAGTGTTATCTATATAGAGGTCATGTACAGGGAGGAGGAGGACATAAGCTGGATTGTGACATCATTATTGTCAGTAGTGATGTAATGTATGGGTCAGTGTTATCTATATAGAGGTCATTGTATGGAGGGAGAGGAGATAAGCTGTGACATCATCTATTGTCAGTAGTAGGATGTAATGATGTGTCAGTGTTATTCTTATAGAGGGTCACTTGTACAGGAGGGGGAGTAGATAACTGTGACATCATCTATTGTCAGTAGTCGTAATGATGGGTCAGTGTTATCTATATAGAGGTCATTGTACAGGGATGGGGGGAGGAGATAAGCTGTGACATCATCTATTGTCAGTAGTGATGTAATGATGTGGTCAGTGTTATCTATATAGAGGACATTGTACAGGGAGGGAGGAGATAAGCTGTGACATTCATCTATTGTCAGTAGTGTGTAATGAGGGTTCAGGTGTTATCTTATGAGGTCATTGACAGGGAGGAGGGAGACGGTGAGTGAGATAAGTGTGACAATCATATGTCAGTAGGATGTTTGATGGGCTCAGTGTTTATCTATATAGAGGTCGATTGTACAGGGAGGGGAGGAGATAAGTTGTGACATCATCTATTGTCAGTAGTGAGTGTAATGATGGATCCGTGTTATTATATAGAGGGCATTGTTACAGGGAGGAGGTAGATAAGCTGTGACATCATCTATTGTTTAGTAGTGAGTTATGAATGGGTCAGTTGTGTATCTATATAGAGGTCATTGTACAGGGAGGGGAGGAGGAAATAAGCGTTGTGTGACTCATCTATTGTCAGTAGTGATTTAATGATGGGTCAGTGTTATCTAATAGAGGATTGTATGGGAGGGAGAGGAGATAAGATGTGAATCATCTATTGTCAGTAGTGATGTAATGATGGGTCAGTGTTTCTATATAGAGGTCATTGTACAGGGAGGGGAGAGATAAGCTGTGACATTCATCTATTGTCAGTAGTGATGTAATGATGGGGGTCAGTGTTATCTAATAGAGGTATTGTACAGGGAGGAGGGGGAGATAAGCTGTGACATCATCTATTGTCAGTAGTGATGTAATGATGGGTCATGTGTTCTATATAGAGGCATTGTACAGGGAGGGGGAGGAGATAAGCTGTGACATCATCTATTGTCAGTAGTGATGTAATGATGGTCAGTGTGATCTATATAGAGGTCATTGTACAGGGAGAGGGAGGAGATAAGCTGTGACATCATCTATTGCCTGTATGATGTAATGATGGTCAGTGTTATCTATATGGTGCATTGTAAGGGAGGAGGAGATAAGCTTGTGACATCATTCTATTGTTAGAGTGATGTAATGATGGGTCAGTTTTTCTATTAGGTCATTGTACGGAGGGAGGAGGGACATAAACTGTGACATCATCTATTGTCAGTAGTGAGTGTAATGATGGTCAGTGTTATCTTATAGAGGTCATTGTAGGGAGGGGGAGAGATAAGCTGTGACATCATCTATTGTCAGTAGTGATGTATGATGGGTCAGTGTTATCTATATAGAGGTCATTGTACAGGAGGGAGGAGAGATAAGCTGTGACATCATCTATTGTCAAGTAGTGATGTATGATGGGTCAGTGTTCTTATAGAGGTCATGTACGGAGGGGGAGGAGATAAGCTGTGACATCATCTATTGTCAGTAGTGATTAATGAGGGTTCAGTGTTATCTATATAGAGGTCATTGTACAGGGAGAGGGAGGAGATAAGCTGTGACATCATCTATGTCAGTAGGATGTTAATGATGGTCAGTGTTATCTATATAGAGGCATTGTACAGGGAGGAGGAGGATAAGCCCCCCAGCAGCTGACTGGCTTGGCCCTGCATTGCTCAACCCACAACTTATAACAACATTGAGCTGCAAATTAAACCACACAACTTTCCAGGGATCAGCTTCTGCTCGGCAGCTCAGTCAATCAGTTTGTTTTCAAGTTGATATTAACCCCTTAACGCTCTGCGCTGTAGCTCTACGGCGCAGAGGTACAGGGAATGTGTGAAGAGGGCTCACGGGCTGAGTCCTCTTCATACAATGATGGGGGTTGTTGCATATTGCAGCAAACCCCACCGCTAATAACCACGGTTGGTGCTTGCTATTAACCCGTCAGTTTCCGCCAGCAAAGTCGCCGGCGGCATTTAAAAGACGGCGGCGTGTGCGCACCGCCATCTTTATTCCGATCGTCGCTTCCCCCAAACGTCATCGGGGGCGGCGATCGGTTGCCATGGTAGCCCCGGGTCTTCGTTTGACCCAAAACTACATGGCTTCAGCAGATTCGTTACAATGAGCCAGTGGCTCATTGTAATGAATGACCTGCAAAAATGCAATATATTGCAATACAGAAGTATTGCAGTATATGGTAGCAGCAGCTGGGATGGGAGAAGACAGTGACTGCTCGTGCTGAGGGGGCGTGTGGTCTGAGCTCCTCTTCGGCGGGGGAGGAGCAGATACATCCTGCAGTGTAGTGGGTCAGTGTGAGTGACTGCTCGTGTCTGAGCTCCGCTGTCCGCTCTGTCACTTACACACTAGCAGCGGCAGCTGCACATCAATACTGCTGAGAGCCAGACAGCGCTTAAATAATAAATTACCAAGCGTATTATACACTTGGTGTTTTTTTTGGAGTGTAAATGAGCCTCGATGTGTCATAGACGCTTGTAGAGGCGTTATTGCGATCTCTGCTTTATATATGGATCAACATATAATGGCAGATGGAGGGAAAAGGATGCTCCTGTCTGCCAGTATAGTCTATAGATACGGGATATTTCCTAACCTATATATTGTGGTAACACAGATGTGATGTGAATGCAGTCACACATAACATGTATGTAGGTATGTGTAGTGTGTTCTCGACTTCCATTGCCAATGGTCCTGCTGCCAAGTTAACCCTTTCCATCCTTGTTACAAAGCTGTACAGTGGAGTCCATCCAATGGCGGGCAATGGCTACAGTCGGTCTGAAGAGAGAGGGTCCGCAGTTCATCAGTGAAGCGGCAGTGTGAGGGGAACGCTGCCGTCCTCGACTACTGCAGAACATCGGTCTCTGCTCTTTCTGGAGCCACAGCCGGAATTCTGGCCTCACCGGCCTGTACGGATTCATCTTCTACTTCCTGCCTCCTTCCTCCTCTCCTGCTATTGGTGTTAAAGTCTGGACGCAGGTGGAACAAATATTTAAATCGAGGGAGGCCGCTTTTTACCGGGGGGCTGATCGGCGGCTCTTCACGTACGTCCTGTTCTGGACCTTCTATACGGCATGGTGCATGTGTACTGATGGATCGGGCCCCTCAGAAACACTCTTTTAATGGAATTCAGAGACTCCTCCCCATTATAAATTGAATTAGAGCGTTACTTTTTAAATGAATCTTTCCGCTTGTTTCTGTTGTAGTAACTTATCAAACTTGTTATTCCTTCCTATATAAATCCGTCCAAGCTTCTGACCTCACTCGTATCTTGTCATAAATGTGATTACCCAATGCCACGAATAGCAAAGTTTATGAATCTGCAGTAAAAGTCTGTGTTCTTAGGACTTCTCCTGATCTCAGTATAACTATGCTCACAGCGTCAACCTCTGATATCAGCTGCTATAACCTGATTACAGAATGTGGATACTGAGCTGTATGTGCAAATAGAAATGAAATAAAGCTATTCTTAAAGAGATCACAGTAGGAATAGTAGACTGACTTGATGTTCTCAGTTTTTAATATATTCACCCAATTCTTCTTTAGTCATAGTAGATGTCTATTAAAGACAACCCTCCACCATGTTGTCCATAAATTAGGCATGAAAACTCAACATGCTGGGTGCCCTCCAATCTTCCCCCAGGTTGCCAATCTCACTTTAACAGAAGACCTGAGGGGGAGGGAAAAAAAATTGGCCGCTGACCTCACAGGCAAATTACCTCTAGTCACAATGGGACTCCTACTTCACCTGTACTGTACTACTGTAATATTACCATTGCACAAGGTCATGGGTTCAGCTCAACTGGAAATTTGGTTCAGTTCAGCTGTCTAAAAGAGGGTACAATGAAGAGCCACACAATTATGAGGGGAATAGGCATCTGGCTTTGATGAAAGATTTCTGAGAAGAAGAAATTACTAAGGGGAACCAGGTTCATTATATAGAGGGTCAGAATACAGAGTATGATAAAAGGTGTGTAGATTAAGATTAAGTACCACAAAGGCCAAAGTTCCCGGTCTTCAGTTTATCTCTAGAAGAGATGAGGTTTCTGTAAATGTAACCTGTGGATTAGCTGAGCTCAGGAACTGGTCACGCAGCAGAGAGTGGAGAAAGCTTCAAAAAGGGACCTAAATGGTATCTTTAGCAAAATAACAATGGTTTAATGTGATATAAAATTGAGCTCCTTCCAAAAGAAATATGTGTGATAGAGAATGAGCGTGTATTGCATGGCCACAAGTGACCAAGAAGAGGGCAGGTGTAGTTGGCTCTACAATGTTTCGCATCAGGATGGGGGCAAGCATGTTGGGACAGTGACTGCAGTGGCTTCAAGTTATTGGAACAGCAAAACATCTAGACATGGGGTCCATTCTCCTTAGATCACCCCTTTAAAGGAAATCTACCATCAAAATCCATCATGATAAACCAGGGACACTTACTTATAGATACAGGACACCGTTACTGTGTAATCTATTATGTTATCATGGCTCCTTCCTTCTAAAATCAACTTTTTGCTAATGAGCCTGAAGGGCTCTCTGGTTGTTACCTAGACCCTCCCTGTGTAGCTTCATTGGCTTTTAGTCTATCTCCTCCTCCCCTACTCATCTGTCTGATGTAATGTCATGGCAGCAGGGGTTTTGTCACACAATGCGTGGGGGAAAGTGCAATGTACAATGTAACAGACTTTGAATCTGCAGCATGGAAGAGGCTTGGTAACACCCCCGGAGCCCTTCAAGTTTATTAACATAATTGAAAGTTGATTTTGGAAGAAAAGGAGGCCATGGATAACAAATATAAGAAGATTACACCGTCACAGTGCCTGGACTAGAGTAAGGGTCCTAGTTATAATACCTTGAGCAAAGCCGGTTTTGCTGATTAGCGAGTTTGGTCAGAGCTTGCAAGATTTCCTGGAATTAACCTAGAATCACTGAATTGAACTCGGTGGCGTGCGCAGTTCAGTGATTCGAGGATCAGTCAGGAAATCCCACAGGCGAATGAAGTAAATTTAGCAATATTGGGGTCCTTGAATGGCTCATGAGCATAGAGCGGTGGTGTACATGCCTGCCCACTACTCATTCACTTATATGAAACTTGATGATCATTTACAGATCGGCCCAAGAGATGGAAGACACTAATATTCTTTATATAGATGTGTGTAGTGTAGTCAAGGAAACCTATGTTCACACAAGACACCTTGAGGGAGTTCTGCTGATTCTTCTATAAAAACAAAAATGGAAATGAAACTTTATTGAATAAAGAAAAAAAGCGCAAATGTTTAAAATAAAAAAATTATTCTGGCTATATGTATATGATTTTAATGAGCTGCCGTATAATATCAGGGTATTACATAACTACAGAAATCCACAGTGAGAATGCTGTAGCTGCCACTGATGCAGAAATATATTTTGTTTAATCCTGAACGAGTTGTTTGCTGAAAAAAACAATAATAAAATTATGATAATGAGGCTCTGTCGCTCCTGTGACAGATCCGGCGCTTTCCTTACAGCCGTGTCGCCGCCATGCATAGTGAGAATACATATCACGTGTTGATACTTCTGCCTGTCAGGGACAATCGCTGCACCGTCCCCCAACTGCTGTGTATGAGTCATCAAGCTCAGGTAGATTAGTCCTGTCTGAAACAGTTCAGGCAGCTCATTATTCACGGCAACCAGTCTGCACCCAGCTTTCCCAGGTCCTGAATTTACAATTGTATTTTGAGCCCATTCCATTTATATGAGTTAGGGCAAATATAATGGCAAAATGTGATTATTTCCCCCTTAAATAATCTCCATGCCAAGGGGGCGTGGACAGGTAAATGAGGGGGGGGGGGGGGCACGGCCAGCAGGGATTGGGCCTGCGCACTTGGTGCAGGAAGCAAACTTCACAAAAATATGCGCGTATGTTTCTACACCAGGAAGGACGAGCAATGCCTAATAAGACACAGAGATCTTCATACTCTGCACTTAATCGACATTATGAAGCGCTTTCCTGCTACTTCGTATCACGTCCTTGTATGAGAAGGTCTCATGCTACCGCTCCCGTCACCGGGTAACTGTATATCATGACAAATCATTATAGTTTTTATTCCTTTATTTTTATTCTCTATTTTTTAATAATTATTACAAGTTATCAAATACAATTCAGATTACACATGTTTTACCATTGGTAAAGAATAATATATCAGTGATACCTTCTGCTCCCAGATGGTCATTCCCACTGCTGGTGTGTAGTGAAATACAGGAGTTGTCAGACACCTTAGGCTCCATACACAGGGCAGCACTTAGCTCACAGCCATCATTGTGGTTTAGTGTCCACAGTCACCCTGCCCAATTTTGCCCTATGGAACTGGGAGGGGAGGTCAGAGCTCCCCCTTTCCTTTCTTCACCTGGTCGAAATGAACTGCAAAATCAGCAAGTTTGCAGCTGTTTCTGACACAGTGGTTTATGTCCATGTTATCACTTGTGTTATACCACAAATGTATAAATTAGGTGTCTAAGGAGAAGGATACGCCTTCCATTCATTTTCGTTTTTACGTTTCCATTACTGTCTTCTAAAATAGTGAGTGTACGGGAAACCCAAGGGTGAACTGGGCCTTAGGCTGTTAATGGGCAATATGTCTATCCATTTTGATGCCTTACCGTAGTGGGGAAAATATAGCGTTGCTCTATGTTTCCCCTGTAAGTAAGGCGTGCCAAACATTCTACCTACGGAGAGGGGAGGGGTGAGATGGTCTCTCTCTTAGTGAGTCATATGAGGCTGTGAAGAGCTATTATGGGATTGATAAAAAACTGTGGAAAAAAAAAGGGATGGGAAGTAAAAGATCAAGACTGAATTTCCTTTTTAGAGAAGATGGGAGGCTACACTACAAAAAGTCAGTGTGATATGTCTAAAAGATACAGTCAGGTGTGGGTACAGGGAGTGAAAGTTTTTTTAACACAATAACTTTCCACCCATTTCTCAAGTGTTTAAGCGAATCACTGTAAAGTTTGTTCCTTACCTAATTTGGCATCTAACTACTGTTTAAACAACATCTGAATTAAATGGATCAAGAGTCGCACATTTTGGAGGATTGTGCGGAGACGCATTCAGCCAGCCATTCTGTTTAGGAGCTGATGAGGCTTGTACGGCTAATCTGTGCGGTTCATAGACTGTAAATGGATGTGAAACGACCAATCCATTCAGATGTTTCTAGAATGGGACACTGAGACTGTGCTCTACAGTTAAGGAGTGTTCCAGGTCAGACCCCTCCAATCTACATTTATCACTTATCTTGTGGATAGCAGGAAATTCTCCAAGATAGACTCATTCATGGTGCCGACCACGGTGCCAGCATGAACACGGATATCATCATGCCACCCTTTAAAGGCCTCATGCACACAAATGTAGTTAGGGGACATGTCCTGGCCATTGTTCCAAAGGCTGGCACACATCCCCCATGTATGTCTTGTAGCGTCATACACACAGTAGACGACAAGGACATCTGTAGTGCACTGCACCAGCTCTATCTGTAGCCAATAATCTGTTAGATTGCATCAACCCGAGATGTGGGTGACGTTTCATCACACTTCTACATAAAATGGCTGTAATTAGATAACTTCTCTCTAAAAAATACAGAGTTTCCATTTATTACCCATATATATAGTAGCTATGCAATGTGTGATCCAATGCATGCCCAAGATGATCAGTAAATATAAAATTACCACCTCGAATTTCCAGATCCATGGAAACAATACGTTTTTCCGCCAGCAGTGAATGTAGCCTTTGCCGTCTATTCAATGAGTTCTAAAGTGTGTTCTCCAGAGAATGAAACCGGAAGGAGAATACATGATGAATCCGAATGTCAAGAGTACCAGAAGGTGCAGCAATGTGGTTGTATTGTTAACGCAACAACAGATGAAGAGTTTCATGCTGCAGGAAATCTTCCTATATCCGGCGCACAGCAGTACGATGGCTTAGAAGCAGGAATTGAAAAAAAACAAAGGATTGTGATGTGTCCTACCAGTAGACCAGTGTGTCCAGCCATACACATCTCCCTGACAGGCGCTTCCCGCTTTTAAAAGTTTGTCCCTTGTGCCAAAGTTAGGTGTCCACACTTTGTAGCTGTTTCATTGGTCTATGGTGTCGAGGCTTTTGATTTCTTTGGCCATTGACTGGCAAAGTTTTCTTTGCTGATCTTCGATATATAAAGTCATCAGACCTTAATGCATATCCTATAGATTGGGATTACCATCTGGATATTACTGATCAGTTAGACACTGTTACCACCTGCCTGGCACGTGTTCTCTCCCCACCACCAAACCAGATAGAACCCATCAACAATATTTTCAACAATATGCTACTATAGATCATCTGGGCTTTAGATCCGTAGGCTAGTCTGTTCCAGACATACATTAATGAGCCTTTGGCACCTATTACTTGTCACTGGTTTGATGTCCATCTTTGGACTACTTATGGTATGTTTTTGACCATGCATACTGGTGTACGCCTCACAGGACCTGTTGTTTTGATGCTGCTCAGGCCAAGTTGTTTGATCAACACCTAAGCTTTGGAAATGTAGCTTCAATTAGGTCCTATTTCTCCCTGCTTTCGGGATATCAAACCTCTAGATATGACAAGATATTCAATAATATACAAGTCATCTAAAAGTGGCTTTCAGAGGTCTCTATTAAAGCCTCCCCGTCATAAAATAATCACAGTCCAAAGTCTGGCTATGAAATACATTCATAATGTGGAGAAGGGTCTACTTGAATTATGACCAGATTCCTCACAGTCCTTTTACCCTTTGACAGCTCCTCCCCCATCCCATGTTAAAAACATGTGGCATGAGTAGGTTTTGCGTAATGGACTGGATCTCAGCATGCCCTGTATAAGATCGGAAATATGCAAATATATTCCTTGGTGGGAAAATAAAATGTATTCCTCTAGTGTTAACTTGAGAAAACTCCTTCTAAATCCATGTCTTAATTTTAAGACGCCTAGTGACTTAATGTAGACAAGGAGAATGACCTACACCTTAACCATCCAAACCTCTAACCTATAATGTACTGGGGATACTTTGTCACGGAACCAGCGCTATCCCACTCATGTTAGAAGACTTCCTGAAAGTCAACATTGATGTCGAGGGGAATTACAGAGGATGTGTGGGCATTTGCTGTTATAAGGCCCACCCACTGTACCAGATGTGACCTCATTTGCATTTTAAATACCAGGCGGTCCCCTACTTAAGAACACCTGACTACAGACGACCCATAGTTAACTGGACAGCTGGATGTTGGTAACTTACTGTACTTAGCCCCAGGCTATAATAAACAGCTATATCCCTTATTAAATGTGTCTGTAGTTAAGATTTATTGTAATCCTAACATTTTTAACATTATTTTTAAAATCCAATTGTCACAGAGACCAGAATTTAGCTGGGGTTACATTATAAAGTCTACAGTTCCGACTCATACAAATTCAACTTAAGAACAAACCTAAGCCCTATCTGTATGGAACCCAGGGACTGCCGTAAGATCTGTTTGCGTCTGTGAATTGTGTAGTATGCCAGAAATGCCTCGTTTAGAAATATTAAAATAAGAAGCAATTCCTGAATTTGCAAAAATACGTACTTTACTTCTTCAAACTTCTTGTCTCTGTAGAAAGTTGCTCTTTTTTAATAAAAACAACAAGACCAAGTCACAGAAGAAAGCTCCCTGAAAGAAAAGAAAAAATAATGCTTAAATATTCCAATAAACATATTAGTAAAACCTCTACAAATGACCACACTTTTAAAACCCTTATAGGTAGATCCGATGGCAGGGTCCATTCCTAACCTATTTTTTATAAACTTTTACTTAGAGAAGCTTGTAAAATATTATGTATATATTTACAGTATACAAATTTTGTCTAATGGCTACTGGGGCAGTGTGTGTAACGCACCATGGAGCGGAGCTACATCTAGTCCATGCCCTAGTAGCCTTTCCGATCCCTACTACAGCTTTGGGAAGTCGGAGTTCTGTGCATGCGCATCAGCTTCAGCTTTGGAGACCACTCTACCAACTCCTCCCCATGGTCCACCAAGACAACCTAGGGGGAAGAGAGGAGTAACCAAGACAAATTATGAATTAAAAATTAGAGAACTTTATTTTAATCAACAAAATTAAATTAACAAAATTAAAAAAGCAAGTCATGTAAACTTATTTGGATACAGTAAGGTGATGACACAGAGAAAATGGCGATCAAAGCCATAAGGCAGTGGAGGTACCTAGGAATTGAGACAAATTGGCTATGGACCAAGAAAGAAGGGGGGAAGGAACCCACTCAGTGCTGGCTGGTATGTCTACCATGCCCGGTATTTAGACCAATGGTTTGGGAAAACTGCCCAGTAATGGAGAAGGTCCTTACCAATTTAGGTGGTGACGAAGTGTTCCACTGCCTGGACGGACCGCTCGCCCGACGCGCGTTTCGGCTCAAGGACGAGCCTTCCCAAACCATTGGTCTAATACCGGGCATGGTAGACATTACCAGCCAGCACTTGAGTGGGTTCCTTCCCCCTTCTTTCTTTGGTCCATAGCCAATTATGTCTCACATTCCTAGGTACCTCCATGCCTTAGGCTTGATCGCCATTTTCTCTGTGTCCTCACCTTACTGTATCAAATAAGTTTACATGGACTTGCTTTTTTATTTTGTTAATTAATTTTGTTGATTAAAATAAAGTTCTCTAATTTTTAATTCATATATTTTGTCTTGGTTACTCCTCTCTTCCCCTAGGTTGTCTTGGGGGATACCATTAGTTTCCCTCATGATTTGAGGTGTGTAACTGTATGCGTATACTACAACATGGGGGGCCACTCTTGGCCAGAACTGGAGGGACTTGTGCCACTGGGCCGCTACTGGGTCCTGTTTCCCCCATTTTTTTCCCCTCTTGAATCTGTATCTTTTACTATTGGATCCAGAACTCCTCCCCACCCTAGTAGTCTCTAGAAAAAAATAAGTATAGATAAAAGATACAATTTTAACTAAGCTTCTGCTGAACGTAAAACTTACATCAAAATAGGATTATTTATCACTTTTATCCTGTGATTATTGACTATTATGGCCTTATACTGATTTTTGTACCATTACAGAATGGTGATAATTGAGCATGTGCCCATTGTGGTATAATTTGTCAATTAAGTATTTTATCATTATAGAACATTTGGTTATAGTGTTTTTGTATTTTTGGGAGTTTGTGGACACCAGATAGTAACATTTCTGCAGACATTACATGAAGTTAATATAAAACTTTCTTACCACACCCATCAATGCCAGGCCAGAGCCATATGATAATTGTTGGTATAATGTTGAACTTCCCAGCCTGAAAATACATAATTCCCATTATGTGCTGTATGTAGAGAATAGTTCAAATATAAAAGGGTTAATGTAAATCCAGAATCTGTCGAAAGCAGATATAGCGTTACAATATTGCATTAGTTCACCATGAGCTCACCACTCAGTATATGGTGTTTTAAATAAAACTGCATTTTAGTTCAGAGTTTAAGGGTTTATTTAGCAAATCAATGTTATATGTATTTGTATAATTGAAAGTTATGCAATTGTCCAATATACTTTCTGTATCAATTCCTCACAGTTTTCTATATCTCTGCTCCTGTTCTGCTATAAAAAGCTTCTATGTTTACTTCCGTTTGACAGAAATGACGTGTCACACACAGGTGCACGGCTCGTTATATCATAGAGAGTAATCAGAGCTGTGTGTATAATGAGCTTGCACCTGTGTGAACAGGGTCAGATTCCTGTCCACAGGAAGTAAACAATGAAGCTTTGTGTGTAGAATAACAGCAAGAAAAGATCCAGAAAATTTTGAGGAATTGATACTTAAGGTAAATTGTAAAACTGCATAACTTTCATTATACAAACATTAACATTCATTTGCTGAAATTGAGATACCCTTTAAGGATTTAGTAGTGGATGCAGATATGATGTAGGGGGACATAAGGGTTGTGACAACTTTGCAAACTATCTACTACCGAATGGAGAGGATAACAAGTAGATCAATGAGCGTCCAAGTGCTGAGTCTTCTCCCCCAGATCAAACAAACAGAACCCTCTGTAATCCGAGAAGAGAGGTCTGTTCTCACTAATGGATGGAGCACCGTGACAAGCATGTATCCTGCACTCCATGCAGTACTAAGGAAGCATCAGAAATTGCACTCGGATATCTCCATCACATCCAATCCCTGTATATGGGACACTCTATGGAAGCTACTTGGAGTGGATAACATGGAGTGGTAGATGTATGATATGGCACTTCATCAACAGCAACCGCCACTCTTGTCATTGCTAAAGGTCCTAGCAGTCAGACCTCCCATGTTTAGATTGATATCCTTATCTCCAGATAGGATAATGGTCAAACTTGGGACAACCCATTTAATTGACACACCTTTATTTTGGGAATGGTGTTGTTGTTCGGTGCGAACCTGAGCAGCCCAAGAAATGCTTTGGAGATAAATACAGAGTTTGGATTATAGATGATTGGTGAACAAAGAGGAGGAATAGGACGATGCACAGAGTGAGGGTGAAATATAAAAAGGTGCAGCTCTTTGGAGAGAGTTTTCCTGGGTAGAGAGTATAAGCTTTAATGTTATTACTAATTATTAAGACCATTAGTAATGAGTGAGAGTTTTATTGTGTCTACAATAAGGAATGGATTCTGGAGAATCAGGTAATGCAAGTTGATTAAATATGGATAGTGAATAAAAAATCTGAGACAAGGATAAACCCATAACAGTAAGTATGCTGCCCAGGACTTTACAAGTACCAGATATTATCCACACATTAAAGGACATCTACACACCAGGATGAAGGATTGTAAGCCAAGCACACCGACATACTAGTAGGTGTGCCCCTATGGAAGGATCTGCTCTTCTTTCAGCTTCTTATGTCCTTTTAAAAAAAATGGCTGTAACGATTATGCAAATGAGCCTGAGGGGCTCCAGGCTCCATTGACATCTATGGAGCCTGGAGCCCTCAGGCTCATTTGCATACTTATAAAACTATTCGTAAAAACAAGGGCATAAGAAGCTAAAGAAGATCAGGAACCTGACAGAGGGGCACACACCAGTATGTCAGTATGCTTGGCTTACAATCCTTCACTGCTGGTAGAGTGACTTTAACACAGATGTCCCCTTGTATGTAAAGTGTATATTAGACAAACACTTACCTTTCCATTCACCATGATATCGAAGCGAATGCCAAAAGCCTTGATAGTGTCCTATAATCTGATCCATTAACATCACGGTAATACTTTGCATACCTTGAATGAAGACATGCATAGTCACTGGTCCATTATTAGAGTGCTGTACTATTTCGTAGCCCCCATTGTTCTAAAATAATCAATCTCAATATTTACAGCTCTTCCCTGTCGGAGGTAGACGGAGCCAAGCTGTCCGCTTCTCTGTTCTTACTCTCAGAAGATAGAGTAATTTGCATAATTTCAGTGTATGTACAGTAGTAATAATAGACTCTATACTGTCAGTGAAAATCCAAAATAGAAGAAGTATCCTCAAAAAAATAATACCAAAATGACAAAAACTGATACACTCTACTGAAAATAAAAATGGAAGAATAAGAATAAAAATATAATGAAAAAAAAACAGAAGGTAAATAAATAGATGCATGGGTGGGTTAAGGCTACTATGGCCCGTCTGTTGTATAGGTTGTGGACCCCCATATGTGTAAATAATTAAATGAATTGAAGCTCAATCTAAACTGCAGTACCAGAGCAATGGTTACTACATCGATTATATACGTAACTACTTAATTAACTACACTAATAAGCACCAGAAGAACCAAGTTTACTACATAGATACAGTACCAGAATCAAGGTTACTACATGTATACAATATTGAATTAAGATCCCTAGTGTTGTACAAAACCAACTATATGCCGAACCAAGCTTACTTCATAGATACATTATAACAGTGAAGCTAACCACAGTGTCCTTGGGGGAGTAATCTGGGAGAGTCCCTTGTTGAGAAGGACCTGTGGGGGTACTAGTAGATCATAAATTGTAACAGACATGCAATGTCAATCAGTGCCTCTAAAGCCAGTAGGATCTTGTCATGTATCAAAAGTGGTATGGACTCTCGTGATAGGGATGTAATTATACCACTATACAAAGGCATTGGTTCGGCCTCACCTGGAATAGCTGTCCAGTTCTGGGCACCGGTCCATAAAAAGGATGGCCCGGAGCTGGAGAGGGTTCAACATAGAGCCACAAAAATGATAGGGGTATGGAGGGTCTCAGTTTATGAGGAAAGATTAAAACAACTAGATTATTTAGTCTGGAAAGAGACGACTCGAGGGGACATGATTAATTTATATAAATATATGAATGGTCCATACAAAAAATATGGTGGTAAGTTGTTCAGATTAGATCAAATCAAAAGACGAGGGGGCACTGTCTCGTTTGGAGAAATCAAGGTTTAATCACGGAGGCGACAGGGCTTTTTACTATGAGAACTGTCAATCTGTGGAATAGCCTGCCTCAGGCGCTGGTCACAGCAGGACAGCGGAGAGCTTCAAGAAGGGTCTAGATGCCTTTTTACACTAAATAACATGATGGTTATGTTATATAGAATTGTTTCCCCTAAATCCCTTCCTCATCCAATCCCTTCCCTTCCTTGGTTGAACTTGAGGACAAGTGTCTTTTTCAACAGTTAGAAACTATGAAACTATGAAACACAAACCTTGCTTAACCCCTTAACGCTCCTGACGCTGTAGCCATACGGCGCAGAGGTACAGGGAATGTGTGAAGAGGGCTCAGGGCTGAGTCCTCTTCATACAATGATGGGGGTTGTTGACATTGCAGCAAACCCACACCGCTAATAACCACGGTCGGTGCTTGCACCGATCGCGGCTATTAACCCGTTGCCTGTGGCGTGGGCGCGCCTCTTTATTCCGATCGTCGCTCTCGAACGGCGATCGGTTGCCATGGTAGACCTTGGGTCCCAAAATGCCCGATCTATCAAAATATAAAACGGTTACGGCCGACAGTGACCTCCGAGAGGGGGAAATGGCGCACAAATGTCCAAAATCAGATTAAAAAATTAATTCATAAAACATAAAAAATGGAATAAAAAGTGATCAAAATGTTGCACAGACCTCAAAATGATAGCAATGAAAAACGTCGACTCATTCGCAAAAAAAGACACCTCACACAGCTCCGTGCGCCAAAGTATGAAAAAGTTATTAGCGTCAGAAGATGGCAATTTTCTTTTTTGTACACATTCGTTTAATTTTGAAAATGTATTAAAACACAAAAAACTGTATTATAAATTTGGTATCACCGCGATCGCACCGAACCAAAGAATAAAGCTGAGGTGTTATTAGGAGCGCACAGTCAAAGTCGTAAAAACTGAGCCCACAATTTTTCCACATTTGGAATTTTTTTCCTGCTTCCCAGTACACTGCATGTTAAAACAAATAACATCACAGGAAAGTAAAATTTGTTACACACAAAATAAGCCCTCACACAGCTCTGTACACGGAAAAATGAAAAAGTTATGGATTTTTGAAGGTGGAGAGCGAGAAATTAGCGAAAAAACCCTGCGTCCTTAAGGGGTTAATACATAGATAAGGCAACAAAATGAAGCTTTCTGCAAAATGAGTGTTTCAGAACCAAGCTTTCTTCATAGTTACAACACCAATACCAAGCTTACTACACATATCCAGTTCCATAACCATGTTTTCTACATATACACAGGACTAGAAACACGCCTGTGTATGGCACCAGAATTAAGCTTACTAAACAGATATGGTACCACTACCAAGTTTTTTACATACATAAAGTACCAGAAACATGCTTATTACAGACTTTATTTCTGCCAAATACATAGATACAGTACCAGAACCAAGCTTACTACATTGATACTATACTAGAATCAATATGACTATAAGGGTACAGAACCAAGCTTACTACATAGATACATTATCACAATGAAGCTCACCACATAAAAATAGTAAAAATTGTTCCACCCACTGTTTACTATCCGACATTAAATATAAAATTACCACCTCGAATTTCCAGATCCTGGAAACAATACTGTTTTTCTTCCTGCCAGGCAGTGAATGTAGCCTTTTGCCGTCTTATTCAATGAGTCTCTAAAGTGCTTGTTCTCCAGAGAATGAAACCGGAAGGAGATACATGATGAATCCGAATGTCAAAGTACCAGAAGGTGCAGCAATGTGGTTGTATTGTAACGCAACAACCATGAAGAGTTTCATGCTGCAGGAAATCTTCCTATATCCGGCGCACAGCAGTACGATGGCTATTAGAAGCAGGAATTGAAAAAAAACAAAGGATTGTGGATGTGTCCTACGGTAGACCAGTGGTGTCCAGCCATACACATCTCCCTGACAGGCGCTTCCCGCTTTTAAAAGTTTGTCCCTGGTGCCAAAGTTAGGTGTCCACACTTTGTAGCTGTTTCATTTGGTCTATGGTGTCGAGGCTTTTGATTTCTTTTGGCCATTGACTGGCAAAGTTTTCTTTGCTGATCTTCGATATATAAAGTCTCAGACCTTTAATGCATATCCTATAGATTGGGATTACCATCTGGATATTTACTGATCAGTTATGACACTGTTACCACCTGCCTGGCACTGGTTCTCTCCCCACCACCAAACCAGATAGAACCATCAACAATATTTTCAACAATTTATGCTACTATAGATCATCTGGGCTTTAGATCCGAGGCTAGCTCTTTCCAGACATACATTAATGAGCCTTTGGCACCTATCACTTGTCACTGGTTTGTGTCCATCTTTGGACTACTTATGGTATGTGTTGACCATGCATACTGGGTTACGCCTCACAGGACCTGTTGTTTTGATGCTGCTCAGGCCAAGTTGTTTGATCACACCTAAGCTTTGGAAATGTAGCTTCAATTAGGTCCTATTTCTCCTGCTTTCGGGATATCAAACCTCTAGATATGAACAAGATATTCAATAATATACAAGTCATCTAAAAGTGCTTTCAGAGGTCTCATTAAAGCCTCCACGTCATTAAAATAATCACAGTCCAAAGTCTGGCTATGAAATACATTCATAAATGTGGAGAAGGGTCTACTTGAATTATGACCAGATTCTCACAGTCCTTTTACCCTTTGACACGTCCTCCCCATCCCATGTTAAAAACATGTGGCATGAGTAGTTTGCGTAATGAGACTTGATCTCAGCACTGCCCTGTATAAGATCGGAAATATGCAAATAATATTCCTTGGTGGGAAAATAAAATGTATTCCTCTGTGTTAACTTGAGACAACTCCTTCTAAATCCATGTCTAATTTTAAGACGCCTAGTGACTTAATGTAGACAAGGAGAATGACCTACACCTCTAACCTATCCAAACCTCTAACCTATAATGTACTGGGGATACTTTGGTCACGGAACCAGCGCTTCCCACTCATGTTAGAAACTTCCTGAAAGTCAAACATTGATGTCGAGGGGAATTACAGAGGACTGTGTGTGTCATTTGCTGTTATATAGGCCACCCACTGTACCAGATGTGACCTCATTTGCATTTTAATACCAGGCGGTCCCCTACTTAAGAACACCTGACTACAGACGACCCATGTTCAATGGACCGCTGGATGTTGGTAACTTACTGTACTTAGCCCCAGGCTATAATAAACAGCTATATCCCTTATTAAATGTGTCTGTAGTTAAGATTTATTGTTAATCCTAACATTTTAACATTTTTAAAATCCAATTGTCACAGAGACCAGAATTTAGCTGGGGTTACAATTATAAAGTCTACAGTTCCGACTTCCATACAAATTAAACTTAAGAACAAACCTAAGCCCCTATCTTGTATGTAACCCAGGGACTGCCTGACAGATCTGTTTTGCTCTGTGAATTGTGTAGCTATGCCAGAAAGCCTCTTGTTAGAATATTTAAAAAAGAAGCAATTCCTGAATTTGCAAAATACGTACTTTACTTCTTCAAACTTCTGTCTCTGTAGAAAGTTGCTCTTTTTTAATAAAAACAACAAGACCAAGTCACAAAGAAAGCTCCCTGAAAGAAAAGAAAATATTGCTTAAATATTCCAATAAACATATATAGTAAAACCTCTACAAATGACCACACTTTTAAAACCCCTTATTAAGGTAGATCCGATGGCAGGGTCCATTCCTAACCTATTTTTTATTAAACTTTTACTTAGCAGAATGTGTAAAAATCTATTGTATATTATATACAGTATACAAATTTTTGTCTAATGGCTACTGGGGCATGGTGTAACCGCACCATGGAGCGGAGCTACATCTAGTCCATGCCCTAGTAGCCTTTTCCGATCCCTCTACAGCTTCTGGAAGTCGGAGTTCTGTGCATGCGCATCAGCTTCAGCTTTGGAGACCACTCTACGCAACTCCTCCCCATGGTATCCCCCAAGACAACCTAGGGGGAAGAGAGGAGTAACCAAGACAAAATATTGATTAAAATTAGAGAACTTTTATTTAATCAACAAAATTAAATTAACAAAATTAAAAAAGCAGTCATTAAACTTATTTGGATACAGTAAGGTGATGACACAGAGAAATGGCGATCAAAGCCTAAGGCAGTGGAGGTACCTAGGAATGTGAGACAAATTGGCTATGGACCAAAGAAAGAAGGGGGGAAGGAACCCACTCAGTGCTGGCTGGTATGTCTACCATCCCGTATTTAGACCAATGGTTTGGGAAACTGCCCAGTAATGGAGAAGTCCTTACCAATTTAGGGTGGTGACGAAGTTGTTCCACTGCCTGGACTGGACCGCTCGCCCGACGCGCTTTCGGCTCAAGGACGACCTTCCCAAACCATTGGTCTAAATACCGGGCATGGTAGACATTACCAGCCAGCACTTGAGTGGGTTCCTTCCCCCCTTCTTTCTTTGGTCCATAGCCAATTATGTCTCACATTCCTAGTACCTCCATGCCCTTAGGCTTGATCGCCATTTTCTCTGTGTCATCACCTTACTGTATCCAATAAGTTTACATGACTTGCTTTTTTATTTTGTTAATTAATTTTGTTGATTAAAATAAAAGTTCTCTAATTTTTAATTCATATATTTTGTCTTGGTTACTCCTCTCTTCCCCTAGGTTTGTCTGGGGGGATACCATTAGTTTCCCTCATGATTTGAGGTTGTGTGTAACTGTATGCGTATACTACAACAATTGGGTGGCCACTCTTGGCCAGAACTGGAGGGACTTGTGCCACTGGGCCGCTACTGGTTCCTGTTTCCCCCATTTTTTTCCCCTCTTCTGAATCTGTCTTTTACTATGGATCCAGCAACTCCCCCCACCTAGTAGTCTCTAGAAAAAAATAAGTATGATAAAGATACAATTTTAACTAAGCTTCTGCTGAACGTAAACTTACATAAAATAGGATTATTTATCACTTTTATCCTGTGATTATTGCTATTATTTGCCTTATACTGATTTTTGTACCATTACAGAATGGTGATAATTGAGCATGTGCCCATTGTGGTATAATTTGTCAATTAAGTATTTTATCATTTATAGAACATTTTGGTTATAGTGTTTTTGTATTTTTGGGAGTTTGTGGACCAAGCATAGTAACATTTCTGCAGACATTACATGAAGTTAATATAAACTCTTTCTTACCACACCCATCAATCAGGCCAGAGCCATATTGATAATTGTTGGTATAATGTTGAACTTCCCAGCCTGTAAAATACTAATTCCCATTATGCTGTATGTAAGAATAGTTCAAATATAAAAGGGTAAATGTAAATCCAGAATCTGTCGAAAGCAGATATAGCGCTTACATATTGCATTCAGTTCACCACTGAGCTCACCACTCAGTATATGTGTGTTTAAATAAAACTGCATTTTAGTTCAGAGTTTAAGGGCTATTTTAGCAAATCAATGTTATTACTGTATTTGTATAATTGAAAGTTATGCAATTGTCCAATATACTTTCTGTATCAATTCCTCAAAGTTTTCTATATCTCTGCTTCCTGTCCTGCTATAAAAAGCTTCTATGTTTACTTCCGTTTGACAGAAATCTGACCGTAGTCACACACGGTGCACGGCTCGTTATATCATAGAGAGTAATCAGAGCTGTGTGTTATAATGAGCCGTGCCACCTGTGTGACCAG
The DNA here is from genome assembly GCA_019512145.1 of Engystomops pustulosus. Classification (NCBI taxonomy): domain Eukaryota; kingdom Metazoa; phylum Chordata; class Amphibia; order Anura; family Leptodactylidae; genus Engystomops; species Engystomops pustulosus. Next base: position 243,866,881 of record CM033642.1, on the reverse strand, counting down.
GGTCAGATTCCTGTCCACAGGAAGTAAACAATGAAGCTTTGTGTAGAATAACAGCAAGAAAAGACCAGAAATTTTGAGGAATTGATACTTAAGGTAAATTGTAAAACTGCATAACTTTTCATTATACAAACATTAACATCATTTCTGAAATTGGAATACCCCTTTAAGGATTAGTAGTGGATGCAGATATGATGTAGGGGGACATAAGGGTTGTGACAACTTTGCAAACTATCTACTATCCGAATGAGAGAGGATAACAAGTAGATCAATGACGTCCAAGTGCTGAGTCTTCTCCCCCAGATCAAACAAACAGAACCCTCTGTAATCCAGAGAAGAGAGTCCTGTTCTCACTAATGGATGGAGCACCGTGACAAGCATGTATCCTGCCACTCCATGCAGTACTAAGGAAGCATCAGAAATGCACTCGGATATCTCCATCACACTCCAATCCCGTATATGGGACACTCTCATGGAAGCTCTTGGAGTGGATAACATGGAGTGGTAGATGTATGATATGGCACTCATCAACAGCAACCGCCACTCTTGCATTGCAAAGGTCCTAGCAGTCAGACCTCCACTGTTTAGATTGATATCCTCTATCCCCAGATGGGATAATGGTCAAACTTGGGACAACCCATTTAATTGCACACTTTTTATTTTGGGAATTAATGGTGTTGTTTTGTTAGCGCGAACCTGAGCAGCCCAAGAAATGCTTTGGAGAAAATACAAGAAGTTTGGATTATAGATGATTGGCGAACAAAGAGGAGGAATAGGACGATGCACAGAGATGGTGTGAAATATAAAAAGTGCAGCTCTTTGGAGAGAGTTTTCCTGGGTAGGATATAATCTTAATGTTTATTCACTAATTTATTAAAGACCATTAGTAGAGTGAGAGTTATATTGTGTCTACAATAAGGAATGGATTCTGGCGAATCGGTAATGCAAGTGATTAAATATGGATAGTGAATAAAACATCTGAGACAAGTATAAACCCATAACAGTAAGTATGCTGCCCGACTTATACAAGTACCAGATATTATCCACACATTAAAGGACATCTACCACCAGGATGAAGGATTGTAAGCCAAGCACACCGACATACAGTAGGTGCCCCCTATGGAAGGTTCTGCTCTTCTTTCAGCTTCTTATGTCCTTTTAAAAAAATGTGCTGTCAGATTATGCAAATGAGCCTGAGGGGCTCCAGGCTCCATTGACATCTATGGAGCCTGGAGCCCTCAGGCTCATTTGCATACTTATAAAACTATTCGTAAAAAAAACAAGGGCATAAGAAGCTTAAAGAAGATCAGAACCTGACAGAGGGGCACACACCAGTATGTCAGTATGCTTGGCTTACAATCCTTCATCCTGCTGGTAGATGTACTTTAACACAGATGTCCCCCTTGTATGTAAAGTTGTATATTAGACAACACTTACCTTTTCCATTCACCATGAATACGAAGCGAATGCCAAGCCTTGATCGTGTCCTATAATCTGATCCATTAACATCACGGTAATACTTTGCATACCTTGATGAAGACATGCATAGTCACTGGTCCATTTAGAGTGCTGTACTATTTCTGTAGCCCCCATTGTTCTAAAATAATCAATCTCAATATTACAGCTCTCCCTGTCGGAGGTAGACGGAGCCAAGCTGTCCGCTTCTCTGTTCTTACTCTCAGAAGATAGAGTAATTTGCATAATTTCAGTGTATGTACAGTATTTATCATAAGACTCTATACTGTCAGTGAAAATCCAAATAGAAGAAGTATCCTCAAAAAAATATTACCAAAATGACAAAAACTGATACACTCTACTGAAACTAAAAATGGAAGAATAAAATAATAATGAAAAAAAAACAGAAGGTAAAATAATATATGCATGGGTGGGTTAAGGCTACTATGGGCCGCCTGTCTGTATGAAGGTTGTGGACCCCCATATGTGTAAATAATAAAATGAATTGAAGCTCACTACCTCTGCAATGTAGTACCAAGCAATGTTTACACTCATATATAATACCGTAACTATTAAATAACTACTAAATACCGCACCAGAACCAAGTTTACACTAGATACAGTACCAGAATCAAGGTTACTACATGTATACAATATTGAATTAAGATCCCTATGTGTACAAAACCAGCCTACTATATGCCGAACCAAGCTTACTTCATAGATACATTATAACAGTGAAGCTAACCACAGCTGTCCTTGGGGGAGTAAATCTGGGAGAGTCCCTTGTTGAGAAGGACCTGGGGGTACTAGTAGATCATAAATTGAATACGCATGCAATGTCAATCAGCTGCCTCTAAACCAGTAGGATCTTGTCATGTTATCAAAAGTGGTATGACTCTCGTGATAGGGATGTAATATTACCACTATACAGGCATTGTTCGGCCTCACCTGGAATATGCGTCCAGTTCTGGGCACCGGTCCATAAAAAGATGCCCTGGAGCTGGAGAGGGTTCAACATAGAGCCACAAAAATGATAAGGGGTATGGAGGGTCTCAGTTTGGAAAGATTAAAACAACTAGATTTATTTAGTCTGGAAAAGAACGACTCCGAGGGGACATGATTAATTTATATAAATATATGAATGGTCCATACAAAAAATATGGTGGTAAGTTGTTTCAGATTGATCAAATCAAAAGACGAGGGGGCACTGTCTCCGTTTGGAGAAATCAAGTTTAATCACCGGGCGACGGGCTTTTTACTATGAGAACTGTCAATCTGTGGAATAGCCTGCCTCAGGCGCTGGTCACACAGGACACGGAGAGCTTCAAGAAGGTCTAGATGCCTTTTTACACCTAAATAACATTGATGGTTATGTTATATAGAATTGTTTCCCCTAAATCCCTTCCTCATCCAATCCCTTCCCTTCCTTGGTTGAACTTGATGGACAAGTGTCTTTTTTCAACCGTAGAAACTATGAAACTATGAAACACAAACCTTGCTTAACCCCTTAACGCTCTGCGCTGTAGCACTACGGCGCAGAGGTACAGGGAATGTGTGAAGAGGGCTCACGGGCTGAGTCCTCTTCATACAATGATGGGGGTTGTTGCACATTGCAGCAAACCCACACCGCTAATAACCACGGTCGGTGCTTGCACCGATCGCGGCTATTAACCCGTTGCCTGTGCGCGTGGGCGCCGCCATCTTTATTCCGATCGTCGCTCCTTCGAACGGCGATCGGTTGCCATGGTAGCCTTGGGTCCCAAAATGCCCGATCTATCAAAATATAAAACCGGTTACGGCCGACAGTGACCTCCGAGACGGGAAATGGCGCACAAATGTCCAAAATCAGATAAAAAAATTACATAAACATAAAAAATGGAATAAAAGTGATCAAAATGTTGCACAGACCTCAAAATGATAGCAATGAAAACGTCGACTCATTCGCAAAAAATGACACCTCACACAGCTCGTCGCCAAAGTATGAAAAAGTTATTAGCGTCAGAAGATGGCAATTTTCTTTTTTGTACACATTCGTTTAATTTTGAAAATGTATTAAACACAATAAACCTGTATAAATTTGGTATCACCGCGATCGCACCGAACCAAAGAATAAAGCTGAGGTGTTATTAGGAGCGCACAGTCAAAGTCGTAAAACTGAGCCCACAATTTTTTCACATTGGAATTTTTTTCCTGCTTCCCAGTACACTGCATGTTAAAACAAATAACATCACAGGCAAGTAAAATTTGTTACACACAAAATAAGCCCTCACACAGCTCTGTACACGGAAAAATGAAAAAGTTATGGATTTTTGAAGGTGGAGAGCGAGAAATTAGCGAAAAAAAACCCTGCGTCCTTAAGGGGTTAATACATAGATAAGGCAACAAAATGAAGCTTTCTGCAAAATGAGTGTTTCAGAACCAAGCTTTCTTCATAGTTACAACCCCAATACCAAGCTTATTAACACTATCCTTCCATAACATATACACAGGACTAGAAACAAGCACTATGTATGCACCAGAATTAGCTTACCTAAACAGACTATGGTACCACTACCAAGCTTTTACATACATAAGTTACCATCAGAAACATGCTTATTACAGACTTTATTTCTGCCAAATACATAGATATAGTACCAGAACCAAGCTTACTACCTTGATACTATACTAGAATCAATATGACAATAAGGGTACAGAACAAAGCTTACTACATAGATACATTATCACAATGAAGCTAACCACATAAAAATAGTAAAAATTGTTCCACCCACTGTTTACTATCCACAGCGCCATACATTTCATAGTGGATGTGCCTGATATTTCACCTTCGTTCCATAATGTTAATTAGGCAAATTACCTCACATCAGCTGTTGTATATGCGTTCCAAACGCAATGAAAACGCAACCAAAACGCAACGTGTGAACGCGCCCTAAGGGTTCTGTTCCTACTAACTGAGGAAGGCCACAGGTCTGTCCAGCATCTTCTGCTGCTCCAATACTTTCATATGAGTGCCAGAAATGTTCTGAGCGAGCTGCTCCTTTATTATCCAGCATCACAATCAATTATATGAGGGTTGGAGAGCTGAGCGCTGTGCTCAGCAATATCAGATGCTCTTATAACAGTGAAGTGAGCAATAGTATGGATACTCGACCTTCTGCTTCATAACATTAGTGAGAAAGAAACCCCGAGGCTGTGTTCACGTGTTGTGTTTTTTGGTGCGTTTTCATGTCTTTTTAATTAAACGCATTACAAACAGTGAGGCGAGGGATTTGCCAATTTACATTGCTGTTAATATTTGCGTTTAAAAAACACATAGTAAACATGTTAACACGGATTGTTAACTGTTTTTAAACAGATGTAAACCAATAATGTAATTAGCACAATCACCTCTTCCAGCCTGTTTGTAATAAAAACGCACCCAAAATGCCATTTTGAACGCTCCCCACCAGCAGTTGGACCCCCACTGTTCAGGTTCTAATACCCATCCACAGGAATCAAAGCTGAAACAGCCCCCTTCAACATTTAAGGGTGCGTTCACACAATTCAGTTTTTCAGGTGCAGTTGGGGGCACGTTTACAAGTTGCGTTTTGGCCTGCGTTGCTTGCGTTTGAAACGCAACTGCAGCTGAGGAGAGTGGATTTGCCCAATTACAGTACTGTAAACATTTTCGCATGGTACACACATGTGTTAACATGTGTTAACAAATGTAAACTAACGTAAATAGGCAAATCCCCCTTCCTCAACTGTGTAATGCGTTTCAAACGCAATGAAAAAGGCTACATGTGAACGCGCCCTCAGGAGGGAGTGAACAAAAAAAAAAGAAGGAAACAGCTTCTCTCAATAATAATAATATTCTTTATTTATATAGCACACACAGATACGCAGCGCTGCTGCACAATTGGTCAAACTGAACATATGAACACAACCAAGATACCAAACAAACACTGAGAATATTTGGGAATAAGAAAAATATATTCCAACTATTCAGTAATTCATATAAAAGACATTGACAAAAAAATAATGAGTATTATGCATATAAAACGAATGTCGTGGTGGTCTTTTCCTACTAGTGCCAACTAGGCACACGGGTAATGCCCACTTACCTGAAACACGTAATTCCCGGTACATTTCTGGTCAGTTGGTAACAATTTTTCCTACATTCTATGTACGAGTGAGTGACCTGAAGATTCACAGCACCACCCCCACTGAGCGAAAACTGCCTTCATGGTGCAGTGCACACGCCCCCTATGGGATGATATTTGGCGGTTTGCTGCAGCTTTTGCCATTGGCGCTGCGCACAATGGCTCCTGCAATAGAAAAAATATCTGTGCTGTGGATTGGAAAACTCTCTCTCACTGTGGGTGAAGGGTTTGGCAAAAAAGTTTTTAAAAATATTTGACACTTATTTACAATGGAATCTATAGGTGCCGGGGTCAGATGTATGAGCACCCATTCTAAGCCCTGACAAAACGGTGACACAAGCTTCCGGTGTCTATAGATGGAACTTTTTGAAAACTTTTTCATCGGACTAAAAAAGTCATGGATCAACTGATGTTCAATACCTGACTGTGCTTCATGTCATTGTAGGAACTAAATACATAGCGGGGAGACCAAAGCTTGAAGAAAAGTACAAGAAATAAAACTTCTTCAGAACATTTTTGTTATCAGAGTGACAGTCATCACGAGCAGTGACGTCACTCAATAGTAGAAGAAGGCTATGGCCATAAGATTTGGACAGGACTTCACACGCTCAAGTCCTCCCAACTACTTGTCAGACGCTCTTGCTACCATATGGGAAGTAAAACGCACAAGTGTGAACAGGGCTCAACATTGAAACTCACCACCACAGGCAGTGACCGGATTGTCCCGGGATATACGACATCCTGGCGGCTCTATTCCACAACTCGTCTCCTCCACCCACAACCGGACAAAGCAGCCTGGGCCTCACACAGCCCCACTCATGAATATTAACTGGCTGACCCACCCCTGATCTGCATAAAAAACCGCCCACTTCATGCAAACCCACGTTCTTCTCATGAATTATATAGTAAATTGTACCGCGCCCAATAGTGGGGGACGCAGTCCTCTAGACACGCCCGCCTCATAAAAGTCACATGTTTCTATAAATCATGTATAACCGTAGAACCACGCCTTAGAGTTTTATCGATAATATAATACGACTCCACGCTCCGCCCATCTCGTAAAAAAGTTGCAACCAATGTTAACCACGCCAGCAGCAGTCTCGACTCTATATGTAGTACTTGGAAAATACACCTTGCCCTCAAAAAAGATGGCCGCCGTTGAAATATCACATGGTCATATCTAGGACTTCCGCGGTTAGAAAGGTATTTCCTGTCATTTCCGAAAATGGTGGAGCGTCGCGCTGTAGTTGTCGGCTGCTGGTGCCAGAAGAGTGCTCGCTCGGTACGGAGAGGCTGTGGGTCGGCAACGGTGCGGCATCGTGGGGAGGAGAGGTGCGTATATATGGCGCAGACTCCATCATTCACACCGGCCATTCATAGCAGGGTCATACCTGCCGGCATCCTGCACATCATGGTACCAGGCCCCAGACCCGGGATGTGTCAGTCTCTAAAGTACAAGCACACACACAGAGAGGAATAGATCTGCTCTTTGCCTAGACACAGCGCTAGTCCACTCCGTAGGTGATGCCTGTATTGCAGCTCATCTTACCACTTATACAAATCCCATTGTCAGGTGTCAATGACCCAATATGATCACAGCCCCCCTGATGACGTCACAGTGCTCAGATCGTATAATAGTCATGGGGTGGAGCCACTATTATAAAGAGTCCAGCTGTCAGACCTCCCCTTCCAGTCTTGATGTTTATCCCGTCGCTGATGACCCTTTCTGCAACCTTCATTATGGTGGATTGCAGTGGTGGGGTTGTCCTCTATGGTGTATTCCTTCCGCTTCATCTTCATCAGGATAGGGCTCCGCCCCTATGATCCTTCTGAAGTTGACATGAAAGGAGGGTTTATTGCCTTATGGTCAGGCATCTGTCTATGGGGTAGGAGATATTCTCTGAGAAATTTGTGTCAAATCTGCTTGATAACCTGGCAGCTCTCAACATGTAATGCACTCTCTGGTCAGTGGACTTGCACTGGGGTCGTGCGGCCAATATGTCAGTGATCCGTGATTAATAAGCCTCACTTAGCAAAACCCTCCTCCAGAAATTGTTCACGTTGCCATAGGAACCAGTCAAAGATCCAATTTCAGCCCAAAAATACATGCCATGAAAGCTGCAAATAACCCATTTAGTTGTGTTCACACATTTTTCTGGTATCATAGTGGCAGAAAAACTAAAATATTTGTAGCACTTGATGTGCCATGTGCTGGACGTCAGCTGTTTCACTCACCCTTATCCCATAGTGGTGTCCGGCACGTTCTGCCTTGTGAAGAATAATGCTGTGTGCTCTGCTCTATTATTAGTAAGATAGTTCTCATGGTTATGTTCACACCATGGTTTTGCTCTCCGTTGTGAGGATATGTTGGGCGGATTCCGATGTCCTCTTATAACGGAGGCCTTAGACATGGGTGGCATGTGTTCAGGCTGTTTTTCCAGTGATATATAGACAGTGGCATCACTGGGACCTTCAGAGCTTGCGCTCAGGGAGGCAAGGGGTGGATGCACTGGGGAACATATACATAAAGTGTCGGTTTCAGCATTGGCTTTCTTACCGACCTTCTCTCGGATAGAAATACACATTTAAATTGTGGAGCCGTGCAGAATATTTCTGGCGCCGAGATCATTTTCTGGACCAAATCTGTCCGAGAACCAGAAATGTGTCCAACAGCCGGAGAACAGGCAACAGTGCAATAGCATGTTTTTTGTCCTGCTAGACCAAATTTCTTTTGGTCAACTTTACGACAGTTTATGGCACCCAAAAATGGCTGGACACAAATTGGGTCAGATTTACAAGTGTCTGAAAATCAGAATATTTCCAGTTGCCCATGGCAACCAATCACCGCTCCCCTTAAAATATTCATGAGCACTGGAAAATGAAAGCGGAGCTGGATTGGTTGCCATGGGCACTAGAAAATTCTGACTTTCAGACACTGATAAATTGCCCCATTGTGTCTGAGTTTCCATCCTGCCAAAGCCAAGTACCTTTTCGGGGAAGAGTCAGAGAAGCAGAAGGAAAAGTCTTTTTCTGGCGTCGCCAGCTAATAAATAGGTTGGGAGCCGAACATGCGGTGAGAGCGCCACATACCGCCATAGTAAATGTCCCCCAGTATGTTGCATCCGTCCTCCATTCAGCTCCAATGACCTTGTTCAGTGAATACAGCAGGAAGGAGCAGTTTAAAAATGTAGCTTTCTGCATCTTTCCATCGTGTTTTATATCGAGGTCGCACTAACATTTTTCCAGAAGGGTAATAATACTCCTCTCACCATTTTGAGGAGTATTTTTACCCAAGGAAGAGTTGGAATTTTCAGTAATACAAATATATAACTCCTAGTCGTATACATTAATAAGCCAGCCCAAACCCCCTACCCCCCAACGCGAGCAGGCTGAGCTGCCGCCACTAAATTTATTTAATATTTATTTTGGGGTGTTGAGTTTATTTTTTACTAAAGTGTATCGGGCGATAGTCCTTCCCAAAAACATAAGCCTCTGAACAATGCACTTGCGTTCACTAACTAGCAAGATGTGTTTGGCCGCGATAAAGTTGTTACTTACTGACACAAGTGTTTGGTTCGTGGAGGATTTTATTCAATAGAAAATGAGTTTCAATACAATGTGAACACAGCCTTAGGTCTTTGGGCTATTATTTATTTATCCCTTACTGAAATGCCTGGATCATTGTACAAGCACTGTCACCTCCTGTACCCTCCTCCTTCTCATAGATTGTAAGCTCTTATGGCCATTGTACAAGCATTGTCACCTCCTGTGTCACCTCCTCATAGATTGTAAGCTCTTGTGACCATTGTACAAGCACTGTCACCTCCTGTACCCTCCTCCTCCTCATAGATTGTAAGCTCTTGTGACCATTGTACAAGCACCATCACCTCCTGTGCCCCCTCCATCCTCATAGATTGTGTGTCCCATGCAGTCCACCCATGCATAGAACCTCAATCATAACTATTTTGTACTTTATTGAATACATCTAATGTCAGGCTCAGGTAACCACTATTCATCATGAACTCCCTGGGAATAAGTCAGTCCACACAAACCTGTGAGAGCACCACAGCAGGCACGGACCCCCCCACCACAGCAGGCACAGGACCCCACCACAGCAAGGCACAGGACCCCACCACAGAGGCACAGGACCCCCACCACAGCAGGCACAGGACCCCCACCACAGCACGGCACAGGACCCCCACCACAGCAGGCACAGGACCCCACCCCACAGCAGCACAGGACCCCCCCACAGAGGCACAGGACCCCACCCACAGCAGGCACAGGACACCCACCCACAGCGGCACAGGACCCCCACCACAGCAGGCACAGGACCCCCACGAAGGCAGACCCACCCACAGCAGGCACAGGACCCCCCCACACAGCAGGCACAGGACCCCCACCACAGCAGGCACAGGACCCCAACCACAGCAGGCACAGGACCCCCACACACAGCGGCACAGGAGGACCCCACCACAGCAGGCACAGGACCCCAACCAACAGCAGGCACAGGACCCCCACACCCAAGCGGACACGGACCACCACCCACAGCAGGCAAAGGACCCCCACCAAGCAGGCACAGGACCCCACCCACAGCAGGCACAGGACCCCCACCCAACAGCAGGCACAGGACCCCCACCCACAGCAGGCAACAGGAACCCACCCACAGCAGGCACAGGACCCCCACCCACGCAGGCACCGGACCCCACCCACACAGCACAGGCCACAGCAGCGACCACAAACCCTTTGGAAATCAAACGCTCCTCCACTCTCCTTTTCTCACTCTCCAAGTCTGCTAGTGCGCATGTGCAGCTGTATCTTAGAACTAGAGAGAGGAGGGGAGGAGGAGCAGAGACCCCTGTAAAGGTCACATGTCATGTCCTCCGCTTTGTGCTTGCCCCGCCTCAGTGTAATGCGACTTCCCCTTGCTGCTCCTATATGCTATTGCACTGGACACAGCAGCTGGAGAGAAGACAGTGGACTGCTCGTGCTGAGGGGGCGTGTTGAGCTCCTCTTCTGCGGGGGAGGAGCAGATACATCTCTGCAGGTAGTGGGTCAGTGTGCACGTGATGCGCTGTGTCTGAGCTCCGTGTCCGCTCTGTCACTTACACACTAGCGGCGGCAGCTGCACATCACTACTGTGAGAGCCAGACAGCGCTTACATAATTAAATTACCAAGCGTATTATACACTTGGTGTTTTTTTGGAGTGTAAATGAGCCTCTGATGTGTCATAGACGCTTGTAGAGGCGTTATTGCGATCTCGCTTTATATATTGGATACAACATATACTGTGCAGATGGAGGGAAAAGGATGTCCTGTCTGCCAGTATGTCTTAGATACGGGATATTTTCCTAACCATATATTGTGCGTAACACAGATGTGATGTGAAGCAGTCCAACATAAATGTATGTAGGTATGTTGTAGTTGTGTTCTCGACTTCCATTGCCAATGGTCCTGCCTGCCAAGTTAACCTCTTCCATCTTGTTACACAGCTGTAGCTGGAGAGCCATCCAATGGCGGGCTGGATACGTCGGCTCTGAAAGAGAGAGGGTCCGCAGTTCATCAGTGAACTGCGGCAGTTGAGGGGGAACGCTGCCGTCTCGACTCATGCAGAACATCGGTCTCTGCTCTTTCTGGAGCCACAGCCGGAATTCTTGGCCTCACCGGATGTACGGATCATCTTCTACTTCCTCGCCTCCTTCCTCCTCTCCCTGCTATGGTGTTAAAGTTCTGGACGACAGGTGGAACAAATATTTCAAATCGAGGAGGCCGCTTTTTACCGGGGGGGCTGATCGGCGGCCTCTTCACGTACGTCTCGTTATGGACCTTCCATACGGCATGGTGCATGTGTACTGATGGACGGGCCCCTCCAGAAACACTCTTTTAATGGAATTCAGAGACTCCTCCCCAATTCTAAAAATTGACTTAGAGCGTGTACTTTTTAAATGAATCTTCCGCTGTTTCTGTTAGTAACTATCAAACTTGTTATTCCTTCCTCTATTAAATTTCCAAGCTTCTGACCTCACTCGTATCTTGTCATAAATGTCGATTACCCAAATGCCACGAATAGCAAAGTTTATGAAATCTGCAGTAAAATGTCTGTGTTCTTGAGGACTTCCTCCTTGATCTCGTATACTATGCTCACAGCGTCAACCTCTGATATCAGCTGCATAAACCTGACTTTACAGAATGTGGATTACTGAGCTGTATGTGCAATAGAAATGAAATAAAGCTATTCTTAAAGAGATCACAAAGTAATAGTAGACTGACTGATGTTTCTCAGTTTTTAATATATTCACCCATATTCTTTCTTTAGTCATAGTAGATGTCTATAAAGACAACCCTCCACCATGTTTGTCCATAAATTAGGCATGAAAACTCAACATGCTTGGTGCCCTCCAATCTTCCCCAGGTGCCCAATCTCACTTTAACAGAGACCTGACGGGGGAGGGAAAAAAAATTGGCCGCTGACTCTACAGGCAAATTACTGTAGTCACAATGTGACTCCTACTTCAACCTTACTGTACTACGTAATATTACCATTGCACAAGGTCATGGGTCAGCCTCAACTGGAAATTTGGTTCAGTTCAGCTGTCCAAAGAGGTGTACAATTGAAGAGCCACACAAATTATGAGGGGAATAGGCATCTGGCTTTGATGAAAGATTTACTTGAGAAGAAGAAATTACTAAGGGGAACCAGGTTCATATTAGAGGGTCAGTACAAAACGTATGATAAAAGGTGTTGTAGATTAAGTACCACAAAGGCCAAGTTCCCGGTCTTCAGTTTATTCTCTAGAAGAGATGAGGTTTCTGTATGTAACCTGTGGATTAGCTGAGCTCAGGAACTGGTCACAGCAGAGAGTGGAGGAGAAAGCTTCAAAAAGGGACCTAAATGGTTATCTTCTAGCAAAATAAAACTAGGTTTTAATGTGATATAAATTGAGCTCCTTCCAAAAGAAATATTTGTGTAGAGAATGAGCTGTGTATTGCATGGCCACAAGTGACCAGAAGAGGGCAGGGGTGTAGTTGGCTCTACAATGTGTCGAAGGATGGGGGCAAGCATGTTGAGAATGTGACTGGCAGTGGGCTTCAAGTTATTGGAACCAGCAAAACATCTAGACATTGGGTCCATTCTCCTTAGATGCACCCCTTTAAAGGAAATCTACCATCAAAATCCATCATGATAAACCAGGGACACTTACTTATAGATACAGGAACCGTACTGTGTAATCTACTTATGTTATCCATGGCCTCCTTCCTCTATAAATCAACTTTTTGCTAATGAGACATGAAGGGCTCTCTGGTTGTTACATAGACCTCCCTGGTAGCTTCATTGGCTTTTTAGTCTATCTCCTCCTCCCCTACTCCATTGTCTGATGTAATGTCATGGCAGCAGGGAGTTTTGTCAAAAATGCGTGGGGAGAAAGTGCAATGTACAATGTAACAGACTTTGAATCTGCAGCATGGAAGAGGCTCTGGTAACACCCCCGGAGCCCTTCAAGTTTATTAACATAATTGTTAAAGTTGATTTTGGAAGAAAGGAGGCCATGGATAAAAATATAAGAAGATTACACCGTCACAGTGCCTGGATCTATGAGTAAGTCCCTAGTTATAATACTTGAGCAAAGCCGGTTGCTGTTAGCGAGTTGGTCAGAGCTTGCCAAGATTTCCTGGAATTAACCTAGAATCACTGAATTGAACTCGGGGGCGTGCAGTTCAGTGATTCGAGGATCAGTCAGGAAATCCCACAGGCGAATGAAGTTAAATTTAGCAATATTGGGGTCCTTGAATGGCTCATGGCATAGAGCGGTGGTGTACATGCCTGCCCACTGCTTCATACTTATATGAAACATTGATGATCCATTTACAGATCGGCCCAAGAGATGGAAGACACTAATATTCTTTATATAGATGTGTGTAGTGTAGTCAAGGAAACCTATGTTCACACAAGACACCTTGAGAGGAGTTCTGCTGATCTTCTATAAAAACAAAAATGGAAATGAAACTTTATTGAATAAAGAAATAAAAGCGCAAATGTTTAAAATAAAAAAATTATTCTGGCTATATGTATATGATTTTAATGAGCTGCGCCTATACATCAGGGTATACATAACTACAGAAATCCACAGTGAATGCTGTGTGCTGCACTGATGCAGAAATATATTTTGTTTAATCCTGAACCGAGTTGTTTTGCTGAAAAAACAATAATAAAATTATTATAATGGGCTCTGTCGCTCCTGTGACAGATCCGGCGCTTTCCTACAGCCGTGTCGCGCCATGCATAAGCTGGAGATACATAATCATGTGTTGATACATTCTGCCTGTCAGGGACAATCGCTGCACCGTCCCCCAACTGCTGTGTATGAGTCATCCAAGCTCAGGTAGATTATTCCTGTCTGAACAGTTCAGGCAGCTCATTATTCACGGCAACCAGTCTGCACCCAGCTTTCCCTAGGTCCTGGAAATTTACAATGTATTTTGAGCCCATTCCATTTATATGAGTTAGGGCAAATAATAATGGCAAAATGTGATTATTTCCCCCTTTACCTAATCTTCCTGCCAAGGCGGGCGTGGACAGGTAACTATGAGGGGGGGGGGGGGGGGGGCACGGCCAGCAGGGATTGGGCCTGCGCACTTGGTGCAGGAAGCCAAACTTCACAAAAAACTGCTGCGTATGTTTCTACACCAGGAAGGACGAGCAATGCCTAATAAGACACAGAGATCTTCATACTCGCACTTACTGACATTATGAAGCGCTTTCCTGCTACTTCTGTATCCCGTCCTTGTATGAGAAGTTCTCATGCTACCGCTCCAGTCACCGGGTAACTGATATCATGACACATCATTATCAGTTTTTATTTCCTTTATTTTTATTCTCTATTTTTTTAATAATTATTACACAGTTATCAAAACAATTCAGATTACACATGTTTTACCAATTGGTAAAGAATAATAATATCAGTTGATACTTCTGTCCCAGATGGTCATTCCCACTGCGGGGGTGTAGTGAAATACAGGAGTTGTCAGACACCTTAGGCTATACACAGGGCAGCACTTAGCTCACAGCCATATTGTGGTTTAGTGTCCACAGTCACCCTGCCCAATTTTGCCCTATGGAACTGGGAGGGGAGGTCAGAGCTCCCCCTTTCCTTTCTTCACCTGGTCGAAATGAACTGCAAACTTCAGCAAGTTTGCAGCTGTTTGCACACAGTGGTTACTGTCCATGTTATCACTTGTGTTAACCACATAAATGTATAAATTAGGTGTCTAAGGAGAAGGATACGCCTTCCATTCATTTTCTGTTTTTAGTTTCCATTACTGTCTTTTAAAAATAGTGAGTGTACGGGAAACCAAGGGTGAACTGGGCCTTAGGGCTGTTTAATGGGCAATATGTCTATCCATTTTGATGCCTTACACGTAGTGGGAAAATATAGCGTTTTGCTCTATGTTTCCCCTGTAAGTAAGGCCGTGCCAACACTTCTACCTACGGAGAGGGGAGGGGTGAGAGGGTTCATCTCTTAGTGAGTCATATGAGGCTGTGAAGAGCTATTATGGGATTGATAAAAAAACTGTGGAAAAAAAGGGCATGGGGAAGTAAAAGATCAAGATGAATTTCCTTTTTAAGGAAGAGGGAGGCTACACTACAAAAAGTCAGTGTGATATGTCTAAAGAATAAGTCAGGTGATGGGTACAGGGAGTGAAAGTTTTTTATAACACAATAACTTTCCACCCATTTCTCAAGTTTAAGCGAGATCACTGTAAAGGTTGTTCCTTACATAATTTGGCATCTAACTACTGTTTAACCAACACTCTGAATTAAATGGATCAAGAGTCGCACATTTTGGAGGATTGTGCGGAGACGCATTCAGCCAGCCATTCTGTTTAGGAGCTGATGAGGCTTGTACTCGCTATCTGTGTCGGTTATAGACTGTAAATGGATGTGAAACGACCATCATTCAGATGTTTCTAGAAGGGGACCTGAGACCTGTGTCTACAGTTAAGGAGTGTTCCAGCAGTCGACCCTCCAATCTTACATTTATCTCTATCTTGTGGATAGCAGGAAATTCTCCAGATAGACTCATTTCATGGTGCCGAACCCACGGTGCCAGCATGAACACGTATATCATCACTGCACCCTTTAAAGGCCTCATGCACCACAAATGTAG
Source organism: Engystomops pustulosus (assembly GCA_019512145.1). Taxonomy (NCBI): domain Eukaryota; kingdom Metazoa; phylum Chordata; class Amphibia; order Anura; family Leptodactylidae; genus Engystomops; species Engystomops pustulosus. The sequence continues at coordinate 243,851,127 of CM033642.1, read as the reverse complement.
GTAGGGGACATGTCCTGGCCATTGTCCAAAGGCTGGCACACATCCCCATGTAGTCTGTAGCGTCATACACACAGTAGACGACAAGGACATCTGGAGTGCACTGCCAGCTCTATCTGTAGCCAATAATATGGTATATTGCATCAACCAGAGATGTGGGTGACTTTCATGCACATTCTATATAAACATGGCTTGTAATTAGATAACTTCTCTCTAAAAAATACAGAGTTTCCATTTATTACACATATAATAAGTAGCTATGCAATGTGTGATTCCAATGCAGATGCCCCAAGATGATCAGTAATATAAAATTACCACCTCGAATTTCCAGATATCATGAAACATACTGTTTTCTTCGCTGCAAGGCAGTGTGAATGTAGCCTTTTGCCGTTTTTCAATGAGTCTCTAAAGTGCTTGTTCTCCCAGAGAATGAAACCAGGAGAGAATACATGATGAATCCGAATGTCAAAGTACCCAGAAGGTGCAGCAATGTGGTTGTATTGTAACGAAACAACGATGAAGAGTTTCATGCTGCAGGAAATCTTCCTATATCCGGCGACAGCAGTACGATGGCTATTAGAAGCAGGAATTGAAAAAAACAAAGGATGAGGATGGGTCCTACCAGGTAGACCAGTTGTCCAGCCATCACATCTCCCTGACAGGCGCTTCCCCGCTTTTAAAATTGTCCTTGGGCCCAAAGTTAGGTGTCCACACTTGTAGCTGTTTCATTTGGTCTATGGTGTCGAGGCTTTTGATTTCTTTTGGCCATTGACTGGCAAAGTTTTCTTTGCTGATCGTCGATATATAAGTCATCAGAATTTAATGCATACCTATAGATTGGGATTACCTCTGGATATTTACTGATCGTTATGACACTGTTACCACCTGCCTGGCACGTGTTTTCTCCCCACCACCAACCAGATAGAAACCATCAACAATATTTCAACAATTTATGCTACTATAGATCATCTGGGCTTTAGATCCGTAGGCTAGCTTTGTCCAGACATACATAATGAGCCTGGCACCTATCACTTGTCACTGGTTTGATGTCCATCTTTGGACTACTTATGTATGTGTTGACCATGCCTACTGGGTACGCCTCACAGGATCACTGTTGTTTTGATGCTGCTCAGGCCAAGGTTGTTTGATCACAACCTAAGCTTTGGAAATGTAGCTTCAATATAGGTCCTATTTCTCCTGCTTTCGGGATAAAAACCTCTAGTATGAACAAGATATTCAATAATAACAAGTCATCTAAAAGGGCTTTCAGAGGTCTCTGATTAAAGCCTCCACGTCATTAAAATAAATCCAGTCCAAAGTCTGGCTATGAAATACATTCATAAAGTGGAGAAGGGTCTACTTGAATTATGACCAGATCCTACAGTCCTTTTACCCTTTGACAGCTCCTCCCCCATCCCATGTTAAAAACATGTGGCATGAGTAGGTTTGCGTAATGAGACTTGGATCTCAGCACTGCCCTGTATAAGATCGGAAATATGCAAATAATATTCCTTGGTGGGAAAATAAAATGTATTCCTCTAGTGTAACTTCTGAGACAACTCCTTTAATCCATGTCTAATTTTAAAGACGCCTAGTGACTTAATGTAGACAAGGAGAATGACCTCACCTCTAACTATCCAAACCTCTAACCTATAATGTACTGGGATACTTTGACGGAACCAGCGCTATCCCACTTCATGTAGAAAGACTTCCTGAAAGTCAACATTGATGTCGAGGGGAATTACAGAGGACTGTGTGTGATTTGCTGTTATAAGGACCACCCACTGTACCCGATGTGACCTCATTTGCATTTTAAAACCAGGCGGTCCCCTACTTAAGAACACCGACTACAGACGACCCATAGGTACAAATGGACCGCTGGATGTTGGTAACTTACTGTACTTTAGCCCCAGGCTATAATAAACAGCTATATCCCTTATTAATGTGCTGTAGTAAGATTTATGTGTTAATCCTAACATTTAACATTTTTAAAATCCAATTGTCACAGAGACCAGAATTTAGCTGGGGTTACAATTATAAAGTCTACAGTTCCGACTTCCATACAATTAACTTAAGAACAAACCTAAGCCCCTATCTTGTATGTAACCAAGGGACTGCTACAGATCTGTTTTGCTCTGTGAATTGTGTAGCTATGCCGAATGCCTCTTGTAGAATATTTAAAAATAAGAAAGCAATTCCTGAATTGCAAAATACGTACTTTACATTCTTCAAACTTCTTGTCTCTGTAGAAAGTTGCTCTTTTTTAATAAAAACACAAGACCCAGTCACAGAAGAAAAAGCTCCCTGAAAGAAAAAGAAAAATCTGATTAAATATCCAATAAACATATATGTAAAAACCTCTACAAATGACCACACTTTAAAACCCCTTATTAAGGTAGATCCGATGGCAGGGTCCATTCCTAACCTATTTTTTATTAAACTTTTACTTAGCAGAAGCTTGTAAAAATCTATGTATATATATACAGTATACAAATTTTGTTGTCTAATGGCTACTGGGATGGTGTAACCGCACCATGGAGCGGAGCTACAATCTAGTCCATGCCCTAGTACCTTTTCGATCCCTCCTACAGCTTCTGGGGAGTCGGAGTTCTGTGCATGCGCATCAGCTTCAGCTTGAGAGACCACTCTACCAACTCTCCCCATGGTAATCCCCCCAAGACAAACCTAGGGGGAAGAGAGGGTAACCAAGACAAAATATATGAATTAAAAATTAGAGAACTTTTATTTTAATCAACAAAATTAAATAACCAAATTAAAAGCAAGTCAGTAAACTTATTTGGATAAGGGTGATGAACAGAGAAAATGGCGATCAAAGCCTAAGGCAGTGGAGGTACCTAGGAATGTGAGACATAATTGGCTTGGACCAAAGAAAGAAGGGGGGAAGGAAACCCACTACAGTGCTGGCTGGTATGTCTACCATGCCGGTATTTAGACCAATGGTTTGGGAAACTGCCCAGTAATGGAGAAGGTCCTTACAATTAGGGTGGTGACGAAGTGTTCACTGCCTGGACTGGACCGCTCGCCCGACGCGCGTTTCGGACTCAAGGACGAGCCTTCCCAAACCATTGGTCAAATACCGGGCATGGTAGACATACCAGCCAGCACTTGAGTGGGTTCTTCCCCTTCTTTCTTTGGTCCATAGCCAATTATGTCTCACATTCCTGGTACCTCCATGCTTAGGCTTTGATCGCCATTTTTCTCTGTGTCATCAACCTTACGTATCCAATAAGTATTACATGACTTGCTTTTTTAATTTTGTTAATTAATTTTGTTGATTAAAATAAAAGTTCTCTAATTTTTAATTCATATATTTTGTCTTGGTTACTCCTCTCTTCCCCATAGGTTTGTCTTGGGGGATACCATTAGTTTCCCTCATGATTTGAGGTGTGTAACTGTATGCGTATACTACAACAAGTGGGGGGCCACTCTTGGCCAGACTGGAGGGACTTGTGCCATGGGCCGCTACTTGGTTTCCCTGTTTCCCCATTTTTTTCCCCTCTTTGAATCTGATCTTTTAATTGGATCCAGCAAACTCCTCCCCACCCTAGTAGTCTCTAGAAAAAAATAAGTATGATAAAGATACAATTTTAACTAGCTCTGCTGAACGTAAACTTACATCAAATAGGATTATTTATCACTTTTATCCGTTTTATCATATTGAGATGCATATTTGCATTTTTTTGACGTACTTGTATTGCATGGCAGAGTATTGTGTTTCTTTGGATTGACATGATTGATATAGATGTCCATGTGGTATTTTGTCAATTAAGTATTTTATCATTTATAGAACATTTGGTTATAGTGTTTTTGTATTTTTGGGAGTTTGTGGACCAAGCTAGTAACATTTCTGCAGACATTACATGAAGTTAATATAAACTCTTCTTACCACACCCATCAATGCCAGGCCAGAGCCATATTGATAATTGTTGGTATAATGTTGAACTTCCCAGCCTGTAAAATACATAATTCCCATTATGCTGTATGTAGAGAATAGTTCAATATAAAAGGGTAATGTAAATCCAGAATCTGTCGAAAGCAGATATAGCGTTACATATTGCATTCAGTTCACCACTGAGCTCACCACTCAGTATATGTGTTTTAAATAAAACTGCATTTTTAGTTCAGAGTTTAAGGGCTATTTTAGCAAATCAATGTTATTACTTGATTTGTATAATGAAGTTATGCAATTGTCCAATATACTTTCTGTATCAATTCCTCAAAGTTTTCTATATCTCGCTTCCTGTCCTGCTATAAAAAGCTCTATGTTTACTTCCGTTTGACAGAAATCTGACCGTAGTCCACACAGGTGCACGGCTCGTTATATCATAGAGAGTAATCAGAGCTGTGTGTTATAATGAGCCGTGCTGCACTGTGACCAGGGTCAGATTCCTGTCCACAGGAGTTAAACAATGAAGCTTTGTGTAGAATAACAGCAAGAAAAGATCCAGAAAATTTGAGGAATTGATACTTAAGGTAAATTGTAAAACTGCATAACTTTTCATTATACAAACATTAACATCATTTGCTGAAATTGGAATACCCCTTTAAGGATTTAGTAGTGGATGCAGATATGATGTAGGGGGACATAAGGGTTGTGACAACTTTGCAAACTATCTACTATCCGAATGAGAGAGGATAACAAGTAGATCAATGAGTCGTCCAAGTGCTGAGTTTTCTCCCCCAGATCAAACAAACAGAACCCTCTGTAATCCAGAGAAGAGAGTCCTGTTCTCACTAATGGATGGAGCACCGTGACAAGCATGTATCCTGCCACTCCATGCAGTACTAAAGGAAGCATCAGAAATTGCACTCGGATATCTCCATCACATCCAATCCCGTATAGGGACACTTCATGGAAGTACTTGGAGTGGAAATAACTGGAGTGGTAGATGTATGATATGGCACTTCATCAACAGCAACCGCCACTCTTGTCATTGCTAAAGGTCCTAGCAGTCAGACCTCCACTGTTTAGATTGTATCCTCTATCTCCAGTATAGGATAATGGTCAAACTTGGGACAACCCATTTAATGCACACTTTTTATTTTGGGAATAGTAATATGGTTGTTTTAGCCGAGAACCTGAGCAGCCCAAGAAATGCTTTGGAGATAATACAAGAGTTTGGATTATAGATGATTGTGCTGAACAAAGAGGAGGAATAGGACGATGCACAGAGATGAGGTGAAAATATAAAAAGGTGCAGCTCTTTGGAGAGAGTTTTTCTGGGTAGAGATATAAGCTTTAATGTTATTCACTAATTATTAAAGACCATTAGTAATGAGTGAGAGTTTATTGTGTCTACAATAAGGAATGGATTCTGGCGAATCAGGTAATGAAAGTGATTAATATGGATAGTGAATAAAACATCTGAGACAAGTATAAACCCATAACAGTAAGTATGCTGCCCAGGACTTATATCAGTACCAGATATTATCCACCACATTAAAGGACATCTACACCAGGATGAAGGATTGTAAGCCAAGCACACGACATACTAGTAGGTGCCCCCTATGGAAGGATCTGCTCTTCTTTCAGCTTCTATGTCCTTTAAAAAAATGGCTGTAACGATTATGCAAATGAGCCTGAGGGGCTCCAGGCTCCATGACATCTATGGAGCCTGGAGCCCTCAGGGACTTTGCATACTTTATAAAACTATTCGTAAAAACAACAGGGCATAAGAAGCTTAAAGAAGATCAGAGACCTGACAGAGGGGCACACACCAGTATGTCAGTATGCTTGGCTTACAATCCTTCATCCTGCTGGTAGATGTACTTTAACACAGATGTCCCCTTGTATGTAAAGTTGTATATTAGACAACACTTACCTTTCTCATTCCACCATGATTCGAAGCGAATGCAAAAGCCTTGATCCGTGTCCTAATCTGATCCATTAACATCACGGTAATACTTTGCATACCTTGATGAAAGACATGCATAGTCACTGGTCCATTATTAGAGTGCTGTACTATTTCTGTAGCCCCCATTGTTCTAAATAATCAATCTCATATTTACAGCTCTCCCTGTCGGAGGTAGCGGAGCCAAGCTGTCCGCTTCTCTGTTCTTACTCTCAGAAGATAGAGTAATTTGAATAATTTCAGTGTATGTACAGTATTTAATCATAAGACTCTATACTGTCAGTGAAAATCCAAAAATAGAAGAAGTATCCTCAAAAAAAAATTACCAAAATGACAAAAACTGACACTCTACTGAAACTATAAAATGGAAGATAAAAATAATAATGAAAAAAAAACAGAGGTAAATAAATAGATGCATGGGTGGGTTAAGGCTACTATGGGCCCGCTCTGTATGAAGGTTGTGGACCCCCATATGTGTAAATAATTAAAATGAATTGAAGCTCACTACATCTGCTAGTACCAGAGCAATGTTTACACTCAATGATAAATACCGTAACTATATTAACTACATAAATACCGCACCAGAACCAAGTTTACTACATAGATACAGTACCAGAATCAAGGTTACTACATGTATACAATATTGAATTAAGATCCCTATGTGTGTACAAAACCAGCCTACTATATGCCGAACCAAGCTTACTCATAGATACATTATAACAGTGAAGCTAACACAGCGTCTGGGGGAGTAAATGGGAGAGTCCCTTGTTGAGAAGGACCTGGGGGGTACTAGTAGATCATAAATTGATAACAGCATGCAATGTCAATCAGCTGCCTCTAAAGCCAGTAGGATCTGTCATGTATCAAAAGTGGTAGGACTCTCGTGTAGGGTTAATATTACCACTATACAAAGGCATTGGTTCGGCCATCACTCGGAATATGTGTCAGTTCTGGCACCGGTCCATAAAAGGATTGCCCTGGAGCTGGAGAGGGTTCAACATAGAGCCACAAAAATGATAAGGGGTATGGAGGGTCTCAGTTATGAGGAAAGATTAAAACAACTAGATTTATGTAGTATGGAAAAGAGACGACTCCGAGGGGACATGATTAATTTATATAAATATATGAATGGTCCATACAAAAAAATTGGTGGTAAGTTGTTCAGATTAGATCAATCAAAAGACGAGGGGGCAGTCTCCGTTTGGAGGAATCAAGGTTTAATCACCGGAGGCGACAGGGCTTTTTACTAGAGAACTGTCAATCTGTGGAATAGCCTGCCTCAGCGCTGGTCACAGCCGGGACGACGGAGAGCTTCAAGAAGGGGTCTAGATGCGCTTTTTACACCTAAATAACATTGATGGTTATGTTATTAGAATGTTTCCCCTAAATCCTTCCTCATCCAATCCCTTCCCTTCCTTGGTTGACTTGATGGACAAGTGTTTCTTTTTACCAACACTCAGAGTTAGACTAGAAACATGTAGACTAGAACACAAATACTTGCTAAACGCCTTACGCTGCTGCGTAGCCGCGCTAGAGGTACAGGAATGTGTGAAGAGGCTACGGGCTGAGTCCTCTTCATACAATGATGGGGTTGTTGCACATTGCAGCAAACCCACACCGCTAATAACCACGGCGGTGCTTGCACCGATCGCGGCTATTAACCCGTTGCCTGTGCGCGTGGGCGCCGCCATCTTTATTCCGATCGTCGCTCCTTCGAACGGCGATCGGTTGCCATGGTAGCCTGGGTCCCAAAATGCCCGATCTATCAAAATAAAAACCGGGTTACGGCCGACAGTGACCCCGAGACGGGAAATGGCGCACAAATGTCCAAAATCAGATAAAAAAATTACATAAAACATAAAAAATGGATAAAAAGTGATAAAATGTTGCACAGACCTCAAAATGATAGCAATGAAAACTCGACTCATTCGCAAAAAATGACACCTCACACAGCTCTAGTGCGCCAAAGTATGAAAAAGTTTATTAGCGTCAGAAGATGGCAATTTTCTTTTTTGTACACATTCGTTAATTTTGAAAATGTATTACAACACAATAAAACCTGTATAAATTGGTATCACCGCGACGCACCGAACCAAAGAATAAAGCTGAGGTGTTATTAGGAGCGCACAGTCAAGTCGTAAAACTGAGCCCACAATTTTTCCACATTTGGAATTTTTTTCCTGCTTCCCAGTACACTGCATGTTAAAACAAAAACATCACGGCAAGTAAAATTTGTTACACACAAAATAAGCCCTCACACAGCTCTGTACACGGAAAAATGAAAAAGTTATGGATTTTTGAAGGTGGAGAGCGAGAAATTAGCGAAAAAAACCTGGCGTCCTTAAGGGTTAATACATAGATAAGGCAACAAAATGAAGCTTTCTGCAAAATGAGTGTTTCAGAACCAAGCTTTCTTCATAGTACACCCCCATACAGCTTTATTACACATATCCAGTTCCATAACATATACACAGGACTAGAAACAAGCACTATGTATGGCACCAGAATTAGCTTACTAAACAGTATGGTACCACTACCAAGCTTTTTACATACAAAAGTACCAGAACATGCTTATTACAGACTTATTTCTGCAAATACATGAGTATAGTACCAGACCAAGCTTACTACCTTGATACTATACTTAGAATCAATATGACTATAAGGGTACAGAACCAAGCTTACTCATAGATACATTATCACAATGAAGCTCACCACATAAAAATAGTAAAAATTGTTCCACCCACTGTTTACTATCCACAGCGCCATACATTTCATAGTGGATGTGCCTGATATTTCACCTTCGTTCCATTGATTTTGAGAAAACAGCTAATAAAAAGCACAGTTATCATAACTTTCTAGGCATAATCCACTATTTGCAAATAATAAAAGTTTCGTCAAATATCAGCGCAATAAAAATATCTATATTCGTGCAAAACAAGTTTTAAATTAGCTAAAAATAATTTTATACCTGAAGTTGTATCCTGAAGAAACAGATTTTTCTGTGAATTTATTATCCAAGCGATTGAATGAATATTTCGGATGGCATTCAGAAGCATCTTGGTCCAGGTTACAGTCCCATTCTATCTGAATGCCAATGACTCCACCCTGAAAAAGGTAGATTTTTTAATCCTTTTTGGTGCACAAATGAAGATGTAAATATATTTGATGCACTGTTGTCCCTGCAACATTTTTAAGCACAGATTATTATTATTATAAGACTATACTTGAGAAAGAGAAATATTCATACATGCATGTACATACTTCCACTAGAGGGCATCGTAGCTGTTAAAAAATAAATCAACGATTCATAATAAATTAGAAAATTTAAAGAAAACTTTTGGAGTATTTCAGAATTTAGAGATTGACAAATCTAGTTGTAAGCAGCCTTTTTGGAATGAACTGTAAAAAGGACGAGTTGGAGCCATAAACAGCAAGCTGGGGGTTCAGACTACTACAATGGTGAACCAGGCATAGTATGTATATTTTATATTTTTACTTCCCCCAGTTCTGACCTCCCAGTGTCACTAGAAAATCCTTTAAGTTCCCTAAAATATAAGGTTAAATGGGAGGAGATAAGCTGTGACATCATCTATTGTCAGTAGTGATGTAATGATGGGTCAGTGTTATCTATATAGAGGTCATTGTACAGGGAGGGGGAGGAGGTAGGGTGTGTGACATCATCTATTGTCAGTGTGATGTAATGATGGGTCAGTGTTATCTATATAGAGGTCATTGTACAGGGAGGAGGAGGAGATAAGCTGTTGTGACATCATCATTGTCAGTAGTGATGTTATGATGGGCAGTGTTATCTATATAGAGGTCATTGTACCGGGAGGGGGAGGAGATAAGCTGTGACTCATCTATTGTCAGTAGTGATGTAATGATGGTCAGTGTGTATCTATATAGAGGGCATTGTACAGGGAGGAGGAGATAAGTGTGACATCATCTTTTTGTCAGTAGTGATGTAATGATGGGTTCCAGTGTTCTCTATATAGAGGTCATTGTACAGGGAGGAGGAGGAGGATAAGCTGTGACATCATTCTATTGTCAGTAGTGATGTAATGATGGGTCAGTGTTATCGTATATAGAGGTCAAATGTAGGGAGGGGAGGAGATAAGCTGTGGACATCATCTATTGTCAGTAGTGAGATGATGTAAGGTGATGGGTCAGTGTTATCTAAATAGAGGTCATTGTGACAGGGAGGGGGAGGATAAGCTGTGACATCATCTATTGTCAGTAGTGATGGAATGATGGGCAGTGTTATATATAGAGGTGCATGGACAGGAGGGGGAGGAGATAAGCTGTGACAATCATTATTGTCAGTAGTGATGTAATGATGGGTCAGTGTTATCTATATAGAGGACATTGTACAGGGAGGGGGAGGAGAAAGCTGTTGTGACATCATCTATGTCAGTAGTGATGTAATGATGGGTAAGTGTTATCTATATAGAGGTCATTGTTTACAGGGAGAGGGGAGAGGAGGGAGATAAGCTGTGACATCATCTATTGTCAGTAGTGATGTATATGAGGGGCAGTGTTATCTATATAGAGGTCATGTACAGGGAGGGGAGGGAGTAAGTGTGACATAATCTATTGTCAGTAGTGATGAATGTGGATCAGTGTTATCTATATAGAGGCATTGTACAGGGAGGGGAGGGAGATAAGCTGTGACATCATTCTATGTTAGTAGTGATGTAATGATGGGTCAGTGGTTTAGATGATAGAGCGGAAGTGTAACAGGCGAGGAGGAGGACAAGAAGACAGTGAAATACATCTATTGTCAGTAGGTGATTGTAATAGGATGGGTCAGTGTTATCTATATAGAGGTCATAGTATTGGAGAGGAGGAGGAGATAAGCTTGTGACATCATCTCTATTGTCTAGTAGTGAGTAATGATGGGTCAGTGTTATCTATATAGAGGTCATTGTACAGGGAGGAGGAGATAAGCTGTGACATCATCTATTGTCACTAGTGATGTAATGATGGGTCAGTGTTATCTATATAGAGGTCATTGTACAGGGAGGAGGAGGAGATAAGCTGTGACATCATCTATTGTCACTAGTGATGTAATGATGGGTCAGTGTTCTCTATATAGAGGTCATTGTACAGGGAGGAGGAGTAGATAAGCTGTGACATCATCTATTGTCAGTAGTGATGTAATGATGGGTCAGTGTTATCTATATAGAGGTCATTGTACAGGGAGGAGGAGGAGATAAGCTGTGACATCATCTATTGTCAGTAGTGATGTAATGATGGGTCAGTGTTATCTATATAGAGGTCATTGTACAGGAGGGGAGGAGATAAGCTGTGACATCATCTATTGTCAGTAGTGATGTAATGATGGGTCAGTGTTATCTATATATAGAGGTCATTGTACAGGAGGGGGAGGGGATAAGATGTGACATCATCTATTGTCAGTAGTGATGTAATGAGGGTCAGTGTTATCTATATAGAGGTCATTGTACAGGAGGGAGGAGATAAGCTGTGACATCATCTATTGTCAGTAGTGATGTAATGAGGGTCAGTGTTATCTATAAGAGGTCATTGTACAGGAGGGGGAGGAGATAAGCTGTGACATCATCTATTGTCAGTATGATGTAATGATGGGTCAGTGTTATCTATATAGAGGTCAGTACAGGGAGGGGGAGGAGATAAGCTGTGACATCATCTATTGTCAGTAGTGAGTGTAGATGGGTCAGTGTTATCTATATAGAGGTCATTGTACAGGGGGGGAGGAAAGATGCTGTGAATCATCTATTGTCAGTAGTGATGTAATGATGGGTCAGTGTTATCTATATAGAGGTCATTGTAGGGAGGGGGAGAGGATAAGCTGTGACATCTCTATTGTCAGTAGTGATGTAATGATGGGTCAGTGTTATCTATATAGGGTCATTGTACAGGAGGGGAGGAGATAAGCTGTGACATCATCTATTGTCAGTATGATGGAATGATGGGTCAGTGTTATCTATATAGGTCATTGTACGGGAGGGGGAGGAGATAAGCTGTGACATCATACTATTGTCAGAGTGAGTGTAATGAGGTCAGTAGGATGGCAGTGTATCTATATTATAGAGGTCATTGTACAGGGAGGGGGAGGGATAAGCTGTGACATCATCTATTGTCAGTAGTGATGTAATGATGGGTCAGTGTTATCTATATAGAGGTCATTGTACAGGAGGGGAGGAGATAAGCTGTGACATCATCTATGTCAGTAGTGATGTAATGATGGGTCAGTGTTATCTATATAGAGTTGTACAGGGAGGGGGAGGAGATAAGCTGTGACATCATCTATTGTCAGTAGTGATGTAATGATGGTCAGTGTTATCTATATAGAGGTCATTGTACAGGGATGGGAGGAGATAAGCTGTGACATCATCTATTGTCAGTAGTGATGTAATGATGGGTCAGTGTTATCTATATAGGTCATTGTACAAGGAGGGGGAGGAGATAAGCTGTGACATCATCTATGTCAGTAGTGATGTAATGATGGGTCAGTGTTATCATATAGTAGGTCATTGTACAGGAGGGGGAGGAGATAGCTGTGACATCATCTATTGTCAGTAGTGATGTAATGATGGGTCAGTGTTATCTATATAGAGGTCATTGTACAGGGAGGGGAGGAGATAAGCTGTGACATCATCTTGTCAGTAGTGATGTAATGATGGGTCAGTGTTATCTATTATAGGTCATGTACAGGAGGGGGAGGAGATAACTGTGACATCATATTGTCGTAGTGATGTAATGATGGGTCAGTGTATCTATATAGAGGTCTTGTACAGGAGGGGAGGAGATAAGCTGTGTCATCTCTTGTCAGTAGTGATGTATGATGGGTCAGTGTTTCTATAGAGGTCATTGTACGGGAGGGGGGAGTAAGTGGCTCCATCTATTGTCAGTAGTGATGTAATGATGGGTCAGTGTTATCTATATGAGGTCATTGTACAGGGAGGGAGGAGATAAGCTGTGACATCATCTATTGTCAGTATGATGTTATGATGGGTCAGTGTTATCTATATAGGTCATTGACAGGGAGGGGAGGAGATATACTGTGACATCATCTATTGTCAGTAGTGATGTAATGATGGGTCAGTGTTATCTATATAGAGGTCATTGTACAGGAGGGGGAGGGATAAGCTGTGACATCATCTATTGTCAGTAGTGATGTAATGAGGGTCAGTGTTATCTTATAGAGGTCATTGTACAGGGAGAGGAGAGATAAGCTGTGACATCATATTGTCAGTAGTGATGTAATGATGGGTAGTGTTATCTATATAGAGGTCATTGTACAGGAGGGGGAGAGGATATGATGGGTCAGTGTTATCTACATAGAGGTCATTGTGCAGGGAGGGGAGGAGATAAGCTGTGACATCATCTATTGTCAGTAGTGATGTAATGATGGGTCAGTGTTATCTATATAGAGTTCATTGTACAGGGAGGAGGAGATAAGCTGTGACATCATCTATTGTCAGTAGTGATGTAATAGTGGTGTCATTTTAATTGCATTTGGTAGCCTATTAATAAGCTAAATGACTAGAATGAACTTACAGTATTTTTTAAATGTTTTTTACATAGAGATTTACACACCCACACAAATTACATTAACGTCAAATATCCTAATGCAATGCTTTACATACACAGCGAAGAGAGTATAACAGGGTAGCTCCGCCTCACTCAACACCCTCCTTTGAGTGGTCTAAATCTCATTTGCCATAATAAGGACAAGGAGATTTTATAAAGTATTGTTGTATGACAACAAGATAAGCATGGGATGGTAATCAGTGCAGCTGAGCGTGCAATCTTGTTCCTTTGACAAGTTATTTCCCTCCGATCATGTTCCCTAAAATCGTGAAAGGTATAAGAACAGCCCTCCTAAATTTGTCCTCACCCCAATTAGGGAGGCTATTGGCCCCCCCTTTCTGACTCAATGAGGCTCAGTTACTAAGGTCAGCGGACGCGTGTTTCGTCGGGTTTCCAGACAATTTCCCGTTTTTCCCCTTACATTGCCATGTGGATTTTGGGCGGCACACAATCGTATTTTTTGGCACATCGAGCCGACTTGCCAAACCTCGCCGAAACGGGGGGGCGTGCGGTGGGACTAACACAACGGATTGGAACATTTAGGATTGTGTCCGCAAGCACCGCACATTACAATCATCGGGAAGAAAGCAGGTGAACTTCCGGCTGACCTGAGCGGCAGAAGCAACGGATTGCAGAACTCTGGTGCACCCCAATAATTAAATCGCGGCAGACCCTAATCCTTGTTGGACCACGCACCGCGGGATCTCGACGGACCCGGGTCAGTAAATCTGCTCCCATCTTGAATGAGGTGAAATGGCCACCATGGTGCTCACTGTGGAGTCAATGGGGGGGCAGCATTTCGGCATGTCCCCCTTCTGGAATTGATAATTTAAGTTTGAGATATGTTGATAATCTATTGAACACAATAAAATATTTGTAACAATATTATATATAATGATATTTCTTATCGAGTGCTATAAGTATGCGGCATGGTGGTTTTTCTTAGAGCCTTGTCTTTTGTATTGCCGTCTCCTCCGGTCGTGTGAGTGTATTATGGAAGACCGCGGGCTCCGCACACATAAAATGGCCGTCGTCCTTCCCGTCTTAAAACTCCTGCATCTTCAGATAATAAAAGGCAAATTGTCCATATTTAAGAAACAATTGTGACTTTTTCCTTCTTCTAGAGCTGAGACACCGCCAGGTGGAACCAGAAAGCTGCAGGGATTAACGGCTCTGAGTTGCAACATCGTTTTTTTATAATTTCCGTGATTTTTCGCTTTGATTGGCGTCTTCAAGGTGTTAAATAAAGTATGATAAAAAAAGAAAAAAGAATGGTTTATACAGTGGCACTTGTGAAGGTTAGACTATTTTTTCGGACTTCTTAGCTTTAAGTATTCTCACAGTGGAGTTTTGGCAGTTTGCCTTTAAAGGGGTTTTCCCACTTAGGAAACTTCTGCTATTTAAAGAATATGTAATAAGTGTCTGATTCTAGGGGTGGGGGGAATGTACAGAGATCCCCACCAGATTGGGAATGGGGATCTGTCCGCCCCCAAAGTAGGTGGAGGTCGGGCGCATAGGCACTTCTAATTCTATAAGACTGCCGGAACATCTCCTGCAACCTCATAGTATCACACATCACACCACATCAAGTATTGGTTGAATATGTGCTCTGGCACTCTGTTTATATGGAGAATTTGGGGGAGTTTTAGGTCTCCTTAGGGCCTTTTATTCCAAGTGTGATCCCCTGATACTTACCATTTCACCTCAATACAACAGTTATGACTTCTACATGGAAACCACCAGGTCACTACCTCCTTAAGGTTTTTTTTGTAAATATGCAACTCAAACAGCCAAGAGTATTGGCACGTGGAAAGCACATTGCTGGGAGATTGAATGGGTTTTCATTTTGGGAGTATTCCAAGTTCCAGCTCCTAGTATATAGCCAGCCCCAGTATATAGCTGGTCAGCCCCCAGTATATAGCTAGCCAGTCCCCTACCCCAGGTATATAGCTAGCCCATGCCCCTAGTATATAGCCAGCCCTTGCCCCATTATATAGCCAGCTCCCAATAAACAGCCAGCCCATGCACCCCGGGTATATAGTCATCCCTCAGTACTCCTAGCACTTAAAAAGTCAATACTCACCTTTCCACTCCCCCTGCAAGGCCATTTTCCCTTCTTTTCGGGATTGGCATGCTTCATGTGTCGTCGGGTCGTGCCCATATAATGGACGCTGACTCATAGTATTTGCGCCATCGTGGCACATCCCTGTGGCTGGCCGTGCACACATTACGATGGTGTCATAGTGTCTGCGCAGCCACAGTGCATTAGAAAGGAGAGTATTGACTTTTTTTTTTATTTACTCAAGTATAAGCCAAGTTTTTCCAAAATGGAGTGTTGTGAAGGCCATTGGTCTCCAGCAGATCTAATATCTTTCATGCCAGAAAACTCTTTCAATCCTGTGTTGGAGACAATTGTAACAGCTGAGACCATGCACCTAATTCATGATGGTTGTACCAGCATTAATTTAGCACCCACTGCTCCCCGGAACACACATTCCTTCATGCTCGAAGCCCCGGCCTGATGGTGCTCCAACGTCTGATCGGAAAGGCAAACATAAAGGCACTAAGCTTAATGCTGAAGTATGGCTGGCAATTTTTTCCATCCAACTCACCAAATGAATCAAATTTTGGAAAAAATTTTGAGGCCTAAAGTTTAAAGTTTCTAAATCTGTCTTGTTTATGGCAGAGGAGTCCGACACTAAGCCATCCTCACTGTCTGGTCGTGACTTTATCCATTTATCATAATTCGAGGGGCAGAGGAAAGACGAAACGTAGGAACAGAGTTGACAATCTGTTTCCCTTCACGTGAGATAAAGGCATATCTTACTTTGGTTGATAATTAATGTACGTGGACTGCATCCCGGCACGACACAATCCGTCTTCCTGGAGCAGAAGGTAAAGTAGAGATGGTGATTGCCTCAGCAATTTACTCAAAGAGACAGAGATTGGAAGTCCATTGTAATTATTGTTGCGAGGCCTTGCTTTGTCTGCTACATTATATAATCCTTTCTGAAATATTAAAGTGGACTTCAGTTCCACCCACCGCCGCTCCGGGGATAGCAGACGGTAAATTTTTCAAAAGTCTGGTTTTTAAGCAGCCATCACGGTGCATACCCGATGAGAGGGGCTCCTGTGTCATGGCTTCTCGTGCCTTGATATTGATTTTAGTTGATGCCCACGTTCTATCTAATGGGATGCGGCAGATGAAACTTTTGCATTCTCTCGGTGGGATTTCCATGGCCCGTCTGCCTTTATTGCGTAGCCCCTTTAAATCTAGATTTTTAAAGAGGTTTTTTATGGTCTTAACTGTTGCTTGTTATCTATATAGAGGTCATTGTACAGAGGGGGAGGAGATAAGCTGTGACATCATCTATTGTCAGTAGTGATGTAATGATGGTCAGTGTTATCTATATAGAGGTCATTGTACAGGGAGGGGAGGAATAAGCTGTGACATCATCATTGTCAGTAGTGATGTAATGATGGGTCAGTGTTATCTATATAGAGGTCATTGTACAGGAGGGAGATAAGCTGTGACATCATCTATTGTCAGTATGATGTAATGATGGGTCAGTGTTTCTATTAGAGTCATTGTACAGGGAGGGGAGGAGATAAGCTTGTGACATCATCTATTGTCAGTAGTGATGTAAGATGGGTCAGTGTTATCTATATAGAGGTCATGTACAGGGAGGGGAGGAATAAGCTGTGACATCATCTATTGTCAGTAGTGATGTAATGATGGGTCAGTGTTATCTATATAGAGGTCATTGTACAGGGGAGGAGGAGATAAGCTGTGACATCATCTATTTGTCAGTAGTGATGTAATGATGGGTCAGTGTTATCTATATAGGGGTCATTGTACAGGGAGGGGAGGAGATAAGCTTTGACATCATCTATTGTCAGTAGTGATGTAATGATGGGTCAGTTTTATCTATATAGAGGTCATTGTACGGGAGGGGGGGGTAAAGTTGTGACATCATCTATTGTCAGTAGTGATGTAGATGGGTCAGTGTGTTATCTATATAGAGGTCATTGTACAGGGAGGGGGGAGATAAGCTGTGACATCATCTATTGTCATTAGTGATGTAAATGGGTCGTGTATCTATATAGAGGCCATTGTACAGGAGGGAGGAGAGAATACTGTGACATCATCTATTGTCAGTAGTGATGTAATGATGGGTCAGTGTTTCTATATGAGATCATTGTACAGGGAGGGGAGGAGATAAGCTGTGACATCATCATTGTCATTAGTGATGTAATGATGGTCTGTTATCTATATAGAGGTCATTGTACGGGAGGGGGGAGGAATAACTGTGACATCATCTATTGTCAGTATGATGTAATGATGGGTCAGTTTATCTATATAGAGGTCATTGTCAGGAGAGGAGATAAGCTGTGACATCATCTATTGTCAGTAGTGATGTAAGATGGGTCAGTGTTATCTATATAGAGGTCATTGTACAGGGAGGGGGAGGGATAAGCTTGACATCATCTATCTAGTCCATGATCAGTTAAATATAAAATTACCACCTCGAAATTCCAGATCTCATGGAAACAATACTGTTTTCTTCTGCCAGGCAGTGAATGTAGCCTTTTGCCGTCTTATTTCAAGAGTCTCTAAAGTGCTTGTTCTCCAGAGAATGAAAACCGGAAGGAGAATACATGATGAATCCGAATGTCAAATACCCAGAAGGTGCAGCAATGTGGTTGTATTGTAACGCACAACCCGATGAAGAGTTTCATGCTGCAGGAAATCTTCCTATATCCGGCGCACAGCAGTACGATGGCTATAGAAGCAGGAATTGAAAAAAAAAAGGATTGTGGATGGTCCTACCAGTAGACCAGTGTGTCCAGCCTACACATCTCCTGAAGGCGCTTCCCCGCTTTTAAAAGTTTGTCCCTTGGTGCCAAAAGTTAGGTGTCCACACTTTGTAGCTGTTTCATTTGGTCTATGGGTGTCGAGGCTTTTGATTTCTTTTGGCCATTGACTGGCAAAGTTTTCTTTGCTGATCTGTCGAATATAAAGTCACAGACCTTTATGCATATCATATAGATTGGGATTACCATCTGGATATTACTGATCAGTTATGACACTGTTACCACACTGCCTGGCATTGTGTTCTCTCCCCACCACCAAACCAGATAGAACCATCAACAATATTTCAACAATTTATGCTACTATAGATCATCTGGGTTTAGATCCGATAGGCTAGCTCTTGTTCCAGACATACATTAATGAGCCTTTGGCACCTATCACCTGTCATGGTTTGATGTCCATCTTTGACTACTTATGGATGTGTTGACCATGCATACTGGGTACGCCTCACAGGACCTGTTGTTTTGATGCTGCAGGCCAAGTTGTTTGATCACAACCTAAGTATTGGAAATGTAGCTTCAAATTAGGTCCTATTTCTCCTGCTTTCGGGATATCAAAACTCTAGATATGAACAAGATAATTCAATAATATACAAGTATCTAAAAGTGGCTTCAAGGGTCTCTATTAAGCCTTCACGTCATTTAAAATAAATCACAGTCCAAAGTTGGCATGAAATACATTCATAAATGTGGAGAGGGTCTACTTGAATTTAGTGACCAGATTCCTCCCAGTCCTTTACCCTTTGACAGCTCCTCCCCATCCCATGTTAAAAACATGTGGATGAGTAGGTTGCGTAATGATGACTTGGATCTCAGCACTGCCCTGTAAAGATCGGAAAATGCAAATAATATTCCTTGGTGGGAAAATAAAATGTATTCCTCTAGTGTTATTGAGACAACTCCTTTAAATCCATGTCTTAATTTTAAGACGCCTAGTGAATTAAGTAGACAAGGAGAATGACCTACACCTCTAACCTATCCAAACCTCTAACCTTAATGTTACTGGGGATACTTGTACGGAAACAGCGCTATCCCACTTCATGTAGAAAGATTCCTGAAATCAAAACTTGATGTCGAGGGGAATTACAGAGGACTGTGTGTGCATTTGCTGTTATAAGGGGACCACCCACTGTACCAGATGTGACCTCATTTGCATTTTAAATACAGGCGGTCCCCTACTTAAGAACACCTGACTACAGACGACCCATAGTACAAATGGACCGCTGGATGTTGGTAACTTACTGTGACTTTGCCCAGGCTATAATAAACAGCTATATCCCTTATTAAGTGTCTGTAGTAAGATTTATTGTTAATCCTAACATTTTTAACATTTTTAAAATCCAATTGTCACAGGAGACCAGAATTAGCTGGGGTTACAATTATAAAGTCACAGTTCCGACTTCCATACAAATTCAACTTAAGAACAAACCTAAGCCCTATCTTGTATGTAACCCAGGGACGCCGTACAGATCTGTTTGCTCTGTGAATTGGTAGCTATGCCAGAAATGCCTCTTGTTAGAATATTTAAAAAATAAGAAGCAATTCCTGAATTTGCAAAAATAAGTACTTACTTCTTCAAACTTCTTGTCTCTGTAGAAAGTTGCTCTTTTTTAATAAAAAACAACAAGACCAAGTCACAGAAGAAAGCTCCCTGAAAGAAAAAGAAAATAATTGTCTTAAAATTTCCAATAAAATAACATATATAGTAAAACCTCTACAAATGACCACACTTTAAAACCCCATTAAGGTAGATCCGATGGCAGGGTCATTCCTAACCTATTTTTTATTAAACTTTTACTTAGCAGAAGCTTGTAAACATCTTATTGATTATATACAGTATACAAAATTTGTTGTCTAATGTGCTACTGGGCAGTGGTGTAACCGCACCATGGGCGGAGCACATCTAGTCCATGCCCTAGTAGCCTTTCGATCCCTCCTACAGCTTCTGGGAAGTCGGGGTTTTGTGATGCGCTCAGCTTCAGCTTTGGAGACCACTTACGCAACTCCCCCATGGTACCCCCAAGACAACCTAGGGGGAAGAGAGGAGTAACCAAGACAAAATATATGAATTAAAAATTAGAGAACTTTATTTAATCAACAAAATTAAATTAACAAAATTAAAAAAGCAAGTCATGTAAACTTATTTGGATACAGTAAGGTGAGTGATGACACAGAGAAAATGGCGATGCAAAGCCTAAGGCAGGGATGGGGTACCTAGGAATGTGAGACATATTGGGCTTGGGACCAAAGAAGAAGGGGGGAAGGAACCCACTCAAGTGCTGGCTGGTATGTCTACCAGGCCCGGTATTTAGACCAATGGGTGGGAAAACTGCCCAGTAATGGAGAAGGGCCTTACCAATTTAGGGTGGTGACGAAGTGTTCCACTGGACTGGACCGCTCGCCCCGACGCGCGTTTCGGACCAAGGACGAGCCTTCCCAAACCATTGGTCAAATACCGGGCATGGTAGACATACAGCCAGCACTTGAAGTGGGTTTCTTTCCCCCCTCTTCTTTTGGTCCCATAGCCAATTATGTATCACATTCCTAGGTACCTCATGCCTTAGGCTTTGATCGCCATTTTCTCTGTGTCATCACCTTACTGATCCAATAAGTTTACATGACTTGCTTTTAATTTGTTAATTAATTTTGTTGATTAAATAAAAAGTTCTCTAATTTTTAATTCATATATTTTGTCTGGTTACTCCTCTCTTCCCCCTAGGTTTGTCTTGGGGGGATACCATTAGTTTCCTCATGATTTGAGGTGTGTAACTGTATGCGTATACTAAACAAGTGGGGGGCCACTCTTGGCCAGACTGGAGGGACTGTGCCATGGGCCGCTACTGGGTTCCCTGTTTCCCCATTTTTTCCTCTTCTGAATTGATCTTTATATGGATCCAGCAAACTCCTCCCCACCCTAGTAGTCTCTAGAAAAAAATAAGTATAGAAAAAGATACAATTTTAACTAGCTCTGCTGAAGTAAAACTTACATCAAAAATAGGATATTTATCACTTTTATTCCTGTGATTCTTGCTATTTTTGCCGGTATACCTGATTTGTACCATACACGAATGGTGATAATTGAGCATGTGCCCATGTGGTATAATTTGTCAATTAAGTATTTTATCATTTATAGAACATTTTGGTTATAGTGTTTTTGTATTTTGGAGTTTGTGGACAAGCATAGTAACATTTCTGCAGACATTACATGAAGTTAATATAAACTCTTTCTACCACACCCATCAATGCCAGGCCAGAGCCATATTGATAATTGTTGGTATAATGTGAACTTCCCAGCCTGAAAATACATAATTCCCATTATGCTGTATGTAGAGATGTCAAATATAAAAGGGTAATGTAAATCCAGAATCTGTCGAAAGCAGATATAGCGCTTACATATTGCATTCAGTTCACCACTGAGCCACCACTCAGTATATGTGTGTTTAAAAAACTGCATTTTAGTTCAGAGTTTAAGGGCTATTTTTAGCAAATCAATGTTATTACTGTATTGTATAATGAAAGTATGCATTGTCCAATATACTTTCTGTATCAATTCCTCACAGTTTTCTATTTCTGCTTCCTGTCCTGCTATAAAAAGCTTCTATGTTTACTTCCGTTTGACAGAAATCTGACCGTAGTCACACAGGTGCACGGCTCGTTATATCATAGAGAGTAATCAGAGCTGTGTGTTATAATGAGCCGTGCACCTGTGTGACCGGGTCAGATTCCTGTCCACGGAAAGTAAACAATGAGCTTTGTGTAGAATAACAGCAAGAAAAGATCCAGAAATTTGAGGAATTGGTACTTAAGGTACAATTGTAAAACTGCATAACTTTTCAATCAAACATAACATTCATTTGCTGAAATTGGAATACCCCTTTAAGGATTTAGTAGTGGAGCAGATATGATGTAGGGGGACATAAGGGTTGTGACAACTTTGCAAACTATCTACTCTCGAATGAGAGAGGATAACAAGTAGATCAATGAGAGTCCAAGTGCTGAGTTTCTCCCCCAGATCAAACAAAACAGAACCCTCTGTAATCAAGAGAGAGAGGTCGGTCTCACTAATGGATGGAGCACCGTGACAAAGCATGTATCCTGCCACTCCATGCAGTACTAAGGAAGCATCAGAATTGCACTCGGATATCTCATCACATCCAATCCCTGTATATGGGATCACTCTCATGGAAGCTACTTGGAGTGGATAACATGGAGTGGTAGATGTATGATATGGCACTTCATCAACAGCAACCGCCACTCTTGTCATTGCTAAAGGTCCAGCAGTCAGACCTCCACTGTTTAGTGATATCCTCTATCCTCCAGAGAAGGATAATGGTCAAACTGGGAAAACCATTTAATGCACACTTTTTATTTTGGGAAGTAATATGGTTTGTTAGCGCGAACTGCGCAGCCCAAGAAATGCTTTGGAGATAAATACAAGAAGTTTGGATTATAGATGATTGGTGAACAAAGAGGAGGAATAGGACGATGCACAGGATGAGGGTGAAATATAAAAATGGTGCAGCTCTTTGGAGAGAGTTTTCTCTGGGTAGAGATATAAGCCTAATGTTATTCACTAATTTATTAAAGACCATTAGTAATGAGTGAGAGTTTATATTGTGTCTACAATAAGGAATGGATTCTGGAGAATCAGGGTAATGAAAGTTGATTAAATATGGATAGTGAATAAAACATCTGAGACAAGTATAAACCCAAACAGTAAGTATGCTGCCCAGGACTTATACAAGTACCAGATTATCCCACACATTAAAGGACATCTACACCAGGATGAAGGATGTGAAGCCAAGCACACCGACATACTAGTAGGTGCCCCTATGGAAGGATCTGCTCTTCTTTCAGCTTCTTATGTCCTTTTAAAAAAAAATGGCTGTAACGATTATGCAAATGAGCCTGAGGGGCTCCAGGCTCCATGACATCTATGGAGCCTGGAGCCCTCCGGCTCATTGCAACTTTATAAAACTATTCGTAATAAAAACAAGGGCATAAGGCTTAAAGAAGATCAGAACCTGACAGAGGGGCAACACCAGTATGTCAGTATGCTTGGCTTACAATCCTTCATCCTGCGGTAGATGTACTTTAACACAGATGTCCCCTTGTATGTAAAGTTGTATATTAGACAACACTTACCTTTCATTCACCATGAATCGAAGCGAATGCAAAAGCCTTGATCAGTGTCTATAATCTGATCCATTAACATCACGGTAATACTTTGCATACCTTGAATGAAAGACATGCATAGTCACTGGTCCATTATAGAGTGCTGTACTATTTCTGTAGCCCCCATTGTTCTAAAAAATCAATCTCAATATTTCACTCTTCCCTGTCGGAGGTAGACGGAGCAAGCTGTCCGCTTCTCTGTTTTACTCTCAGAAGATATAGTGTATTGCAAATTTCAGTGTATGTACAGTATTAATCATAAGACTCTTAATGTCAGTGAAAATCAAAAATAGAAGAAGTATCCCAAAAAAAAAAATTACCAAAATGACAAAAACTGATACACTCTACTGAAACTAAAAATGGAAGAATAAAAAATAATAATGAAAAAAAAACAGAAGGTAAAATAATAGATGCATGGGTGGGTTAAGGCTACTAGGGCCCCTGTCTGTATGAAGGTTGTGGACCCCATATGTGTAATAATTAAATGAATTGAAGCTCACTACATCTGCAGTACCAGAGCAATGTTTACTACACGATGTATAATACGAACTATATTAACTACATAAATACAGCACCAGAACCAAGTTTACTACATAGATACAGTACCAGAATCAAGGTTACTACATGTATCAATATTGAATTAAGATCCCTATGTGTGTACAAAACCAGCCTACTATATGCCGAACCAAGCTTACTTCATAGATACATTATAACAGTGAAGCTAACCACAGCTGTCCTGGGGGAGTAAATTGGGAGAGTCCCTTGTTGAGAAGGACCTGGGGGTATCTAGTAGATCATAAATTGAATACAGATGCAATGTCAATCAGCTGCCTCTAAAGCCAGTAGGATCTTGCATGTATCAAAAGTGGTATGGACTCTCGGTGTAGGGATGTAATATTACCACTATACAAGGCATTGGTTCGGCCTCACCTGGAATATGGTCCAGTTCTGGCACCGGTCCATAAAAAGGATGCCCTGGGCTGGGAGAGGGTTCAACATAGAGCCACCAAAATGATAAGGGGTATGGAGGGTCTCAGTTATGAGGAAAGATTAAAACAACTAGATTTATTTAGTCTGGAAAAGAGACGACTCCGAGGGGACATGATTAATTTATATAAATATATGAATGGTCCATAAAAAAATATGTGGTAAGTTGTTTCAGATTAGATCAAATCAAAAGACGAGGGGGCACTGTCTCCGTTTGAGAGAATCAAGGTTTAATCACCGGAGGCGACAGGGCTTTTTACTATGAGAAATGTCAATCTGTGGAATAGCCTGCCTCAGGCGCTGGTCACAGCAGGGACAGCGGAGAGCTTCAAGAAGGGGTCTAGATGGCCTTTTTACACCTAATAAACATTGATGGTTATGTATATAGAATTGTTTCCCCTAAATCCCTTCCTCATCCAATCCCTTCCCTTCCTTGGTTGACTTGAGGACAAGTGTCTTTTTTAAACCGTAGAAACTATGAAACTATGAAACACAAACCTTGCTTAAACCCTTAACGCTCTGCGCTTGTAGCCTACGGCGCAGAGGTACAGGGAATGTGTGAAGAGGGCTCACGGGCTGAGTCCTCTTCATACAATGATGGGGGTTGTTGCACATTGCAGCAAACCCCACCGCTAATAAACCACGGCGGTGCTTGCACCGATCGCGGCTATTTACCCGTTGCTGTGCGCGTGGGCGCCGCCATCTTTATTCGAGTCGCTCCTCGAACGGCGATCGGTTGCCATGGTAGCCTTGGGTCCCAAAATGCCCGATCTTCAAAATATAAACCGGTTACGGCCGACAGTGACCTCCGAGACGGGAAATGGCGCACAAATGTCAAAATCGATAAAAAAATTACATAAACATAAAAAATGGAATAAAAAGTGATCAAGTTGCAAGACCTCAAAAATGATAGCAATGAAAACTGACTCATTCGCAAAAAATGGACACCTCACACAGCTCCGTGCGCAAAGTATGAAAAAGTTATTAGCGTCAGAAGATGGCAATTTCTTTTTTGTACACATTCGTTTAATTTTGAAAATGTATAAAACACAATAAAACCTGTATATAATTGGTATCCACCGCGATCGCCACCGAACCAAAGATAAAGCTGAGGTGTTATTAGGAGCGCACAGTCAAAGTGTAAAAACTGAGCCCACAATTTTTCCACATTTGGAATTTTTTCCTGCTTCAGTACACTGCATGTTAAAACAATAACATCACAGGCAAGTTAAAATTTGTTACACACAAAATAAGCCTCACACAGCTCTGTACACGGAAAAATGAAAAAGTTATGGATTTTTGAAGGTGGAGAGCGAGAAATTAGCGAAAAAAACCCTGCGTCCTTAAGGGTTAATACATAGATAAGGCAACAAAATGAAGCTTCTGCAAAATGGTGTTTCAGAACCAAGCTTTCTTCCTAGTTACACCCCAATACCAGTTATTACACATATCCAGTTCCCTAACATATACACAGGATAGAAACAAGCTATTTATGGCACCAGAATTAAGCTTACTAAACAGATATGGTACCACTACCAAGCTTTTACATACAAAAAAGTACCAGAAACAGCTATACAACTTTATTTCTGCCAAATACATAGATATAGTACCAGAACCAAGCTTACTACCTTGATACTATACTAGAATCAATATGACTATAAGGGTACAGAACCAAGCTTACTACATAGATACATTATCACAATGAAGATCCAACATAAAAATAGTAAAAATTGTTCCACCCACTGTTACTATCAACAGGCCATACTTTCATAGTGGATGTGCCTGATATTTCACCTTCGTTCCATTGATTTTGAGGAAAACATATCTAATAACAGCAAGTTATACTATTCTAGGCATAAACCACTGTTGCAAATAATAAAAGTGTTGCAAATATCAGCGCAAAAAAATATCTATATTGTGCAAAACAAGTTTTAAATAGCTAAAAATAATTTATACCTGAGTTGTATCCTGAAGAAACAGATTTTTCTGTGAATTATTATCCAAGCGATTGAATGAATATTTCGGATGGCATTCAGAAGCATCTTGGTCCAGGTTACAGTCCCATTCTATCTGTAATGCCAATGAGCTCCCCCTCGAAAAAAGGTAGATTTTTTAATCCTTTTTGGTGCACAATGAAGATGTAAATATATTGATGCACTGTTGTCCCTGCCAACATTTTTAAGCACAGATTATTATTATTATAAGATATACTGAGAAAGAGAAATATTCATACATGCATGTACATACTTCCTAGAGGGCATCGGTAGCTGTTAAAAAATAAATCAACGATTCATATAATTAGAAAATTTAAAGAAAACTTTTGGAGTATTTCAGAATTAGAGATTGACAAATTAGTTGTAAGCAGCCTTTTTGGAATGAACTGTAAAAAGGACGAGTTGGGCCATAAACAGCAAGCTGGGGGTTCAGACTACTACAATGGTGAACCAGGCATAGATTGTTATTTTATATTTTTTACTTCCCCAGTTCTGACCTCCCAGTGTCACTAGAAAATCCTTTAAGTTCCTAAATATAAGGTTTAAAGGGAGGAGATAAGCTGTGACATCATCTATTGTCAGTAGTGATTGTAATGATGGGTCAGTGTATCTATATAGAGGTCATTGTACGGGAGGGGGAGGAGATAAGCTGTTGACATCATCTATTGTCAGTAGTGATGTAATGATGGGCCAGGTGTATTCTATATAGAGGTCACTATACAGGAGGGGGAGGAGATAAGCTGTGACATCATCATTGTCAGTAGTGATGTAATGATGGGTCAGTGTTATCTATATAGAGGACATTGTACAGGGAGGAGGAGATAAGCTGTGACATCATCTTTGTCACTAGTGATGTAATGATGGGTCAGTGTTATCTATATAGAGGTCATTGTACAGGGGAGGAGGAGGAGATAAGCTGTGACATCATCATTGTCACTAGTGATGTAATGATGGGTCAGTGTTTCTCTATATAGAGTCATTGTACAGGGAGGAGGAGTAGATAAGCTGTGACATCATCTATTGTCAGTAGTGTGTAATGATGGGTCAGTGTTATCTATATAGAGGTCATTGTACAGGGAGGGGGGAGGAGTAAGCGTGACATCATCTATTGTCAGTAGTGATGTAATGATGGGTCAGTGTTATGTATATAGAGGACATTGTACAGGGAGGGGGAGGAGATAAGCTGTGACATCATCTATTGCAAGTAGTGATGTAATGATGGGTCAGTGTTATCTATATAGAGGTCATTGTACAGGGAGAGGGAGGAGATAAGCTGTGACATCATCTATTGTCAGTAGTGATGTTATGATGGGCCAGTGTTATCTATATAGAGGTCGATGTACAGGGAGGGGGAGGAGATAAGCTGTGACATCATCTATTGTCAGTAGTGATGTAATGATGGATCAGTGTTATCTATATAGAGGGCATTGTACAGGGAGGAGGAGATAAGACTGTGACATCATCTATTGTTAGTAGTGATGTAATGATGGTCAGTGTTCTCTATATGAGGTCATTGTACAGGGAGGAGGAGACATAAGTGCTGTGACATCATCTATTGTCAGTAGTGATGTAATGATGGGTCAGTGTTATTTATTAGAGGTCATTGTATTGGGAGGGGAGGAGATAAGCTGTGACCTCATCTATGTCAGTAGTGATGTAATGATGGGTCAGTGTTATCTATTAGAGGTCATTGTACAGGGAGGGGGAGAGATAAGCTGTGACCTCATCTATTGTCAGTAGTGATGTAATGATGGGTCAGTGTTATCTATATAGGAGTCATGTACAGGGAGGGGGGAGGAGATAGCTGTGACATCATCTATTGTCAGATAGTGATGTAATGTATGGGTCAGTGTTATCTATATAGAGGACATTGTACAGGGGGGGGAGGAGATAAGCTGTGACACATCTATTGTCGAGTAGTGATGTATGATGGGTCAGTGTTATCTATATAGAGGTCATTGTACAGGGAGGGGAGGAGATAGCGTGACATCATCTATTGTCAGTAGTGAGTGTAATGATGGATCAGTGTTATCTATATAGAGGGCATTGTACAGGGAGAGGAGATAAGCTGTGACATCATCTATTGTAGTAGTGATGTAATGATGGGTCAGTGTCTCTATATAGAGGTCATTGTACGGGAGGAGGAGGGAATAACGCTGTGTGACATCATCTATTGTTCAGTAGTGAGTGATGTAATGATGGGTCAGTGTTATCTATATAGAGGACATTGTACAGGGAGGAGGAGAGATAAGCTGTGACATCATCTATTGTCACTAGTGATGTAATGATGGGTCAGTGTTATCTATATAGAGGTCAATTGTACAGGGAGGAGGAGGAGATAAGCTGTGACTCATCTATTGTCACTAGTGATGTAATGATGGGTCAGTGTTTCTTATATAGAGGTCATGTCAGGGAGGGAGGAGAGAATAGAAAGCTGGGACATCATCTATTGTCAGTAGTGATGTAATGATGGGTCAGTGTTATCTATATAGAGGTCATTGGTACAGGGAGGGGGGAGGAGATAAGCTGTGGACATATCTTATTGTCAGTAGTGAGTGTATGTAATGATGGGTCAGGGTATCTAATAGAGGACATTGTACAGGGAGGGGGAGGAGATAAGCTGTGACATCATATTGTCAGTAGTGATGTAATGTAATGAGGGTCAGTGTTATCTTATAGAGGTCATTGTACAGGGAGAGGGAGGAGATAAGCTGTGACTCATCTATTGTCAGTAGTGATGTTATGATGGGCCAGTGTATCTATATAGGGTGGTCGATGTACAGGGAGGGGAGGAGATAAGCTGTGGACATCATCTATTGTCGTAGTGATGTAATGATGGATCAGTGTTATCTATATAGAGGGCATTGTACAGGGAGGAGGAGATAAGCTGTGACATCATCTATTGTTAGTAGTGATGTTATGATGGGTCAGTGTCTCTATATAGAGGTCATTGTACAGGGAGGAGGAGGACATAAGTGTGGAAATCATCTATTGTCAGTGTGATGTAAGATGGGTCAGTGTTATCTATATAGAGGTCATTGTATTGGGAGGGAGAGGAGATAAGCTGTGACATAATCTATTGTCAGTAGTGATGTAATGATGGGTCAGTGTTATCTATATAGAGGTTCATTGTACAGGGGGGGGAGTAGATAAGCTGTGACATCATCATTGTCAGTAGTGATTGTAATGATGGGTCAGTGTTATCTATTAGAGGTCATTGTACAGGGGGGGGGAGGAGATAAGCGTCGTGACATCATCTATTGTCAGTAGTGATGTAATGATGGGTCAGTGTTATCATCTATAGAGGACATTGTACAGGGAGGGGGAGGAGATAAGCGTGGACATCATCTATGTGTAGTAGTGATGTAATGATGGGTCAGTGTTATCTATATAGAGGTCATTGTACAGGGAGAGGGAGGAGATAAGCGGGACTATCATTGTCAGTGGATGTTGTTATGATGGGCCAGTGTTACTATATAGAGGTCGATGTACGGGGGGGAGGGAGGAGATAAGCTGTGACATCATCTATGTCAGTAGGGATGTAATGATGGATCAGTGTTATCTATATAGAGGGCATTGTACAGGGAGGAGGAGATAACTGGGAAGAACAGTAAGAAAGGGCCAAGCGGTGCAATGAACCGTCCGCCGCCTGCTCCTTTGACCGCGTCCATCTCCAGTCTCTTCGCACTCCATCCCCTTTCCACTTACGTCCAGTCGCCAACCACGTCCATACCCTTCGACCTCATCGGAGCCATTGACTCCTGTTCTTCCGGCTCAAATCTGCCACGCTGTCACCCTCGCGCCTCTGAACTCTGACAAAGGGGGCCCTCCTTACAGAGAGATTGTAAGTCGACGCGTATTACCCGCCGCTCCCCGCGGAAATTTGTCAGATCTAACGCCCCCCTCGTCTGGGGCCCAATGCCTTTCTACCAACCCAGGCTCCTGCCCAGGCCCTACCTATCCCAACGGCACCCATTCTCTTTGTTAAGTCCGTATGGCCTCTTCATCCAGCGCTCAACACCGGCCCGTCCTTGTAGCCTTCTGCTTCAGTATCCTCGTTCAGGGGCCATCCCGCCGTTCAACCCCCGTCGTCACTTCGTTAAACCGAGGACCAGAGGTGCCCGTCCACAACATAGAGAAGAAACGGGGCTCGCTAATCACAGTTGCCGCACCCTTCCCAGGTGTTCTCCGCAATCGGTACCCACTCTACGTGTACACCACGCGACTCCGACCTTCGTTCCGCCTACCCGCCCTTTTTCCCTTCGAGGCGAAGGTGGGGCCCCTTTTAGGGTTGTTCCCTGGCACTCCTTCGCAGCTATACCCATGTTCTTGCCGCGATTAATTACCCCAGCGCTCGACTTTCCCATCGATCTGAACCCGCCCTCGTTCTAAACTAGTCCCCCCTCTCTCAACTCCCGTGATTCTTTCCCCCGACCGGTGGCTAGGCCTCGTCTTTTGTTCCTCTACGTTCCGCGGTCAAGCTCAATATCCGGCCCACTCCCTCCTCTCCATCATGTTACCCGCTACCATATTGCGTGCAGTTGGCTCTCTTGAAGTGTGGGTGTCTATTTTCGGGCTGCCCCCGGTTTAAACATCATGCATATTGCCGGCCAGCCTTGGAGTAGTGGTTTACCGTTACTCAGCTTTTTCCAGTTTGCCATTGTGGCATCAGCACCTAGCCCTTATCCGGCGTATTCAGGTTCAGGATAGGCAAGTCGGAATACTTGTACAGTGTGACTGAACTCACCACATGGTCAACGTACAGAGGAGGGGGGAGTGGCCGTTGCGAAGGCGGGGAGAAAGGACGTTTAGTGTTAGTTAGTGATTGTAATGATGGTCAGTGTTCTCTATAAGAGGTCATTGTACAGGGAGGAGGAGGACATAAGCTGGGACTCCTCTATTGTCAGTAGTGATGTAATGACGTGGGTCAGTGTTATCTATATAGAGGTATGTATTGGGAGCGGAGGAGGGAGAGGAGATAAGCTGTACATCAATCTATGTCAGTAGTGATGTAAATGATGGGTCAGTGTTATCTTATAGAGGTCCATTTACAGGGAGGGGGAGTTAGTTAGAGTAGATAAGCGTGTGACCTCATTCGATGTCAGTAGTGATGTAAATGATGGGTCAGTGTTATATATATAGAGGTCATTGTACAGGGAGGGGGGAGGAGATAAAGCCTGTGACATCATCTAGTGTCAGTAGTGATGTAATGATGGGTCAGCTGTTCATCTATATAGAGGACATTGTCCAGGGCGGGGGAGGAGATAAGCCTGTGAATCATCTATTGTCAGAGTGATGTAATGTATGGGTCGTTTATCTCTATAAGAGGTCATTGTACAGGGAGAGGGAGGAGATAAGCTGTGACATCATCTATTGGCAGTAGTGATGGAATGATGGATCAGTGTTATCATATATAGAGGGAATTGTAAGGGGAGGGGAGATAAAGCTGTGAAATCTATTCTATGTTTCAGTAGTGATGTAATGATGGGTCAGTGTTATCTATATAGAGGACATTGTGCAGGGAGGGGAAGGAGATATGCTGTGATATCATCTTTTGTCAATAGTGATGTAATGATGGGTCAGTGTTATCTAAATAGAGGTCATTGTACAGGGAGGAGGAGTTAAGCTCTGACATCATCTATTGTCAGTAGTGATGTAATGTTGGCTCAGTGTTATCTATATAGAGGTCATTGTGCAGGGAGGAGGAGATAAGCTGTGACATCATCTATTGTTAGTAGTGATGTAATGATGGGTCAGTGTTATCTATATACAGGTCATGGTAGAGGAAGGGGGAACAGATAAGCTGTGACATCATCTATTGTCAGGAGTGATGTAATGATGGATGATGGGTCAGTGTATCTATATAGAGTCATTGTACAGGGAGGGGGAGGAGATAAGCTGTGACATCATCTATTGTCAGTAGTGATGTAATGATGGGTCAGTGTTATCTATATAGAGGTCATTGTACAGGGAGGGGGGAGAGATAAGCTGTGACATCATCTATTGTCAGTAGTGATGTAATGATGGGTCAGTGTTTCATATAGAGGACATTGTACAGGGAGGGGAGGAGATAAGCTGTGACATCATCTATTGCGTAGTAGTGATGTAATGATGGGTCAGTGTTATCTATATAGAGGTCATTGTACAGGGGAGGAGGAGATAAGCTGACATCATCTATTGTCAGTAGTGATGTAATGATGATCAGTGTTATCTATATAGAGGCTTGTACAGGGAGGAGGAGATAGCTGTGAATCATCTATTGTAGTAGTGAGTAATGATGGGTCAGGTTCTCTATATAGAGGTCATTGTACAGGGAGGAGGAGGACATAAGCTGTGAGGACATCATCTATTGTCATTAGTGATGTAATGATGGGTCAGTGGTTATCTATATAGAGGACTTGTACAGGGAGGAGGAGATAAGCTGTGACATCATCTATTGTCATAGTGATGTAATGATGGGTCAGTGTTTATCTATATAGAGGTCATTGTACAGGGAGGAGAGGAGATAAGCTGTGACATCATCTATTGTCACTAGTGATTGTAATGATGGGTCAGTGTTTCTCTATAAGAGTCATTGTACAGGGAGGAGGATAGATAAGCTGTGACATCATCTATTGTCAGTAGTGATGTAATGATGGGTCAGTGTATCTATATAGAGGTCATTGTACAGGGAGGGGGGGGAGAAGCTGTGGACATCATCTATGTCAGTAGTGATGTAATGATGGGTCAGTGTTTCTATATAGAGGACATTGTACAGGGAGGGGGAGGAGATAAGCTGTGACATCATCTATTCAGTAGTTGATGTAATGATGGGTCAGTGTTATACTATATAGGGTCATTGTACAGGAAGGGGGAGATAAGCTGTGACATCATCTATGTCAGTAGTGATGTATGATGGGTCCAGTGTGTCTATATGAAGGTCGATGTAACAGGGAGGGGGAGGGATAAGCTTGTGACATCATCTATTGTCAGTATGTGATGTAATGATGGATCAGTGTTATCTCTATATAGAGGGCATTGTACAGGGAGGAGGAGATAAGCTTGTGACATCTCTATTGTTAGTAGTGATGTATGATGGTCCGTGTTCTCTATATAGAGGTCATTGTACAGGAGGGAGATAAGCTGTGACATCATCTATTGTCCGTATGTGATGTAATGATGGGTCAGTGTTTCTATATAGAGGTCATTGTACGGGAGGGAAGGAGATCACTGTGACATCATCTATGTCAGTAGTGATGTAATGATGGGTCAGTGTTATCTAATAGAGGTCTTGACAGGGAGGGGAGATAAGCTGTGACATCATCTATTGTCAGTAGTGATGTAATGATGGGTCAGTGTTATCTATATAGAGGATTGTACAGGAGGGGTGAGAGAATACGTGTGACATCATTATTGTAGTAGTGATGTATGATGGGTCAGTGTTATCTATATGGATTGTACAGGGAGGGGGAGGAGATAAGCTGTGACATCATCTATTGTCAGTAGTGTGTAATGAGGGTCAGTGTTATCTATATAGAGGTCATTGTACAGGGAGAGGAGGAGATAAGCTTGTGACATCATCTATGTGTCAGTAGTGATGTTATGATGGGCAGTGTTTTATCTATATAGAAGGTCGATGTACAGGGAGGGGGGAGATAAGCTGTGACATCATCTATTGTCAGTAGTGAGTAATGGAATGGATCAGTGTTATCTATATAGAGGGCATTGTACAGGAGGAGGAGATAAGCTGTGACATCTATTGTTAGTAGTGATGTAATGATGGGTCAGTGTGTTCTATATAGAGGTCATTGTACAGGGAGGAGGAGGACATAAGCTGGACTCATCTATTGTCAGTAGTGATTGTAATGGATGGGTCAGTGTTATCTATATAGAGGTCATTGTATTGGGAGGGAGAGGAGATAAGTGTGACATCATCTATTGTCAGTAGTGATGTAATGATGGGTCAGTGTTATCTATATAAGAGGTCATTGTACAGGAGGGGAGTAGATAAGCTGTGACATTCATCTATTGTCAGTAGTGATGTAATGATGGGTCAGTGTTATCTATATAGAGGTCATTGTACAGGGAGGGGGGAGGAGATAAGCTGTGACATCATCTATGTCAGTAGTGATGTAATGATGGGTCCAGTGTTATCTATATAGAGGACATTGTACAGGGGAGGGGGAGGAGATAAGCTGTGACTCATCTATTGTCAGTAGTGATGTAATGATGGTCAGTGTTATCTATATAGAGGTCATTGTACAGGGAGAGGGAGGAGATAAGCTGTGACATCATCTATTGTCAGTCATGATGAATGATGGATCAGTGTTATCTATATGAGGCATTGTAGCAGGGAGGAGGAGATAAGCTGTGACATCATCTATTGTTAGTAGTGATGTAATGATGGGTCAGTTGTTCTCTATATAGAGTCATTGTACGGGAGAGGAGGACATAAACTGTGACATCATCTATTGTCAGTAGTGATGTAATGATGGGTCAGTGTTTCTTATAGAGTATTGTATTGGGAGGGGGAGGAGATAAGCTGTGACATCATCTATTGTCAGTAGTGATGTAATGATGGGTCAGTGTTATCTATATAGGTCATTGTAAAGGAGGGGGAGTAGAGTAAGCTGTGACATCATCTATTGTCAGTAGTGATGTAATGATGGGTCAGTGTTATCTATATAGAGGTCATTGTACAGGGAGGGGGGAGGAGATAAGCTGTGACATCATCTATTGTCAGTAGTGATGTAATGAGGGTCAGTGTTATCTATATAGAGGTCATTGTACAGGGAGAGGGAGGAGTATAAGCTGTGACATATCTATTGTCAGTAGTGTGTAATGATGGATCAGTGTTATCTATTAGGGGCATTGTACAGGGAGGAGGAGATAAGCTGTGACATCATCTATTGTTAGTAGTGATGTAACTGATGGGTCAGTGTTCTCTATATAGAGGTCATTGTAAGGGAGGAGGAGGACATAAGCTGTGACATCATCTATTGTCAGTAGTGATGTAATGATGGGTCAGTGTATCTATAGAGGTCATTGGATAAGGGAGGGGGAGGAGATAAGCTGTGGACATCATCTATTGTCAGTAGTGATGTAATGATGGGTCAGGTGTATCTTATATAGAGGTCATTGTAGGAGAGGGGGAGGAGATAAGCTGTGACATCATCTATTGTCAGTAATGATGGCTATGATAGTATATATTATCTTTATAGGAGGCTGCATTATAATAAGACTCTTTGCAGTAATATACAGACACATAAACTTACTTCCAGCGCCATTTCCTGAAAGTTGTTTCCGGACCATTCAACAATTTTTTCCCAAGTAAAAGATAGGGCAGTAGTGGTTTTCTTCACTATATCGACAAGTCTTAAAGAAATGAACCATCTGTGTTTGTTCAGAATGTTAGTTCTATGAAGGAAAAAGTATAAAATACAGAAATGATGAATAGTCTGAGAATCTGTGGGTCGGGGTCGGGGTAGTGCAGATGTTAAATATGTTTACAGCTGGAGAAGATCATAGTCCCCTCAGATTATCCAATGGGCAATAATCACATCGAGACGGTAGGTGATGTCCAACACACTCTTATCTTCTTCCTATCTTCTTCCTCCTCCCTGTACAAATGACCTCTATATAGATAACACGGACCCATCTTAATCATACTCCGACTGACATAGATATTCACAGCTTATCTCCTCCCCTCCCTGTACAGGACCTCTATATAGATAACACTGGACCCATCATTACATCACTGCTACAATAGATGATGTTCACAGCTTATCTCCTCCCCTCCCTGTACAATGACCTCTAATAGATAACACTGACCCATCATTACATCACTACTGACAATAGATGATGTCACAGCTTAGCTCCTCTCCTCCCTGTACAATGACCCTCGTTATATATAACATGGACCCATCATTACATCACTACTGACATAGATGATGTCACAGCTTATCTCCTCCCCCTCCCTGTACAATGACCTCTATATAGAAACACTGACCCATCATTACAATCACTACTGAACAATAGATGATGTCACGCTTATCTCCTCCCCCTCCCTGTACAATGACCTTATATAGATAACACTGACCCAACTTACATACTATACTGACAACAATGATGTCACAGCTTATCTCCTACTCCTGTACATGAACCTCTATAGATAACACTGACCCATCATACAATCAATCTTGATAGTCACAGCTTATCTCCTCCTCCGTACAATGCCTTATATAGATAACACTGACCCTCATTACATCTACTACTGACAATAGATGATGTCACAGCTTATCTCCTCCTCACCTGTACAATGAACTCTATATAGATACACTGACCCATCATTACAAATCACTACTACTGACAATAGATGTCACACTATCTCCTCCCTCCCTGCTACAATGACCTCTATTAGATAACATGACCCACATTACCATCACTACTGACAAATAGATGATGTCCACAGCTTATCTCCTCCCCCTCCCTGTACAATGACCTCTATCAATATGAACACTCGACCCATCATTACATCACCTGACAAAAGATGATTCCAGCTTACTCCTCCCCTCCCTGTAACAGTTCCTCTCATATAGTACACTGACCCATCATTACATCACTACTGACAATAGTGATGTCAACAGCTTATCTCCTCCCCCCTCTGTACAATGACCTTATATAGATAACACTGCCCTCATGTACTACACTACTGACAATAGATGATGTCACAGCTTATCTCCCCCCCTCCCTGTACAATGACCTCTTATAGATAACCTGACCCATCATTACATCACTACTGACAATGATTATTTCACAGCTTATCCTCTCCCCTCCCTGTACAATGACCTCTATTAGATAACCTGACCCATCATACATCACTACTGACAATAGATGATGTCACAGCTTATCTCCCCCCTCCCTGTACATGACCTTATATATATAACACTGACCCTCATTACATTCCCTACGGACAATAGATGATGTTCACAGCTTATCTCCTCCCCCTCCTTACAAATGACCCTATATAGATAACACTGACCCATCATTCATTACACTACTGACAATAGATGATGTCACAGCTATCTCCTCCCCTCCCTGTCACATGACCTCTATATAATAACACTGACCATCATTACACATCACTACTGACAATAATGATTCAAGCTTATCTCTCTCCCTTCTCCTGACATGACCTCTATATATATACACTGACCCATCTTACATCACTACTGACAATAGATGATGTCACAGCTTATCTCCCTCCTCCTCCCTGACAATGACCTCGATATAGATAACACTGACCCATCATTACTCACTACGACAATAGATGATGTCACGCTTATCTCCTCCCCCTCCCTGTACAATACCTTATAGATAACACTGACCCACCATTACATCACTACTGACATAATGATGTCACCTTATCTCCTCCTCCCTGTACAATGACCTCTATATTCGATACACTGGAGCGAGGGAAGGTTTGCATTGACCTCTATGGCTGGCTTACGATGTGATCAGTGTCTTAGAAGGAAATCTAACCATTTTAGAACACACTCATAAACATGCCACTCACATTTTAGTAGTTGCATGCTAAGTCAAAGACCTATCATCCTTTATCCATAACAATGAAATTCATCAAAAATCAATAATCTTTTTAATTTATGCAAATTAGCGCTCCTGTTCAATCAATTGAGCACCCAACGTTCTTCTTGTAAGAATTTTTCATTCCTTTTGATAATATAAAGCCCACCCTCTCGGATTTAGAAGTTCTCAAGAGCCTGTGATGTCATCTGGCCCT
Organism: Engystomops pustulosus; assembly: GCA_019512145.1. NCBI lineage: Eukaryota > Metazoa > Chordata > Amphibia > Anura > Leptodactylidae > Engystomops > Engystomops pustulosus. Next base: position 243,812,875 of record CM033642.1, on the reverse strand, counting down.
CCGGGAATACTCCGCATGCACTTCCGCTCCTACTGCCCGTGCATGTGGTGAGTGTTCCCCAGGTGCGCCTGACATCCCACAGGTGCGCCCGACACGTTTGCTTAAATAACAGACGATTTTGCTTAGTTGACATCTTTTTCTGGTAAGAAGATATGTATTTGAATCAGAATGTACACTGCTCATGGTGGAGTGTGCTTGGTTTAGTGTGTGCTTTTCTAGTTGATCTGGCAGATTTCCTTTAAAAGCGGCAATGTACAATTATCCGGTGGACCCCTTTAGTAGCACTTGGTACCGGCTCTTGCCCTGATTTGCAGGTGCTGGCGCCATGCTGGTGAGATACGCCTTCATTTAACTTAAAGGACGTCTCACACACCCACTTTTAGGGTGTCAGACTGGCCCATAACTACGCATGCTCATTACCTGTAGGGGATGATCTGCTTCTTTCATCTAGTTTCCAGGCCTCCATCATGTGCCGATAAAACACTTTATACAACGTAGCAAATACAATAGCCCCTCCGCTCATTAATTTATATGCTAACAAACCCTCTCCGTTCGTTCAGTTCCCCGATCTCCTTGACTCAGCCCCAAAGCTTGTAGAAATCTTGCGCAGGTGCGTACTGGGGAGCCTCAACCAGTTCTTTTTATCCCCGTTACGTGGCTAACCGTGACCCCTCCCACTCCATTAAACCCTAACCGAATAAGACATAACACCAACTTTCTTGAATTTTTTGGCCAAAGCAGCCCATATTTATAAACAAACAATATAAAACATTAATGCAAATGTCCATATATAACATATAAGAGGTCAGGCACAAAAACAAAACAAAATTAAGGAAAGTTATATTACCTTAACAAATCCTTCCACCAACTGCCATCCCATTAAGTGGACTCATGTTGTCCCTCCCGGGCTCCCCAAGGACACCCCCTTGTAAAGCCCCCAAACCAGGGCCTTGACCCAACCAACGACCATCCCATCTACCGATATAAATTTCACCACCCCGAGGACCCTCTAAAACCCGCCGCGGCTACCATGACAACATGAAGAAATATAGCAAGTAACCCCTAGACCCTCCTCTTTTCCTATTAGCCGTATACCCCAACTAAGCAGTTATACCTACCAAACCTGCGTAAACAAGCGGGTGTGCAGACCTCAGCTCTGTGTCTCACCAGACCTCCCTATGTTCCCGTGCTACACTTTTATATACTCCGCCCTTCAACCACTATTCCTCCTCCTCTAATTCAAAAGGGCCATCCCCTCGCTCGCCACCAGTCATGCTGGCCCTCCACCCACCACTGCGTTCGGGGGTTCCAGCCTTTCTACGTTGTCCCTTGTGCAGCTCGCACTGGTGACAGCACGGGCTGCAAGGGACAATTTCTTGCTCCTCCACATTGTCAGTAGTGATGTAATGATGGGTCAGTGTTATCTATATAGAGGTGATTGTACAGGGAGTGGGAGGAGATAAGCTGTGACATCATCTATTGTCACTAGTGATGTAATGATGGGTCAGTGTTATCTATATAGAGGTCATTGTACAGGGAGGAGGAGGAGATAAGCTGTGACATCATCTATTGTCAGTAGTGATGTAATGATGTGTCCCAGTGTTTTATCTATCTAGAGGTCATTGTACAGGGGAGGAGGAGGATAAAGCTGTTGACATCTCTATTGTCAGTAGTTGATGTAATGATGATCAGTGTTATCTATAGAGGAGTTGTACAGGGAAGAGGAGATAGACTGTGGACATCATCTATTGTAGTAGTGATGTAATGATGGGTCAGTGTTCTCTATATAGAGGTCATTGTACAGGGAGGAGGAGGACATAAGCTGTGACAGACATCATCTATTGTCATTAGTGATGTAATGATGGTCAGTGGTTATCTATATAGAGGACCTTGTACAGGGAGGGAGGAGATAAGCTGTGTACATCATCTATTGTCACTAGTGATGTAATGATGGGTCAGTGTTTATCTATATAGAGGCATTGTACAGGGAGGAGGAGGAGATAAGCTGTGACATCATCTATTGTCACTAGTGATTGTAATGATGGGTCAGTGTTTCTCTATATAGAGGTCATTGTACAGGGAGGAGGAATAGATAAGCTGTGACAATCATCTATTGTCAGTAGTGATGTAATGTAGGGTCAGTGTTATCTATATAGAGGTCATTGACGGGAGGGGGGAGGAGAAGCTGTGGACATCATCTATTGTCAGTAGTGATGTAATGATGGGTCAGTGTTTTCTATAAGAGGACATTGTACAGGGAGGGGAGGAGATAAGCTGTGACATCATCTATTCAGTATTGATGTAATGATGGGTCAGTGTTATATCTATATAGGGTCATTGTACAGGGAAGGGGGAGATAAGCTGTGTCATCATCTATGTCAGTAGTGATGTTATGATGGGTCCAGTGTTATCTATATAGAGGTCGATGTACAGGGAGGGGGAGGGATAAGCTGTGACATCATCTATTGTCAGTAGTTGATGTAATGATGGATCAGTGTTATCTATATAGAGGGCATTGTACAGGGAGGAGGAGATAAGCTGTGACATCATCTATTGTAGTAGTGATGTATGATGGTCCAGTGTTCTCTATATAGAGGTCATTGTACAGGAGGAGGAGATAAGCTGTGACATCATCTATTGTCGTAGTGATGTAATGATGGGTCAGTGTTTCTATATAGAGGTCATTGTATGGGAGGAGAGGACGATACACTGTGAACATCATCTATTGTCAGTAGTTGATGTGAATGATGGTGTCAGTGTTATCTATATAGAGGTCATTGTACAGGGAGGGGGAGTATAAGCTGTGGACATCATCTATTGTCAGTAGTGATGTAATGATGGGTCAGTGTTATCTATATAGAGGGCATTGTACAGGAGGGGTGAGGAGAATACGCTGTGACATCATCTATTGTCAGTAGTGATGTAATGATGGGTCGGTGTTATCTATATGGACTTGTACAGGGAGGGGGGAGGAGATAAGCTTGTGACATCATCTATTGTCAGTAGTGATGTAATGAGGGTCAGTGTTATCTATATAGAGGTCATTGTACAGGGAGAAGGGAGGAGATAAGCTTGTGACATCATCTATGTGTCAGTAGTGATGTTATGATGGGTCAGTGTTATCTATATAGAGGTCATGTAACAGGGAGGGGGAGAGATAAGCTGTGACATCATCTATTGTCAGTAGTGAGTAATGATGGTCAGTGTTATCTATATAGAGGCATTGTACAGGGAGGGGAGGAGATAAGCGTGACCATCTATTGTTATTTGTAGTGATGTAATGATGGGTCAGTGTGTTCTATATAGAGGTCATTGTACAGGGAGGAGGAGACATAAGTGTGACTCATCTATTGTCAGTAGTGATGTAATGGATGGGTCAGTGTATCTATATAGAGGTCATTGTATTGGGAGGGAGAGGAGATAAGCTGTGACATCATCTATTGTCAGTAGTGATGTAATGATGGGTCAGTGTTATCTATATAGAGGTCATTGTAGCAGGAGGGGAGTAGATAAGCTGTGACATCATCTATTGTCAGTAGTGATGTAATGATGGGTCAGTGTTATCTAATAGAGGTCATTGTACAGGGAGGGGGGAGGAGATAAGCTGTGACATCATCTATTGTCAGTAGTGATGTAGATGATGGGTCCAGTGTTATCTATATAGAGGACGATTGTACAGGGGGGAGGGGGAGGAGATAAGCTGTGACATCATCTATTGTCAGTAGTGATGTAATGATGGGTCAGTGTTATCTATATAGAGGTCATTGTACAGGGAGAGGGAGGAGATAAGCTGTGACATCATCTATTGTCAGTCAGTGATGTAATGATGGATCAGTGTTATCTATATGAGGCATATGTACGCAGGGAGGAGGAGATGAAGCTGTGACATCATCTATTGTTAGTAGTGATGTAATGATGGGTCAGTTGTTCTCTATTAGAGGTCATTGTACGGGAGAGGAGGACATAACTGTGACATCATCTATTGTCAGTAGTGATGTAATGATGGGTCAGTGTTATCTATATAGAGGTCATGTATTGGGAGGGGGAGGAGATAAGCTGTGACATCATCTATTGTCAGTAGTGATGTAATGAGGGGTCAGTGTTATCTATAGTAGGTCATTGTAAGGAGGGGGAGTAGATAAGCTGTGACATCATCTATTGTCAGTAGTGATGTAATGATGGGTCAGTGTTATCTATACAGAGGTCATTGTACAGGGAGGGGGGAGGAGATAAGCTGTGACATCATCTATTGTCAGTAGTGATGTAATGATGGTCAGTGTTATCTATACAGAGGTCATTGTACAGGGAGAGGGAGGAATAAGCTGTGACATCATCTATTGTCAGTAGTGATGTAATGATGGATCAGTGTTATCTATATAGAGGGCATTGTACAGGGAGGAGGAGATAAGCTGTGACATCATCTATTGTTAGTAGTGATGTAATGATGGGTCAGTGTTCTCTATATAGAGGTCATTGTACAGGGAGGAGGAGGACATAAGCTGTGACATCATCTATTGTCAGTAGTGATGTAATGATGGGTCAGTGTATCTATAGAGAGGTCATTGTAAGGGAGGGGGAGGAGCTAAAGCTGTGGACATCATCTATTGTCAGTAGTGATGTAATGATGGGTCAGTGTTATCTATATAGAGGTCATTGTACAGGGAGAGGGGGAGGAGATAAGCTGTGACATCATCTATTGTCAGTAATGATGGCATGATAGTATATATTATCTTTATATGGAGGCTGCATTATAATAAGACTCTTTGCAGTAATATACAGACACATAAAACTTACTTCCAGCGCCATTTCCTGAAAGTTGTTTCCGGACCATTCAACAATTTTTCCCAAGTAAAAGATAGGGCAGTAGTGGTTTTCTTCACTATATCGACAAGTCTTAAGAAATGAACCATCTTGTGTGTTCAGAATGTTAGTTCTATGAAGGAAAAAGTATAAAATACAGAAATGATGAAATATGTCTGAGATCTGTGGGTCAGGGGTCGGGGTAGGTGCAGATTTAATATGTTTACAGCTGGAGAAGATCATAGTCCCCTCAGATATCAATGGGCAATAATCATAAGAGACGTCTCTAAAAATGACTGCAGGGGCAAAGAGCTGATCTCCCCCCAGTTCTTGTATTTGCCCCCCCCCCCCCCCCATCAATTACAAATGGCTGGAAGATTTGGCTTACCCCTCTAATAAAGAAGTAGACTCCTCCAATCACAGTGATTGTCTCTCCAGTGGCACGAAGTTTACTATCTACAGGGAACGGGGGCTGACAAATACAATGCAAAAAGATTAGAAGTTGTAACACTGGGTCTGGAATTAAAATGTAATGTAATCATTTATTTTCCTGCTGTTTTATTCTACTGTGTTGAATAGTGTATAGTTTTATTGAGCCCCAGTATTCTAGCTCTAGTAAACTATTCAAGACGCACTCACTTAGGTTGGCTGCTAATACATGTTTTTGGCGTCTAAGACAGTTGATTTTATTCTGTGCACATTTTAACTCGATTTTTTGAGCATATGGAAATATAACAATTTTTTTTATGAGAATACAGGCAGTCCCCGAGTTACGTACAAGATAGGTTTGTTCTTAAGTTGAATTTGTATGTAAGTCGAAACTGTATTTGTTATAATGGTAAAAAATTTTTGCCCCAGTGACAATTGGAGTTTCAAAATTGTTTGCTGTAATGGGACCAAGGATTATCAGTAAAGCTTCATTACAGACACCTTACAGCTGATCATTGCAGTCTGGGACTATAGTAAAGCACCCAGAGAGCTCCACCAGAGGTCACAGTGGGCAGAGGGGTCCGTCTTTAACTATGGGTTGTCTGTATGTCAGGTGTCCTTAAGTAGGGGACCGCCTGTACTGGGATAATATGCACTATGTTGTGTGAGTATGTTCTTATAGCCCTCAGTGGATGCCCTTAACTCCGTTGGAGGAGTATGGAGAAAACGCAGTGTAAATAACGGTGCAGGAGATTGGCTGTGAGAGGACGTTTCCTTATTGTTGAAAAAAGGTCCTTCATGTGAGTTTCGAAGGTGGGGAGACCCAAATAATATATCTACATCAATTTTAAGGAGAGTTGAGCAACTTTCTATTTAATATTAACTTTGTGACTGTGGGTACATCTTTGGAGACTAAGCTCCTCACACATTGTTTATTCATAGGATCTATTTTTATTGAGGAGTAGCCTCAAACATATTTAGTTTAGTGGCATAGAAGGTCCACATCTACCTTATTATATGGCTACTAGCAGCTATAACTAAAATTATGTTGTTATTGAGCTACAGCCTTATCCAGTATGCTTTAGCTCCATCTAGTGGTAGTTTCTGGTAGCCAGAATGCTGTCTTTTTAATGATCATCCATACAGGTAATTTAGAGCTTTTCATTACAAAAAAACCCAAAGCTTGAAACATTATAAAGCAGGAAGCTAGGATCTCAGAAGCTGAGCAGATGATAACATGAAAGCATCCATTTCAGAACAGACTTTGTGTCTTTGCCTTATTCATCATAAGTTTTCAAAAATAGGGAACTTACATTGCCCACAACCGGTCTGTAATAGGCAGCTATGGTAAAGATGATGATATATATCACATAGGTCAAGAAGTTCAGGTAGAAGATCCGCTTGACAAAACGATCCCACTTGTCCTGTAATAATTTATTGAGAGGTTCCACCAGCAGCATGTCATGACGATTCTGAAGAGTATGGATACACAAGTTACATTATTAACCAAGTATCTGTTCTACAAGGTACTTACCATAGAGTCACCCATATATCTGTCTCATTGAATCCCCGATACCTTTGTTGACACTTTGTATCTCACATTTACAATTCTGTATGATGCTATGATGTTTCCTAGTTTGGGTTCCCCTAAACTAGATTGCCCCCCATTAAAAGCAACATGCTTTCTATGATGTAAGTCATACTCTGGCCAAAACTACTTACCGGTGTCTCACTGCTGTAAGCAATGATCTCTAGCACCGAGTTATTTTCTGTTGTGTCTACACCAGAAAGATCATATAGAGAAGAATGGACAGGTCCATAGGCCCATTCAGTGAACTTTCTGGAAAGATGCCTGCACTCTGGGTTCTTTATTTCTCTCCTGAGAATATAAGCAAAAACCTAAAAGCACATAAACAGTTGTTACTATATGCCCATGAGATATACAACACAATATAGTAGAAAACATTTAATTGTTGTGGTATTATTTACATGTGTATGCAAGTTCTGTGCGTTTTATTCCCTTAATTCTTGTGTACAGATATAGCAATGTGGCAATTAACAGGTTAAATAAACACTGGAAGGAATCTATGGGAAAGATTTATCGGAAGCGTCTGAGGTAAAACTGTTCTAGTTGCTGATGGAAACCAATCAAAGCTCAGCTTTTATTTAGGTCTCTACCACTGTAACCTACACTTCTTATGCACAGGCTATGTGCGTTTTTTTAATGGATACCAAATAAAGTCATTTTTGGATTTTACCCACCAGTGCTCCGGCTTTCTTCAATTTCTTCTTGGATCTGTCCTACATGCCAGACGCCTTTGCAGCACGGGACTGAAAAGAACCCTGAGTTACAGACCAGCCTAGCGAACGTGAGTGCACTTCTTCCTCTTTTCTCAATATATTTTATTTTATAAACAGCTGTGGGAAAATGAAAGCTGAGCTCTGATTGGTCGCCTTGGGCAACTAGAACAGTTATGCTCTCAGACACTTCTGATAAATCTCCCCCAACTTGATTATGCTTGAACGGATCGTTTCAAGGTCCTATTACTTTCCTGTTCTGTTAGAGATGGTGATACAGATTAGAGTTTAGAGATATTTATAGACATAGTAAAGGAGAGTGGCGTTTGATCTTAAAAACGGGGTAGATCTAGGGGAAAATTCTGTATGACATTAGGGTCATTAGCGGTCTGTGTGTGTATATCCATAGAACCATAATGAATTTATCACCATGCAGAAAAACAGACTCTGTTAAACAAGAAATTAATTTTGACTTCTATTGACCAGCCATGGTTGAGCCACTTACCCCAATTTTCCCTGTTTTGGCCGCTAAGGTCAGAGGGGTTAAACCTTTCTTATTTGCAATATCTTCCAGTCTTAGAGATGGTTTAATCTGTGCTCCCAACACCAAAATTTCTCCATACATTTTAGTTACAAACTTAGTATTTTCTATTGTATTGTCCGCAATGTCAATCAAGGCATGAAGTACTGTGTTCCCAAAAGAGTCCCTGGCGGCGATATTGGCTGGAGAGTACTGGTTCTGTAGGAGATATTGGACAATATCTATTTGATTGGTGCAGGCGGCAAGGGACAAAGGCAGTTCCCCTAATAATAAGATAAAAAAATAAAGTAAAGGTTATCAGCAGCACATACAGTATTTTTCAGACTATAAGGCGCACCGGATTATAAGGCGCGCCTTCAATAAATGCCTGATAAAACATCTAGGTTCATATATAAGGTGCACCTGAGTATAAGGTGCACCCGATTATAAGGATGAATGACCAGCAGGTGGCAGACCTGTGTACAGTTCAAGGCAGCTGTAAGTGCGGTTCATATATAAGGCGCGCTGGACTATAAGGCGCACCTTTGATTTCTGAGAAAATCACAGGATTTTTTGTGCGCCTTATAGTAAAATAAATGTAATAGTAATAATACATCAGAGCACCGTTAGGGATGTATGAAGAGGGCTCATGTGCTGGGCCCTCAGCATACAGGGTGGGTGTTTGCTGTGAGATGCTGGCACCGATCGTGAGTGTTAACCAAATGCCAGTGGCGTGTAGATACCTCCAGCTCAGATGTGATCATTTCCCTTTGTGACATATTTCTTTTTCTATTTTACAAGACATAAATATTTTAATAAAAAGTGATCAAAAAGTTGTAAAGTCCACCAAAATTGTTGTAATAAAAACCTCATCTCATCAGGCAAAAAATGACACTGTACACAGGTCCATACAAGTATGAAAAAAAGGAAGAAATTATTTTTGTATGAACAGGTTTTCATTTTAAAAGTTTCTAATTTGGTATCTCTGTGATTGGCCGAACCTAAAAAATAAAGGGGTCATTTTGTGGCATGGTACATGCCTGGCACCTGCGTCGGCCTGCACTAGCCCGGCAGTGGCGTAACTAGAAGCTGGAGGGCCCCAGTGCAAAGTGTGTGCCAGGCCCCTGACTATAATGTATGGTATATAGTAATACTCTTCTTATATGGGAAAGTGACACCATAAGGGCCCCCTAAACCTCTTGGGCCCAGGTGCGACCGCAACCTCTGCACCCCCTAAAGTTACGCCCCTGCTAGCCGGGTATGCACAGGGCCAGTGCCGAACTCAGCGCCTACTCTGAACAAGGATTTTCCAGAGCAAGACAGTGATGTCCAAGAAATGGGAAGGGTGACTCGCTCCTTGACTGGATCTCAAGTGAGACAAAACATGAATAAAAGTAATTTTTGGAGAAATGCTGCATAGCATCAAAACTATAAAAACACCTAAGGCAAACTTTGAAAGTGGTCAATAAGCTACTATTTGGGGTTTGTGAAGGGCTTCCAATGTGACAGGTTCTCCTTAAACAAAGTTCAGATCTCTTGCAGAACTCTTTAAATAACCCAGTGGGTAAAGACAAGCTTAGAAGAAAGTGAAATCTTTAAAGTTATAAGTAAACAAGTTCTCACCAAAATAGAAGCCTGCTCTTCCTTTGGCTTTTCTAAAGAATTCCCCATCTGCTCTGGCGTGGACATCTGCTCCATGTTGAACCAAAAGTTCCACAAGATTCATGTTTCTTCTTTCAATGGCAATGTGTAGAGCAGTCTGACCTGAACAAAGTAATGGCACAATAAAAAGGGGCAGAATATTGGAATATTATAAGTTCTGAACAACAGTACAGCATGTCAACTGGTGCTCATTTACTTCCACTTATATGGAGCACATTAATATCAGTGAACTGTTGGGTGTTTGGGGTCCGACACCCATATGTGGCACTTTATGGAGCTTGCGATCCCACAATATACTAGAACAAAGTCATAATACCGCATTTTTCGGACAATAAGGCACACCGGATTATAAGGCGCACCATCAATAAATGCCTGCTAAAACGCCTCGGTTCATATATAAGGCACACCGGAGTATAAGGCGCACCTGATTATAAGGATGAATGACCAGCAGGTGGCAGACCTGAGCACAGTTCAAGGCAGCTGTTGTCTGTAAGTATGGTTCATGTATAAGGCGCACTGGACTATAAGGCGCACCATTGATTTCTGAGAAAATCAAGAGATTTTTTGTGCGCCTTATAGTCCGAAAAATACGGTAATTCAAATAATATAGTTATTGTTTCAGGTGACTGTACCTCTATAATAAGTGTCGGTATATGCTGAATTTACAAATTCTTTCAGATTGTCCGTCTTCGCTGCAATGTCCAGTAAAAATGGGATGGTGTCATTTTTGCCATAACTTAAATTTAACATTGCTTTTAGCAGACAGGTCTTCCCAGTTTCCGGTTCTGTGAAATAAGAAGCAAAATTGTAATTTTTTTTTAACTTGTCATTTAAATCAGAATGATTTTGTATCAACAATAAACACATTTTTTATTAGTTGACTAGAGATATACAGGCGGTTTCCAACTTAATAACATGCGACTTACATACGACCCCTAGTTACAAACGGACCTCTGGATGTTGGTAAGTTTTTGTACTTTAGCTTTAGGCTACAATAAACAGCTATAACAGTTATCACAGTTGTCTACAATTAATGACAACCCAAAAGTTTTAAAATCCAATTGTCACAGAGACCAAAAATATTTTGCTGGGGTTAAAATGATAAAATATACAGTTCCGACTTACAAACAGATTCAACTTAAGAACAAACCTAAAGAACCTATCTTGTAGGTAACCCGGGGATTGCCTGTATATTATAAACGTTTGGCAACAACGACGTACGCATATCAGAAATTTCCTTCTTTTAAAGAATTCTTTTAAAGAGGCAGGGATTGACCGAAGTAGCCCAAAGTTGGGTTTCTTGTTGGTTTTGTATTTTTTCTATGGTTAGTTATAAGCAGGGTTTAATGTACATCTACCACCAGGATGAAGGATTGTAAACCAAGTACACTGCTCTTCTTTTAGCTTCTTGTGCCCTTGTTATTTACAAAAAAGGCTTTTAAAATTATTCAAATGAGCCTGGAGCCCCTCAAGGTTGTATAATTTTAAAGCCTTTTTTTCTTAAAACAAGGGCATAAGAGCATAACCTGCCAGAGGGGGTACACAACTGTATGTCAGTGTGCTTGGTTTACAAGTAGCTCTACGGCGCAGAGGTATAGGGAATGTATGAAGAGGGCTCACGGGCTGAGTCCTCTTCATACAAAGGTGGGGGTTGTTGCATATTGCAGCAAACCCCCACCGCTAATAACCGTGGTCGGTGCTTGCACCGATCGCGGCTATTAACCTTTCCGTTGCCGCCGGCAAAGTCGCCGGCGGCATTTAAAAGACGGTGGCGCGTGGGCGCCGCCATCTTTATTACAATCAATGAAAACATCGGCTCATTTCGCAAAAAATGACCCCTCACACATCCCTGTGCACCAAAGTATGAAAAAGTTATTAGTGGCAGAAGATGGCAAAAATGTTTTTTTCTTTTTTGTACACATTCGTTTAATTTTTGAAAATGTATTAAAACACAATAAAACCTGTATAAATTTGGTATCACCGCGATCGCACCGAACCAAAGAATAAAGCTGAGGTGTTATTTTGAGTGCACAGTCAAAGTCGAATAAACTGAGCCCACAAGAACGTGACGCGCGTGCGTTTTTAAAAAATTTTTCCACATTTTTTTTCAGCTTCGCAGTACACACATGTTAAAATAAATAACAATACAGAAAGTAAAATTTGTTACGCACAAAATAAGCCCTCACACAGGTCTGTACACGTAAAAATGAAAAAGTTATGGATTTTTGAAGGTGGAGAGCGAGAAATGAGCAGAAAAACCCTGCGTCCTTAAGGGGTTAAAGGGAGTTTCTGGGATAAAGGGAAGACATGTAGAGGCCAAAGCACTGTAAAGTACAATATTAGGAATTTTCTTTGTTTTATAACGGTGCCAATCAATGACCTCAGAGGTGAAATTTTTCTGGTTCTGGAGATCACCGAGCCATAAGCCATGCAGTTTGAAAGGGAAAATTCTCTTTTTTAATCTGATTTCAGAACCATGGTTCCAGCTACTACTACACCCAAGCTATAGGCGTCTCCCATCCAGCCTCTCGGCCTGACTGTTTTCTGACAAAAGATGACAGTTTTGTACGAATTTTCATGTGACTTTGGAGGAGATTTTGAAATGACTAAACGGATGAGATTTCACAGAAAAGAGGGAACGGAGATTTCATCCCCTGCCTGAGGGGACTGGGAGTCTAGTGGGGTAAAAATGAGTTAGAGTTTGAAGATATGTAAAATGGCAGCCCCTGGGTTTACAACAGGAATACTATGCTATTGCTATTCATTGATTCATTCATCAATATACAGCTATGCCATCTCAAAACCAAAGTAAACTGACACATTACCAGACACCTTTGGCAGGGCAAAGAAATGTTGATATGTTACCTTTTTTAAATTTGCTTGATTCTTATGTTCTCCTGGTAGATACACCACTGTCATGGGTGTCTGGTGCCTGTTGGAGCAGCTCACAGGGATCCAACACAGCCTTTATCTAATCAATTCTTACATTAATCATTGTAAAATCATATTGTCTTTATTATGTAAAATAGGCTGGTCACATGGTCAGAGGCAGTGATGTCACCCCTGTTACCCCTCCCCTCTCCTCCCCCTGCTCATGTCTGTGTAATGTATAGTAAAGCATTGCCAGTGTATAGTAAAGCATTGCTTTATCTGCTGTCATGCTCTCCCTCCTAATACACATGTGTGAGACACAGACATCGGCTACACAAGTACCTGACATGTTCTGCTATAACATGGCTGCCTGGAGCTGTTGTATCTCATACACACACAGGCTGCAGGGGGCGCCAGCACCAGGAAGCACATGGAGGAGCCATTACACCATTATACCTCACATCATTATACAGGCTGTCAGTCATGTGTATAGGAGTATCTTATACACACACAGGCTGCAGGGGGCGCCAGCACCAGGAAGCACATGGAGGAGCCATTACACCATTACACCTCATGCTATACACATGTGTGAGACACAGACATCAGCTACACAAGTACCTGACATGTTCTGCTATAACATGGCTGCCTGGAGCTGTTGTATCTCATACACACACAGGCTGCAGGGGGCGCCAGCACCAGGAAGCACATGGAGGAGCCATTACACCATTATACCTCACATCATTATACAGGCTGTCAGTCATGTGTATAGGAGTATCTTATACACACACAGGCTGCAGGGGGCGCCAGCACCAGGAAGCACATGGAGGAGCCATTACACCATTATACCTCACAACATTATACAGGCTGTCAGTCATGTGTATAGGAGGATCTCATACACACACAGGCTGCAGGGGACGTGGCCACCAGCACATGGAGGAGCCATTACACCATTATACCTCACAGCATTATACAGGCTGTCAGTCAAGCCCTGGGGGTGTGGCTCTGCCTCCTACTCATGAATAAGCTGGACAGCTTGAATATGCTAATGCCTCATTGGACATCTCTTAGGTCATTTGCATACAGCATCAGGACCTGATTGCTTAAGTTTACAGGCATGTAGAGGGACAATGAAGGGATAGAGGCAATGCTTTCTAATGACAGTTTATGAAAATATATTTAGTTTAGGGGGTTAATTTGCCTGACGGGTTCTCTTTAAGGAATTAGGATAAATAGCTCAGCTAAAACTATTGAAGGTATTATAACCCATTACACCCCAATCTTACACTCAAATACAGTGCATATGTAAGTTTTTTTCTTGATTCTCACAGTAACATGCACATTTAGCTCAGAACTATTTAACACCACAACAACCTTCTAAAACTCTAAGCTGAGGCTAGAAGGCCACAGGGGGCACAGAGGTCCATCTGTAACTAGGGGTCATCTGTAAGTCAGGTGTCCATAAGTCAGGGACTGCATGTACCTTTAAACTCGTTGTTAGTAAGTCGCTTCTGAGTCCGCAGCAAATAAACCATAAGATCATCCAGTTCATCACAGTCTCCATAGGCTGCGGCATCAAAGATCCTGGTCCGGTCATACAGCTTAAAGGTTCTGTCCCGGCAGCTGTTTGTGGACTCCACAGATGAGCTCTGCCTGTGACAGAGGGATAAGGAAACTATATATTTAGTACATATATATATTACATAGTACACTTGGTTTGTCTGTGATCTAGTTATCAGTGCATCATCTCCATTTAATGGGAATTTCTTATCACATCCACAGGCACTTAGAGGAGTAAATAAATGGTTCTGTTGGTACAAACTTATTACAGATAAGGACAGACATCTCCTGACAACCCTAAACCAACACAAGTCATGATAACTTTGTTAACAGATTTATCTGGATTTTTGTTTTATATTACAGGAAAAGAAATGCTGGGGATGAATCCCTCCTATGATGGATGCACACAGATCCATATGAACTCTGTATATGGTCCATTACAACGTCCAGGATTTCAGTAGTCGAAAAAATCCTGAGACAATATAAGAAAATGTCCTATTGTTTATATAGGTTTATAATTGGGAACATTTTATTTATCCATGTGACTTTTATCAACCACTAAACTAAGATCTAATTCCTGATCTTCAGTTGCGGAAGAACAGGGGATCTGTGGGGGTCCTAGGTGTTGGACCCTCATAATTTGCTCTTGAGTTTCTCTCCCTTAATCGATTGTTGAAATTAGATATAGGATCACAGCGCTTTTGAGACACACAGAAGAACCAAATGGCCTAATAGGCCCAAATAGGGCCTAACTCTTGTTCCTGGGAAAGCCCCTTTAAAACGTGGGGCTTTACTAGAAAATGTCCTTCTTAGGCCTCATGCACATGGCGCCATTGTTTTCTATTGGCTCATGCACCATGCCGTGGGCGAGCCTCAAATTATAGAGCAGGTCCTAATTCCTGTCCATATTTGCTGCTCAGGCAGTCAAATTCTATTGTCATCGGCAGTGTGAACAGTGCTCAGACATTGACGACGAAAGGGGCACCAACAAGGGATCGCAAACAAACGTGTTCCCCTGTTTGTAGCTCGTAAAGTACAACTTTATATGAAGTCCACACAGGGATTTAAATTGATAAATGAGAGGCTTTTCCCCATGGCCAAAATCCACACCCAAAAAATAAAGATGAACACACCTGGTCAACTGGTTACCCGGTTTTCCTTTTTCGAACTGCACATGAAATTTCACTGTGGGAGCCAAAGTCTTGCTTTCTACCTGATACACGGAGTCCATAGGAGCCATTTCCCTCTCGGTGTCGGCCTTACCAAAGCGACGACCTTTTGTTTTGGGGGAACTGAATATGGCATATTTAGTGTGCTTTGTCTTGAAGTGTTGGTACACATCGTGGACATGTAGATTGTTGTCATCGCTGTGAGATTCATCTGCAGAGACGTTTGTGTCTTCATTATGGTCAGTATGGTCGGTTTCTTCAAGATCTGATGAACTTCCCATCTTCTTCATTTTCATTCACCTGTAGAAACATAAGTCACATGGTGTATTGTACAGATTCTTGCACAATGTACATAATTTACAGTCATCTGTGGACACAACAATATTTTATCCATTTACTTTCAACCTTTCTAGTTTTGACCCAATGATTATATGTCAATTCTTATTTGCACATTTACAATTATTATTGAGATTCTATGTTTTTTTATTGCATCACTAGGATCCTTGGCTCCAATCTGATTTAAGTTAGCCTCTGCATGGAGCTTTTTAGGTTTATTTTGTGTTTGTGTGGGTGTTCTTCCACACTGTAAAACATACTTAAAGGTTAAGTGGATAGCTATGAAATTCGATTGTTTGACTTAAGGGAAGTAGATTGTCAGCCTTAGGGAAGGACTAATGTGAGCAATATATTACAAGGTAGAATGTTAGTGCTATATAAAACACTGGAAATTACAGCATATTATAGTGATGGAGGAGCTGAGCAGATTGTACACAGTGTCCTATCTGCAGGGAGCATGTTATAGAGCAGGAGGAGCTGAGCACATTGTACATAGTGTCCTATCTGCAGGCAGCATGTTATAGAGCAGGAGGAGCTGAGCACATTGTACATTGTGACCTATCTGCAGGAGGCATGTTATAGCACAGGAGGATCTGAGAAGATTGTATATAGCGCCATATGAGCAGGTAGCATGTTATAGAGCAGGAGGAGCTGAGTACATTGTATATGTGTACACTCTGCAGACAGAATGTCATAGAGCAGGAGGAGCTGAACAGATTTTACATATTGGGGCTCATTTACTGATTACGGGTCCGCGGACAGCATTTTCGTCGGGTTTCCCGACAATTTCCGTGTTGCTCTGTTCTTGGCGCACGGGATCATGTGATGCAAATCGGGGGCGTGGCCGTCGGACAACTCGACGGCTACGGAAAACGAAAAGACCAAGTGCCTGAGACGACGCTCACCCCCTCTAGCCTCTAAAGAAGACACATCTCAAGCAAAAACTGATCTCATTTGCATATCACATTGGAGGAGATTTTTTTTGTTTTGGACAAATTTTCAAGCGACAGACAGAATGATAGAAAGTATATAACACCCAACCTGAGGGGGCTGCTAGGTTACTGGAATAAAAGCTGGTGACAGTGTCCCTTTAAAGGATATCTACCACTAGGATTACATGCCAGTGTACGCCCCCTCTGGCAGGATCTGCAAATCATCCTGAGGGGCTCTGGACTTCATAGCTGTAAATGAAGCCCAGAGCCCCTCTGGCTTATTTGAATAATTTGTTTTCTTTTAAAAAAAAGGACATAGGAAGCTTTAAAAGAAGAGTGGATCCTGCCAGAAGGGACACACACCAGTATGTCAGTGTACTTGGTTTACATTCCTTCATCCTGGTGGTAGATGCCCTTTAAAGCCCATGATAAATTGTGTCTTCAAGAATCTGGGTAGCATAGTATATTGTTATAAGTGTAGAATTATGCTTAGCCATAATGTGAAGAGTTAACATTTTTCCACATTCTCATATAATCGAATGTTAGAAATATGGATTTTGTTTGATTCCAGGTAATTTAATGCAGTCTGTGAAAAGTACTGTACTCCAGAACCATTACTGGATTCCTGGAAGATTACTCAGCGGCTGTAACACTTACAAGAGGAGAATAATACTAATTAATATCATTCACATTAGCGGAGAAATCCCATATATTGCATGTGTATATGAAGCAAACCTTAAATAAGATAGCAGGAGCAGTACTTAGAAGATTATCCATATACAGCAAATGACCTTGGTTATAAATTATGTAGTGCATAGTAATGAGGACAACATATCCCATTGCAGGGATATAAATAACTTGAAAATGCTTCCAAATAGGTTAAAAGCATTGACTGTGCATGACATACAATCCAATCTATAATCATGATATGACATAAGATATAGGTATATATATATGTTCTTTGTAACAAGCACCATCCAATGACCAAAATCAGTTGTAGCCCCATATATATATATATATATATATATATATATATATATATATATATATAGATAGATAGAAAAAATTATTTATTTCTTAAAATAAATGCAGATTTGCACTGTGGTAAACCTTGGTGTATACAGTGTGTTATTTATAGGTCATATACATATGATAGATAAAGCACTGTACTTAAACAGTACCAAATAAATAACTCA
The DNA here is from genome assembly GCA_019512145.1 of Engystomops pustulosus. Taxonomy (NCBI): domain Eukaryota; kingdom Metazoa; phylum Chordata; class Amphibia; order Anura; family Leptodactylidae; genus Engystomops; species Engystomops pustulosus. The sequence continues at coordinate 243,795,105 of CM033642.1, read as the reverse complement.
ACTCCACTGATAAACCAAGATTCGCTATATAATATAACAGTTGTGTATACAGGCAGTCCCCGGGTTACATACAAGATAGGGTTTGCAGGTTTGTTCTTAAGTTGAGTTTGTATGTAAGTCGGAACTGTATATTTTATCATTGTAATCCGAGCCAGAACTTTTTTGGTCTCTGTGACAATTGGATTTTAAAAATGTTGGGTTGTCATAAGAATCAATATTAACAGTAAAGCTTCATTACAGACACCTGTGATAACTGTTATAGCTGTTTATTGTAGTCTAGGGCTAAAGTACAGCAAATTACCAACATCCAGAGGTCCGTTTGTAACTATGGGTCGTATGTAAGTCGAGTGTTCTTAAGTAGGGGACCGCCTGTATATATAACTGTATATGTAACCGTTATTACAGGTGTCTACAATTAAGATTTATTATTAATCCTGATTCTTATGACAACCCAACATTTTTTTAAATCCAATTGTCACGGAGACCAAAAAAATTCTGGCTGGGGTTACAATGATAAAATATACAGTTCCGACTTACATACAAATTCAACTTAAGTGCAAACCTACAGACCCTATCTTGTATGTAACCCGGGGACTGCCTGTACTATATCAAATGTTTTTACAAATCCCTTGTCCATGCAAAACTTAATCTCATGCAAAGTTAAAAGTTAACACAGAAGTACTACTACTACCTTGTGCGGATACTTTCTAGTATTTCAGCTTCTTAAACCCCTCTGCTAGATCTACATGGAGATTATATATAGCGGTATATTCAGTGTCAAGTCTTCATCAGGACCATCGCCCTCGTCACGCTGCCATTCCAGGATGTTGTGAGATGCGTAATGGATGGAGCTGAGCTATTTACTCTCCTCTCCTTTCCAGTGTTCTGATATTTCACAGCACAGAAAGCTTCAGCAGATACATAATGTGATGACTGAGGAAGAGCCTGTAGCGTGTGGTATTCCCAAGAGTTATCAAGGCTTTTACTGGGAGCTCTGCACATGTGGAGTCTACATTTAGCAGCGAGTGCCCCAGTCCAGACTTTATCTTTACTTCCAGCGCTCATCAGGATGACGATAACAAAGACGTATAGAAAGGAACACATGGGAACTGTTACACTGATTTCATGCATGTTGTGGGAATAGGACTACAATCCATGTCCACAACCACATAAAAGAACAGCGAATACTGTAACCCAATCTTTCCCATAGACTATAGAGGATAAAGTGGCACGCAGCATCGGCACACATACTCCTCAAGATAAAATGCAGAATTTCATTCAAATTGAGTATAAACTTAGCTCCTGTTTTGTCCACTTAAGCCCAGAGATATTTATAGATAATAAATAATAGTAATAAACTCAAGATAAGTATTTTAATCAAAGTATGGATGGATTTCCTTCTTAAATTCAGAACCTAAAAACTTTTTTTCTTAATGACCCATATGGATGTACAAGCCTTAAAGGACATCTACCACCAGGATCAAGGATTAGAAACCAGCACACTTAAATGCATGTGCGCACCTCCTCTGGCAGGATCTGCTCTTCTTTTAGCTTCTTATGTCCTGGATTTAAAAAAAAAAATGCTATTAAGATTATGCAAATGAGCTTGAGGGGCTCTGGGCTCCATAGGTGTAACCTTCCTGGAGCCCCTCAGGCTTATTTGCATAATTTTTTAAGCCTTTTTTTTCTTAAAAACAAGGGCATCGGAAGCTTATAGAAGAGTGGATCCTACCAGAGAGGGCGCACACCAGTATGTCAGTGTGCTTGGTTTACAATCCTCAACCCTGGTGGTAGATGTCCAACAAATAAGGTCTCTTTAAAAGTATAATTACTCTTTATAAAAGATTCCTATTTGCTACAATTTTATAAGGAATAAAAAAAATACTCACCTTTCCCAGGACATTTGTTTCTAACAGCAGTTATACCACCTCTGTGTTGCCTGAAAAGTTTGTAATTGTCCAATACCAGAGGTTTCATGTTAGTCTAATATCTCAAGATATGTTGAGCCGATCGATGGGTCCTCGAATGTCCAATAAGACAACTATGATCATTTCATGCCTCAAGGGTTGTCTCACAATTTCTTAGACAAATTACATCTTAGACATGACAGAGAATATCTAAGGCACGGGGACATTCAATTTTAAAAACGTAAGAGGCCAAATGGACTGACCAAAAAGAGTCTGGAAAGTATGGATAATCATTTAAGGGCTGAAAAAGAGAGAATAAAGTGTGTACTTACCCTGCTCTATCTGCTGGGATCCCAAGTTGCCTTCCAGTTTTTGGTCACTGATGGCTGGATTGGAAGTGCCGAAGGTGAATGAAGCTATTGGACATCACTCCCTCTTATGTCATAAATGTCATAAATGTCCTGAACGCCCCAACAAATGTTTTTTTGAATGGCAGACGTAGGGACCATAGTTTCTAAGCACCTCCACAAGTTTCTTGGAAATCTGCTCGTAATAGCAAACAGTGGTTTGGAAGCAGATTCTGTTGGGTCCTCTATTCTATGAGATTTGGTCAAATCTGATCTTTTATCTAGAAAGAACCAAAACGGGAATCTTAAAGGGATACTGTCAGCTGAAGTTTACCTAATAAACCATTACCAGTATGTTGGAAGAAGTATCCAAACCCCTTCCACATCATGTTTCTTTCATGGCTCATTGAAGTCAAGTTTTCCCCAGCAAATAATGCTTCCTCTGCTGTGATTGACATGGGAGCCTGGGCGGAAATGCATCAAACATAGCAAGCGGGGTCTTCTATGGTGAGGAGAGCTTGACTTCAAGACTAAACTCTCCGCCTCCATGACTTTCCACAACCAATTAACATCTCACTTCAACTTGTTTTTTTGGATGATGCCAACACAATGAGCCATGAATGTGAGGTTATCTGGACAACAAACTGGTACTTGTTTATCGGGCCATGTTCTGCTTTTTCCAGTCCTTAAGAATCAACTTCCCAGTTGTTGCTACCACTGGTTTTGATCAGGATTTATCATCTATACAAGTCATTCCGGGGCTTTATTTTTCTCTGACCTCCAGCTCTTTTTTGAGTAATGTAGTTATTCACCGGATGAATTCCACGTTATTTACAGGAAGATGAGAAGGATTCGGTTAAACTTTTCCACCTCCACAATAAAACCAGTTCCACAAAGTTGATCCATCTTACAAGGCAAAAAATAGTGGTCTATTTTGTTAAATATTTCTACATTTATTTAGCAAATACTTGACTTCAGTTTCTCTTCACAGGTTGATTTATTTATTACATGTATAATGGTGACCGTATGAGTCAAAACAATCTTGCACTGCCATTAAGCATGTGCTGAAAATTAGTCACCCTTTGACCTTATGATTCCAGATAGACCACAAGTGGTATATAGAAGGCCTCAGGTACTAAAGATAAGCTAGTAATAATCTTGAGAACATGGGAGGAATTTTTTTAAATAACAAAAAAATCCTTGGAATTTGAATTCCTGAAGAAGAACAAAACAATTTTCATCATATATGTAAAATGGGATAAAGTAGCATCCCACATTTTATCGTTAAGCACAAGAATTACAATTTTGTTAACGTCATATAAATGGTTAGTTTGATAACAGAGGGCTATGTAAAAAATACAAAAAATGTCTAATTTGAAAATCAATAGATTTATAAACTATACGTGACAATATCAGGTAATATTATTTAATTAGGAAAATACATGTGTCATTTTTTAACTGATAATTTTCCGACACTTCTATCTATCCTTCTGTGTATTTAGTAATTCCATGTGTAGTCATTCACAGATCTTAGTTCTGAAAGCCCTGTCAGCTAGAATTGGGGTATAAGAACTACTATGGTTTCTGGCATTACTCATTATTGGAGCAGTTTGAAGAAATTTGCGTCCAAGTTCATCCTTTGACCTAAGCCACAAACTCTTTCTTAAGACACAGTGGGCGCAGCTATCTAGGCTTTGATCGGATTATACCAACCAAAGCTAAGTATAAAAAAAAAAAAATCCTATTTTTTAACTAATTGTGTTAAGTGCTTCATTATTGTTATATATAATCAGTTTCCATAAAGTAACCCACTTGGTTACAGGACCTTGGTGGTGTTAAAGATCTTTATTTAGGGTTCAAATAGCCCTTCTATTCTATGATTACCAAATTACTAGATCTTTGTTCCTATCGCTAGGATAACGGGCACAGAGAATGACACAGACACTTGGTCATAAGCTGTAATCAAATCACTGCATTTATTTCAAACCTTGCGGGGGCATGAAAAGGTAATGAAATACTGAAATGCTATAGGTTAGTTTGAATATACTAGAACCTCCCCTTAAAGCCATTTTCATGTATAGAGGGAAACAGAATGTTTATACTAATTGTCCTTGTGTTCGCTCTGTATAAGTCACAATATGACCTTCAAGCAGAGAAGCTGCAGAAAAAGACAAGGTAAACAGTAGCGAGGACAAAGTAATTTCTAAACAGTTCACACAAAATGATGTTTGAATCATGACATGGCTGGACAGAGGACAACATGGCTCCTGGCTTAAACAAGACGGTCTTTGGTTGGAAAAAATGGCGTCTGGACAGATATATGATATCGCTCCCAGTGGCAGGGCCCACTGTCTCTGTCAGTGTTACCTGTCCATTACCAGATTCTGCCTTACAACCCCTATCTATATATGTTTTCTGCGATTTCCCCTAAAATGGGGAAGGAAAAAAAAACCCAAGATGAATTGTTGCATTAAAGGGAATTTAAAAATCTTCAGATCATGTGCTTTTTAGTAAAAATGACCAAAAAAAGTTCCATGATGATACATTCCAACCACTGTTTTAAAGCTGCATTTAGTCTAAATTCACTGGAGAGTTTGGGCATATTGTATCATGTCATATAGTACAGAAAACTTGTCAGGTAGAACGAACATAAACCACAAATGTGCAATTCATATAAATGCATTTCACCGTTTATGGTTACAAATAAAAGAAAAACCATAAAGATAAAGAATTCACTTTAAATGTAAAATATTAATTTACATCCAGTTTGGCATAGATAACATCAGATGAGCTGACCATATAGTCCAGGGAGATTGGATCTACTGTTTACCACCCGACCATGTGACCACCAGCGCTAATTGTGGTTTAGCTAAGTGGCTTTCAAAGTCCTGCAATCAATCCGAGGGAAATGATGTGGAAATGTTTTTTTCGCTTCGGTTAAATCACAATAATATTAGTGACTGAAGCAAATAAGGGATGGGCTTATCTGACAGAAGAGCTGGATAATAGCTACTGACTGTGCTAGGAATCAGCAGATTCTGTAAAACAACATGTGATGGGCAGGGGTGATCAAAAGTGGAGGATTTACATTTAAATTATTGGGATTTGGCCAGAACGTCTAATAATAATTTACAATTTAATTTTGTGAAAGTGTAAGCATTTTTCTTCAATTTCAAACACATAAATTATGATAATGATAAAGTAAAGCAAGGGTGAAGATTTGGGATGAGCACACTCAAAATTTGCAGTACCCAAAGACCAGGAGACCAAACAAGTGTTGTCGTTCGTGATCCGGGTGTATGTTCGGGAAAAAGTGCCAAGCTGCTTAAATGACTGCTTAGCATCCACAGGCACGTTCTCTGTTGGCACAACTGAAAATAGCTGGTGTGGATATTACACACAGACAGAGTAAGGAAGAGGTTTCTGCTCTTCATGTTGTCAGTCAAATAGGTAAGGACTTCTGAAGAAACAGCAATTGCCCTTTTCAGGGCACTTAGGTGTATAGAGGAGGCTGCTGTTATTAGGGACAGGTGAAAATCTGAAATAATTGCTACTCATAAGCTGATATAGTGTAGGGTTATTCTTACTGATTATAAAGGATTATACAGCGATATTTGGAAAGACCAGCCTCCCCAGTATATAGTCAGCCAGCCCCGTGTAGTATATAGTCTACCAACCCCCAGAAAGCCCAGCACCTAAAAAAATAAACTGAGTACTGACCATTCTGACACCCCAGGCAGCTCATCTTCTATCTTCATGTGCGATGGTGCAGGTCAGCGACAGGTCCGTGCGCACATCCTGGCCGGCACACAACTTTAATGTCAGCAGCGGCTGGCATCATAGTTTGTGCGCTGGCCGGGCTGTGTGGCGTTGTTAAGGTGTTGTCAAAATTTCTAGTTATTCCGTATTCATTGAACTTCACATTTTGACGATTCTATTGCTGCTTTTACCACAGTGCGAATAATTGGGTCTGAACACCCAGAGCGCCTTTAACTCCTGTGACTTTTCTTTTTCATTAATTCTTTAACATAATTTTCTCTCTATTTATTTTTTTGTACAGCAAAGTTTTCTTTGCTGTATATCCATTGGACGCTGACTGGTGAGAGTTAAGGATAGCACCCATTACCTTCATTATCTACTGGGACTGTGCTGCTGATTTTCCATTTTTTATTTATTTTTTTGGTTATGTTATTATTTTAAGTACGTTCCTCCCCCCATTATGCACGGTTATTCCTACAATTTTTGGACCTCTAGCCTATACTATCTCAATCTTACAGCCATTTTTTTGTTGTTAAAATCCGGGTCTCCATTTACTTCAAGGGGGTTTGTGTAAAACCCAAATTTCAACCAACAGATTGCCTCACTGAGAGATCAGGTTATGGCCAATAGACCTCTATAAAGGGTGGAGGAGGAACTGCTACAAAGAGCAGGATGACAGGAAGGCTCTGCTGCTGCTGTTTCTAGTAAGTGTTCTACACACTTCAGAGTGGAAGTTACAGCAGCACTGCTCATAACTGCTACTTTTGATGAACACACTCTTTTTCTATCTATATTTTTGTGATGTCAAGATGCAGTAAAGATGGAAAACATATTTCCTCCTCAAAAAAAGTTAACTATTATTGAAAAATGGGTTGTCTTAGTAAGACTACCATTTTATGCTTAGGTAGGGCTTATGAGGGAGGCAATATATTTTCTATGTAGATTGACTGATCAATCTAACCCACACAAGAAGCAGAATAATATTCATAATATATATATTTCCCATCAAGCTAATGCACTAGTAATGTACAGTATATTCGCTAATGCTACACAGGCTGAGAAATCCAATGCATGGGAGTGGAAGATGTAGAAGGATGTATTGACAATGAACAGATTTGACCTATTTTCAGATTCTCGTTTACGGAATACTGTATGGTTTATGCTCATTTTACCTTTTTTGACAATGTATAAGTGTGTATATTCTTGTAATTATATATAACTGTAGCAGACAGTAGATCTTTTAGGTAAGGTGGATATAAAAGATACCAATCACACAAAGACAAAAAATATTACAACTTTAATTTTGGCTTTACAGAAGAGCTTTCACTATTTCCACCAACTGTAACTCTTCCCGGCCTATAATAGGCTCTTTACAAGAATCAATGACATGAGTTTTTAGCTTACAATTCACTAATGGACTCTTGACTGTCACTTGTGTAGTTCAGGGCTGGAGCAGACAGCCTGGCACCACCCACTGGACTCTTTATCTGTATATTGGGAATCATCAGCCATGACACAGATTGCCTGGGAATGATGGGGGCTATAGAACAATTTCCTTTTAATCCCAATAATCATTGGATGAATGCTTATTTATGAACGCAAAGCATTGGAGTCAGTCCAGACGTTGTTCAGATTGTAATAGATGGTAATATAAACGAAAAATAGAACGGTATATTTGGCAGGGATGTATGTGTTCTATAATATTCTAATTTATTTGGTGTCTAAGGCCACATCTCTGTAATATGTTTAGGAATAGCTACTGCTGAAGCATCACCAGAGCCGCCCCGACTGCTGAATCCACATCCTTCCCATAGACTACAGGGACAGGGAAGATCCTCTCCACCTCCTGCTTTAAGGCATCGTTCCGAGCCAATGCACTTCCACTTCCAATGATTCGCTTAATCCCAGACTCTTTAAGGCGATGTGACGGCATCATATTATGGATGTTTTCAATAATGCCGCGACACAGCGCTCTAGTCACGTGACCTAATGACAGGTCAGCCGGCGTCAAGTTGGAAACGGAAGCGTGACTGTCGGGAGAATGCCTCTCTCCAAAGAGTGTAGGACAAATGGCAAGTTGGGGGTCATTTACAGATAAAGCAGCACTGATCACCCTTGAATATATATTGGAGTCAGAGGTTTCAAGACCTGTGAAGAAAACCACAAGATATAATGACTCTCAGAGTTTCACAGATTTTCTCATACATTTGTATGTACCTACCTTCTCATTAATGATAGAGGTAAGTACAGGCCCATAACATAGATCAGATCACAAATTCCCTTAGAGGTAAGTGATGTAATCCCTGGCTTATCCCATTGCAGTAATGCTTACAATGAAAAAGGTCTTACCATGCACATTAATGAGGGTGGTCAACGTCCAGATTTAGATCACCAGATCTAACCAGATCCAGATTAAGATCACCAGATCTAACCTCTGTCAACTGTCCAGTGTTTTAGCCTAATTCTCAGGGTTAGTGCTGGGTCCAATCTATGAATAACGGACCAGGGTTAGTGCTGGGTCCAATCTATGAATAACGGACCATGCACTGGCTGGATATCATGGACCTAACACATTGCCGGGGACGAGACTCCAAGTATCATAATGATACATATAATGCAAGCACACTAGCACCAAACTGTATATAGTCAGTGAAATCCCTCTAAAACACAGTCCGTGATTCCCCTTTGTATGTTTTAGCCCTTGGTGCTTATTCAGATGTTTTCTATTAGCAGAAAATGCAACCGTTTTAGCCCGTGTTGTGTCAGTGTTGTATACAGATCCATTTTTTTTGTTCACGCCCTTATAGCATTATGGCTCATGTTTTTGTAAAAAAAAAACAAAAAAAAAACAGAGGGTATCAAAATTTACCACTGCACACACACGAGATGATGAACTGTAGAAGCTGCTGCACAGATTCAGGGGCACTTGGAATTTTCTTGCAGAGATATCAATCCTAGTATCTGATCATTATAATCCTCTCCATTGTCATAGAGGAAGTGCTGTGTGTTAGGATACTGTTCTCTGACAAGTTGAAGATTATCATAACACACACCCCTTCCTCTGCTCCAGCTCCTCCTCTATAACAGTGGAGAGAATTATAATGGTCAGATACCAGGACTGATATATCAGCAACCGTGGGGGCTAGAAAGAAAATTCTAAGTGTCCCTGAATCTTTATAGCAGCCCCTCACGAATTGTATACTAATGTCCATGTGTGTGAGGTGGTGAAAGGTCCTCTATAAATAGCAAAAAAACTGGTTCCCCAGCAACGCTTCAGAATAAAACTGACAGCATATACATGACATCACTGTATTTTCCTTTTTTTGCAAACCCATCAATTTCCTTAAAAGTCTGTGGTCTGCACACATGAAAAAGTAATGTATGCTTTTTTTTTTCCCCTCACTGACCTACGGTTTGTGGAAAAAAAAAAAAAAAAATGGACGTCTAAATAGGGAATAGCCCATAGGAAACAATCTGTCAGTATGCCATCAATTAAAATTACATATACATACAGACTTGAAAGGTGCTTAAAGGGAACCGGTCATCAGATTTTACCCCATTAAACTACCGGTCCCCTCTGGTAGGGTATGAAATGTCCTTTCTAGAATTCCTTCTTTTATGTGAAATCTTATCCTATAATAAATCTCCATAAATTTAGACAATGTTTGAAAAGAAAATATACATCACTGACACTACAATATTCCTAGTTCTGAAAATAATTAATTTAAAGAACTTCGCAGATTTTTAGTCTGTTCAAAAACCCACAAAAAAGCTTTTTATTCAGAAAAATATCACTCAGCGCCTCCATCCGCTAATGAGTACAGGAAATGGAGACGTCTAGAGATCAGACGGCAATTATCTAATGGTGTAAGATTCTTATTTTATTTACTAGCAGATTCTCAGTATACGTCGTCACCATTTTTCTACCTAAAAAAAAAACCTTAAAGGACATCTACCATAAGGATGAAAGACTGTATGCAAATGAGCCGGAGGGGCTCCAGACTCCATGAACACCTATGGAGCCTGGAGCCCCTCAGGCTCATTTGCATACAGGCCTTCATCCTGGTGGTAGATGCCCTTTTAATATGATGCACTTTTGTGTACAACCATGAAATATATTGTATAAAAAAACATATTAAACACAAAACACATCAGGATAATTTTGTAAAGTAATAGTCACATGGGGTTATTGTAAATTAATTTACCTGCCATATGGATACATTTCTTAAATTGGATGTTATTAAAAACAATGTTTCTATGTGAAGATAATTTCTGATAAATGTCACCATGTTGTCCCTTACAAACAAAATATCCTTGGATACGACCACCGCTGGTGGAGTGACTGACAAAGCTGCTAAAATCCTTGTGGGCATGCACATCAATAGCAAATTTCTGGAGAGCTATCTTGTTTCTAGGGGACAACATAGCTTTATTTATGGTAAATTATCTTCACACATGTAATTTTTTTTAACAACATCTAATTGATGAAATGTTTGTATATGGCAGATGAATTAAATTAAATGTGAATGCCCAGATGGGAACACCCCTTTAATTACCTGTCGATTACATTTATAACATAGTCTATGGCAGTGGTGGCGAACCTATGGCACTGGTGCCAGAGGTGGCACTCGGAGCCTTTTCTGCGGGCACTCAGGCCATTGTCCAAGGACAGAGTTCACCAAACACTGAATCTTCAACTTAAGAGATGCTGCTCTCAGCGCTATTTTAAAGTGACACTTTATAGGCTGTTTGGAACTGCAGGAAAAGTGAGAAGGTGTTGACAGAACTGCAATATCTTTGAAGCTCATCCTGCTGGACCCACCATTTCTTCCTGTACAGAGACCCTGGAAAGAAGCTACAATGATAGTTTAATTTGCCTTCCTTCTGTCAACTATTATGGTGGCCTCAGGCGGCCGATATAATTGAAAGATGTGAAAGAACAGGTACCAGTAAGTTACTGTACAAAATTCCATGCTGGCACTTCATGGTAAATAAGTGGATTTTGGATGTAGTTTGGGCACTCTGTATGTAAAAGGTTCGCCATCACTGGTCTATGGGGTTTTAAGGGAACCTGTGACTAACTTTTACCCCAATAAACTACCAGCACACCTTTTTATTCATGAACATCATTTTAAGTAAGTTGAAAAAAAACAAAGAGCCCATGAAAACAAAAATAAGAAGATTACCACAGTCAGACTGTCTGGATCTCTGGCTTATCGTGCTTAATTTAGATTTTTTTCCTTTAAAGGGAACCTGTCAGCAGAAATTTACCTAATAAGCCGCTATCAGTATGTTGTCAAGCAGCCGAACACCTTCCAGATAATGTTACTTTCATGACCCAGTGTGGTGGCATCATCCAGAAAATCATCTTTGTGAGATGTAAACTGGTTGTATAAAGTCATGGAGGCGGAGATTTTAACACTGAAGTCAAGCTCTCTCTTCCTCAGAAAGCCCCCTTCACTATAATTGATGGTCCTGCATCCAGATACATCGCTAACCAGATCTCCTGAAGTCTGACACATGATGTCAATCACAGAGAAGGAGGGGTTCAGTGCTCCACACATTGACTTCAGTGTTAAACTCTCCGCCTCCTTGACTTTCTATAACCAATTTACATCTTACTTCAAAATTGATTTTCTAGATCATGCCATCATACTGGACCATGAAAAAAAAGAAAAAGTAGAAGGTGTAACGCTGTTTTGATAATATACTGGTAGTGGTTTATTAGGCCAATTTCTGATGACGGGTTACCTTTAAGCTCACCTGTGTACCTACTAAATAACTTATACTACTAATAATGGAATTGGGTCAGCAATGGCTTCTATTTACACCTGCCCTTAAGTTTTGGGTCTGATTGATGTTGGGGATTTAACTTGTTTCAATATTTTATTTCAGTAATTATATTATTTAATTTAAACACTGAGAAATATGGGAATATGGAAGTATTATATAAATATGGCTACTGACAGCATGTCTATGAGTACATATATATGTATATATACACGATGTGGACCTTACCGAGCTCTGCCGTCCATTGTGCCAGCATTGTGACAAAGGATGCAAAAACATTCCCTCCATTCAGAGAAGCGGCAACGGCCAAATATTTATCCTTGAAATAAGGGAAATACGTCACGGCTTGTGCAGGACTAGGGTGGTCTTCAGGCTGGAAGCCTTCCGGCATGGAGAAAGTCAGCTGAGCAGAGGTGCTGATATTCAGAACTTGTAGAAAGATTATTAATAAAGGATGAAAATCTGTTATTATTAAATAATATTGAAATGTGTTTGTGTATCCTAAATATCGAAGGTCTGTAGCAAATTTCTATTATGATTTGCTTTATATGGAATATGTGCAAGCATAGCTCCAGTGACTTTAAAGAAAATCTACCAAAATCAAGTACAATAACCCAGTGACACAGGAAAACTTTTTCAATTATGCTAATTAGTCAGAAGGGCTATCCTAGCCCCTCCGTGTTGCATCTACACATCACTGACCTGGTATAGGGAAACATTGGGTATAAGCTGGATCTTACAGCTGACATCTCCCGTGGTTGGAGAGAGCTAGTCAAAAAATGTAGGGGGTAGGGGATAATAATCTAATGAGTGTGGTCCTACTACTGGAATGCATTTAAGGGGGCATTCCATTGACATCCACACTTCCCATGGGAGTAGTTATCATGGAAAGGGGCATGTAGACAGTAATGGGAGCACCTAACATGCTTTAAGCTGGGAGAAGTGTGGGCATGACAGGCTGGGGGCTCGTAGGGGTTAAGAAAATGGGATGGATTGATGGATTGAGGGTGGTTGGAATTGCCCCCTTGATCCGTCAGAAGTCACCCATGAAGTTACAGGAAATCCAGAGTTTTCCTGCCAGGGGGCCATGTGATCCACGGCTGCTATGGACTAAAGAGCCCCCTTCTATGAAGGAAAGCCGTCATGTCCATGTCAATAGAGCTACACTCTATAGCAGAGGAATGATAACATATCAAGTTTCACACCAATTATATCAGTCCTTGACAGAAGAAACCCAAATAGGCACAAAACCAATTACACCCTCAGGAAGACTCCAACACACATTACTTTATTTTTTTCCTGGAAAATTGTTGGAAAAAAAAAATAGCAAGATAGATGTGAGAACATTGATGTAATTAGACATTTCAGGAGATAAACAGACGCTCCAGTAATTAGTTGTAGACGCTGTGAAGACTGTGTAGCTGTGGTTAGTAAAGTGATGTCCTGGCACCCAGCCACCCATCATCATCATCATCATCATCGTGAAGCTGCACATAGTTAATTATGATACGGACACCTATAACTTTATTCTCAGCATTATATCAGTATGTCAGATTTAAAAAAAAAAGTTTTTGAGAAATAACACTATTAGTGGCCATAATATGAATAATTTTCTGGGTGTTTTAGCAGTTTCCTGAAATTTTCTTTTGCAGGAGTACATTCACCACCCCTATTGTCATTTGCACATTTTAAAGGAAACCTACCATCTTGGATCTTCTTATTAAGGTAGATCCGGCGGCAGGTTCAACTAATGAATGACACGGGTGCCCTTTTTAGGGCTAATCCTTGAGTGGCCTGTAACTTTATAAATCTTCAATCACCTGATATGCAAATATCTGAAAGAGGCTACTGGGGCGTGGAGTAGCCGTGCCATGTAGCTTCAGCTCTGGCCACTCCACACCCCAGTGGCCTCTTGGATCCTCCTACCACGAGATCTTCAGCACTCCTCCGGGCTCTTTATAGACTCTCTATGCAGAGCCGGCAGCTGCATGTACTCACCTGCGAAGCCGAGTGCGACTGCGCATGCTCAATAGCTCTGGCTTCGGACCAGAGTATGTGCAGCTGCTGGCTCTGCATAGAGAGTCTATGCAGACCGCGGAAGAGTGCTGAAGATCTCATGGTAGGAGGATCCAAAGAGGCTACTGGGGCGTGAAGTAGCCGCGCTGTGTACCTTTATACGCCCCAGCTACTCCACGCCCCAGTAGCCTCCTTCAGATATTTGAATATTAGGTGATTAAACATTTACAGGCCACTCAAGGATTAGCCCTAAAAAGGGCTCCCATGTCATTCATTAGTTGAACGTGCCACCGGATCTACTTTAATAGGTAGATCCGAGATGGTAGGTTTCCTTTAAGGGAGTCGCTTTTTGGGATAACAGAGGGTGTGGCCACTAGTGGATATGTAAATGTTGATGTGATGTCACTGTAGAGACTCGGTACATGACATCTGGGCTCTGAGTACTGGAGGGTGGCGAGCTAGTTTTTTTAGTTAACCCCCAGGGACCCATATTAAAAAATCCTTGACAAACCCTTTAAAAAGTAGCAATGTTGACAGCTCTGCTATCAGCTGGTATAGGGTGGGACCAGGTTTCGAATACCCACTCATATTGTAAGGGATAGTTTTGACCACACAATGCTACAGGCAGTAGTTCGGTAGTAGCTCTGCAAGTATAACTTTGTGTGTTTTTAGTAGTGGAGGACTGTGAAAACTGAAGTTATAATCCCGCTTTGCAGCTCTTACAAGGGCTCTGGGTGTGTCCATAAGCCTGAAGAGCTTTCTGCATTGTGCTACTCCACAGCCTCTCCCTTCTGCTAGGAGTAGGAGCTGTATGAGGATTTTGATTGGATTCTTACAGCAGTCATTCAAAGTAGAGGGGAGGGGCTGTGGAAGAGTTCGCAAGAGCAGAAAGCTCTTCAGTCTGAAAGACCCATCGAGAGCAAAGCAGGAGCTTGAAATCTGGATCTTCACTCTTTTCACAGCCCTGTCACTACTTACTACACACACAAAGGTATGATTACACAGCTCTCCAGGGCCTATACCTAGCACTGTCAGCAGATTACCATAGTCAAGACTGAAGACAGATCCCCTTTAATTACCTAGCTTATGGATAGGTAACTAATATGTTGGAGTCGGAAAACCCCTTAAATCTTGGATAATTTGGAACTACGAAACCTTTTAATAGTTTTAAATTTACAACATTTATATCAGATGCATGCTACGAAACATATACCGTAGTTAATTAATCCTCTGTAGACAGGGATGAAATAAGGTCTTTTTTGCAGGAGTGGTGGAATGAGTGCTCTCCGTACATACCTGCATCTGAGCTTTCACTTAATGAACTACGAACTGAACACTGGAAATCTCCCAAAGCAACACCAACATCCGCCCCCTGTGGGATCCCACACCACTCATAGGTAGTCTTCCCAGCTCTAGACCCAGCATCCAGGACATTAGGGAGAAGCAGTGTAGGAAACCTCCACTCTTGTAATCTAACATGGAAAAACAGCAAATGAGGAGGATCTTGTAAAAAATCTACACATAAAATCATCCATTATACGTCATTTTGTCTCTTTCCCCGTCCATAGCATTGTGCGCCATATGTTTCTACAATAATAACATCTTTTCACTTTGGATGCCATAATTATTTCACTAAACAACTTACAGGACTAGTTTTACACGTAATTACTGGGCTCATATAGGATGTTTCTCAATTAGGAGCCGGGCCATTGCGATGATTTCATGCTATAACTTAATTTGTTCTATGGCGCCCTGCTGTTTTATGCAATTTTATGTTACTAGCAGAAACAAATCTCCTGCATTATACTAAACTGCGCTGAGGATTACAATACAATCAGGAAACGTTCTGAAAGCAGAGCTATAAAGTGACAGATATCTATATGGACACTAATGTCTCTCTAGTGCCATCTACAGGTAACTACTCAATGTCCGGCCATTTAAAAAGCATCGAAGCATGAAGGCTTTTAAATAGGTTGGGCATTACCACCTATAGGTCCCTTCACTAGTACCTAAAACGGTCTATGTAAGATTTTTATAGGAAATCTACCATCAGGTTGAAGGATTATAAACCAAGCACACTGACATTATGGTGTGTGCCCCTTCTGGCAGGAGCTTCCTATGACTTGTTTTTAAGAGTAAAAGGCTTTTAAAATTATGCAAATGAACCTGAAGGGCTCCAGGTTCCATTAGCACCCATGGAGTCTGGAGCCTCTCAGGCTAATTTGCATACTTTTAAAAGCCTTTTTATGTAAAAACCAGAATATAAGAAGCTAAGCGAAGTGTGGATCCTGCCAGAGGGGCACACACCAGTATGTCAGTGTGCTTGGCTTACAATCCTTTATTCTAGTGGAAGATGTCCTTTAAAGTTATATTATACTCCACACCACAACTTACATATCCATATTCCAGGTTTTGGTTCTAGTATTAAAATATCCCCAACTAGCAGCATTCTGCACAGACATGAGTGGTTTCTGGAGTCCACACAGCATAGCAACGACATAGTCCTGGATTGTACCAGCGGCATCATATTGCTGGAGGAATTCAGGCCTGTCCAAACACAAAAGTACAATAAATGGAGCTTAAAGAGTAATTAATCATTTAAAGACATTGTATTTAAGAAATTAATAGTGGAGGTGATAATAGTAAACTCTGGAACATTCTTTATTATGTAAAACAGATTATCTGTGCCTTTTTTCTGCTTCTTTCTCCTGTAGTGAGCAGTGTATCTGAAAACCCTCCTCCTCCGACAGGAGGCTAATGATTCCTGTACATAGAGAATATTTCCCTTGATGATTCGGCTCTCATCCAGTGAAAACAACTAAATCGGATTACTATATTTAATTTTTGGATGGGAGACTTGGGGGGCCCATGGTCACCCATACCACAAAGTCATGTCCCACTTAATCCACTTCTGCTAAGCAAACATTTAGGGAATGTTTGGGTGTTCCAATAGTTGTACATAACTCAGCATTTTATCACATATAGAGTGGTAACATAATACTATAAGTAATATAGAGGTCGCTGGTGACCTCATTGTGTATAGTGATGAGGTCATACTATGATGATCAGACAAGTATATTAGTTCACCTTGAGAAGGAAGAAAACTGCCTCTAGTGCCATTTACTGGGCCATACATTTCTCCCTTCTGGAGGAGAGCCGATATGCTTTTTTTTCCCTAGTAAATCTTTCCACAAAAGTTGGATCTCCTCAAGGGGAACCAATGTCTACTAAAAGTGGTTTCCCTTGCGATAGTTCTGCTCATATTTTATGGCGACATCTTATGTGTCCATTATCTTATGGTTAGTTTAGAGATGCAGATGATGAGTACATTACTATTTATGACTTTGGGATTACATCTTTTACAGTAGATTTCACGATTTTGTCACAATGGAGTCCTAGGTTCAGATCCAACCAAGGGCAACACGTGCCTCAGATCTGTAAGTCCTCCGTGTATGTGCGTGAGCTTTCTCCATGTTCTCCTCTCTACGCTCATCCTCTTACTACATCCTGATTGGGTAATTGGCTTCCTATGAAATTGGTCCTAGTGATTGAGTGTTCGAGATTATTTTAGGTTATTTTCTTCATTCTTCCCAAACGATACTTGTTTACTTCCACCCATCCGGCAGTGAAACGTGACTCATGTCAGGTTTATGAGTTAATGGCCTGGTAATTACTATCTAAATTAAGCTCTAGGTGTGAAAACATATAATCAGGAATAAAATGAGAAAAGCAAGACAGATTTTAAGTACAATTCTGCATCTTGTTCGATAGTAGATTTACATCAAAGAAAGGAAACGTGTCAGGAGCAGATGGAGAGAAGCGGAGCACTCTGATATATAGGTATACATGAGTGACAGCTCTCCCTGTATCAGAAGACTGTAAATCCTACAGTAGCAGGTTCTCAGGTTGATACGTTTAAAGGGAATCTCTCAGCAGTTTGACTATGCAAACCTCTGTGCATGGGGTTAGTAACAGCAGGACTGTGATTTTTAACTGATTTTCAAATCATCAAAAGTCTCTTTATGGCTTTCAGCCAGTGCATTGAGTTGCCATTCAATCTCTCCCCACTGTGGAGCACAGAGCAGAAACATCTTCAGGCTTAAGGACTGCTCACTGTACAAGAGCTGCAGATCAAGATCAAACGTTCACTTTTCACAGTCCTGTTGCTACTAACTAAATACACAAAGTTATTGTTAAACAGGACTGATTACAAACACAGTCAGCAGCTTTGCATGGCCAAAGATGACAATATTGTCCCACAAGGGCCTAACCCCTGCCGGGGACCATGATAACAGAGGTCCATGGGACTCCTGTTCCGCTCATTTATACTTCCCACCTTCAACATTCTATAACTTTTTTCATTTTTCTGTGTACAGAGCTGTGTGAGGGCATATTGCAGTGTAACAAATTGTACTTCTCAGTATTTATTATTCCATGCCATGTACTGGGAAGCTGGCAAAAATTTCCAAATGTGGCAAAATTGGCGAAAAAAAGGCATCTACGCTACTTTCTTGTGGGCTCAGTTTCTGCAATTTTCACTGTGCATCCGAAATGCTACTTTATTTTTTGGTTCGGTACCATCACAGTGATACCAAATTTATATAGGTTCTAATGTGTTTTAATACATTTCAAAAGATTAAAAAACATTGGGACACATTTACTTACCCCGTCCGTGGAGTTCACCGTAAGTGCATTGTCTGACGATAATGCACTGTGCTGTGATTCACTAAAATTGTGCACCCGATATCCTGCATGTGTCACTTCCCCGCTAAGGTCCGACAGGGTTCACCTTCTTTTAAGTGGTGCATGTAAGTGCTTGGGCTTGCGACACAATTTGAAAGTTAAATCCCGTGCTCAATCCGAATCAGTCGGATCATCCAATGGCACGCCCCCTAATTTGTGCTGCATGGAAGCCAGCGCAGCTGCATCAAAAAACACAATCCCAGCGCAGTCTACCTGTCCGAACCATGCAATCCCCCAAAAAAGTGCAAGGTCCCACGAAGTGCAGTTCGTGACCCTGAGTAAATGAGCCCCATTGTGTACAAAAAAAATGTTGAATCGCCATCTTCTGACGCAAATAACTTTTTCATACTTTGGAGTACGGAACTGTGTGAGGTGTAATTTTTTTTGTCACTGGCTGGACATCACCCGCCCCGTGCTGCCAATTATATGTTTGTTTTTAAGTTAATCCCGTGTGTCGAGACTAGCGATGGACAGCGCCTGGATCAAGATGAAGAGGGGGTGAGTATTTGTAGATTTGTGAGTCTTAGGCTACATTCACACGACCGTATGGGGGGCGTATATACGGCCGATATACGCCCCCCATAGACGGCAATGGGCGCACGGCACCCTATGGCAGCGGTACGGTGCAGCACACGTGCGGCACCGTACTGCTCCGTACCCCAGAAAAAGATAGGACATGTCCTATCTTTCTCCGTAGTACGGCGCCATAACTTCCTATGGAGAGGGGCGGGGGTGAGCTGCGCTCACCTCCTCCTCCTCTCCCCGTGCACTGCCGTTGCCCGCTACGGTACGGTACGGGCGAGCAACGGCAGTGTGAATGTAGCCTTACAGCGACTACATCACCTCCACGACCACGCGGCAGGGGTGCAGCCGTCGGCGGCCTAAGCCACTAGATGTATCCGTCAGGATGGAGGGGCGTGGCTATATGATAAATATCCCCCATGGAATGTGAAGTCCCCATAATTTTGATCATTGTATGTCCCAATTGGATACTTGACAATCTGGAATCAATTTTCTAGGGATAAATTCCTGTCCTATTTTACCTGTTTTTTAAATACCAGAATATAGTAGCACAACCAAATCCAGAAGACAAGTTAATGTGGGACCGTGGCTGAGGTAAAGAGGATAAAAAGTCTGTAGTACATCGACCATCTTCCCAGGTGACAAGGCGACTGACTTCTTTTGGCTCAAAGACCCTGAGATTTTCACTGTTGATCCAATGACATCCTGAAAAAAAAACATAACAAAATAAACGAAAAAAAAAAAAATGATAAAAGCACATCACTGAAAAACATTATATAGAAGTATAAATCTGATGGAAAGATATGATAGCGAAAGCCACACTGTAGATGTAGTGATTACTGCCAGAATCTGTAGAGAGGTAAAAGAGCGCCCCCTAATGGAAAGATCCGCAAAGAACAAAACTCTCAAAAATGTTCTGAAAACAAAAACAAAAGAAAAGAAAACAAGACTAATATTCTTTCTGCAAGTGTAGTGATTGTCTGGTCTTAGACGATCTTGGAAGGTGAAGATGCTGGATGTGAAGGTGTTAAAAACTCACCGATGCGCTTGGATTTTTAAAATGCAATTTAAATGCTACATGTGAACGCAACCTTAGACAATTTGGTGAACAAAAGGCCTTCTGTGTACATGGAAAAAGGCTAAGATACTTGAGATTAGCTCATGAAAAAGACATCAAAAACAAAAGTGTAGTTACTGACATTATGGCCAAGTGTCAGGAAGAAGAAGGGGAAAACAGTCCCGCTCGTCCTGAGTTCTGAGCCCCCCAGATGGACTCAAGTAAAGATCAGGGAAAAAAAGTGACTGGACAAACAGCCATCTGCCATTTATTTCAATACAGTAATACTACAGTGTATGGTATGAAGCATCAGACCCCCAGGGTCTGAAAAACAGTAATATAAAAAAAAAAAAAAAAAAAAAAAAAAACTAAAAGTTACCCCCCTTTCCCTAGATGTAAGGTATCAGCGCGTCTCAAAAGTCCCAATCAATCAAATTATAAAAACCCTGTAATGGAAAATAGAACCTACATGTCTGAAATCTATTAAAACATAATAAAACCTATACAGTATACATTTAGTATCTCCATGATCGTATCGACCCAAAGAATAAAGAGGATGTGTCATTTGGAGTGAGCAGTGAAAGCCATAAAATAAAGGCCACAAGAAAACAAGATTTTGTTATTGATACGCTCAATGTAAGCTCCCAGCGTATAAGCCGAGTGTAATCATAGAGGCACATGTATCAAACTTTTGGCTCGCCATTTTTGAAAATCTTTTTAAAATTTTTGAGACTTTCCATGATGCTTGTGCTCATTTGTGTCTTTTTTTGTTGCTCCTTTCAAAGTTTGCCGTTGTTTTCCTCAGTGTTCCCCGAGTTATCCCCTGAATTTTTAAAAGTCGCAAATTTTAGCGCGAATCTACGGCTGCCCCTGATCAGTTGTAGAAATGAGCTTAGGGCTGATTTTTAAACAATAAAACAAAAAACACAACTTTATCACCTAGATAATACACCTTGGTTTGTTCTCCAGAATAAGACCCCATGCATCTGCCCAGACACCCCAATTCGTGAAACCTTTCGGAGCCCCTCTCTGGGTAGAGCGGTCAGGCAATCATTAAGCGTCCTAATTATTTGACAGACATCTTGTTCTTTTCCCTGAAAACAAGAGTAAGAAAAAGTTATCGCGAATGAATCCATAAAAAATATAACCATAACATGCCTAAAGACAACATTTATGTCTGTACTTCAATTTTTGTAGCAAGTACTGAGACACATCCCAGCAATCACCGGTTATACATTACAGACCTGCGGGGATGAGCGCACCAGTGTAATGTGATGGCTCAAACTATATACAATGACATGTGATTATGACTCTCCTTCCTGTTTGTCACTTGATAATTGCTATTAACTGGAGTGTTAATGGAGAAGGACAGATATCTCTGATAAAATGAAGTCCTCTGCAAATCCAAGCAAAATTTGGACTGCAACACAATTTTAAAAGGTTTGTCCAGTGTCTGTGAAACTTGTCTGTTTTCTTCCAAAAACAGCTGCAAATCTGTGATGTAAGGCTCTGTTTTTGGAAGTAAGCATCCATGTTTTTTTGAACCCCAAATAACCCCTTATCTGGACATCCACCCCCCTAGGATGAAGGATTGTAAAACCAAGTACACTGACATACTGGTGTGTGCTCCATGATGGTGTATTTTTCTTCATTTATCCAATAATGCCCTGGTTTTTAAGAAAAAAAAGGCTTAAAAAATTCTGCAGATGAGCCTTAGGGGCTCCAGGCTCCATTAACACCTATGCAGCTAGGAGAGCCTCATGCTCTTTTGCATAATTTTAAAAGACTTTTCTTTGTAAAAACCAAGGCATAAGAAGCTAAAAGAAGAACATATCCTGCAAGATGGGGCTCTCATACCAGTATGTCAATGTGCTTGGTTTACAATCCTTCATCCTGGTGGTAGATTTCCTTTAAAGAGTTTTTCATCTTTATGGACCGGAGATGGGGTAAAAAAAAACACATAGTAACCTGACCCTGTGCCTGAATGGAGGTTCAGGAGAGGGGAGGAAGGGGTCACGGGACAAGCTTCATCCAATGACTAGCATCTTCAGACCAGGGGAAGAGAAGTCTACTGAAAAACGGATACTTAAATAATAATCTTTATTTATAAGATTCATCAAATTCTGCAGTGCTTTACAGATTCTGGGGAACATATACAAATAAAATAGACATTACAGAGTAATAACAATTATATGAAGCAATAGGAGTGAGGGCCCTGGGGGGGGGGGCTCATTCATGGTCCACTTGAGGTTATGGGTTACTGCAGGGTTTGCATCTGTACTTCAATTTTTGTAGCAAGTACTGAGACACATCCCAGCAATAACCGGTTATACATTACAGACCTGAGGGATGAGCGCACCAGTGTAATGTGATGGCTCAAACTATATACAATGGGGATGAGCGCACCAGTGTAATGTGATGGCTCAAACTATATACAATGGTTCAGTAGGATTTTGCAATCCTAATATAATTTTTTAATTTTCAGGTTCTGAGTTGTGTGACTTTTATTAGGTATATACCTGGACCGTGTGACAGCTGATTTTTGTACAAGTATATTTTCTTTAATTTTTATGACTTTTAGATTACATGATGGGTCAAAAAAAGCATAATACAAGAATGGGAACTTGCACTTTTCAGGAAAAAATGTAAAAATTCATACTGCAATGAAATACCTCTGCTGCTCCAAATCATAACCTCCATTGCCAAATCATTTTATAGACTTGATACAACCAAAGAAATTTTTTTTTTTTTTGTATTTGTCAACTCTTGAGAATGGTTTTACTATGATTATGTTAATGTTAGAAGTTCATAAATATATCTGCCTGGTGAACACATGTGTAGTGTATTAATTTGAGGCTGAATAATAATAATAATCTTTATTTATATAGTGCCATCAAATTCCGTAGAGCAGTGGTGGCGAACCTATGGCACGGGTGCCAGAGGTGGCACTCAGAGCCCTTTCTGTGGGCACCCAGGCCATTACCCAGGTCACCATTTAGGACTCTTCTCCTGCAGTCACAGGCAGACCAGTAGGTGCCTCGTTCAGCGCTATTTTAAAGTGACTAGAAGTGCAGGAGGAGAATGGAGGTGCTGACAGAGCTGGATTGTCATTGTAGACCCTTCTCCAGACCTGTCATTCATCCTATTAAGGAACCTTAGAGGGAAACTACAATAATAATCCAAATTTCTCTTTCTTTCTACTGTATTGGTGTCCGCAGAGTGCCAATACGTTTGAAACCTGTGAGTTAGTTACTTTAAATTGGCATTTGGCACTATGTAAAAAATGTGGCTTTTGCTTGTAATTTCGGCACTCAGTCCCTAAAAGGTTCGCCATCACTGCCGTAGAGCTTTCTGAACGGGCCCCATGACAATATGGAGCTGGTATAAATCATAGGAAGATTAATGCATTTACAGCTGAAAATAAGAATAAAATGTAGAATAAAATCCATCATGATAAACCAGGGACACTTACTCATAGACCCAGGCACCGGGACGGTGGTCATCTTATATTTGTTATCCATGGCCTCCTTCCTTCTAAAATTAGCTTTTATAATTACGCTAATGAGCCTGAGGGGCTCTGGTGAGCATTACCAGAGCCTCTTCATGCTGCAGATTCACAGGCTGTTACACTGTGCCTGCTGTAATCTCACAAAGTAGGGAGAAGTGCCCCTGCAGAGGGAGACGGAAGTCCTGAGGGAGACCGATCAAGAGAAAGATGGTCTATTTTATACCAAATGAAGGGAACAGCTGGTCAAATATGCTCCCTTCATTGCCTATGGCACTGACTGTGCTCTACCTACGTAAATGCCATAGAGATGAATAGCGGAGCAAGGAGCATGTGCAACCAGCTTCTTTATTCATTTGGGGGTACAACAGACCCCATTCACCTATCCTATGAATAGGAGAAAAATTCTAGTAAGGCTACATTCACAAGACCGTGCGGGGGGTGTACGTATGTCCCCATAGATGGCAATAGGCGCAGGGAGTGATACGCTGCAGCACACGTGTGGCACTATATTGCACTGTACATGGGGAAAAGTTAGGTCACCCCTCCTCCTCTCCAGCGCGCCGGACATACGTCAATGTGAATGTAGCCTTAGTGAAGCCTAATGTTTGACGCTTTCTACTTAACCAAACATATTACATATATAAAAAACAAGTCCACAAAGGTTTTAAAATCCAGTTTGAACTTTATTTGACACTTGTATAGAAACAGTAAAAATAAAAAAGCTACTAAATTTTGCCTAACACATAGTGAGCCGGGCACATGTTTGGTCAGCAAAGAGGAGTGCAAAATGAGCGCATCATAAAGTATCGTCATTTACAGTGTCCCTTCATGAGCAAGTGGTTTCATCTGTACAGTCTATACAATATAACAAGGAAAAACCCATCTAATAGCAAAAAGGTCATCAGCTAAACACATGGGCATTCTGCATTTATTACACACGTGTATGTTCTATCTGTATTCACACCTAGGTATACATGTAGTGGTCTAACGCAACATACGTGTCCCAGAAGCACCAGGCACGTGCTTGGTTATATACAAGAAGTTTAAAAGGGACAGCACTAACAATGCCCCACATCTATAACTTGTATGCAATCTTATGTCATTCACCTAAAATGAGATTTTCAAGGCATTCTCCAGTCATCCTATGACATTCCTGCCAGAAGTTTAAAGGGAACCAGTCAGATAAACTAACCCACACTAACTAAAACTGCTATTATACAGCAGTACAACTATCCCTATATTGTTCCTCTTTATGCCTCTAAAGTTCCACAGTCCCTTCATAAAGCTGTATCATCAAATATGCAAACGACCCAATCTTTGGAGTCCGGCATACTCATGTTCTTCCAGCTCAACTTATTCTACCCCTTTCTCAGGAAGGAGAGATCCACTAGCTGTGTGACTCTCTGAAGAGAATTCCTGCAGATGGGGGGGGGGGTGAGGAATTTGGTTGTGTTGGACTTACTGAAGAGAATACCTGAGGGAATGAGGGAGCCGATTTCTCTTCAGAGTCACACACAGCCAGCATCCATCTAATTCCTGACGGAATTAGGAAGATGTAGAGACAGCTGAGCTAGGAGAACTTAGGGAGTCAACTTTATGAACGACTTGTGGAGCTTTACAGGCATGGGCAGGAACAATGTTGGGATAGTTGTACTGCTGTATAATAGCAATTTACAAATATATGTTTAGTTAGTGCGGGCTAGTTTTACCAACATGTTCCCCTTAAGGGCAAATCCAGATGCTGACGAATATTGATGCCACTGATGTTGCATTTCCAAGAGAATATACACCGAGCGTATAAAGGATTGGACTATCCACTTCTGCTTTGAAAATGTGTGATCCCACCCTAAAAGTGGAAGCACAATGCCTGGTGTAATAATCCAATTATGATTATTGCTGTCACTTTTCTGGGTTACAACAGTTGGCTGTGTATCTCAGAACATACACTGCCAGGATTTCACAGACCAACCAGTGTTTTCCTACAGGGATTACCAGGTCCCAATTTTCGGTAATTATTGTGGCGACAGCATTAAGAGAGCTCCTCTTAAAAGAGCTCCTCTCCTCACCATGGGTAGTGTGTGGTATTGCAACGAAGCTCCATTCATCTCTATACAGCCGAGCTGCAGTACCAGCACAAACCATGTTCAGGTGTGGCGCTGTTTTTGGAACAAATCGGCCATGTTTTCAACCTCCAGAGAATCCTTTTTAACTTCTGTCAGGAGGCACAGACGACACTGGTGGTGCCTTTTAATTTGATGCTGTAGGAGAAGGCACTTAATGCATTGTGTATAAAGACAGTCCTCGCTGCGAATCGCACTGGAGGAAAGTTAGTGGTTTTAGGTAACAAGACTTTTTATGAGAAATTTTAACCGTTAGACATTTTGTGATTTAAGGCTTATAAAACATCTTGAAGGCACTGAGACATTTACAAAGATAGCGGCAAAATATATTACAAAAAACATGATCATTGGAAAGTTGCGAGGAGAAGAGGTCTTCAATTTATTGGCCTGTTAAAAAGTTTTATGGGATCAAACATACGGCACCCTAAGGCCGGCGGCACATGTGGCGTTTTGAACTCATTTTTAAGCAGTCCGTTAAACGCATGCTTTTTTTACGATCTGAAAACGCACCAACTAAAAACGGACAAAACACGGTCTAAAAACGCCACACGTGGCATCACCCTTTAGGTCTGCGCGAGGGCTCTTTCACACACCGTACAGTGGCCGGATTTCACGGACCCGCCACAGTGAAATGCCGCCACTGCAAAGTCTGTGAATTACGGACCAACCACGTTTTGTTGAATGAGCCCTTAGATTTGTAGTTTGCATTACAAGAAAAAAAAAAATCGGAAATGCCTTAAAAGCAAGGAATGTTCACTTTCTTTTTGGCAGGAAAATATACAAATTAAGCAAAAAAACCTAAAATATGGATGCGGGTACCCTTGTACAAGGAAATTGGGCAGAATACACATTTACAGTGAGAAAAATGGCTACAAACTATATAACAATGAAGTAAAATTAGTACACGAGGATTAGTGTTAGTCTTTGGCATACATAATGAAGATGACCCTTGTGATAACATACAAGGTGTGAATAGTGGTTAATAAACTCCTCTGACGCAGTGGTCTAGGTCCATTTGTATCCTCCAGTTCTTTCACAATAATTGGCTCTTGTAGTAATGAGAGATAAGAACGTGTAGGGGTTAAAGTGGCATCCGTATATCACAATCTAATTTTACTATAAAGCCTATTATCAGGTGTAACATTATTTCTGGCATGTGCTAGAAGGATAACATCTAATCATCCAACCCTAAGTCTGCGCTCACACGTTCAGTGATGCCACACATGGGGGTTTTAACCCGTTTTTGGACCATTTTTAAGCAGTCCGTTAAACCCATGCATTTTTTGAAAACGCATCCGCTTTTGACCAATTTTAATTAAGATAATTGGTAAAACCTGTCAAAACCATATGCGTTTTCAAAAAAACGCTTAAAAACGGACCAAAAACGGGTACAAAACGCTGTGTGACATCACCCTGGTCAGTCCGGATTGCATTTCAAAAGGTTTGAACCCAGTCTGATCCTCAATATGTAAAGGGCTATTCTCATCACATGCAAAATGTGCGAAAATGCTAGGATAGTGATTTCCCTCTGCTATTCCCCCAGGAAATACTAGACTGCTCCCGGTACCCCTACAAAAGTTTAACACTGTGAGCGCTGAATGGACCGTAGCAAAGCAGGCTGGCCAACTCCATGAGGATGATCAGTTTTCCAGGAGGAATAACAAAGGGACAGCACATTGGACAGTTTTAGATGTCTTAGTAACAAGCTAAAAGTAGACAGGTCTGCTTTAAAATATAAAAAGTAAAAAAAAGGACTGGAATGTGTTTAAAACAGTGCAGCTATTGTTCTCTGTAGTGTGCCGAGGTGATGTGACGGGGGTATTCATAGGGAATATTTTTTACTATGAAGCTTCTAATCCCCGGGGAATGCACCGCACCTTTCTAGGGTCAAAGGGGCAATTCATAGGCAGATTAGTTGGGACTCTCCCCTTGATCCACTTGCTGGGAGTTTTATGAAACAGATTTTTTTATTATTCTGCTATGTGTGAATTTACCCTAAAGTGTCTTAAGATCTATTCCTAGGTCATACATCATTAGTGAAAGCAGTGGTCCGGATGAGAAAGTTATATACAGTGAAGTATAGAACCATATCACTAATCATTAGCCGTGGTCCAGTCTGTGACATTGTGTTCTTCGGGACGGTTTTTGAGATATGAGCCCGGCGACGACTCATACATGTAAGATTACCAAACACGTGCTGTGTAGTAGATGATAGGATCCAGCCGGAGGTGCGATCCTTACTGCCTCATAGACTGCCGCACGGCCTCCTGAAGGGCCCTCCTGGTCACTAGGAGCCGGACTACTTCCTCGTTCTTCTTGGTAAGACGCTTCCGGGCCTGGTCGTGTGTGACCATGGTCATGTCCCATCCATTCACCTGGTGGAGATATGGGAGGAGGTGAGGAGACACAAGTGGATGATGGTGCGGGGATTGTACTGGACTACATACCTGCATGATTTTGTCACCCATTTGAAGTCCAGCCACCTCTGCTGGTCCACCTTCAGTCACCCGAGTGACATAGATGCCCTGAAATTCAAAGCACATCTGGTTGTTCCACGGATGTTAAACACAGCATTACACAGTATATACATGTTATAATATGGCGCTGCAGTGCTGAGGGCTTCTGCTTGTATGTGCAAGATGTTCATGTTAAGGGGGTTTTCATCTCGTGGTTACAGATGACCGGACTCAAATTTCGGGTGCTTTCCGGACATATTCCCATCCGAAAAGCCAATCCAGCATATTGATGCCCCTAGTTGCTAGCCATAACCATGATTGTTCAGGAAACCCCAGGCCAGTCACACTTATGATAAACCATCATGATAAACCGAGGACAATTACTCGTAGATCCAGGAACCGTGACTGAGTTAATCTTCTTATATTTGTTATCCATGATGACCTCCTTCTTACTGCAGATTCACAGGCTGTAACACATCAGGGGTCACCCCTAAGGAAGCCTGTTACTGGTTGGGGGTCCGGGTTCAGTACCCAAACAGGATTTTAAAATTTGTGTTTGCCCAAGTCCATTCATCACTACTAGTCATAATTTACCATTACAGTAGGAGATTCCCACCTTGTCTGTTTTGTCCTCTGAAAACGGGTTCTGGCTAGGGTCTTGATCAATGCCTCCTCCAATACTGAAGCCGAGGATCAGGTTTTCTCCGTGACGCAATTTATGAATTTCAACTCTTTGCTATAAAAAGAGAAAGCAAAATCAGTGCGTTGTAATATAAATATACCATCGCCCATAAAGTGTATTGTAGTATATATACCATCCCCCATACAGAGAATATTCCCAGTGCATTGAGAGAGATCTATAAATACATACACACCACCACCACCACACCGGGTATATTCACGATGCACAGAACGCACTGTCTGCACCTCTGGGCTTATCCGTTTCGCTCTCGGGACATTGGGGCCGGGCCAAGCCCTTTGGCTCAGATATTGTGCATTGTGAAAAGGATGATCTCATACAGAGAAGAATGACAAGAGGGATCTGAGTGACGAGAGTCAGATTGCAAAATCACTCCAAGTTTAGAGAGCGTCTGTAAGATTAGATAAAACCTTCAAGCATATATGTCTCTTGTATGTGGAAGCTGCAAATGTGACAAATGATGATGATCCACCAAAATTACACCAGTGTTTTGTGCCGAAATCTTGATGCAAAGTGATACAACCAACAGGTGGTATACAAAGCGAAAAACGGTGGTCCAGCAATTTGCACCAAATCTATCATGCAGTGAGATGCAGAGATATACATTGCACATCTTTAGCTCATATTTATATTTCATTTTTAGCTCTCCTTGGTAAAAATATGTCTGATAACCTTTGTTGTGGTCACATGTCAATGTGTAACTTACTGCACTCCAATGGTGCCCAAAAATACCAAACTGACTACAAAAAATGTACACTTAGCATTACAGCAAAAGAGGAGGCTGTGTTCCCACGCAGTGTCTGAATTGTGTTTTCAAATATGATTCAGAGGCAACAGAGAGTGGCCTGACCCAATCGCAGATGTGTATTAGGGTCTGGTCACAGGTACCGCTTTGACTCTATTTAGAAACCAAATCAAAGGAATGTGCCACAGCCAAATCGCATAGGGTGCTGGCACACGTGGCGTTTTGAATGCGTTTTTTGGCCCGTTTGTAAGCAGTCCGTCAAACAGGTTTGACCAATTATCTTAATTCAAACGCATGCTTTTTTGACGGACTGCTTAAAAACGGGCGCTCAAAACGCCACGTGTGCCATCACCCTGTGAGGGCAAGACCAAATTTCCTGGCCCGCAATGAACCTGCTTTCCAGTGAAATACAATGGCAACTTTATAGATAGTGCCCTTCAAAATCCTGCAGCCATTGACCAGGTGATCTTTCACTTATCTCAAGTCAACAGGGGATTTACTAAAATTCAGGAGGGACCTGAAGAGTGCATATTGGAATTCACTAAAATAAAAAAAGAAATTCTAATCCAATCTACAGGGAAACTCATCTGTCCAGACAAACGAACTGCAAGGATTCACTTTATCTTTAGAAGAAACACAGATTCCAGCTAAACCAATCACAATCCTGTTCTCCATTGTCTGAAAAAGAAAAGTAATCGTAAAAAAACACCTAAATCCCAGAGCGACAATTGTGCCGTCTTTTAGAACTTGGATGGAAAAATACTCAATAGAGCCCCACCTAAAAGTGAATGAAGGTGCAGGTGTTTGTTTGCTTTGCTCTTGGATACGGCAGATAAGAACCGAGGGCAACGAGAATAAACAAATCCACCTAGAAAACGCACTACTCAGCGCTTCTTAATCTTCTACGTCACTCAGGTCCGAAGCTATAGTCTCAAGATGCGGAGCCAGAATCCATAATAAGTAGCAGCCAGTGGCGTAACTATAATTAGGGTGATCAATGATAATGCAAAGAGAATGAATTCCCTACCGCGCCGTATACAGTAGAAGGCATATTGGTCTTCAAAACGACAATCACATTAATGGCAGCGACTTCAGCTTTTCATAAAGGAAATGCCAAGTTTTCCGGCGTGTATAATCATATAAAGAAATCCATTGATCATGGCGGCTGTGTTTACCACCAAATTGGCAGAAATCTTCACTACGGCTTTCCTAATAGACGGATAACCAACAAGTTTCGTTTCTGACAGACTTCAAAATCACACAACCACAAAGACAGGACAAGTGTGCAGGGAGCCTTAGGTTTTTCAGTTTTTACATACACACAAAAAATTTGGGATCTGGAGAGGTCACATGAGGGACGACGACCCTCCTACACGGTGAATCATGTTTTACAATCCATTTCCTAGTACAGTAATCATACTCTACAAGATGACCAGGGAGAGGCTCACAAATGTCCTAACATGTCATACGCTGCTGTCAAAGTCTGGGATGGTTCAGGCAGGAAGTGACGGAGACTCCCGGGAATGCGGCAGCGATAGGAACGTCAAACACACCTCAGCTATCAGCACTTCTCACTTTGTGAGGGCTTTGCCAGATCTTATAATCCTCTGTGTCCTTACAATGTCCTTAATAATAGCCCAAAAGTTACTAACAATCTTATAACACATGCTGCGGGGATTGTCATCTGGTAGGGGACCACATGGTAAACATGCTAAAGAGGTGATCCCACTGTATACACACTAATCCAGTATACAGGGGATATGTGCCTAATAGCTGGGACCCATGTGAAATCTAGGGAATAGGGACCCCCATAGAAATGGAGTGGTGGGCTCCTCTACTCAACTTACATTTACTAGGTATTGCAGCGCCCAGACAATTAGCCTCCAAATAAGAGAAAATGGCAAACCCCCAAACCAAACGCATTAGATGTCCACATAGGACTTACAGCAAAACATACGCAACACTCAATAAAAAAACGGACAGATTCTTCACATGTCACCAACACCTTCCACCGCACTGCATAGCCATGGGATAAAGCAATTAGAAAGGCATGGTTACTGTAGTGACAAAAACTAGAAAACTGCCTGAGGGAGAGCATTCCAGAGTATGAGCGCAGCACAGGAGAAGAACATGCGAGGAAAGATGCAGATATAGACGCCCTCAGGAGGAGCAGGGACATCCACAGACAACAGCTGCAACATTTTAATAAGTGATGTTACTTCTCCAACCAAAAAGGTTTCTTCAGCAAGAAGCTCCCAAGAAACGACACTTTGGTCAGTACCTTCATTTCCACAAGTGCCACCTGCGCAATAATTATTAAGGCTGCATTCACATGAGGCATTTCAATGAGGTTTTCAGAATTCAGTTTTTGATCCTTAGCATTGTAACCCAAGAGAAAAACTGAAAGATTAGGGTTTTTTTCTGCAGTGCCAGTACATGGCAACTTAAAGGGATTATCCAGGGAGCAGATGGTTTGTTTTATAAGGGTCCCTGGTGGTGTAAAAGTAACATACTTTCCTCTTTCTGTTACTTTTCCACCCCATGAGGGTCAGATCCCAGAAATCCTTATTAAAGCAAAGCTGTCGTGGCAATTTAGGACACTAAATGTCCTTATGGACCGGTGATTTAGTATCCCAAATCGCCCTGTATGATTTTTAAGCGGGCTTATACAGAATTTGTTTTAAATACTTTTCTCCTTCCTTGTTCCGTTGAGCATCTGTGCATTGCGGCACAGGAAGTGGGTGTAGTGCACCCGTCATTATCCCGGATTCACTTGCCGCATCATGAGAGGAGGCACCGGCGCGGGACCTTCCATTGTGCCTCATCATCATCATCAGACTCACATCTAGGCAAGTATAGCAGTGGGTTTTTTAGCTTTTCCCATGTTTGGCCCTCACACAGGTAGATTTGGGACTCTAAACACAAGAACCGGTAGTTGATTTAGGGTCCCAAATCTTCTTTAAGGGTGCATTCACACAATGCATTGCGCCATGCGTTTTTGACGCATTCAAAAGGCGTCAACCTTAATCACATGTTGAAGTAACATTGCGTTTCCATTACATTTGCTAAAATGCAATGTTACTTCAACATCTAATAAAGGCTGAATCCTTTTGCATGCGTCAAAAACGCATCAACATGAAACAACGCATCAATAAAGGTGCGGCCACACGGTCAGTTTTTCAGATGCAGATTTTGAAGCCAAAAGCTGGTGTGGATCATAATGGGTGACAACATATCGTTGAGTGATACCAAACCTCTTCTCTTTTCACTCCACTCCTGGTTTGGACAGCAAACACTGCATCTGAAAAACTGAACGTGTGAACGCAGCCTTAGAGTTCCACATGCTGCCTGCAGATTGCAGGACTGGTGCTTCAGAGACTGTCTACAAAAATGACCATGACAAATGGGGAAAGAGAAAAGTCCAGTTAACATCCAACTGGATATAGTACAAATGGTAAAGTATTAAAACCTAGAAGTATTATTAATAGCGCATATTTCACCGGCTCACACGTATGGCTTCTTTATATCACATCCAAATATGTAAAAGATAACATCCACCGCCAACACAAAGCCCCAGTATTCCTCCGGGCATCGGACCAAACGTCTCGCTGTCCTCTTAACAAAGACCCCACTATTATAAAGGTTAGCGCGGCAGCCTGCACTCCGCATTCCACTCCACGACATCCATGAGCGCTCGCTCACTGCCAAACATCTGCAGCATTTTATTTTTAGCCCCAGACTAGAGCATAGGGTACAGATCTAGAACTTATCGCGAGTTTATCGATATATTTAATAATTGATTATAATATTTATTCTTAGGATAAGTAATGTATATTGCCTAACGTGACATTCTTTTAACCCGTTAACGACCTGGCCGTTTTCTGTTTTTTCATTTCCATTTTTCACTCCCCATCTTCAAAAATCTACAACTTTTTATTTTTACATGTAAAGAGCTGTGTGACGGCTTGTTTTCTGCATAACAAATTGCACTTCATAGTGATGGTATTGAATATGCCATGCCATGTACTGGGAAGCGAAAAAAATATTCCAAATGCATTGAAAATGGTGAAAAATCGCATTTGCGTCATGTTCTCACTTTTTATAAAATTTTCTATATCTTTCAAAATGGCAAAAAAGTGCCATTTTCGACTTTGGGCGCTATTTTCCGTTACAGGGTTAAACGCAGTGATAAACCATTATTATATTTTATTAGATCGGAAATTTTCGGACTCAATGATACCTAATGGGTTTAGATTTTTTACTGTTTATTTTCATTTATATAACTTCTAGGGAAAGGGGGGTGATTTGAGTTTTTATTATAATTTTTTTCCCTTTTTTTTTTTTTTTTTTATTATTTTTCAGACTCCCTAGGGTACTTTAACCCTAGGTTGTCTGATTGATCCTACCATACACTGCCAAACCACTGTTTGGCAGTATATGGGGATTTTCCACCTCATTTTTTAAATGTGCAAGTCGCACATTGTAATGAATGGGTTAAAACGAGACAGCCTCGGGTCTTCGATAGACCCAAGGCTGTCATGGCAACCAGTCACCGCTCCCCGATGACGTCACAGGGAGCGACGATCGTCACCAAGATGGCGGCGCCTTCTTTTTGAATCTGCTGGTTCAGCCTGTGAGCCTTCTCCATGCCCCCGACACACACCGTTCTATTACAGTGTGCGTCGGTAAGGGGTTGATAGGAAGACTCTAGATTTAGCTTACTTAACCAAAAATGACAGGTTCTGGTGGTTTATGGTAATGAAGCACAGCCTTCGGCCGCGTTCACACGTTGCATTTTGGCCTGCGTTTTCATTGCGTTAGAAACGCATTACAACAACTGAGGAGAGATAATTTGCATAAGCACATTTGTTAATGCAATGTTAACATATGTGTTAACACATGTGTTAACAAAACACATGTGCTGTCAATGTTAACATATGTGTTAACATTGTGCTGCGTTTTGTAAATGCAAATGTTAACATTTATGAAATTAGGCAAGTCACCTCTCCTCAGCTATTGTATTGTGTTTCAAACGCAATGAAAACGCAACGTGTGAACAAGGCCTTAATCATGTTGACACCAAACTGCTGTACAAGACATGGACCAACCACTATGCTAATTAGGCTATTACCATTAAGTGGGTGGTCCTGGCCCTTCTGTTCCAATTTTGGATTACCGTATATACTCGTGTATAAGTCGAGTTTTTCAGCACAAAAAATGTGCTGAAAAACGTCCCCTCGGCTTATACACGAGTCATACAGTCATAAAAAATATTTCAAAAATAATAAACTTATATACTCACCCTCCGGTGGCCCCGACGCGCTGCTCCCCCGATGTCCGCGCGGGTCCTCTTCTGGCTTCGGTGCCCGTCTTCTGTCTTCACTAACTTCGTGCCGGGCACCGGCATGTTTTTCCTCCAGGCGGTGCCTAGTATGACGTCAGCAGCGGTGCGTCATACTAGGCTCCGTCCGGGGGAGAACAATGGCGGCGCCCAGCACGAAGTTCATAACGCGACGGTAGTGGAACGTGTGAACGCGCCCTAAGGGCTGAGGAGAGGTGATTTGCCTAATTTCATCACTGTTAACGCATGCTTTAACAAAACGCATCGTAAACGCGATGTTAACACACGTGTTAACAAAGTGTTGACACATGTGTTTTGTTAACACATGCGTTAACATTGTGTTTACAAATGTAAACGGTAATGTAATTAGGCAAATTACCTCACATCAGCTGTTGTATATGCGTTCCAAACGCAATGAAAACGCAACCAAAACGCAACGTGTGAACGCGCCCTAAGGGTTCTGTTCCTACTAACTGAGGAAGCCACAGGTCCAGCATGCTTCTGCTGCTCCAATACTTTCTATATGAGTGCCAGAAATGTTCTGAGCGCAGTGCTCCTTTATATCCAGCACTCACAATCAATCTATATGAGGGTACTGGAGAGACTGGAGCACTGTGCTCAGCAATTTCAGATGCTCTTATAACAGTGAAGTGAGCAATAGTATGGATACTCGACCTTCTGCTTCATTACATTAGTGAGAAAGAAACCCCGAGGCTGTGTTCACGTGTTGTGTTTTTGGTGCGTTTTCATTGTCTTTTTAAACGCATTACAACAGCTGAGGCGAGGGGATTTGCCCAATTACATTGCTGTTAATATTTGCGTTTACAAAACACATAGTAAACATGTTA
This sequence comes from Engystomops pustulosus, assembly GCA_019512145.1. Taxonomy (NCBI): domain Eukaryota; kingdom Metazoa; phylum Chordata; class Amphibia; order Anura; family Leptodactylidae; genus Engystomops; species Engystomops pustulosus. The sequence continues at coordinate 243,759,246 of CM033642.1, read as the reverse complement.
ACACGGATGTTAACTGTTTTAACAGATGTAAACAATAATGTAATTAGGCAAATCACCTCTTCTCAGCTGTTGTAATAAAAACGCACCCAAAATGCCATTTCTGAACGCTCCCTCACAAGCAGTTGGACCCCCACTGTTCAGGTTCTAATACCCTATCCACAGGAATCAAAGCTGGAACAGCCCCTTCAACATATAAGGGTGCGTTCACACATTCAGTTTTTCAGGTGCAGTTGGAGGGCACGTTTACAAGTTGCGTTTTGGCCTGCGTCTGCATTGCGTTTGAAACGCATTACTGCAGCTGAGGAGAGGTGATTTGCCCAATTACAGTACTGTAAACATTTTCGCATGGTACACACATGTGTTAACATTGTGTTAACAAATGTAAACAGTAACGTAACTAGGCAAATCCCCCTTCCTCAACTGTTGTAATGCGTTTCAAACGCAATGAAAATGCTACATGTGACCGCGCCCTCAGGAGTGGAGTGAAAAAAAAAAAAGAAGAGAAACAGCTTCTCTCAATAATAATAATAATTCTTTATTTATATAGCACACACAGATTACGCAGCGCTGCACAATTGGTCAACTGAACATATGAACACAACCTAAGATACCAAAAACAAACACTTGAGAATATTTGGGAATAAGAAAAATATTCCAACTATTCAGTAATTAATATTAAAGAACATTGACAAAAATAATTGAGTATTATGCATATAAAACAGAATGGTCCGTGGTGGTCTTTTCCTACTAGTGCCAACTAGGCACACGGGTAATGCCCACTTACTTGAAACACGTAATTCCCGGTACATTCTGGTCAGTGGTAACCAATTTTTCCTACATTCTATGTACGAGTTGAGTGACCTGAAGATTCCAAGCCCCACCCCCTCCACTGAGCGAAAACTGCCCTTCATGGTGGCAGTGCACAGCGCCCCCTATGGGATGATATTTGGCGGTTTGCTGCAGCTTTTGCCATTGGCGCTGCGCACAATGGCTCCTGCAATAGAAATTATCTGTGCTGTGGATTGGAAACTCTCTCTCACTGTGGGTGAAGGGTTTGGCAAAAAATGTTTTTAAAATATTTGACACTTTTTACAATGGAATCCTATAGGTGCCGGGTGCAGATGTATAGAGCACCCATTCTAAGCCCTGACAAAACGGGTGACACAAGCTTCCGGTGTCTATAGATGGAACTTTTTGAAAACTTTTTCATCAGGACATTAAAAAAGTCATGGATCACCTGATGTTCAATACCTGACTGTGCTTCATGTCATTTAGTAACTAAATACATAGCGGGGAGACCAAATGCTTGAAGAAAAGTACAAGAAATAAAACTTTTCAGAACATTTTTGTTATCAGAGTGACGTCATCACGAGCAGTGACGTCACTCAATAGTAGAAAGGCTAGTGGCCATAGATTTGGACAGGACTTCACACGCTCAAGTCCTCCCAACTACTTGTTACAGACGCTCTTGCTCCATATGGGAAGTAAAACGCACAAGTGTGAACAGGGCTCAACAATGAAACTCACCACCACGGCAGTGACCGGCTGTCCCGGGATATACGACATCCTGGCGGCTATTCCACAACTCGTCTCCTCCACCCGCAACCGGACAAAGCAGCCTCGGGCCTCACACACGCCCAGCTCATGAATATTAACTGGCTGACCCACCCTTAGTCTGCATAACACCGCCCACTTCATGCAAACTTCCACGTTCTTCTCATGAATTATATAGTAAATTCGTAACCGCGCCCAATAGTGGTGACGCAGCTCCTCTAGACCACGCCCGCCTCATAAAAGTCACATGTTCTCATAAATCATGTATTAACCGTAGAACCACGCCCTTAGAAGTTTTATCGATAATCTACTACGACTCCACGCTCCGCCCATCTCGTAAAAAAAGTTGCAACAAATTGTTAACCACGCCCAGCAGCAGTCTCGACTCTATCTGTAGTACTTGGAAAATACACCTTGCCCTCAACAAAGATGGCCGCCGTGAAATATCACATGGTCATATCTAGGACTTCCGGATAGAAAGGTCATTTCCTGTCATTTCCGAAAATGGTGGAGATCGCGCTGTAGTGTCCGGCTGCTGGTCGCAGAGTGCTCGCTCGGTACGGAGAGGCTGTGGGCTCGGCAGACGGTGCGGCATCGTGGGCAGAGGTGCGGTATATATGGCGCAGACTCCATCATTCACACCGGCCATTCATAGCAGCTGTCATTACCTGCCGGCATCCTGCACATCATGGTACCAGGCCCCAGACCCGGGATGTGTCAGCTCTAAAGTACAGCCACACACTAGAGAGGAATAGATCTGCTCTTTGCCTAGACACAGCGCTAGTCCACTCCGCAGGTGATGCCTGGTATTGCAGCTCATCTTTATCCACTTATACCAAATCCCATTGTCAGGTGTCAATGACCCCATCATTGCATCACAGCCCCTGATGACGTCACATGTGCTCAGTATCTGTATAATAGTCATGGGGGTGGAGCCACTATTATAAAGAGTCCAGCTGTCAGACCTCCCCTTCCAGTCTTGATGTTTATCCCGTCGCCTGATGACCCTTTCTGCAACCTTCATTATGGTGGATGCAGTGGTGGATTGTCCTCTATGGTGTATTCCTTCCAGCTTCTTCATCAGCATAAAGGCTGCGCCCCTATGACTCTTCTTGAAGTTGACATGAACGGAGGGTTTATGTCTCTTATGTCAGGCATCTGTCTATGGGGTAGGAGATATTCTCTGAGAAATTTGTGTCAAATCTGCTTTGATAACCTGTAGCTCTCAACATGTAATACACTCTCTGGTCAGTGACTTGCACTGGGGCTCGGTGCGGCCTAATATGTCAGTATCTGTGATTAATAAGCCTCACTTAGCAAAACCCTCCTCCAGAAATTGTTCTAGTTGCCCATAGGAACCAGTCAAAGATCCAATTTCAGTCCCAAAAATATACATGCCATGAAAGCTGCAATAACCCATTTAGGTTGTGTTCACACATTTTCTGTTATCATAGTGGCAGAAAAACTAAAATATTGTAGCACTTGATGTGCCATGTGCTGGACGTCAGCTTGTTTTCACTCACCCTTATCCCATAGTGGTGTCCGGCACGTTCTGCCTTGTGAAGAATAATGCTGTGTGCTGCTCTATTATCTAGTAAGATAGATTCTCTATGGTTATGTTCACACCATGGTTTTGCTCTCCGTTGTGAGGATATGTTGGGCGGATTCCTGATGTCCTCTTATAACGGAGGCCTTAGACATGTGTGTGCATGTGTTCAGGCTGTTTTTCCAGTGATATATAGACAGTGGCATCACTGGGGACCTTCCAGAGCTTGCGCTCAGGGGAGGCAGGGGGTGGATGCACTGGGGAACATTTACATAAAGTGTCGGTTTCAGCATTGGCTTTCTTACCGACCTTCTCTCGGATAGAAAATACACATTTAATATTGTGGAGCCGTGCAGATATATTTCTGGCGCCGAGATCATTTTCTGGACCAAAATCTGTCCCGAGAACCAGAAATGTGTCCAACAGCCGGAGAACAGGCAACAGTGCAATAGCACTGTTTTTTGTCCCTGCTAGACCAAATTTCTTTTGGTCAACTTTATGACAGTTTATAGCACCCAAAAATGGCTGCGACACATATTGGGGCAGATTTATCAAGTGTCTGAAAATCAGAATATTTCCAGTTGCCCATGGCAACCAATCACCGCTCCCCTTTAAAATATTCATGAGCACTGGTAAAATGAAAGCGGAGCTGTGATTGGTTGCCATGGGCAACTAGAAATATTCTGACTTTCAGACACTTGATAAATCTGCCCCATTGTGTCTGAGTTTCCATCCTGCCAAAGCCAAGTACCTTTTCGGAGAAGAGTCAGAGCAGAAGGAAAAAGTCTTTTCTGGCGTCGCCAGCTAATAAATAGGTTGGGGAGCAGAACATGCGGTGAGAGCGCCACATACCGCCATAGTAAATGTCCCCCAGTATGTTGCATCCGTCCTCCATCAGCTCCAATGACCTTAGTTCAGTGAATACAGCAGGAAGGAGCAGTTTAAAAAATGTAGCTTTCTGCATCTTTCCATCGTGTCTTTATATCAGAGGTCGCACTAACATTTTTCCAGAAGGGTAATAATACTCCTCTCACCATTTTTGAGGAGTATTTTTACCCAAGGAAGAGTGTGGAATTTTCAGTAATACAAATATATAACTCCTAGTCGTATACATTAATAGCCAGCCCCAAACCCCCTACCCCCCACGCTGAGCAGGCTGAGGCTGCCGCCACTAAATTTATTTAATATTTATTTTTGGGGTGTTGAGTTTATTTTTTACTAAAGTGTATCCTGCGATAGTCCTTCCCAAAAACATAAGCCTTCTGAACAATGCACTTGCGTTCACTAACTAGCAAGATGTGTTTGGCCGCGATAAAGTTGTTACTTACTGAGCACAAGTGTTTTGGTTCGGGGAGGATTTTATTCAATAGAATGAGTTTCAATACAATGTGAACACAGCCTTAGGGTCTTTGGTGTATTTATTTATTTTATCCCTTACTTGAAATGCCTGGATCATTGTACAAGCACTGTCACCTCCTGTACCCTCCTCCTTCTCATAGATTGTAAGCTCTTGTGACCATTGTATAAGCACTGTCATCTCCTGTGTCCCTTCCTCCTCAGATTGTAAGCTCTTGTGACCATTGTATAAGCACTGTCCCCTCCTGTACCCTCCTCCTTCTCATAGATTGTAAGCTCTTGTGACCATTGTATAAGCGCTGTCATCTCCTGTGTCCCCCCTCGTCATATTTTGTAAGCTCTTGTGACCATTGTACAAGCACCATCACCTCCTGTGCCCCCTCCATCCTCATAGATTGTAAGCTCTGGGGACCATTGTACAAGCACTGTAATCTACTGTGTCCCATGCAGTCCACCCATGCATAGAACCTCAATCATAACTATTTTGTACTTTATTGAATACATCTAATGTCAGGCTCAGGTAACCAGTATTAATCAATTGAACTCCCTGGGAATAGGTCAGTCACACAAACCTGTGAGAGCACCACAGCAGGCACAGGACCCCCACCACAGCAGGCACAGGACCCCCACCACAGCAGGCACAGGACCCCCACCACAGCAGGCGACCACAAACCCCTTTGGAATCAAACGCTCCTCCACTCTCCTTCTTTCTCACTCTCCTAAGTCTGCTAGCGCGCATGTGCAGCTGTATCTATTAGAACTAGAGAGACGGGTCAGGAGGGGAGGAGGAGCAGAGACCCCAGTAGTGGTCACATGTCCTGTACTCCTGCCTGTGCCTTGCCCCGCCCCGTAATGCGTGTAATGCGATTCCCCTGCTGCTCCCTATATGCTATTGGCACTGGACACAGCAGCTGGGAGAAGACAGTGACTGCTCCGAGCTCAGGGGGCGTGGCCTGAGCTCCTCTTCTGCGGGGGAGGAGCAGATACATCTCTGCAGTGTAGTGGGTCAGTGTGCACGTGACTGCTCTGTGTCTGAGCTCCGCTGTCCGCTCTGTCACTTACACACTAGCAGGCGGCAGCTGCACATCACTACTGCTGAGAGCCAGACAGCGCTTACATAATTAAATTACCAAGCGTATTTATACACTTGGTGTTTTTTTTGGAGTGTAAATGAGCCTCTGCATGTGTCATAGACGCTTGTAGAGGCGTTATTGCGATCTCTGCTTTATATATTGGATACAACATATACTGTGCAGATGGAGGGAAAAAGGATGCTCCTGTCTGCCGGTATAGTCTATGGATACGGGTGATTTCCTAACCTATATATTGTGCGTAACACAGATGTGATGTGAATGCAGCCTAACATAACATGTATGTAGGTATGTATGTAGTGTGTTCTCGACTTCCATTGCCAATGGTCCTGCCTGCCAAGTTAACCCTTTCCATCTTGTTACACAGCTGTAGCTGGAGTCCATCCAATGGCGGCCATGGCTGCAGTCGGTCTGAAGAGAGAGGGTCCGCAGTTCATCAGTGAAGCGGCAGTGAGGGGGAATGCTGCCGTCCTCGACTACTGCAGAACATCAGTCTCTGCTCTTTCTGGAGCCACAGCCGGAATTCTTGGCCTCACCGGCCTGTACGGATTCATCTTCTACTTCCTCGCCTCCTTCCTCCTCTCCCTGCTATTGGTGTTAAAGTCTGGACGCAGGTGGAACAAATATTTCAAATCGAGGAGGCCGCTTTTTACCGGGGGGCTGATCGGCGGCCTCTTCACGTACGTCCTGTTCTGGACCTTCCTATACGGCATGGTGCATGTGTACTGATGGATCGGGCCCCTCCAGAACACTCTTTTTAATGGAATTCAGAGACTCCTCCCCAATTCTAAATTTGACTTAGAGCGTTACTTTTTAAATGAATCTTTCCGCTTGGTTTCTGTTAGTAACTTATCAAACTTATTGTTATTCCTTCCTCTATTAAATCCGTTCCAAGCTTCTGACCTCACTCGTATCTTGTCATAAATGTCGATTTACCCAAATGCCACGAATAGCAAAGTTTATGAAATCTGCAGTAAAATGTCTGTGTTCTTAGGACTTCTCCTGATCTCATATACTGTGCTCACAGCTTCAACCTCTGATATCAGCTGCTATAACCTGACTTTACAGAATGTGGATACTGAGCTGTATGTGCAAATAGAAATGAAATAAAGCTATTCTTAAAGAGATCACAGTAATAGGTAGACTGACTTGATGTTTCTCAGTTTTTAATATATTCACCCATATTCTTCTTTAGTCATAGTAGATGTCTATAAAAGACAACCCTCCACCATGTTTGTCCATAAATTAGGCATGAAAACTCAACATGCTTGGTGCCCTCCAATCTTCCCCCAGGTGCCAATCTCACTTTAACAGAGACCTGACGGGGGAGGTAAATAAATTGGCCGCTGACTTCTACAGGCAAATTACCTCGTAGTCACAAATGTGACTCCTACTTCAACCTGTACTGTACTACTGTAATATTACCATTGTACAAGGCATGGGTTCAGCCTCAACTGGAAAATTTGGTTCAGTTCAGCTGTCCTAAAGAGGGTACAATGAAGAGCCACACAAATTATGAGGGGAATAGGGCATCTTGGCTTTGATGAAAGATTTCTTGAGAAGAAGAAATTACTAAGGGGAACCAGGTTCATTATATAGAGGGTCAGTACAAGAAGTATGATAAAAAGGTGTTCTAGATTAAGTCACCACAAAGGCCAAAGTTCCCGGTCTTCAGTTTATTCTCTAGAAGAGATGAGGTTTCTGTAATGTAACCTGTGGATTAGCTGAGCTCAGGAACTGGTCACAGCAGAGAGTGGAGAAAGCTTCAAAAAGGGACCTAAATGGTATCTTCTAGCAAAATAACACTGGTTCTAATGTGATATAGAATTGAGCTCCCTCCAAAAGAAATATTTGTGATAGAGAATGAGCGTGTATTGCATGACCACAAGTGACCAAGAAGAGGGCAGGTGTAGTTGGCTCTACAATGTTTCGATCAGGATGGGGGCAAGCATGTTGGACATGTGACTTGCAGTGGCTTTCAAGTTATTGGAACAGCAAAACATCTAGACATGGGGTCCATTCTCCTTAGATCACCCCTTTAAAGGAAATCTACCATCAAAATCCATCATGATAAACCAGGGACACTTACTTATAGATACAGGCACCGTTACTGTGATAATCTACTTATGTTATCCATGGCCTCCTTCCTTCTAAAATCAACTTTTTGCTAATGAGCCTGAAGGGCTCTCTGGTTGTTACCATAGACCCTCCCTGCTGTAGCTTCATTGGCTTTTAGTCTATCTCCTCCTCCCCTACTCCATCTGTCTGATGTAATGTCATGGCAGCAGGGAGTTTTGTCACACAATGCGTGGGGGAAAGTGCAATGTACAATGTAACAGACTTTGAATCTGCAGCATGGAAGAGGCTCTGGTAACACCCCCGGAGCCCTTCAAGTTTATTAACATAATTGTTAAAGTTGATTTTGGAAGAAAAGGAGGCCATGGATAACAAATATAAGAAGATTACCACCGTCACAGTGCCTGATTCTATGAGTACGTGTCCCTGGTTTATAATACTTGAGCAAAGCCTGTTGCTGATTAGCGAGTTTGGTCGGAGCTTGCAAGATTTCCTGGAATTAACCTAGAATCACTGAATTGAACTCGGTGGCCGTGCAGTTCAGTGATTCGAGGATCAGTCAGGGAAATCCCACAGGCGAATGAAGTAAATTTAGCAACATTGGGGTCCTTGAATGGCTCTTGAGCATAGAGCGGTGGTGTACATGCCTGCCCACTGCTTCATTCACTTATATGAAACATGATGATCATTTACAGATAGGCCCAAGAGATGGAAGACACTAATATTCTTTATATAGATGTGTGTAGTGTAGTCAAGGAAACCTATATTCACACATGACACCTTGAGGGAGTTCTGCTGATCTTCTATAAAAACAAAATAGAAATAAAACTTTATTGAATAAAGAAATAAAAGCGCAAATGTTTAAAATAAAAAAATTATTCTGGCTATATGTATATGATTTTAATGAGCTGCCGCTATACTATCAGGGTATTACATAACTACAGAAATCCACAGTGAGAATGCTGTAGCTGCACTGATGCAGAAATATATCTTGTTTAATACCTGAACCGAGTTGTTTTGCTGAAAAAACAATAATAAAATTATGATAATGAGGCTCTGTCGCTCCTGTGACAGCTCCGGCGCTTTCCTTACAGCCGTGTCCTGCCCTGCATAAGCTGAGAATACATAATCACTGTGTTGGTTACTTCTGCCTGTCAGGGACAATCACTGCACCGTCCCCCAACTGCTGTGTATGAGTCATCCAGCTCAGGTAGATTAGTCCTATCTGGACAGTACAGGCAGCTCTTTATGCACGGCAGCCAGTCTGCACCCAGCTTTCCCTAGGTCCTGAATTTTACAATTGTATTTTGAGCCCATTCCATTTATATGAGTTAGGGCAAATAATAATGGCAAAATGTGATTATTTCCCCCTTTACATAATCTCCATGCCAAGGGGGCGTGGACATGTGAATATGGGGGGGAGGGGGTGCACGGCCAGCAGGGATTGGGCCTGCACACTTGGTGCAGGAAGCAAACTTTCACAAAAATACTTGCTGCGTATGTTTCTACACCAGGAAGGACGAGCAATGCCTTAATAAGACACAGAGATCTTCATACTCTGCACTTACTCGACATCTATGAAGCGCTTTCCTGCTACTTCTGTATCACGTCCTTGTATGAGAAGTTCTCATGCTACCGCTCCCAGTCACCGGGTAACTGTATATCATGACACATCATTATCAGTTTTTATTTCCTTTATTTTTTATTCTCTATTTTTTTTAATAATTGTTATAAGTTATCAAATACAATTCAGATTACACATGTTTTACCATTGGTAAAGAATAATAACATCAGTGATACCTTCTGCTCCCAGATGGTCATTCCCACTGCTGGGTGTAGTGAAATACAGGAGTTGTCAGACACCTTAGGCTCCATACACAGGACAGCAGCTAGCTCACAGCCGTCATTGTGGTTTAGTGTCCACAGTCGCCCTGCCCCAATTTTGCCCCTATGGAACTGGGAGGGGAGGTCAGAGCTCCCCCTTTCCTTTCTTCACCTGGTCGAAATGAACTGCAAACTTCAGCAAGTTTGCAGCTGTTTCTGCACACAGTTGGTTTACTGTCCATGTTATCACTTGTGTTATACCACATAAATGTATAAATTAGGTGTCTAAGGAGAAGGATACGCCTTCCATTCATTTTCTGTTTTACGTTTCCATTACTGTCTTCTAAAATAGTGAGTGTACGGGAAACCCAAGGGTGAACTGGGCCTTAGGCTGTTTAATGGGCAATATGTCTATCCATTTTGATGCCTTACCGTAGTGGGGAAAATATAGCGTTTGCTGTATGTTTCCCCTGTAAGTAAGGCCATGCCACACTTCTACCTATGGAGAGGGGAGGGGTGAGATGGTTCACTCTCTAGTGAGTCATATGAGGCTGTGAAGAGCTATTATGGGATTGATAAAAAACTGTGGAAAAAAGGGCATGGGGAAAGTAAAAGATCAAGACTGAATTTCCTTTTTTAAGAAGATGGGAGGCTACACTACAAAAAGTCAGTGTGATATGTATAAAAGAATACAGTCAGGTGATGGGTACAGGGAGTGAAAGTTTTTTTATAACACAATAACTTTCCACCCATTTCTCAAGTCTTAAGTGATATCCCCACTGTAAAGGTTTGTTCCTTACCTAATTTGGCATCTAACTACTTGTTTAACCAACACTCTGAACTAAATGGATCAAGAGTCGCACATTTTGGAGGATTTGTGCGGAGACGCATTCAGCCAGCCATTCTGTTTAGGAGCTGATGAGGCTTGTACTCGGCTATCTGTGTCGGTTCATAGACTGTAAATGGATGTGAAACGACCAATCCATTCAGATGTTTCTAGAATGGGGACCTGAGACCTGTGCTCTACAGTTAAGGAGTGTTCCAGCAGTCAGACCCCTCCATCTTACATTTATCACTTATCTTGTGGATAGCAGGAAATTCTCCAAGATAGACTCATTTCATGGTGCCGACCACGGTGCCAGCATGAACACGTATTATCATCACTGCACCCTTTAAAGGCCTCATGCACACAAATGTAGTTAGGGGACATGTCCTGGCCATTGTTCCAAAGGCTGGCACACATCCCCATGTATGTCTGTAGCGTCATACACACAGTAGACGACAAGGACATCTGTAGTGCACTGCACCCAGCTCTATCTGTAGCCAATAATCTGTATATTGCATCAACCCAGAGATGTGGGTGACGTTTTCATGCACACTTCTACTATTAACATGGCTTGTAATTAGATAACTTCTCTCTAAAAAATACAGAGTTTCCATTTATTACACATATAATAAGTAGCTATGCAATGTGTGATCCAATGCATGCCCCAAGATGATCAGTAAATATAAAATTACCACCTCGAATTTCCAGATGTCATGGAAACAATACTGTTTTCTTCCTGCCAAGCAGTGAATGTAGCCTTTTGCCGTCTTATTCAATGAGTCTCTAAAGTGCTTGTTCTCCAGAGAATGAAACCGGAAGGAGAATACATGATGAATCCGAATGTCAAAGTACCCAGAAGGTGCAGCAATGTGGTTGTATTGTAACGCAACAACCCGATGAAGAGTTTCATGCTGCAGGAAATCTTCCTATATCCGGCGCACAGCAGTACGATGGCTATTAGAAGCAGGAATTGAAAAAAAACAAAGGATTGTGGATGTGTCCTACCAGTAGACCAGTGTGTCCAGCCATACACATCTCCCTGACAGGCGCTTCCCGCTTTTAAAAGTTTGTCCCTTGTGCCAAAAGTTAGGTGTCCACACTTTGTAGCTGTTTCATTTGGTCTATGGTGTCGAGGCTTTTTGATTTCTTTTGGCCATTGACTGGCAAAGTTTTCTTTGCTGATCTGTCGATATATAAAGTCATCAGACCTTTAATGCATATCCTATAGATTGGGATTACCATCTGGATATTTACTGATCAGTTATGACACTGTTACCACCTGCCTGGCACTGTGTTCTCTCCCCACCACCAAACCAGATAGAACCCATCAACAATATTTTCAACAATTTATGCTACTATAGATCATCTGGGCTTTAGATCCGATAGGCTAGCTCTTGTTCCAGACATACATTAATGAGCCTTTGGCACCTATCACCTTGTCACTGGTTGATGGTCCATCTTTGGACTACTTATGGTATGTGTTGACCATGCATACTGGGTACGCCTCACAGGACCTGTTGTTTTGATGCTGCTCAGGCCAAGTTGTTTGATCACAACCTAAGCTTTGGAAATGTAGCTTCAAATTAGGTCCTATTTCTCCTACTTTCGGGATATCAAACCTCTAGATATGAACAAGATATTCAATAATATACAAGTCATCTAAAAGTGGCTTTCAGAGGTCTCTATCAAAGCCTTCCACGTCATTAAAATAATCACAGTCCAAAGTCTGGCTATGAAATACATTCATAAATGTGGAGAAGGGTCTACTTGAATTTAGTGACCAGATTCCTCACAGTCCTTTTACCCTTTGACAGCTCCTCCCCCATCCCATGTTAAAAACATGTGGCATGAGTAGGTTTGCGTAATGATGACTTGGATCTCAGCACTGCCCTGTATAAGATCGGAAATATGCAAATAATATTCCTTGGTGGGAAAATAAAATGTATTCCTCTAGTGTTAACTTGAGACAACTCCTTCTAAATCCATGTCTTAATTTTAAGACGCCTAGTGACTTAATGTAGACAAGGAGAATGACCTACACCTCTAACCTATCCAAACCTCTAACCTATAATGTACTGGGGATACTTTGTCACAGAACCAGCGCTATCCCACTTCATGTTAGAAGACTTCCTGAAAGTCAAACATTGATGTCGAGGGGAATTACAGAGGACTGTGTGTGCATTTGCTGTTATAAGGACCACCCACTGTACCAGATGTGACCTCATTTGCATTTTAAATACAGGCGGTCCTCTACTTAAGAACACCTGACTTACAGACGACCCCTAGTTACAAACGGACCGCTGGATGTTGGTAACTTACTGTACTTTAGCCCCAGGCTATAATAAACAGCTATAACCCTTATTAAATGTGTCTGTAGTTAAGATTTATTGTTAATCCTAACATTTTTAACATTTTTAAAATCCAATTGTCACAGAGACCAGAATTTAGCTGGGGTTACAATTATAAAGTCTACAGTTCCGACTTCCATACAAATTCAACTTAAGAACAAACCTAAGCCCCTATCTTGTATGTAACCCAGGGACTGCCTGTACAGATCTGTTTTGCTCTGTGAATTGTGTAGCTATGCCAGAAATGCCTCTTGTTAGAATATTTAAAAATAAGAAGCAATTCCTGAATTTGCAAAAATACGTACTTTACTTCTTCAAACTTCTTGTCTCTGTAGAAGTTGCTCTTTTTTAATAAAAACAACAAGACCAAGTCACAGAAGAAAGCTCCCTGAAAGAAAAAGAAAATAATTGCTTAAATATTCCAATAAACATGTATAGTAAAACCTCTACAAATGACCACACTTTTAAAACCCCTTATTAAGGTAGATCCGATGGCAGGGTCCATTCCTAACCTATTTTTTATTAAACTTTTACTTAGCAGAAGCTTGTAAAAATCTTATTGTATATATATACAGTATACAAATTTTGTCTAATGGCTACTGGGGCATGGTGTAACCGCACCATGGAGCGGAGCTACATCTAGTCCATGCCCTAGTAGCCTTTTCCGATCCCTCCTACAGCTTCTGGGAAGTCGGAGTTCTGTGCATGCGCATCAGCTTCAGCTTTGGAGACCACTCTACGCAACTCCTCCCCATGGTATCCCCCCAAGACAAACCTAGGGGGAAGAGAGGAGTAACCAAGACAAAATATATGAATTAAAAATTAGAGAACTTTTATTTTAATCAACAAAATTAAATTAACAAAATTAAAAAAGCAAGTCATGTAAACTTATTTGGATACAGTAAGGTGATGACACAGAGAAAATGGCGATCAAAGCCTAAGGCAGTGGAGGTACCTAGGAATGTGAGACATAATTGGCTATGGACCAAAGAAAGAAGGGGGGAAGGAACCCACTCAAGTGCTGGCTGGTAATGTCTACCATGCCCGGTATTTAGACCAATGGTTTGGGAAACTGCCCAGTAATGGAGAAGGTCCTTACCAATTTAGGGTGGTGACGAAGTGTTCCACTGCCTGGACTGGACCGCTCGCCCCGACGCGCGTTTCGGCTCAAGGACGAGCCTTCCCAAACCATTGGTCTAAATACCGGGCATGGTAGACATTACCAGCCAGCACTTGAGTGGGTTCCTTCCCCCCTTCTTTCTTTGGTCCATAGCCAATTATGTCTCACATTCCTAGGTACCTCCACTGCCTTAGGCTTTGATCGCCATTTTCTCTGTGTCATCACCTTACTGTATCCAAATAAGTTTACATGACTTGCTTTTTTAATTTTGTTAATTTAATTTTGTTGATTAAAATAAAAGTTCTCTAATTTTTAATTCATATATTTTGTCTTGGTTACTCCTCTCTTCCCCCTAGGTTTGTCTTGGGGGGATACCATTAGTTTCCCTCATGATTTGAGGTGTGTAACTGTATGCGTATACTACAACAAGTGGGGGGCCACTCTTGGCCAGAACTGGAGGGACTTGTGCCACTGGGCCGCTACTGGGTTCCCTGTTTCCCCCATTTTTTTCCCCTCTTCTGAATCTGATCTTTTACTATTGGATCCAGCAACTCCTCCCCACCCTAGTAGTCTCTAGAAAAAAATAAGTATAGATAAAAGATACAATTTTAACTAAGCTTCTGCTGAAGTAAAACTTACATCAAAAATAGGATTATTTATCACTTTTATCCTGTGATTATTGCTATTATTTGCCTTATACTGATTTTTGTACCATTACAGAATGGTGATAATTGAGCATGTGCCCATTGTGGTATAATTTGTCAATTAAGTATTTTATCATTTATAGAACATTTTGGTTATAGTGTTTTTGTATTTTTGGGAGTTTGTGGACCAAGCATAGTAACATTTCTGCAGACATTACATGAAGTTAATATAAACTCTTTCTTACCACACCCATCAATGCCAGGCCAGAGCCAATATTGATAATTGTTGGTATAATGTTGAACTTCCCAGCCTGTAAAATACATAATTCCCATTATGCTGTATGTAGAGAATAGTTCAAATATAAAAGGGTAAATGTAAAATCCAGAATCTGTCGAAAGCAGATATAGCGCTTACATATTGCATTCAGTTCACCACTGAGCTCACCACTCAGTATATGTGTGTTTAAATAAAACTGCATTTTAGTTCAGAGTTTAAGGGCTATTTTAGCAAATCAATGTTATTACTGTATTTGTATAATTGAAAGTTATGCAATTGTCCAATATACTTTCTGTATCAATTCCTCACAGTTTTCTATATCTCTGCTTCCTGTCCTGCTATAAAAAGCTTCTATGTTTACTTCCGTTTGACAGAAATCTGACCGTAGTCACACAGGTGCACGGCTCGTTATATCATAGAGAGTAATCAGAGCTGTGTGTTATAATGAGCCGTGCACCTGTGTGACCAGGGTCAGATTCCTGTCCACAGGAAGTAAACAATGAAGCTTTGTGTAGAATAACAGCAAGAAAAGATCCAGAAAATTTTGAGGAATTGATACTTAAGGTAAATTGTAAAACTGCATAACTTTTCATTATACAAACATTAACATTCATTTGCTGAAATTGGAATACCCCTTTAAGGATTTAGTAGTGGATGCAGATATGATGTAGGGGGACATAAGGGTTGTGACAACTTTGCAAACTATCTACTATCCGAATGAGAGAGGATAACAAGTAGATCAATGAGCGTCCAAGTGCTGAGTCTTCTCCCCCAGATCAAACAAACAGAACCCTCTGTAATCCAGAGAAGAGAGGTCCTGTTCTCACTAATGGATGGAGCACCGTGACAAGCATGTATCCTGCCACTCCATGCAGTACTAAGGAAGCATCAGAAATTGCACTCGGATATCTCCATCACATCCAATCCCTGTATATGGGACACTCTCATGGAAGCTACTTGGAGTGGATAACATGGAGTGGTAGATGTATGATATGGCACTTCATCAACAGCAACCGCCACTCTTGTCATTGCTAAAGGTCCTAGCAGTCAGACCTCCACTGTTTAGATTGATATCCTCTATCCTCCAGATATAGGATAATGGTCAAACTTGGGACAACCCATTTAATGCACACTTTTTATTTTGGGAAGTAATATGGTTGTTTAGCGCGAACCTGAGCAGCCCAAGAAATGCTTTGGAGATAAATACAAGAAGTTTGGATTATAGATGATTGGCTGAACAAAGAGGAGGAATAGGACGATGCACAGAGATGAGGGTGAAAATATAAAAAGGTGCAGCTCTTTGGAGAGAGTTTTCCTGGGTAGAGATATAAGCTTTAATGTTATTCACTAATTTATTAAAGACCCATTAGTAATGAGTGAGAGTTTATATTGTGTCTACAATAAGGAATGGATTCTGGAGAATCAGGTAATGCAAGTGATTAAATATGGATAGTGAATAAAACATCTGAGACAAGTATAAACCCATAACAGTAAGTATGCTGCCCAGGACTTATACAAGTACCAGATACTATTCCACACATTAAAGGACATCTACCACCAGGATGAAGGATTGTAAGCCAAGCACACCGACATACTAGTAGGTGCCCCCTATGGAAGGATCTGCTCTTCTTTCAGCTTCTTATGTCCTTTTAAAAAAATGGCTGTAACGATTATGCAAATGAGCCTGAGGGGCTCCAGGCTCCATTGACATCTATGGAGCCTGGAGCCCTCAGGCTCATTTGCATACTTTATAAAACTATTTCGTAAAAACAAGGGCATAAGAAGCTTAAAGAAGATCAGAACCTGACAGAGGGGCACACACCAGTATGTCAGTATGCTTGGCTTACAATCCTTCATCCTGCTGGTAGATGTACTTTAACACAGATGTCCCCCTTGTATGTAAAGTTGTATATTAGACAACACTTACCTTTCCATTCACCATGATATCGAAGCGAATGCCAAAAGCCTTGATCAGTGTCCTATAATCTGATCCATTAACATCACGGTAATACTTTGCATACCTTGAATGAAAGACATGCATAGTCACTGGTCCATTATTAGAGTGCTGTACTATTTCTGTAGCCCCCATTGTTCTAAAATAATCAATCTCAATATTTACAGCTCTTCCCTGTCGGAGGTAGACGGAGCCAAGCTGTCCGCTTCTCTGTTCTTACTCTCAGAAGATAGAGTAATTTGCATAATTTCAGTGTATGTACAGTATTTAATCATAAGACTCTATACTGTCAGTGAAAATCCAAAAATAGAAGAAGTATCCTCAAAAAAAATAATTACCAAAATGACAAAAACTGATACACTCTACTGAAACTAAAAATGGAAGAAGAAAAAATAATAATGAAAAAAAAACAGAAGGTAAAATAAATAGATGCATGGGTGGGTTAAGGCTATTATGGGCCCCTGTCTGTATGAAGGTTGTGGACCCCCATATGTGTAAATAATTAAAATGAATTGAAGCTCACTACATCTGCAGTACCAGAGCAATGTTTACTACATCGATATAATACCGTAACTATATTAACTACATAAATACAGCACCAGAACCAAGTTTACTACATAGATACAGTACCAGAATCAAGGTTACTACATGTATACAATATTAGAATTAAGATCCCTATGTGTGTACAAAACCAGCCTACTATATGCCGAACCAAGCTTACTTCATAGATACATTATAACAGTGAAGCTAACCACAGCTGTCCTTGGGGGAGTAAATCTGGGAGAGTCCCTTGTTGAGAAGGACCTGGGGGTACTAGTAGATCATAAATTGAATAACAGCATGCAATGTCAATCAGCTGCCTCTAAAGCTGATCAGTTAAATATAACAATTACCAACCTCGAAAGTTCCAGATCCTGGAAACAATACTTTTTCTTCCTGCCAGGCAGTGAATGTAGCCTTTTGCCTCTTATTCAATGAGTCTCTAAAGTGCTTGTTCTCCAAGAATGAACACCGGGAAGGAGAATAGCATGATGACTCGAAGTCAAACGTACCCAGAGGGTGCAGCAATGTGTTGTATTGTAAACGCAACAACCGTTGAAGGTTTCATGCTGCAGGAAATCTCCTATATCCTGGCCGCACAGCAAGTACATGGCTATTAAAGCAGAATGTGAAAAAACAACAAGGATTGTGGAATGTGTCCTACGCGTAGACCAAGTCGTGTCCAGCCATACACATCTCCTGAAGGCGCTTCCCGCTTTTAAAAAGTTGTCTCCTGTGCCAAAGTTAGGTGTCCACACTTTGTAGCTGTTTCATTTGGTCTATGAGTGTCGAGGCTTTTGATTTCTTTTGGCCATTTGAACTGGCAAAGTTTTCTTTGCTGATCTGTCAGATATATAAGTCATCAGACCTTTATGCATACTCCTATAGATTGCGGAACCATCTGGATATTTACTGATCATGTTATGACACGTTACCACCATCCTGGCATGTGTTCTCTCCCCACCACCAAACCAGATAGAACCATCAAACAATATTTTCCAACAATTTATGCTACTATAGATCATCTGGGCTTTAGATCCGTAGGCTAGCTCTTGTCCAGACATACATTAAGAGCCTTTGCACCTATCACCTTGTCAATGGTTTGTCCATCTTTGGACTACTTATGGTATGTGTTGACCAGCATACTGTAGCCTCAACAGGACCTGTTGTTTTTGATCTGGCATCAGGCCAAGTTGTTATACACACCTAAGCTTTTGGAATGTAGCTTCAAATTAGGGTCCTTTTCTCCTGCTTTCCGGGATATCAACCTCTAGATATGAAAGAAGATTCAATATATACAAGGTCATCTAAAAGTGCTTCAAGAGGTCCATTAAGCCTTCCACGTATTGTAAAATAATCCAGTCCAAAGTCTGGCCATGAAATACATTCATAAATGTGGAGAGGGTCTACTTGAATTAGATGACCCAGATTTCCTCCCAGTCTTTACCTTTGACGCGTCCTCCCCCCATCCCCTGTTAAAAACATGTGGCATGAGTAGGTTTGGGTAATGAGACTTGGATCTCAGCACTGCCCTGTATAAGTCGAGAACATTGCAAATAATATTCCTTGGTGGGAAAATAAATGTATTCCTCTAGTGTTATCTGAGACAACTCCTTTAATCCCATGTCTTAATTTTAAGACGCCTAGTGACTTAAGTCAGACAAGGGAATGACCTACACCTCTACCTATCCAAACCTCTAACCTCTAAATGTTACTGGGATACTTGGTACGAACCAGCGCTTCCACTTCATGTTAGAAGAATCCTGCAAGTCAAACTTGATGTCGAGGGAATTACAGAGGACTGTGTGTGCATTGCTGTATAGGGGTTACCACCCACGTACCAGATGTGACTCATTTGCATTTTAATAGGCGGTCCCCTACTTAAGAACCCTGACTACAGACGACCCATGTCAAATGGACCCGCTGGATGTTGGTACTTACTGACTTTAGCCCCAGCTATAATAAACGCTACTATCCCTTATTAAATGTGTCTGTAGTAAGATTTATTGTTAATCCTAACATTTTTAACATTTTTAAAATCCAATTGTCACAGGAAGACCAGAATGTTAGCTGGGGTTTACAATTATTAAAGTCACATTCCGGACTTCCAACAAATTAAACTAAGAAGCAAACCTAAGCCCTATCTTGTATGTAACCAGGATGCCTACAGATTGTTGTGCTCTGTGAATTGGTTAGCTATGCCAGAAATGCCTCTTGTTAGAATATTTTAAACAATAAGAAGCATTCTGAATTTGCAAAAATAAGTCTACTTCTTCAAACTTCTTGTCTGCTGTAGAAGTTGCTCTTTTTTACTAAAACAACAAGAATCCAAGTCACAGAAGAAAGCTCCCTGAAGCAACAAGAAAATAATTGTTCTTAATATTCCAATAAAACTGTCTTATATATAAAACCTCTACAAATGACCACACTTTTAAAACCCCTATTAAGGTAATCCGAGGCAGGGTCATTCCTAACCTATTTTTTATTAAACTTTTACTAGCAGAAGTGTGTAAAAATCTTATTGATATATATACGTATACAAAATGTTTGCAATGTGCTACTGCTGGGGATGTGTGTAACCCGGCACCATGGGCGGCAGCACATCAGCCATGCCTAGTACCTTTCCGATCCCTCCTACAGCTTCTGGTCAGTCGTGAGTGTCTGTGTGCTAGCGCATCAGCTCTCAGCTTTGGAGACCACTCTACGCTATACTCCCCCTGGTAATCCCCCAAGACAAACCTAGGGTGAAGAGAGGAGATACCAAGACAAAATATTTGGCATGTAATAATTAGCAGAACTTTATTTGAATCAACAAAATTAAATTAACCAAAAGTAAAAAAGCAAGTCATGTTAACTATTTGGATACAGTAATTCTGGGTGAGTGATGACATGCAGAAAATGGCAGACAAAGTCCTAAGGCAGGTGGATTGGTTGGTACCAGAATGTGAGACATTCAATTGGCTATGGGACCAAAGACAGAAGGGGGAGAGGAACCACTCAGTGCTGGTGGTACATGTCTACCAGTCCCGGATATTTAGACCATGGGTTGGGAAACTGGCCCAGTAACTGGAGAAGGCCTTACCAATTTAGGGTGGTGACGAATGTTCCACGACCCCTGGGACTGGCCCTCGCCCCGACGCGCTTTCGGCCAAGGACGACTCCCCCCAAACCATTGGTCTAATTACCGGGCATGGTAGACATTACCCAGCCAGCACTTGAGTGGTCATTTTCCCCCCTTCTTCTTTTGGTCCCATACCAATTGTCTCACATTCCTAGGTACCTCACTCCCTTAGCTTTGATCGCCATTTTCTCTGTGTCATCACCTTACTGTATCCAAATAAGTTTACATGACTTGCTTTTTATTTGTTAATTTAATTTTGTTGATTAAACTATAAAAGTTCTCTAATTTTTAAATTCATACATTTGTCGGTACTCCTCTCTTCTCCTTTCCCCTAGGTTTGTCTTGGGTGGATACCATTGTTTCCTCATGATTGATGTTGTGACTGTATGGTATACTAAACAATGTTGGGGGCCACTCTGGCCAGAACTGGAGGGACGTTGTGCCACTGGGCCGCTACTGTGGTTTCCCTGTTTCCCCCATTTTTTTCCCTCTTCTGAATTGATCGTTTACTTTGGATCCAGCTAACTCACCCACCCTAGTAGTCTCTAGAAAAAAATAAGTATAGCATAAAGAACAATTTTAACTAGCTTCTGCTGAAGTAAAACTTACATCAAAATAGGATATTTATCACTTTTATCCTGTGATTCTTGCTATTATTTGCCGATATACTGATTTTGTACCATTACAGATGGTGATAATTGAGCATGTGCCATGTGGTATATTTGTCAATTAGTATTTTATCATTTATAGAACATTTTGGTTATAGTGTTTTTGTATTTTGGGAGTTTGTGGAAAGCATAGTAACATTTCTGCAGACATTACTGAAGTTAATATAAACTCTTTCTACCCACCCATCAACCAGGCCAGAGCCATATTGATAATTGTTGGTATAATGTTGAACTTCCCAGCCTGTAAATACATAATTCCCATTATGCTGTATGTAAGAATAGTCAAATATAAAAGGGTAATGTAAAATGCCAGAATCTGTCGAAAGCAGATATAGCGCTTACATATTGCATTCAGTTCACCACTGAGCTCACCACTCAGTATATGTGTGTTTAAAAAAACTGCATTTTAGTTAGAGTTTAAGGCTATTTTAGCAAATCAATGTTATTACTGTATTGTATAATTGAAAGTTATGCCATTGTCCAATATACTTCTGTATCAATTCCTCACAGTGTTTCTATTCTCTGCTTCCTGTCCTGCTATAAAAATTAGCTTCTATGTTTACTTCCTTGACAGAAAAGAAATCTGACCGTAGTCCACACAGGTGCACGCTCGTTATATCATAGAGAGTATCAGAGCGTGTGTGTTATAATGAGCCGTGCACCTGTGTGACCGGGTCAGATTCCTGTCCACGGGAAAGTAACAATGAGCTTTGTGTAGAATAACAGCAAGAAAAGATCCAGAAATTTGAGGAATTGGATACTTAAGGTAATTGTAAAACTGCAAACTTTTTCATTATCACAAACATTAACATTCATTTGCTGAAATTGGAATACCCCTTTAAGGATTTAGTAGTGGAGCAGATATGATGTAGGGGACAGTAAGGGTTGTGACAACTTTGCAAAACTATCTACTCTCGAATGAGAGGAGGGATAACAAGTAGATCATGAGAGTCCAAGTGCTGAGTCTTTCCCCCAGATCAAACAAAACAGAACCCTCTGTAATCACAGAGAGAAGAGTCCGTCTCACTAATGGATGGAGCACCGTGACAAGCATGTATCCTGCCTCCATGCAGTACTAAGGAAGCATCAGAATTGCACTCGGATATCTCCATCACAATCCAATCCTGTATATGAGGACACTCTCATGGAAGCTACTTGGAGTGGTAACAGGAGTGGTAGATGTATGATATGGCACTTCATCAACAGCAACCGCCACTCTTGTCATTGCAAAGGTCCAGCAGTCAGACCTCCACTGTTTAGTTGATATCCTCTATCCCCAGAGCAGGATAATGGTCAAACTGGGACAACCCATTTAATGCACACTTTTTTTTGGGAAGTAATATGGTTTGTTAGCGCGAACTGGCAGCCCAAGAAATGCTTTGGAGATAAATACAAGAAGTTTTGGATTATAGATGATTGGTGAACAAAGAGGAGGAATAGGACGATGCACAGGATGAGGGTTGAAATATAAAAAGGTGGGCAGCTCTTTGGAGAGAGTTTTCCTGGGTAGAGATATAAGCTCTAATGTTATTCACTAATTTATTAAGACCATTAGTAAGAGTGAAGTTTATATTGTGTCTTACAATAAGGAATGGATTCTGGAGAATCAGGTATGCAAGTGTGATTAAATATGGATAGTGATAAAACATCTGAGACAGTATAAAACCCATAACAGTAAGTATGCTGCCCAGGACTTATACAAGTACCAGATTATCCCACACATTAAGGACATCACCACCAGGATGAAGGATGAAGCCAAGCACACCGACATACTAGTGTGCCCCCTATGGAAGGATCTGCTCTTCTTCAGCTTCTTATGTCCTTTTAAAAAAAATGGCTGTAACGATTATGCAAATGAGCCTGAGGGGCTCCAGGCTCCATTGACATCTATGGAGCCTGGAGCCCTCGGCTCATTGTGCATACTTTATAAAACTATTTCGTATAAACAAACCAAGGGCATAGAGCTTAAAGAAGATCAGAACCTGACAGAGGGGCACACCAGTATGTCAGTATGCTTGGCTTACAATCCTTCATCCTGCTGGTAGATGTACTTTAACACAGATGTCCCCCTTGTATGTAAAGTTGTATATAGACAACACTTACCTTTCCATTCACCATGAATCGAAGCGAATGCAAGCCTTGATCAGTGTCTATAATCTGATCCATTAACATCACGGTAATACTTTGCATACCTTGATGAAAGACATGCATAGTCACTGGTCCATTAATAGAGTGCTGTACTATTTCTGTAGCCCCCATTGTTCTAAAATAATCAATCTCAATATTCATCTCTTCCCTGTCGGAGGTAGACGTGAGCAAAGCTGTCCGCTTCTCTGTTCTTACTCTCAGAAGATAGAGTAATTTGCATAATTCAGTGTATGTACAGTATTATATCATAAGACTCTAATGTCAGTGAAAATCAAAAATAGAAGAAGATCCAAAAATTACCATCAAAAACTGATACACTCTACTGAAACTAAAAATGGAAGAATAAAAAATAATAATGAAAAAAAAACAGAAGTGTAAAATAATAGATGCAGGGTGGGTAAGGCTACTAGTGGGCCCCTGTCTGTTATGAAGGTTGTGGACCCCCATATGTGTAATAATTAAAATGAATTGAAGCTCACTACATCTGCAGTACCAGAGCAATGTTTACTACTACGATTATAATACGTAACTATATTAACTACATAAAATTACAGCACCAAGAACCAAGTTTACTACATAGATACAGTACCAGAATCAAGGTTACTACATGTATCACAATATTAGAATTAAGATCCCTATGTGTGTACAAAACCAGCCTACTATATGCCGACCAAGCTTACTTCATAGATACATTATAACAGTGAAGCTAACCACAGCTGTCCTTGGGGGAGTAGAATCTGGGAGAGTCCTTGTTGAGAAGGCCTGGGGGTATCTAGTAGATCATAATTGAATACAGCAATGCAATGTACAATCAGCTGCCTCTAAAGCCAGTAGGATCTTGTCATGTATCAAAAGTGGTATGGACTCTCGTGTAGGGATTAATATTACCACTATACAAGGCATTGGTTCGGCCTCACCTGGAATATGCGGTCCAGTTCTGGCACCGGTCCATAAAAAGGATGCCCTGGAGCTGGAGAGGGTTCAACATAGAGCCACCAAAATGATAAGGGGTATGGAGGGTCTCAGTTTTGAGGAAAGATTAAAAACAACTAGATTTATTTAGTCTGGAAAAGAGACGACTCCGAGGGGACATGATTAATTTATGATAAATATATGAATGGTCCATACAAAAAATATGGTGGTAAGTGTTTCAGATTAGATCAAATCAAAAGACGAGGGGGCACTGTCTCCGTTTGAGAGAAATCAAGGTTTAATCACCGGAGGCGACAGGGCTTTTTACTAGAGAACTGTCAATCTGTGGAATAGCCTGCCTCAGGCGCTGGTCACAGCAGGGACAGCGGAGAGCTTCAAGAAGGGTCTAGATGGCCTTTTACACCTAAATAACATTGATGGTTATGTATATAGAATTGTTTCCCCTAAATCCCTTCCTCATCCAATCCCTTCCCTTCCTTGGTTGAACTGATGGACAAGTGTCTTTTTTAAACCGTAGAAACTATGAAACTATGAAACACAAACCTTGCTTAACCCTTAACGCCTCTGCGCTGTAGCACTACGGCGCAGAGGTACAGGAATGTGTGAAGAGGGCTCACGGGCTGAGTCCTCTTCATTACAATGATGGGGGTTGTTGCACATTGCAGCAAACCCACGTAATAAACCACGGCGGTGCTTGCACCGATCGCGGCTATTACCCGTTGCTGTGCGCGTGGGCGCCGCCATCTTTATTCGATCGTCGCTCCTTCGAACGGCGATCGGTTGCCATGGTAGCCTTGGGTCCCAAAATGCCCGATCTATCAAAATATAAACCGGTTACGGCCGACAGTGACCTCCGAGAGGGAAATGGCGCACAAATGTCCAAAATCAGATAAAAAAATTACATAAACATAAAAAATGGAAATAAAAAAGTGATCAATATTGCACAGACCTCAAAATGATAGCAATGAAAACGTCGACTCATTCGCAAAAAATGACACCTCACAACAGCTCCGTGCGCCAAAGTATGAAAAAGTTTATTAGCGTCAGAAGATGGCAATTTTCTTTTTTGTACACATTCGTTTAATTTTTGAAAATGTATAAAACACAATAAAACCTGTATATAATTTGGTATCCACCGCGATCGCCACCGAACCAAAGATAAAGCTGAGGTGTTATAGGAGCGCACAGTCAAAGTCGTAAAAACTGAGCCCACAATTTTCCACATTTGGAATTTTTTCCTGCTTCCCAGTACACTGCATGTTAAAAACAATAACATCACAGGCAAGTAAAATTTGTTACACACAAAATAAGCCTCACACAGCTATGTACACGGAAAAATGAAAAAGTTATGATTTTTGAAGGTGGAGAGCGAGAAATTAGCGAAAAAACCCTGCGTCCTTAAGGGGTTAATACATAGATAAGGCAACAAAATGAAGCTTCTGCAAATGAGTGTTTCAGAACCAAGCTTTCTTCTAGTTACACCCCAATACCAAGACTTATTAACAACATCATCCAGTTCCTAACATATACACAGGACTAGAAACAAGCTATTGTATGGCACCAGAATAAGCTTACCTAAACAGATATGGTACCACTACCAAGCTTTTACATACAAAATAAGTACCAGAAACATGCTATATACAACTTTATTTCTGCCAATACATAGAATAGTACCAGAAACCAAGCTTACTACCTTGATTACTATACTAGAATCAATATGACTATAAGGGTACAGAACAAGCTTACTACATAGATACATTATCACAATGAAGCTCACCACATAAAATAGTAAAAATTGTTCCACCCACTGTTACTATCAACAGGCCATACATTTCATAGTGGATGTGCCTGATATTTCACCTTCGTTCCGATTGATTTGAGAAAACATGCTAATAACAGCAAAGTTATCATATTCTAGGCATAATCCACTGTTTGCAATAATAAAAGTTTTGTCAAATATCAGCGCAAAAAAATATCTATATTCGTGCAAAACAAGTTTTAAATTAGCTAAAAATAATTTATACCTGAAGTGTATCCTGAAGAAACAGATTTTTCTGTGAAGAATTAATCCAAGCGATTGAATGAATATTCGGATGGCATTCAGAAGCATCTTGGTCCAGGTTACAGTCCCATTCTATCTGTAATGCCAATGGACTCCCCCCGAAAAAAGGTAGATTTTTTAATCCTTTTTGGTGCACAATGAAGATGTAAATATATTTGATGCACTGTTGTCCCTGCAACATTTTTAACACAGATTATTATTATTATAAGACTATAACTGAGAAAAGAGAAATATTCATACATGCATGTACATACTTACCTAGAGGGCATCGTAGCTGTTAAAAAATTAAATCAACGATTCATAATAATTAGAAAATTTAAAGAAAACTTTTTGGAGTATTTCAGAATTTAGAGATTGACAAATCTAGTTTGTAAGCAGCCTTTTTGGAATGAACTGTAAAAAGGACGAGTTGGAGCCATAAACAGCAAGCTGGGGGTTCAGACTACTACAATGGTGAACCAGGCATAGTATGTATATTTTATATTTTTTACTTCCCCCAGTTTCTGACCTCCCAGTGTCACTAGAAAATCCTTTAAGTTCCCCTAAATATAAGGTTTAAAGGGGAGGAGATAAGCTGTGACATCATCTATTGTCAGTAGTGATGTAATGATGGGTCAGTGTTATCTATAGAGAGGTCATTGTACAGGGAGGGGGAGGAGATAAGCTGTGACATCATCTATTGTCAGTAGTGATGTAATGATGGGCCAGGTTATCTATATAGAGGTCACTATACAGGAGGGGGAGGAGATAAGCTGTGACATCATCTATTGTCAGTAGTGATGTAATGATGGGTCAGTGTTATTCTATATAGAGGACATTGTACAGGGAGGAGGAGATAAGCTGTGACATCATCTTGTCACTAGTGATGTAATGATGGGTCAGTGTTTCTATATAGAGGTCATTGTACAGGGGAGGAGGAGGAGAATAAGCTGTGACATCATCTATTGTCACTAGTGATGTAATGATGGTCATGTTTCTCTATATAGAGTCATTGTACAGGGAGGAGGAGTAGATAAGCTGTGACAATCATCTATTGTCAGTAGTGATGTAATGATGGGTCAGTGTTATCTATATAGAGGTCATTGTACGGGAGGGGGGAGGAGATAACTGTGACATCATCTATGTCAGTAGTGAGTAATGATGGGTCAGTGTTATCTATATAGAGGACATTGTACAGGGAGGGGGAGGAGATAAGCTGTGACATCATCTATTGCAGTTAGTGATGTAATGATGGGTCAGTGTTATCTATAGAGGCATTGTACAGGGAGAGGGAGGAGATAAGCTGTGACATCAATCTATTGTCAGTAGTGATGTATGATGGGGCAGTGTTATCTATATAGAGGTCGATGTACAGGGAGGGGGAGGAGATAAGCTGTGACATCATCTATGTCGAGTAGTGATGTATAGATGGATCAGTGTTATCTATATAGAGGGCATTGTACAGGGAGGAGGAGATAAGAACTTGACATCATCTATTGTAGTAGTGATGTATGATGGGTCAGTGTTCTCTATATGAGGTCATTGTACAGGGAGGAGGAGTGACATAAGCTGGTGTGACATCATTATTGTCAGTAGTGATGTAATGATGGGTCAAGTGTTTATCTATATAGAGGTCAATTGTATTGGGAGGGAGGAGATAAGCTGTGACCATCATCTATGTCAGTAGTGATGTAATGATGGGTCAGTGTGATCTATTAGAGGTCATTGTACAGGGAGGGGGAGGAGATAAGCATGTGACCATCCATCTATTGTCAGTAGTGATGTAATGATGGGTCAGTTGTTCTCTATATAGGGTCATGTACAGGAGAGGGAGGAGATAGCTGTGACATCATCTATTGTCAATAGTGATGTAATTATGGGTCAGTGTTATCTATATAGAGGCATTGTACAGGGGGGGGAGGAGATAAGCTGTGACATCATCTATTGTAGTAGTGATGTATGAGGGTCGTGTTATCTATATAGAGGTCATTGTACAGGGAGGGGAGGAGATAGCTGTGACATCATCTATTGTCAGTAGTGATTGTAATGATGGGATCAGTGTTATCTATATAGAGGGCATTGTACAGGAGGAGGAGATAAGCTTGTGACATCATCTATTGTCAGTAGTGATGTAATGAGGGTCAGTGTCTCTATATAGAGGTCATTGTACAGGGAGGAGGAGGGAATAAGCTGTTGTGACATCATCTATTTCAGTAGTGAGTATGTAAATGATGGGTCAGTGTTATCTATATAGGGACATTGTACAGGGAGGAGGGAGATAAGCTGTGACATCATCTATTGTCCACTAGTGATGTAATGATGGGTCAGTGTTATCTATATAGAGGTATTGTACAGGGAGGAGGAGGAGATAAGCTGTGACATCATCTATTGTCACTAGTGATGTAATGAGGGTCGTGTTCTTATATAGAGGTCATGTCAGGGAGGGAGGATGGAGAGTAGAAAGCTGGGACATCATCTATTGTCAAGTATGGTTGATGTAATGATGGGTCAGTGTTATCTATATAGGGTCATTGTACAGGGAGGGGGGAGGAGATAAGCTGGGACATATCTTATTGTCAGTAGTGATGTTGTAATGTAGAGGGTCAGGGTTATCTAATATGAGGACATTGTACAGGGAGGGGGAGGAGATAAGCTTGTGACATCACTATTGTCAGTATGATGTATGTAATGAGGGGTCAGTGTTATCTATATAGAGGTCATTGTACAGGGAGAGGGAGGAGATAAGCTGTGACTATCTATTGTCAGTAGTGATTGTTATGATGGGCCAGTGTTATCTATATAGGGTAGGTCGATGTACAGGGAGGGGAGAGAGATAAGCTGGGACATTCACTATTGTCCGTAGTGATTGTAATGATGGATCAGTGTTATCTATATAGAGGGCATTGTACAGGGAGGAGGAGATAGCTGTGACCTCATCTATTGTTAGTAGTGATGGTTATGATGGGTCAGTGTCTCTATATAGAGGCTCATTGTTACAGGGAGGAGGAGGACATAAGTGGGAAATCATCTATTGTACAGTGTGATGTAAGGATGGGTCAGTGTTATTATATAGAGGTCATTGTATTGGGAGGGAGGGAGATAAGCTGTGACATATCTATTGTCAGTAGTGATGTAATGATGGGCAGGTGGTTATCTATATAGAGGTTCATTGTACAGGGGGGGGAGTAGATAAGCTGTGACATCATCTATTGTCAGTAGTGTTGTAATGAGGTCAGTGTTATCTATCTAGAGGTCATTGTACAGGGGGGGAGGAGATAAGCTGTGACATCATCTATTGTCAGTAGTGATGTAATGATGGGTCAGGGTTATCTCTATAGAGGACATTGTACAGGGAGGGGAGGAGATAAGCGTGGACCATCATCTATTGTCAAGAGTGATGTAATGATGGGTCAGTGTTATCTATATAGAGGTCATTGTACAGGGAAGGGGAGATAGCGGACTATCATTTCAGTGGATGTGTTATGATGGGCCAGTGTTACTTATGAGGTCGTGTACGATGGAGAGGGAGATAAGCTGTGACATCATCTATGTCAGTAGGGATTGTAATGATGGATCAGTGTTATCTATATAGAGGCATTGTACAGGGAGGAGGAGATAACTGGGAAGAACAGTAAGAAAGGGCCAAGCGGTGCAATGAACCGTCCGCCGCCTGCTCCTTTGACCGCGTCCATCTCCAGTCTCTTCGCACTCCATCCCCTTTCCACTTACGTCCAGTCGCCAACCACGTCCATACCCTTCGACCTCATCGGAGCCATTGACTCCTGTTCTTCCGGCTCAAATCTGCCACGCTGTCACCCTCGCGCCTCTGAACTCTGACAAAGGGGGCCCTCCTTACAGAGAGATTGTAAGTCGACGCGTATTACCCGCCGCTCCCCGCGGAAATTTGTCAGATCTAACGCCCCCCTCGTCTGGGGCCCAATGCCTTTCTACCAACCCAGGCTCCTGCCCAGGCCCTACCTATCCCAACGGCACCCATTCTCTTTGTTAAGTCCGTATGGCCTCTTCATCCAGCGCTCAACACCGGCCCGTCCTTGTAGCCTTCTGCTTCAGTATCCTCGTTCAGGGGCCATCCCGCCGTTCAACCCCCGTCGTCACTTCGTTAAACCGAGGACCAGAGGTGCCCGTCCACAACATAGAGAAGAAACGGGGCTCGCTAATCACAGTTGCCGCACCCTTCCCAGGTGTTCTCCGCAATCGGTACCCACTCTACGTGTACACCACGCGACTCCGACCTTCGTTCCGCCTACCCGCCCTTTTTCCCTTCGAGGCGAAGGTGGGGCCCCTTTTAGGGTTGTTCCCTGGCACTCCTTCGCAGCTATACCCATGTTCTTGCCGCGATTAATTACCCCAGCGCTCGACTTTCCCATCGATCTGAACCCGCCCTCGTTCTAAACTAGTCCCCCCTCTCTCAACTCCCGTGATTCTTTCCCCCGACCGGTGGCTAGGCCTCGTCTTTTGTTCCTCTACGTTCCGCGGTCAAGCTCAATATCCGGCCCACTCCCTCCTCTCCATCATGTTACCCGCTACCATATTGCGTGCAGTTGGCTCTCTTGAAGTGTGGGTGTCTATTTTCGGGCTGCCCCCGGTTTAAACATCATGCATATTGCCGGCCAGCCTTGGAGTAGTGGTTTACCGTTACTCAGCTTTTTCCAGTTTGCCATTGTGGCATCAGCACCTAGCCCTTATCCGGCGTATTCAGGTTCAGGATAGGCAAGTCGGAATACTTGTACAGTGTGACTGAACTCACCACATGGTCAACGTACAGAGGAGGGGGGAGTGGCCGTTGCGAAGGCGGGGAGAAAGGACGTTTAGTGTTAGTGTGGATGTTGTAATGATGGTCAGTGTTCTCTATATAGAGGTATTGGTACAGGGAGGAGGAGGACATAAGCTGTGACATCTTTTATTGTCGTATGTGATGTAATGATCGTGGGTCAGTGTTATCTATATAGAGGTATGTTGGGAGCGGAGGAGAGGAGAGAGATAAGCTGTTTCCATCAATCTTGTCGAGTAGTGATGTAAATGAGGGTCAGTGTTTTCTAGATAGAGGTCCATTGTAAGGGAGAGGGGAGTTGATAGTGTAGAGTAGTATAAGCTTGTGACGACTATTCGTAGTCAGTAGTGATTGTAAATGATGGGTCAGTGGTGTTTTATCTATATAGAGGTCATTGTACAGGGAGGGGGGAGGATCGATAAAGCCTGTGACATACATCTATGTGCCATCAGTGAAGTGATGTAATGATGGGTCAGGCTGGTTTGCATATAGTTAGTAGGACATTGTCAGGAGGCAGGGAGGAGGGAGTGAGATAAGCCTGTGACATCATCTATCGTCTAGTAGTGCTGTAATGATGGGTCGTTTACTTATAAGAGGTCATGTACAGGGAAGGCGAGGAGATATAGAGTTCTGTGAACATCATCGTATTGGCAAGTAGTTAGATGAATGATGCCGATAGTGTATCAATATAGAGGCATTTGGTACGGGAGGGGAGATAAAGCTGTGAAATATTTTGTTAGAGTGATTGTAATGATGGGTCAGTGTCTCTACTTAGAGGTCATTGTACAGGGGAGGAGGAGACATAAGGCTGTGAGACATACTATTGTCGATCGAGTGAAGTGTGAATGAGGGGTCAGTGTTAATTATATAGAGGTATGTGTATTGGGAAGGGGGAGGAGATAAGCTGTGACATTCATCGCATTTCAGTAGTGATGTAATGAGGGTCGAGTGTTTCATCTTATAGAGGCATTGTACAGGTAGGGACAGGGCTGCGAGTAGAGTGCGTAGAAGGTGTGACATCATCTAATTGTCCGTAGTGATGTAGTGATGGGTCAGTGTTATTATATAGAGGTTCAGTACAGGGGGGGGGAGGGAGATTAAGCTGTGTGGACATTAATCTATTGTCAGTAGTGATGTTAATGAGGGTCAGTGTTATCTATTATAGAGGTAATCGGTACAGGGAGAGGGAGCGAGATAAGCTGTGACATATCTATTGTCAGTAGTGATGTATGATGGATCAGTGGTCTCTTACTAGAGGGCATTGTTACAGGGAGGAGGAGATCAAGCTGTTAACATCCTCTATTGTTAGTAGTTGATGTTAATGATGGGTCAGTGTTCTCTATATGAGGGTAATGTACAGTGGAGGAGGAGGACATTAACGTGTGACATCATCTTGTCAGTATGGATGTAATGATGGGTCAGTGTATCTAATATAGAGGTCATTGCTAAGGAGGGGGAGGAGCTAAGCTGTGGACACATCTATTGTCCGTGAGTAGTTGATGTTAATGGATGGGTCAGATGTTTATCTAATAGAGGTCATTCACAGGGGAGGGGAGAGGGAGGAGATAAGCTGTGACAATCATCTATTGTCGGTAATGATGGCTCTGATAGTGATACTATTTATTCTTTATAGGAAGAGTGCTTTGCCTGCAATTATAATAAGACTCTTTGCAGTAAATACGACAGAATAAACGTACGTTCCAGGCCATTTCTGGAAAGTGTTTCCGGACCATTCAACAATTGTTCCAAGTAAATAGTAGGGCAGTAGTGGTTTCTCACTATACGGACAAGTCTTAAGAAATGAACCTCTTGTGTGTTCAGAATGTTAGTTCTATGAAGGAAGAAACAAGTATAAAATACAGAAATGATGACAACTGTCTGAGATCTGGGTGGGTCGGGTAGGGGTGGGGAGGTGCAGATTTATATGTTACCGATGGCAGAAGATATAGTCCCTAGAATATTCAAGGGCCAATAATCATCAGAGCGTCTCTAAAAAGGTGTGACTGCAGGGGGCGGAAAAGAGCTGATCTCCCCCAGTTCTTGTATTTGCAACAAACCCCCATCAACAGCTAACTGCTGGGGGGGGGGGGGGGGAGGTATGTGGTCAGGCTGTTTCCTTTCAATCGGTGACCATGTTAGGCCACATAATTCAAGGATAGTTCTAGCCCACTAGAACAGCAGTAGTGGGGGGTTACAGTACAGGTTTATGTAGTGGTGGTCCCGCATGTAGTCACTTTTTCTTTGAGAGTCCCGTAGACTTTTTAAGTTTCGTCCTAGTGAGATGAATGGAGCATTAGCACTTATTCATTACAACAGACAGGGGGCAACTACGTTGTAAACAATGGGTAAAAAAAGCTATACCCACTTTTTCAGAGGTCCATAGCTTCCGGTTCCAGTGTTTTGGTCCCTAGAGTTAACAATCTAGTGCGACTGTAGGTGATGATGTCACATCTCATGTATATGTGATGGCTCAGCCAATCACAGGCCTCAGTGCTCACATGTGCATGGATGGCAGGAAACCCTAGAGAACTGAAGCACTGGCACTGGAACTTGTCCACTTCCAAAAAGTGGAGCAATTATAAAATTCAAGACCATGAGAAAGCTGGGTGCCCTGGCTGCATAAACACATTACTTCCACATACACAGGTTCAGCCTGAACTGTCCAATAAGGACTTAACTGTCTCATACACAGCAGCTAGGGCAGTTATGTGTAACCTTTTAGAGCCTGAGTGCCCAAACTTCAACCAAAACCCACTTATTTATTGCAGAGTGCCAGCGCAGCAATTTAAGCAGTAATTTATTTCTCCTTGTTCTTTGACAACTTTCAATCATTCAGTCTCTTAAAAACACCAATGCAGTTGAAAGGAGAAGGGCAAATTCGCCTATCATTTGCAGGTAGATTCTTTGAGTCCTGTCTGGTGAACTTCATTCTGGGGTGATGGCCTGGGTGCCCACAAAAAGGGCTCAGAGTGCCACCTCCGGCACCCGTGCCATAGGTTCGCCACCACTGAGCTAGGGGATTGATTGCTTCTGCCTGTCAGGGACAACACAGTGATGACATATTCTTGGCTTATGCTGGGCAGAACAAGGCTGAAGAAAAGCATAATTAGGGTAAGAGGAAAGCACAGGAGCAACAGAGCCTCATAATCATAATTTTATAATAGTTTTTTTCAGCAAAACCATTCAGTTCAGGGATTAAGCAAGATATGTTTCTGCATCAGTGTAGATGCAGCATTCTCAAGGTACGTTTGCTTCATAATGCATACAAGCAAATGGTAGATTTCCTTTAAGGCGCTGAAGTTAATATATCAATGTAATGCTCTGTCACATGCGCCTATATTCAGATTTAGTGTAACTCTGCTCCTCATAAATGTATATATGTATATATGTTAGGTGTCTTTGTTAGTGTTCTCTCCCTATATATAAAGAAGATGTAGTTCCAACAACTAAAATGAGGAAAAATCCATTAAAATATCACTGTTAATGTACAAATGAAATATTAATGGGCAATTATTCCAGATGAAAGTAGAAAAAAATTTCATAAATTAACCATTTACTGACACTTACTTTGAAAAATTAAACTTTGGAAAGCGTACAGAGTTTTTAATATAAACTGTGAAGTTCTCAGCTTTACCCAGTACTGGTATTCTAGGTAGAAATAGAAAAAAACATAGTTGTACACAAGAAACAAGTCCAACGTTACAAATATATATAAGAAAAGCTTTTACTGTATAAAAGATATCCCTTGTGTAGGGAGCTGACTGTCATGAAAGACGCACATTTATGATGGCTTCTAACTTATTGACTGAAATGCTGATACTAACGTCTATAGAGTGTACAAATAAACTGGACCCAGAGCTGAGCTCTGATTGGTTTCCAAAGGCAACTAGAACAGATTTACCACAGACAGTTCTGATAAATCTCCCCCATTATTTTAAAGTGGCAGGACCTGCTCTTAGCAGGTTAT
This sequence comes from Engystomops pustulosus, assembly GCA_019512145.1. NCBI lineage: Eukaryota > Metazoa > Chordata > Amphibia > Anura > Leptodactylidae > Engystomops > Engystomops pustulosus. Next base: position 243,724,420 of record CM033642.1, on the reverse strand, counting down.
TGTGCTCCTTATGCTGCCCCGCATCTTGCACAGGTGGCGCAGTCTGAGTCAAGAGGCTCAATTTGCCTCATGGCTGGTGCACTGCTTATTGGACCTTATGGGAGTGGTGTATCTGCAGTCACGTATGCATAAAATCAAAGATCAAGGATTAAGCTGTAAGTATTCTGGAGGTCCTAATAAGTATGTACACCTTCACATTACTATACCTGCACATGTTAAACATATGAAACTTTTATGGTTCCTAACCAAAAAGTTGTATGTAGTCTATAGAAAATCTGCAACATCCCTGCAGATGCAAAGGGTTAGGTAGTTGTTGCCAAAGTGTCCCTCTCCATGTCAGAAGTTGTAACATGGGAAACTTAGTAGTTGCAGCTTGAAGCTATTATGGTCTGATCCTAAGGAGACAGAGTCAGTAGCACTCCTTCAATGCGGCCACAGCATTAATCCTAGGAACAACTTGTGCCTCAGGCCTACTGCCTGGCACACAGAGCGAGTCTGGAGACTTGAGCCCAGAACTGCAGTTTCCACAACTTGGACTCAGTTCCACCTGCTGCGTGTAACCTCCCTGCGGACCAACTCTCCCAGCATCAAAGAATCTGTTGTTACCTGTTTCTGGTCATTGCCTGCTATCTCTTGTTCAATAAAGAACTGTAAGTTCCCTGGATACGGCTGTTACCACCACGAGCTTCCCCATCCATCACCCAGGGACTCATCCTACAGACAACTCTGGGGTTGCCCCAGGGAGATCAAGTACATCAGCCTCTCCCTCCATCTTTCTTGCACACACCACCTGCTGGAGACCTGCCAGACACAGTGTGCCTATGCTGCAACTGCCAGGCACTCTTTTTTTCTGGGCCCCGGCTGCCTCCAGGCCCCAAGAAAAAACAAGGCCCCGGTGGGGGATGTTGCAAATCCAATAAGAAAGAGGGATGCAGTTGGAAGTTGCTAGGCCCCAATGCCAATCTGTGACCCAACTATTATGTAATCTGGTACTAATCCATAGCATAATGAGAAAAATTTATCTGGATCTTACTTTGGCCTTTTTCTCCTCTCTAGCGGGCACCAAGCAAATATTTCACATGTTCCTGTTGTGTTTGCAGCGCCTGTCTTCAAGCAACGACCAGTCTTCACCCCTGAAATTAGAAATGTGTCTAATGTTTCTACAAAGAAAACACCATAAACAGGCTGTGCCAATAAAAAAAAAAACATACTAATTCTACTTTCCTGATTTGAGTCTTGTTTAATTATTATGAATATTCGGATCAACCATCCATGTATTTTTCTAAGGGGTTTATGTAAACATGGGAGGTAACCAGCTTTCCACAGAACAGGACAACATGAACAGTGGCATTATTACATGGGCACCATAGGGGAGGTAACCAGCTTTCCACAGAACAGGAAGATATGAAAATATAAATATATAATTTGTTTTTTTGGTAAGCATATTGTACTTTCCATTTGCACCATTTAATATTTTATTTTACATACTAGGTTTCCTATGGGGCAACTAACCTTAACCCTTTATGTAACCCATACTTTAATTCTTATACTTGTGTCATAACCCTAAGGCTCCTTGCACATGATGTACATGGCATACAGCCACATGCAGGAGAAAGGCGGGCCACCCCTCCCCTCTCCATAGAGAAGTGAACGGCCGGCACCTTAAGACAGAAAATTGCAGGACATGTCCTATAATTTTCCGTGCTTGGTCATGGGGCAGTGCGTGCTCACTGTACCGTGACCGGGCATCCTAGGCATCATTGGAGATGGATATTGGTTCCTTCATGTGCAAGGGTCCTAACAGACATTTCCTATCCCAAACACACAGCTCCTAACCCTACACATTATTTAACCTGCAGTGTTGAATATTCAAAGCTGCAGACAGTGTAAGGTATTGGTCCTGGAGATCTGTGTAAAAATGCCTTTTGTGTGTGTGTATTAGTAGCGAACTGTGAGAAATGTATTTATATTTCAGGATTGTATCAGGACTTGGATCACCCTGGTGCACTGGTGTGTGAGATCTCTCACTGTACTGCTGCAAAGCCCCTCCCCCTACAAAGTCACGCATTTGTCACAAAAAAAAACATCACTCAAATGCCAGATTTAAAATCCTCTAATATAATTCAAACAGTTCAATTAGTTTTTGTGCATTCCGTTTTTCACTCCTCTCCACCTAACTTTTTGATTTTTTTTCGTTTGAAAAGCTAACTTTGCGCTTGTTACATAGAATCATATTGTACTTTCTACTTGTACCATTTAATACTCTATGCCGTATCCTAGGAAGCTGGAAAAAGAACTTTTTCATACTTCAGTGTATGGAACAGGTTAAAGAGGACCACTCACCCAAATTTTCGGCACTAGGAGCTGCTTACTAAAATAAGCAGCTCCTAGTGCTTGAACAAACGCCGCAGTGTTAGAGTGATAGCGTTACAGTGTAATCGTCAGACAGCTCACAAAGCTGTCCGATGTATTCATGAGGGGGCGGTCCGAGGCGCTGCCTCTTCCCCTGGACTGCCCCGCTCACTCCATAGGCCGGCAGTGACTGCCGCGCACCAGGTGGCAGTCACCACCCCTAGCCACGCCCCAACCCCGTCCCCTCATGAATACGTCGGACAGCTTTGCGAGTGGTCCGATGATTACACTATACCCCGCCACAGTGTTTGATAGCGTTACCGGAGGTTTCCTGTAACGCTATCACTCTAACACTGCGGCGTTTGTTCATGCACTAGGAGCTGCTTCATTGATACAATTTTGAAAACTGTACAGCTGTAACAGGGCATAGAACAGGTAGGGAGAAGGGCCGACACATTTACTATGGTCTCAGCCAGAATTGTGGTGGAGTCTAGAGCAAAAAACTCTACAACTTCAGACATGGTCTACAGGTCGGAACTGGTAGAGTTTGAGCCCATATCCATATAGGGGCCAGAGGCTCTTAGTGAATACGGTCACAGGATCACCAGCATGGGGAATTTAGGGAACCCCTTACTGGCCAAAGGTAACATCATGATCTAACCATGCTTCCATTTTTTCCCTGGTTAGGAAGTAAGAGTTTTCCTTACGTCTGGAGACGTTGACACTTCACTGGGGGATTCTGGGAAATATGCAAACACATTTTCTAGGATGGGACTATCTCTCATATATCAGGCCAAGAATAAATTGTCATTTATGTGTAAGCTACAATAAAACTAGTCGAAAAAAAATATTTCCTAAGGTCAAGACATTAATTTTTTATTTCATGGGTTGATGCATCTGGTAAATATTTCTCTAAATCTTTCTCTTCCGCACTAGTTTAAGTTATATTCCGACTAAATGGTTCTTCTATGGAATTTTTGGATGTGTTTTTCTTCATGCTGTACTTTATTTTGTCACTTTCTCTGCTTTTCTGTTGAATTAATGGAGGTAATTTCCTTTATGTATTTATGGCTGTTCTACTCTTAGTAAAGTAATTTGTGCAATGAAAATGAGAGGCTGCCAGTGCATTAGTAGATGTGATCCTGTTATACCATTGCCAGCAATGACCGGTTCACCCTCCGGGCATTCAATGTTCTGCGTACACTTTGCATCAGGGATTCCATGACTCTGCAGGGGAAACATATAAAAACAAAGTCTATTTTTTTGCAGATATTTTTAAATTATTTTTTATGTAGTTGTGGCTGAACACAGGGGCGTAACTTGGAGAGGCAGGGCCCCAAAGCATGATTCTGAATGGGGTCCCCCTTCCCCTTTCACACTCATGCACCCACATATAGAGCATATACACATATATACATTACCATATACAAATGTACAGCATATATACACACCACAGTATATAGACAACAAGCATTATATACACATATATACATTACCATATACAAATGTGCAGCATATATACACACTTACAGTATATACACATATAGCATATACACATCACAGATATACACACATATACAGCATATACACATCACATATATGTTATATACATATTATGTGTACAATATGCAGCATAATATGTACATTATGGTGCACATCCTCTATTCTTTAGTGTGTCAGGTCGAATGATGGGGCCCCCTGACATTTCAGGCCTCATAGCAGCTGCTACGGCAGCTACCGCTGTAGTTATGCCCCTGATTGAACAGTTGTCAAAATTTTATGACATTGTCTTATTTTTTATGTCAGGCCTTGGGCAATGCTCCTATTTCTGTTGATCTATAAGTTGTTGTATAAGATATAAATTATGTATATTCCCCCTGCTGAGTGGGGTAACATACTCATTTTTGTTAAACCCTGTTGAGATTTATTTATAAATAAATGATGTATTGGATGTAAAACAGAAAAAAAGCAATAAAAAAAGTTTCTAAAGAGAAATCTTATGCAATAATACAAGATGCAAACTAGAGATTTTTTTTTAATTTGATGAGAATCCAGGGATTATTATTAGGGCAGTAAAGGCTTATGGCCAATCCCTTTAAGTACAATGCATTTTTCAGTAGCTCTCCCATTGCAATCTAAAATATAATAGTGTAAAAGATAAGGAAACCCATTTCCCTTTCTATGCATAAGCCATGATGGGGAGAGGCATTTAATTACAAATAAAGATAAACATCTGTCATTCACGGACAATTTGCCTCAGGCTGGAATCCGTTTTTTACTGATCCGCTAAAAACGGTTATAACTAGGTCATGCTCCACACCTTAATGGAATGGTCTCTTGATCCGTTAAAATAACTGAATTAAGCAGTGATCCATAAAAAGCGAGTAGAATCTGAAAATTTTCTGATTGGCTTGAGACAAATCTTGTATATTCCCGATAATAATGAAAGTCTAATGTATAAAGTAAAATGTCCTTTAATTTCAATTGACATTTTATGATTATCGTTATTTCTATAGTTTCGGACCTGTATTGAATTTTGTCAAAAATTTAGCAAAGTGAATCTTGAATGATTCTCTTTTCTATTCCGGTAAGTCAAAATTCAGTAAAACAAATTTCTGCACAGCAATGGGCGTTCCGGTTGGACCGTGCGCCACATTTATCATGCAAAGTCCGACAGAAATGCCCTATGTTAAAGGTGCACCAAAAAAAGTGGCGCACTCTGTAGGAGCAGTGCATGGGGTGCCAAATTCATACAGAACATGCGCCAGAAATCATGACTTTGGTGCACTCTGCCACTACACAGGCAAACTGCACATAGTACAGACTGCACTGTTCTTAGTAAATGTTCCGCAATCAGACCCGGCACCTGCACCCGGCTTACCCAGGCAAGTGCCGGGGCCCCTGGGAGCTGGAGGGGCCCATTCGGACCCATTCGCTTTAAGACACTGGAACAAATGATCCCCTTCCGTTCCCCCGAAGCTGCGCTCCGAACGGTATGCGATAGCTCTGAAGCAGGCGCACATGATGATGTCGTCAAATCACATGTGCCAGCTTCAGAGCCGGCCCGATGGTGGCTGTTCCTGTGCTGCTTTGGGGGAACAAGGAAAGGTGAGTTTTTTTCTTACCTGGAGGGGGGGGGGGGGGACAGTGTAGCTGGAGGGGGGATATAGTGTGTCTACAGGGGAGGGGGGCAGTGTAGCTGGAGGGGGGCAGTGTGGCTACGCGGGGTAGGGGCGGCAGTTAGGCTACTGGTGGGAGGCCCATCAAGGAGCCCACTGAGGCTCTATCGCCCAGGGGCCCACTAAAACCTGGAGCCGGCCATGTCCGCAATGTATTATGTATTGTGACTAAACTAAATGAGACTAATCTGCAATACCAGACACAGTTTAGGTGCAAGAGTGGTGCTTTTTGCTACCTATAGATATCTCGTTGCGTGTGTACATTCATTTTATATTTTGAGTGTCCATGACTTAAAAACATTTGTTTACATTATTATTTTTCTTACCTCGGGGCATTTTTCTTGCCTCTGATTGGGGGTGACGATTAAATTGGTTACTACAAAAAATACATTTTCACCCTGAAAAAGAGGACATTGTAAAGAATTAGCATTTCCGGGGTTTTGATATAATGTATAGAATACAAGTTACACCAACCTGAGGAGGAATGACATAGTCCACCACATCCCACAGTCGTGGCCCGAGTTCCGTGGTGTTTGTATAGGCCACCCCCTTTAACTTGGTGATGACAGAACTCTGTATGGACGTGTCTGTATCTTGATAACCTTTTTTAACCACAAACACCCACCTGTCCAATAAACCAAGAACAAACAAACATCATTGTATCTTTATATACATGAAAAACATTAACACAATAATGTTTCATATTGAGTTTCTGAAAAATTTTAACTTAACCATCAATAGGGTTGTCAAAAAGTTACAATGACACAATGAGGGAGATTTATCAAGATGTCTATGCCAGAATTCTAGAGTAAATTCCTCCAAAAGCCTCTGTAATGCCTTGTGCCACTATTATTTTTTTGCCACATTCCTGACTTGTATGAAAAGTTGCGTGAGCTCAGGAAAAGGGAACATGTTTTCATGTAGTAGACTGGGTGCAGCATTGTAAATTAATGGGAGATGCCATAGCACAATACATCCACTACAGAGTGTTTGGAGCTATCTGCTGTATTCCTTGCAAAAACAGTAGGTCAAGCATGGCCCAGGTTTCAGGCTCCTTGGAATCTTCAATTACTGACCTATCCTAAGTCAGTACATCAGCCAATAACTTAACTCTAAACTAAAGTCTGCAGCATGAAGATAATCTGGCGCACCCTGCACAATCGAAAGGCAAACCGCACTTCGTGGACTACTTTTGGTAAATCTGGGCCTATGTTTAATGAGACAGGAGTATTTAAGACCCATATGGACTAGTAACCTAAATAAACGAAGCTTAATAAAAAGTTTCATTTGTCCTATGTTTTTGGGTGCATCTCAAGCATCTTATTTCTTGCCAAATAACAGGAATTATTTATTGTAAAAGGTAAGTAGTTAGAGACAATACAATTACAGGAATGTCACTGCTGGCACAGGGTCAGTATCAGACTCATGTTAACGATTAATCTGTAGAAAAATACAATGCACTAAACAATTGCATAAATTGTATTAGCAATATATAAATATGATCTAAATAATAAATATGTAAATTATGATGTGGTAGGAAATGTTTTCTAAAACACCAGAAAAATAAAAATATCTAGCCAAATGTTAATTGGTGAGTAATCTTTTGAAGCTGGTAGTGGCTGGTGAAATGGTTAAAGACAAACTCAGGAGGGGTCCGCACCCCACACACTCGGTGCTAATAATTAAAGGCAGTTTGGTGAATTAGGATACAAACAGGCTTATTAAAGGGAAATTGTCACCAGATTTTAACCCATTAAACTACCAGTCACCTCAGGTAATGTATAAAAAGTCCTTTCTAGAATTCCCGCTTCCCTCCGAAATACCTTTGTAATTGCTCACAAAACACCATAATTCTCATACTGCTTTTATATACTTTGCCTAAAACATCATTTTTGTGTCATCTATACGCTGGGACAATTGTCAATTGGGCCGAAATCAGCTCCAGTGGGTGACATCAGCGACATGCGCAATATTCTTTGACCGGCCCTGGGAGGACATGCCAAGGGAGAATGAAGCTCATACAAAGGTCTGAGTGGGACTTGAAAGTATAGTGTGTGTGTGTATGTTTCCTAAATATTAAAGGGGTGTTCCCATTAAGACAAGTTTCTTATATGTACTCAGGATAACAAAATAACACACTCTCTAATTCACTTTTATTAACAAAAATGCAGCATTTTACAGATATAATTCCAACCTGTCTCTATCAGTCCTGGTTTATACAATTTCAGTTTCCCCTAAAAACGACCCAGTAACTTCTGACTTAGGGTGGGGCCGCCATCTTGGATTTTTGTTTGAGATGGTGGAAATGAGATTTCTGTCTCTCTCCTGTATGCGTGTATCCTCGTCCCCTGCACGGAGCTCAGAGACACTCACTGATTTCATTCCTGCCAGGACAGAGCTGAGAGCAGAGAGAGAAGCTGCAAACTACAAGGAAATAAGTGAACTGGGGGAAGGGGGAGGCAGGCACATGTCTGGGAGATGTAGCAGAGCTTACAGTGTAACAGTCTGCAGCCTGTGTGTAATAGGCATCATGCATCTCATGCATTTTACTGTCTTATCTCTCTATCTATGTGTCAGTGTGTTAGTACAAAAGCCAGATGAGAGTGTATATACACTGTCACCCCACAGAACTAGATGGATAATACAGTAATGTGTCTGCTTAGAGAATCCCCACCCACAGCCTGGAATCTTACACTAAACAGCCTAGAGAGTGATAGGAGCAAAAACAGCAATAAAAATTAGTAAAATTGTAAAGTAAGGGGTTAAAATGATCTTTATTGTGTTAACATCACTAGGGTATTGAGATGTGAGAATTTTCTTTCGTGGGAAAACCGCTTTAAGAATAACTTGTCTAAAGACGTCATTGAAGTGAGTAACAATGACAAGTATTGCATATAAACCGTTCATACAGATTGGAGCAACAGCTAATTCTTAGGACTGTCTAGTCCATAAGTGGTTTCCTAGAAGTTAATAAGGACCCTTGTCTATATATAATATCAGTTACTAAATACATCTTATCTTAGATTGATTTGCAGACCAGTATTTTTGATGTAATTCAAAAGCAGTGTAGAGGAGATACTCCCTATCACAGATGAGGTTACGATTCATGATAGTAGCAAATTTACAGTTATAAAGTGGTGACGAAATAATTTTATGGTTGTGGGCTGCCACAATATTAAAGGGTTGTTGAGAACCACTGTGCTATATCTTTATCTGGGGCTCATTATCATGTGTTAGAGTCTGGGCTCGCCGGAGGATTCTCTGGTTCTATGGTGGACCGGTCCAATCCTGTTTTTACTCCTCTCTAAGCAAGGTAGGTAGAGGTCCAAGGATGAGCTCAGGGAAGCGCCTAATCGGAAAATCAAGCTCTTAAAACACTTATAAAAAAAAAAATTAAAAAATCAGTAGCTCGGGATTCGGCAGGTGAATGTACAGATTAAACAACCCCCACCTCTATATGAGAACAGGAGGATGAGTCACACAGACAGGTCCCGGCCTCTGGCAGCAGAAAGGCTAACCATGCCAAGATAAGTGCAATATTTTACACAGTTAGAAATATGAATACGCTGTAATATATTACTTGGTCAAAGCCCAAGCGTTGTCATTATTAAATATCATCTTGGCAGAGATAAGAAATAAATTAAGAACCTGCAGTTTCCCCAATACCATTCATTTAATCACTGCAGTAGACATTTTGGACTCATATTTAGGAGTTAAAGCTATAGTTGGACATATACATTAAGGGGGAGATTTATCAGGGCTTCTGTGTCAGTTTTCTGGTTTGAAAGCACTGCAAGAAATGGCAATTATTCTGGCCACTATGCCACCTTCACGCCATATAGGGATTGAAAGTCGTGAAGGGGCACAGCCGCCAGCAGTGTGGGCCGGCATGGGGTGTTCCTGCCACATGTCTGCGCACTTTTGAAAATCTGAAAACATTCACAGATTTTTACTCAAAACTACGTCAGATCGGACCTCAGACTCAGCCTGACCCCTCTTCTGCTTCATATAAATAAAACATCAGTTACACAGGGCTATAAAAAATGCCAGGTTCAGTCAACATTGGCCTAGTGTATAACCCCCTTCAACCATCAACATGATAAAACATGAGATATCTGGATCAATAGTCACTTTAAAGGGATCCTGTCACCAGGGACCTCATTTTTCACTAAAGTCGGGTTGCAGAAGCTTATTACAGCTGCAGTGCAAATCTGCCTTTCTGCCTTTTCTAAGCATTTGCATTACACTATAATTGTGTGTTATAACTTTCCTTGCTCCCTGACAAAATCCCGGGGTAGTCACAGGGGCTGGACTTTGGTTTGGATGCATTTCAAAAAACAACATGTGCCTTGTCTGTGTTATTCACTCCTCAGAGCTTGGCCCCCACCTTCGTGCTCCTGTACAGCTCCACCATCTGCTCCTTCTCAGAGGTCACAGCCTGGTCAACCTGACATCAGTGGGGGGGAGGGACAAGCTGTACAGGAGCACAAACATGGAGACAGCCTGCAGCTCAGACAAGTCACATGTTGTTTTTTGAAATGCATCCAACCAAAGTCCAGCCCCTGTGACTACCCAGGATTTGTCAGGATACAATGTAAGTTATAATATACAATTATATTGTAATGCAAATGCTGAGAAAAGGCATAAAAGGCTGATGTACAATACAGGTGTCATGGGCTTTTACAATCTGTCTTTAGTGAAAATGAGGTCCCTGGTGACAGGTTCACTTTAAGCCAGGAATTAATATCCATAGGGAATTTCCACAAATCTCCTGTGAGGTCCTGTTCAGATTGTACATTAGTTTTTTTTCACTGCACCCACATTGTATGTCAATGGAAATGTATTTGAGGTGTTGTCCTGAGTTGTTAAACTAAATATATTTTCATAAACTGCCATTAGAGAGCATTGCCTCTATCCCTTCATTGTCCCTCTACATGCCTGCAAACCTAAGCAATGAGGTCCTAAAGCTGTATGCAAATGACCTGTGAGATGTCCAATGAAGCATTAGCATATTCAAGCTGTCCACCTCCTATTCATGAGTGGGAGGCACAGCCACACCCCCAGTGCATGACTGACAGCCTGTATAATGATGTGAGGCTGTAAATGATGTGCTTCCTGGGCTGGTGGCCACGCCCCCTGCAGCCTGTGTGTGCATGGTGTGTGTTATAGGAGAGATACAGCAGCTCCAGGCAGCCATGTTACAAGCAGAACATGTCAGATTCATTGTTGTAGCTGATGTCTGTGTCTCTCACCTGTATATTAGGAGGATGCAGCATGTCAGCAGATGCAGCACAAACACCAGCAATGCCTTACTATAACATTAACACAGACATGAGCAGGGGGAGGAGAGGGGAAGGGGTAACAGGGGTGGACATCATGCCCTCTGACCATGTGACCAGCCCTCATTTACTGATAAAAAATAGATGATTTTACAATGAATAATGTATGACTAAACTAGATAAAGGCTTGGATGGGATCCTTGTGAGCTGCTCCAACAGGTAGTAGTGACAGGACAAGTGAACACAGACCTGATGACAGGTTCCTTTAAACTCAGAATAGGAATAACCATCTGATCAGTGAGGGTCTGACTGCTAAGACCCCCATGATCACAATAATGGACCCCAGCAATCTGGTCCTGCCGCTCCATCAATTAGTGATAACTGGACCCCCAATCTCCGGATCGCTGGGGGTCTGTTCTCATGAACAGCAGTTGGACACCCAGAGGATAGGGATAACATGCAAACTTGGTACAACTCCTTTAATTGGCATTTCGTAATTGGTTTTAAAAGATTCAAAAAATGATAGTTTTATATTTATGCAAATTAGCTTGCTGGTGCACTGAGGACAGCAGTGCAAGCTGCTGCACCCATTTTCTTCTCTCTACGTCTTCTCTCTACAAGGGATACTAATCGTTGTGTAAAAGAGGGGTGCTGGGCCATGCTGGTTGGAACTGGATGGTAATTAACGAAGAAAATGTGATCGGCAGCATGCACAGCCAAAAATTAATTGGCCCACATCAAAACGAGTGCAAACTGCTCTAGGTGCAGTTTGCCTATGAAGTGTGCAGGGGGCGCCAGATTCATGATTTGTATCACACGTTCATGAATCTGGCGCCCCCTGTACTTCTCCACCAGAGTGCAAAATTTTTTTCTGGTGCACTTGTTCAGCTGCAGAATTGTGGCGCATGTCAGTAATAAATGTGGCGCACGGTCCGACTAAGCAGTAATACGCCCCTTTTAGGTGCACATTTTTCTGTCTTGTCGGACACAGAGCAGTCGCGACACTAAACTTGAGCAGACACGTCATAAATACGTGTGCGAGCTGTTTGTTTGTTCTTTCTAGTGAAATGTCAGACAGAAAACGGGTGCAAATGCTTTAATAAATATGGACCTTAAACCTAATTTTCTTTACAAAATGACTTTTCTGGGAAACAGTAAAATTATTGAAAGTCTTGAAAGCTTACCCTCCTTAGGAGTAAATTTATAGCCTTCCACTAGTCTCACCTAGCAGTGGTACTTCTATACTAGTAATAACATACATCACCAGTCCATTCTCCTTTCCAACCTTTGTGCTGAATAATACTAATAAAGCAGATTCACTGCATCGATTCCGCAGTTATACACCAGGTTTGGCGCATATGCAATGCAGAAGTCCGCCCCACTTTGAATTTTTTGGAAAGGTTTTAATGGATTCGCAAAATGTAAATGATCACTGGTGAATGACCAGAAGTCTATTTTTAGAAATACTTCTCATAGGCCAACATGTTTAAATCACCTTCCTTAATGATTTTGGATCGCCTCTTTTCCATGGACAATGTTTCACACCATTTTATGAGATCATTAGATAAACAGTTATATTTCTGTCCTGGTTTGGGCTCCTTTTGATATGACTTGATGCTCAACTTGTATGAAAGTGACTTTGCAATGTGATATTCCCCGACTATGATCAGTCAAAGTTCACATGAACAAAGTTTCCCCAATCATCAATTAAGAGAATCAGTAATACAATAGAAGGCTGCAGCTGAGAAATAAGATAAAGTATAACAACACCCCCAATCCGAATTTACACTACAACTCAACATAACTTTTTCAAGTATGATAAACCAGGGACACTTACTCATAGATCCAGGCACTGGGACTGTGGTGATCTCCATTATATTGTTATCCATGGCCTCCTTCCTTCTAAAATCAGCTTTTAAATCATGCTAATATACCAGAAGGGCTTTGGGGGGCATTACCAGAGCCCATCGTTACTGCAGTTTCATAGGCTATTAGACTGTTTTCTCCTCCCCCTCTGCTCCCATACAGCTTCCCCCCTCCTTGCCTCATGTAATCTCACTGCTGCAGAGGAATTTCAGCACCACTGGGGCACATTTACTTAGCCTTCCTGTCGCGACCCCCGAGGTGTTGATGTCCGACAAGCTGTGCGTCCAATTTCCTGCATGTGCCGCTTCCCTGCTCAGGTCCGCTGGAGTTCACCTTCTTTTTGCTGGTGCATGTTGCGACACAATTTTGAATGTTAAATCCCGCGCTCATCAGAATCAGTCGGGTTGTCTGACAGCCACACCCCTGATTTGTGTTTCATGCAAGTCGGCGCCAAAATCCAATCGCATGCGCCAAAAACCCCAGTTAAATGCGGCAAAAAAGGGATATCAGTCGGGAAACCCAACAAAATGTGGGCCGCACGGCTCTCTAAGTAAATGTGCCCCTATATGTTTAAAGGGGTTGCACAGTTTCAAGAAATCATTGATTTGTCTGTAAAAAAAAAAAATTATAAATTTTCAAAATGCTTTCTGTATCAGTCCTTCACGGTTTTCCAGATCTCTGCTTGCTGTCCTTCTAACGAACTTCATTGTTTATTCTTGTGGATGAAACCAGTCCCTGGTCATTGATGTCACACAGGAGACGGCGTATTATATACCAGGTCATGTGATGTTACACAGGTGCACGGCTTATTATATACCAGGTCATGTGATGTCCACAGTGCACTGCTTATTATATACTAGGTCATGTGATGTCACACAGGTGCACAGCTCGTTATATCCCTGGTCATGTGATGTTCACACAGGTGCACGGCTTATACCAGGTCATGTGATGTCACACAGTGTGCACGGCTATTAATCCCTGGTATGTGAGTCACCACAGGTGCACCGGCTTATTATATACAGGTCTGTGATGTACACAGGTGCACAGCTCAGATAAAGCTCAGTGATACTAACGAGCCGTGCATATTCTCCTGCACCGCCCCCTGCGGGGCAATAAAGCATTAATCTTATATAAGTTGCTCTGTCCACCTTTCCAATGAAAGATGGCTCCTGTAGCGGTCTGTTTCAGCAACTGTACCTGCTAGCCTGGGAGCAACGCTCATTCCAGACTCTGGTTAAAGTAAATGTTATATTTTGAATCATAGCGATATCTACTAATGTTACCTAATTGAAGGAAGTCCTTTGCCTTCAATGGAAATCTACCATCAAATCCATCAAGAAAAACCAGGGACACTTACTCATAGATCCAGGCACTGTGAGCTAATCTTCTTATATTTGTTATATTTATTATCCATAATTTTTCCTCTTATAAAATTATGCTAATGAGCCTGAAGGGCTCCTGGGTGTGTACCAGAGCCCCTCTGTGCTTTAGCCCAAAATGGTACACGTGTGCAGGAGCATTTCTCCCTTCTCACTCTGTGAGATTACAGCAGGCAGAGGGAGTACTGAGAGCAAGTGAGTACAGTGGGTGAAGGGGGGTGAGACAGATTTAACAACCTGTGAAGCTACAGCACGGAGGGGCTCTAGTAACATCCCCCAGAGCTGTTCTGGCTCATAAGCCATAAAGTGATTTTAGAGGGAAGGAGGCCATGGATAACCAAAATATAAGCGATTATGAGTAAGTGTCCCTGGTTTTCATGATGGATTTGTTGTAATTTCCTCTAAGAAACTTTGTGTTGTAACCCTTTATTTTGTGTAACCGGACAAGTTTTCTTTTGAGAAGTTAGAACAAACTAGAGATAAGAAGTTACAGTCTTGATCTTCCTGATGGGCATAAATCCTTATCTGTGGCCACCTGGAAGGTGATTGTCTGTTGTGCCTTGGGAATGAGGGTGCAGCAGGATTATTCATACAGTTTGTATTTTAGTAACAAAATAGAAATATGAGCAGTGTACAGCAGCAGATACGTACCTTGATTATCCAAAATAATGAGTGTGGGGTTTCTAGGCATGTGTGATTTATAGCATGAGGATATCCTATCAGTACATGTTGCAGTCTCCATAAACATTGGAGAATTATCGCTATCACTTTTGGAGTGGTGTGTGTGTCTACCGGTTTGAACTTAAAGGAACTTGTGGTTGATTTCTTAGGAGAGGTGTTTAACTTGTGGGTTTATATGGACAATTGGTCATACAAGTATTACTATTGATAGTGGAGGCACTGCCACTTGTCAGGGAAGTCACAGTGATGTCACGTAGGGATAATGCACACGTGATGTCAAGTAGAGGGATAATGCCACACAGTGAGTCACAGTACAGGGATAATACACACAGTGATGTCACAGTACATGGATAATCAGGGCCGCTCCAGGTTTTAGTGGGCCCTGGGCGACAGAGCCTTAGTGGGCCCCTCCGTGGGCCGCCCTCCGTGGCCACACTTCCCCCCCCTCCCCCACACGACCACCCCCCTCCCTGCGGGACCACACTGACCACCCCCCTCCCCTGCGGACACACTGACCCCACCAACCTCCCCCTGCGGACAAACTGCCCCTCACCCCCACAACCACTGCGGACACACTGAACCCCCCCTCCCCCCTGCAGACACACTGATGAACCCACCCCACACCCCCCCCCCCCTGCTGACACATGACCCCCCGCTGACACACTGACCCCCTTCTCCCCCTGTATACACAGTGACCCCCATCCCTCCCCCCGCGGAGACACTGACCCCCCCCTCGCCCCCTGTATACACACTGACCCCATCCCAACCCCCGCGGACACACTGACCCCCCCCCCCCTCTATACACACTGACCCCCTCCTCCCCCCCCCCCCCCCCCCCACGAACACACTGACCCCCCCTCTCCCCCTGTATACACACTGACCCCATCCCTCCCCCCTCCCCTGCGGACCCAACACTGAAACCCCCCTCCGGGAAAGAAGTATTTACACTGTCCTGGTTCCCCGGCGCAGCGCCTGCACTGTCTTCGGCCTGGGCCTCCCGTACGCGCTGGCTCTGAAGCCGGACACGTGACCCGATGACGTCATCATGTGCGCCGGCTTCAAAGCCGTTGCATACCCTGCGGAGCGCAGGCATCGCGGAACCGGGACAGGTGAGTTTAGATTCTGCCTCTATGCTGCGCTCCGCCACGCAGCATAGGAGCAGAAAACGAGCGATCACCGCTGGTGATCAATTGTACCAGTGTCTCATAGAGAACACTGGTGACAATTGATCCGGGGGCCCGAGTGGGCCCCTCCAGTACCCCGGGGCCCCGGCACTTGCCCGGGTTGGCCGGTGGTGCTGCGCCGGGCCTGTGGATATACACACAGTGGTGTCACAGTACAGGACAATACACACAGTGAGTCTCAGTACAGGGATAATACATAAAGATTCACAGTACAGGGTTAATACACACAGTGAGTCACAATACAGGGGTAATACACACAGTTGATGGCACTGTACAGAGATATACACACAGTGATGTCACAGTACAGGGATACTACACACAGTGAGTCACAGTACAGGAAATAATACAAGTGATGTCACAGTACAGGGATAATATACACAGTGATGTCACAATACAGGGTTAATACCCAGTGATGGCACTGTACAGAGATATATACCCACTGATGTCACACTGCAGGGATTAATACACCACAATGATGTCACAGTACAGGGATAATACACACAGTGATGTCACAGTACAGGGATAATACACACCAGTGATGTCACAGTACAAGTATGGTAATACACAACGTGATGTACACAATACAGGGATATACACACAGTGATGTCCAGTACAGAGATAATACACACATGATGTCACAGTACAGGGATAATACACACAGTGATCACAGTACAGAGCTAATACACACAGTGATGTACAAACAGGGTAATACAACAGCAGTTGATGTCACAATTACAGGGGTAATCACACAAGTCACAGTACAGAGATAAATAACCTCTGATGTCACACTGCAGAGATAATCACACAAGGGATGTCCACAGTACAGAGCTAATACAAACAGTGATGTCACAGTACAGCGAGTATTTGCACTGTGATAGATCAAAATCCATAATATGTACTATGACTGGCCAATCACCGCCATGATAATTGCTTGGGGCATAAAGTGGGCTTATATGCTGCCTGGCCGCCCATCAAGCAACAAGTCCGGGTTAGGCAGAGCTTCTAAACTGAGGATGCTGACTAAAGTTTCACGTCTGATCATCTCTGGTGAAGACCATAGACGTAGGTCAGGAAGGGGACTAACTCCTTATTGAGATTGTCTTGGAGGCCATATTTGAGGCATACAGAGGGAGATTTATCATTTGGCAGGCCTCTTACGCCAGTTTTTTAGACTGTCTTTTTTATATCCGATTTATCATAATGGCTTAGACCGCTTGAAAAATTTAGCGAAAATTTAGGTGTTAAGGTCTGCATTGGATTTAGACTTTTTAGTAAAAGGTCCCCAAAAACTCTCTAATTTTTCTGCAGCTAATTGCTAAGCATTTCCTATGAATAGAGGGGACTGAGGGAATTTGTGCCTAAATTTGAGACTTTTGAAACGCCCCACTTCATAAACAAGTCACCACATCTGGAATTACTTGTAGCGTAAGTAGTCTAAAGGGAAACGTGGATTGGCAAATTTCACAAAAAGTCACAAATTTCTGTTGCAATCAGCAGCTATGTGCCAATTGAGACATTTGTATGAAAGAAAATTGATGTAAACTACAATGATAAATTTCTCCTCAGTCTTAAGGTCATGCATGCTCTGCTGAGGATTATGGGTAGGATAAGCAAATAAAGTTTTCAAGACGGGAATTGAAAACAAAGAGATAAAATGAAAATATTGATAATTTATACCAAAACAGGGCATTTAATTATTTTGGTGCATTGTTTATTGGCTTCCGATTTTAGCAGTGATATTGTGGCACAGTCCTTAATGTATTTGGCGCACTATAAGAAAACGTCAAACCCATTCATGAATGGGGTTTAGTATTTGGATACTTCTTGAAGGTCTAATTATTGCACCAAAAATTTCTCCGACAATAGAAGCACAGAAAGTATCGGCATTGAAGAAAAAGAAAAAGTGTTCCGACCCTTTAGCTATGAGCCCTAATTTCAAGTCAATCTTTGAATTAGTGGGCAGATTTTTAAGATGAGAACAGCAGAGAACATCGGAGAAAGCATCAAGCATTTCATACTTGGTGATATGGTCCTTTATATTTAGTTAATACATCATCCTGTACGTACGTCCCCCATAGACTAGCTAAGGCCAAGTCACACGGCCGTTTGGGGACATATAGGGCCGGCGTATAACATGTATATACGTCCCCCATAGGCCAGCAATGGGCGCACGCCGCAGCGTAGGAGCAGTAGGGTGTTACCGCATTCCGCACCCGAGAGAAAGATAGGACATGTCCATTTTCCCGGAATATGACGCCTTGCACTATGTATCTCTATGGAGAGGGGGCGGCGTGGCAGCGCTCCTCCTCTTCCGGGCGACCGATGTGTTACCGTGCTTTGGTTAGGCGGGCATACTTTCATGTGAATAGCCTAATACTGTAAATTGCTTTTTAATTGCAATAAATCTGTATCTGTACAATTCCAACATTTGTGTTGCAAATCCGCAGGGAAAAAATTCTGCAGAAGGTGAATAATTGGATGATATTTGGCTTTCATGTGGCACTTCCTCGGGTTTGCCAACTAGTCAGACGAAGTCACGACTTGTCACCACGGTCCACTTACACTGAGACCTGGTAAGACTGTGTTACAGGACTCCAGCTAATCCCACACAAATGATTCCACGGACGTTTAAGCCAACGCTCTGAATTAATCATCGAGCACTAGGGCTAGGCGGTCTCAGAGGGATAGTGAACGGCCCCCTATATAAAAAGTTTGGGGACCCCTGCTATATACCCTACCCACCTCCTAGCAAAAAAAAAAAGATTGAACAGGCGGTCCCCTACTTAAGAACACCTGACTTACAGACGACCCCTCGATGTTGGTAATTTACTGTACTTTAGTTTTAGGCTACTATAAATAGCTATAACAGTTTTCACAGGTGTCTGCAATGAAGCTTTATTGTTAATCCTGGTTCTTATGAACCAATTATCACAGAGACCAAAAAAAATTATAAAGTTAATTACAATTATAAAGTTCCGACTTGCATACAAATTCAACTTAAAGAGAACCCGTCAGGCAAAATAACCCCCTAAACTAAATATATTTTCATAAACTGCCATTAGAAGGCATTGCCTCTAACCCTTCATTGTCCCTCTACATGCCTGTAAACCTAAGCAACGTGGTCCTAAAGCTGTATGCAAATGACCTGTGAGATGTCCAATGAAGCATTAGCATATTCAAGCTGTCACACCCCCAGTGCATGACTGACAGCCTGTATAATGACGTGAGGCTGTATAATGATGTGCTTCCTGGTGCTGGTGGCCACACCCCCAGTGCATGACTGACAGCCTGTATAATGATGTGAGGCTGTATAATGATGTGCTTCCTGGTGCTGGTGGCCACGCCCCCTGCAGCCTGTGTGTGTATGAGATACTCCCATACACATGACTGACAGCCTGTATAATGGTGTGAGCCAGTATAATGATGTGCTTCCTGGTGCAGGCGCCCCCTGCAGCCTGTGTGTGTATAGAAGAGATACAACCGCTCCAGGCAGCCATGTTATAGCAGAACATGTCAGGTACTTGTGTAGCTGATGTCTGTGTCTCTTACATGTGTATTAGGAGGATGCAGCATGTCAGCAGATAAAGCACAGACACTAGCAATGCTTTACTATACATTACACAGACATGAGCAGGGGGAGGAGAGGGGTTACATGGGTGACATCACTGCCTCATCACTGACCATGTGACCAGCCGCATTTACATAATAAAGAAAAGATGATTTTATAATGATTAATGTATGAATTGACTAGATAAAGGCTGGGATGGGATCCTTGTGAGCTGCTCCAACAGGTAGAGGTGACAGAACTAGTGACAGAGACCTGATGACAGGTGTCCTTTAAGAACAGCTTACTGTATTGTGTCCACAAACCGGTGGCCTAAGTGATGCAGTGTCAAGAGAATTGCTGCACTGAGATAATATAGTTTATTAACAATAAAATTACTTATATTGACTTTCAAAAATGGGGTTTGTTGTTTTGATGGAAAAAAAATAAAGCTACATGCAGGGGTGCACCATCCATGAGGCAAGCCGAGCCTCTTGCCTCAGGGCAGCACCAACTGCAGCTAAATAGGGGGCAACATCAAGGGCGCAATCATCAGGACCTGAAACCGAAAAATAGAGTTTCTTGATACCTTATGCCAGCAATTGTATGAGACACTACATGGAGAACCTACTTACAGCAAAATATAACCTGATATATTAGTTGTACATTGGAGAATTATCGCTATCACTTCTTGGAGTGTTGTGTGTGTCTGCCGGTTGAACTTAAAGGAACTTGTGGTTTGATTTCTTAGGAGGATGTTGTAACTTGTGGGTTTATATGGACATATTGGTCATACAAGTAATTACTATATTAGGAGGATGCAGCATGTCAGCAGATGCAGCACACACACTAGCCATGCTTTACTATACATTACACACAGACATGAGCAGGGGGAGGAGAGGGGAGGGGTAACAGGGGTGACATCACTGCCTCTGACCATGTGACCAGCCTCATTTACATAATAAAGAATAGATGATTTTATAATGATTAATGTATGAAATAACTAGATAAAGGCTGGGATGGATCCTTGTGAGCTGCTCCAACAGGTAGTAGTGACAGGACTAGTGACACAGACCTGATGACAGGTGTCCTTTAAACTCAGAATAAGGAATAACCATCTGATCAGTGAGGGTCTGACTGCTAAGACCCCCATGATCACAATAATGGACCCCAGCAATCTGGTCCTGACGCTCCATCAGTTAGTGATAACTGGACCCCCAATCTCCGGATCGCTGGGGGTCTGTTCTCAGACAGCAGTTGGACACCCAAGGATAGGGAAACATGCAACTTGGTACAACTCCTTTAATTGGCATTTCGTAATTGGTTTTAAAAGATTCAAAAAAATGATAGTTTTATATTTATGCAAATTAGCTTGCTGGTGCACTGAGGACAGCAGTGCAAGCTGCTGCACCCATTTTCTTCTCTCTACGTCTTCTCTCTACAAGGATACTAATCGTTGTGTAAAAGAGGGTGCTGGGCCATGCTGGTTTGGAACTGGATGGTAATTAACGAGAAAATGTGATCGGCCGCATGCACACCAATAAATTTTGCCCACATCAACAGTGCACACTGCTCTCTAGGTGCAGTTTGCCTATGAAGTGTGCAGGGGGCGCCAGATTCATGATTTGTATCACACGTTCATGAATCTGGCGCCCCCTGTACTTCTCCACCAGAGTGCAAAATTTTTTTTCTGGTGCACTGTGTTCATGCTGCAGAATTGTGGCGCATGTCAGTAATAAATGTGGCGCACGGTCCAACTAAGCAGTAATACGCCCTTTTGCACATTTTCTGTCTTGTCGGACACAGACAGTCGCGACACTAAACTTGAGCCAGACCTAATAAAAGGAATCCTATTTTGTTTTTGTTCTTTCTAGTGAAATGTCAGACAGAAACTGGTGCAAATGCTTTAATAAATATGGGCCTTAAACCTAATTTTCTCTAAAAATGACTTTTCTGGAAACGTAAATTATTGAAAGTCTTGAAAAGCTTCCCTCCTTAGAGTAAATTTATAGCCTTCCACTAGTCTCACCTAGTATGGTACTTCTATACATTCATACATACATCACCAGTCCATTCTCCTTTCCAAGACCTTTGTGCTGAATAATACTAATAAAGCAGAATTCACTGCATTGATTCCGCAGTTTTATTACACCAGGTTTGGCGCATATGCAATGCAGAAGTCCCGCCCCACTTTGAATTTTTTGGAAAGGTTTTTAATGGATTTCGCAAAATGTAAATGATCACTGGTGAATGACCAGAAGTCTATTTTTAGAAATACTTCTCATAGGCCAACATGTTTAAATCACCTTCCTTAATGATTTTGGATCGCCTCTTTTCCATGGACAATGTTTCACCATTTTATGAGATCATTAGATTTAAACAGTTATATATTTTCTGTCCTGGTTTGGCTCCTTTTGATATGACTTGATGCCTCAACTTGTATGAAAGTGACTTTGCAATGTGATATTCCCCGACTATGATCAGTCAAAGTTCACATGAACCAAAGTTTCCAATCATCAATTAAAGAGAATCAGTAATACAATAGAAGGCTGCAGCTGAGAAATAAAGATAAAGTATAAACACCCCCAATCCGAATATTACACTACAACTCAACATAACTTTTTCAAGTATGATAAACCAGGGACACTTACTCATAGATCCAGGCACTGGGACTGTGGTGATCTCCTTATATTTGTTATCCATGGCCTCCTTCCTTCTAAAATCAGCTTTTAAAATCATGCTAATATACCAGAAGGGCTTTGGGGGGCATTACCAGAGCCCATCGTTACTGCAGTTTCATAGGCTATTAGACTGTTTCTCCTCCCCCTCTGCTCCCATAGCACTTCCCCCCTCCCTCTGCCTCATGTAATCTCACTGCTGCAGAGGAAATTTCAGCACACTGGGGCACATTTACTTAGCCGTCCTGTCGCGACCCCCGAGGTGTGATGTCCGACAAGCTGTGCGTCCAATTTCCTGCATGTGCCGCTTCCCTGCTCAGGTCCGCTGGAGTTCACCTTCTTTTTGCTGGTGCATGTCTTGCGACACAATTTTGAATGTTAAATCCCGCGCTCATTCAGAATCAGTCGGGTTGTCTGACAGCCACACCCCTGATTTGTGTTTCATGCAAGTCGGCGCCAAAATCCAATCGCATGCGCCAAAAACCCCAGTTAAATGCGGCAAAAAAGGGATATAGTCGGGAAACCCAACAAAAATGTGGCCGCACGGCTCTAAGTAAATGTGCCCCTATATGTTTAAAGGGGTTGCACAGTTTCAAGAAATCATTGATTTTGTCTGTAAAAAAAAAAATTATAAAATTTTCAAAATGCTTTCTGTATCAGTCCTTCACGGTTTTCCAGATCTCTGCTTGCTGTCCTTCTATACGAACTTCATTGTTTACTTCTTGTGGATAGAAACCAGTCCCTGGTCATTTGATGTCACACAGGAGCACGGCGTATTATATACCAGGTCATGTGATGTTACACAGGTGCACGGCTTATTATATACCAGGTCATGTGATGTCACACAGGTGCACTGCTTATTATATACTAGGTCATGTGATGTCACACAGGTGCACAGCTCGTTATATCCCTGGTCATGTGATGTCACACAGGTGCACGGCTTATACCAGGTCATGTGATGTCACACAGGTGCACGGCTTATTATATCCCTGGTCATGTGATGTCACACAGGTGCACGGCTTATTATATACCAGGTCATGTGATGTCACACAGGTGCACAGCTCAGATAAAGCTCAGTGATACTAACGAGCCGTGCATATTCTCCTGCACCGCCCCCTTGCGGGGCAATAAAGCATTAATCCTTAATAAGTGCTCTGTCCACCTTTCCAATGAAAGATGGCTCCTGTAGCGGTCTGTTTCAGCAACTGTACCTGCTAGCCTGGGAGCAACGCTCATTCCAGACTCTGGTTAAAGTAAATGTTATATTTTTGAATCATAGCGATATCTACTAATGTTATACCTTGAAGGAAGTCCTTTGCCTTCAATGGAAATCTACCATCAAAATCCATCAAGAAAAACCAGGGACACTTACTCATAGATCCAGGCACTGTGAGCTAATCTTCTTATATTTGTTATATTTATTATCCATAATTTTAATCTCTTATAAAAATTATGCTAATGAGCCTGAAGGGCTCCTGGGTGTGTTACCAGAGCCCCTCTGTGCTTTAGCTACACAGAATGTTACACTGTGCAGGAGCATTTCTCCCTTCTCACTCTGTGAGATTACAGCAGGCAGAGGGAGTACTGAGAGAAGTGAGTACAGTGGGTGAAGGGGGGTGAGACAGTTTAACAACCTGTGAAGCTACAGCACGGAGGGGCTCTAGTAACATCCCCCAGAGCTGTTCTGGCTCATAAGCATAAGTTGATTTTAGAGGGAAGGAGGCCATGGATAACAAATATAAGCAGATTATGAGTAAGTGTCCCTGGTTTATCATGATGGATTTTGTTGGTAGATTTCCTCTAAGAAAACTTTTTGTTTGTAACCCTTTATTTTGTGTAACCGGACAAGTTTTCTTTTGAGAAGTTAGAACAAACTAGAGATAAGAAGTTACAGTCTTGCATCCTTCCTGATGGGCCATAAATCTCTTATCTGTGGCCACCTGGAAGGTGATTGTCTGTGTCCTTGGGAATGAGGGTGCAGCAGGATTATTTATACTGTTTGTATTTTAGTAACAAATAAGAAATATGAGCAGATGTACAGGCAGCAGATACGTTACCTTGATTTAATCCAAAAATAATGAGTGTGGGGTTTCTAGGCATGTGTGATTATATAGCATGAGGATATCCTATCAGTACATGTGCAGTCTCCATAAACATTGGAGAATTATCGCTATCACTTCTTGGAGTGTTGTGTGTGTCTACCGGTTGAACTTAAAGGAACTTGTGGTTTGATTTCTTAGGAGGATGTTGTAACTTGTGGGTTTATATGGACATATTGGTCATACAAGTAATTACTATCTGATAGTGGAGGCACTGCCACTTGTCAGGGAATGTCACACAGTGATGTCACAGTAGAGGGATAATGCACACAGTGATGTCACAGTAGAGGGATAATGCACACAGTGATGTCACAGTACAGGGATAATACACACAGTGATGTCACAGTACATGGATAATCAGGGCCGGCTCCAGGTTTTAGTGGGCCCCTGGGCGACAGAGCCTTAGTGGGCCCCTCCGTGGGCCGCCCTCCGGCTGGCCACCCTCGTAGGCTCACACCTCCCCCCCTCTCCCCACACACGACCACCCCCCCTCCCCTGCGGCCACACTGACCACACCCCCCTCCCCCCCTGCGGACCACTGACCCCACCCAACCTCCCCCTGCGGACAACATGACCCCTCACCCCCCACCACTGCGGACACACTGAACCCCCCCTCCCCCCTGCAGACACACTGAAACCCACCCCCCCCCCCCCCTGCTGACACATGACCCCCCGCTGACACACTGACCCCCTTCTCCCCTGTATACACAGTGACCCCCATCCCTCCCCCCGCGGAGACACTGACCCCCCCTCGCCCCCTGTATACACACCGACCCCATCCCAACCCCCCGCGGACACACTGACCCCCCCCCCCCCCCTCTATACACACTGACCCACACTCCTCCCCCCCCCCCCCCGCGGAACACACTGACCCCCCCCTCCCCCCCTGTATACACACTGACCCCATCCCTCCCCCTCCCCCTGCGGACACACTGAAACCCCCTCCGTCCTCCGGGAAAGAAGTATTTACCTGCCTGGTTCCCCCGCGCAGCGCCTGCAGCTGTCTTCGGCCTGGGCCCTCCCGTACGCGCTGGCTCTGAAGCCGGCAACGTCCCCGATGACGTCATCATGTGCGCCGGCTTCAAAGCCGTTGCATACCCTGCGGAGCGCAGCATCGCGGGAACCGGGACAGGTGAGTTTTAGATTCTGCCTCTATGCTGCGCTCCGCCCGACCACGACATGAGGCAGAAAGGCGATCGATCCCGGGTGATCAATTGTACCAGTGTCTCATAGAGACACTGAGTACAATGATCCGGGGGCCCGAGTGGGCCCCTCCAGTACCCCGGGGCCCCGGCACTTGCCCGGGTTGGCCGGGTGCTGGCGCCGGGCCTGTGGATAATACACACAGTGGTGTCACAGTACAGGGACAATACACACAGTGATGTCTCAGTACAGGGATAATACATACAATGATGTCACAGTACAGGGTTAATACACACAGTGATGTCACAATACAGGGGTAATACACACAGTGATGGCACTGTACACGAGATAATACCCACAGTGATGTCACAGTACAGGGATCCTACACACGTGATCTATCACAGTACAGGGATAATACACACAGTGATGTCACAGTACAGGGATAATATACACAGTGATGTCACAATACAGGGGTAATACACACAGTGATGGCACTGTACAGAGATAATATACCCACTGATGTCACACTGCAGGGATAATACACACAATGATGTCACAGTACAGGGATAATACACACAGTGATGTCACAGTACAGGGATAATACACACAGTGATGTCACAGTACAGGTAATACCACACGTGATGTCACAATCCAGGGATATACACACAGTGATGTCACAGTACAGAGATAATACACACATTGATGTCACAGTACAGGGATAATACACACAGTGATGTCACAGTAGAAGCTATACACACACAGTGATGTCACAATACAGGGTAAACAACACACAGTGATGTCACAATACAGGGGTAATACACACAATGATGTCACAGTACAGAGATAATATAACCTCTGATGTCACACTGCAGAGATAATACACACAGGGATGTCACAGTACATAGATTATTCACACACAGTGATGTCACAGTACAGCGATTATGTGCACTGTGATAGATCAAAAATCCATAATATGTACTATGACTGGCCAATCACAGCCATGACTAATTGCTTGGGGCATAAAGTGGGCTTATTGGCTGCCCTGCCGCCC
This sequence comes from Engystomops pustulosus, assembly GCA_019512145.1. Taxonomy (NCBI): domain Eukaryota; kingdom Metazoa; phylum Chordata; class Amphibia; order Anura; family Leptodactylidae; genus Engystomops; species Engystomops pustulosus. The sequence continues at coordinate 243,697,985 of CM033642.1, read as the reverse complement.
ATCAAGCAACAAGTCCGGGTTAGGCAGAGCTTCTAAACTGAGGATGCTGAACCTAAAGTTCACGTCTGATCATCTCTGGGTGAGAGACCATAGACGTAGGTCAGGAAGGTGAACTAAACTCCTTATTGAGATTGTCTTTGGAGGCCATTATTTGAGGCATACAGAGGGAGATTTATCATTTGGCAGGCTTCTTACGCCAGTTTTTTAGACTGTCTATTTTTATATCCGATTTATCATAATGGCTTAGACCGCTTGAAAAATTTAGCGAAAAATTTAGGTGTTAATGTCTGCATTGGATTTTAGACTTTTTAGTAAAAGGTCCCCAAAAACTCTCTAATTTTTCTGCAGCTAATTGCTAAGCATTTCCTATGACTAGAGGGGACTGAAGTGAATTTGTGCCTAAATTTGAGACTTTTTGAAACGCCCCACTTCATAAACAAGTCTACCACATCTGGAATTACTTGTAGCGTAAGTAGTCTAAAGGGAAACGTGGATTGGCAAATTTCACAAAAAGTCACAAATTTCTGTGCAAATCAGCAGATGTGACAATTTTGAGACATTTGTATGAAAGAAAACTGATGTAACTACAATGATAAATTTCTCCTCAGAGTCTTAAAGGTCATGCATGCTCTGCTGAGGATTATGGGTAAGGAATAAGCAAATAAGTTTTCAAGACTGGGAATTGAAAACAAAGAGATAAAATGAAAATATTGATAATTTATTACACAAACAGGGGCATTTAATATTTTTGGTGCATTGTTTATTGGCTTCCGATTTTAGCAGTGATATTGTGGCACACGTCCTTAATGTATTTGGCGCACTATAAGAAACGTCAAACCCCATTCATGAATGGGGTTTAGTATTTGGAATACTTCTTGAAGGTCTAATTATGCACCAAAAATTTCTCCCGAAAATAGAAGCACAGGAAAGTATCGGCATTGAAGAAAAAGAAAAAGTTTCCGACCCTTTAGCTATTGAGCCCTAATTTCAAGTTCAATCTTTTGAATTAGTGGGCAGATTTTTAAGATGAGAACAGCAGAGAACATCGGAGAAAGCATCAAGCATTTCATACTTGGTGATATGTCCTTTATATTAGCTTACATACATCCTCCTGTACGTACGTCCCCCATAGACTAGCCTAAGGCCACATTCACACGGCCGTTTGGGGACATATATAGGGCCGGCGTATAAACATTGTATATACGTCCCCCATAGGCCGGCAATGGGCGCACGCCGCCGTAAGGAGCAGTAGGGTGTACCGTTCCGCACCCGAGAGAAAGATAGGACATGTCCTATCTTTCCCCGGAATATGACGCCTTGCACTATGTATCTCTATGGAGAGGGGCGGCGGTGAGCAGCGCTCCTCCTCTTCCGGGCACCGATGTGTTACCGTGCTTTGGTACGGCGGGCATACTTTCATGTGAATGTAGCCTAATACTGTAAATTGCTTTTTTAAATTGCAATAAATCTGTATCTGTAAAATTCCAACATTTTGTTTGCAAATCCGCAGGGAAAAAATTCTGCAGAAGGTGAATAATTTGACTGATATTTGGCTTTCATGTTGGCACTTCCTCCGGGTTTCCTGTAGCACTAGTCAGAGAGTCACGACTCTGTCACACGTCCACTTACACTGAGACCTGGTAATGACTGTGTTACAGGACTCCAGCTAATCCCACAAATGACTTCCCCGGACTGTTAAGCCAACGCCTTCCTGAATTAATCATCAGCACGAGGGGCTATGGGATTGCATTCATGGAAGTATTGAAAGTGATATTCAGCAATCTTATCTGTAGTATTATTGTTCTGTACCCTTGTTCTGTCCTTTAACTTCCCTGATCTATCCCTGGCACAATGATATAAATACACCAGACACCACCAGCTACTGGTAGGTACAGAACTGGTCCAGTACACAAATGGAATATTTCAACACCTCAATATCTGTAGAATCCCACCAATCAAATGATCGATGGACCTGGGCTCTACAGGCAGAGCTCCAAATATTCTGTAGTGGTCATTAATGGTATTGCAACTCAGTTTTATTTTTCGATAATATTACATTTTGGAAAATACAGTAAAAGCACTTTATCTCATATCATCGCTGATCCTGGCCTTTGACCAACAGCCCAACCTAATCACCCTATGGAGCCCAACTCCATTAAACTACCAGCACCCCCCACATAACTCACAGACCCGCATGCCTGATGTGATCTCACCCGAGGCCACCAATACAGTTGAAAGCAGGAGGGCAAATTCAGATTATCATTGCAGCTTGTCTCCAGGGTCTCTCTGTACAGAAAGAATGGTGGGTCCAGAATGAGGACCTCCAAAGATAATGTACCGTATATACTCGAGTATAAGCCGACCCGAGTATAAGCCGAGACCCCTAATTTTACCACAAAAACTTGGTAAAACCTATTGACTCGAGTATAAGCCGAGGGTGGGAAATGCATTGGTCACAGCCCCTTCCCCCAAGTATATAGCCAGCAAGCCCCCAGAAGTATATAGCCAGCAGCCCCCAGTAGTATATAGCCAGCAGCCCCCAGTAGCATATAGCCAGCAGTGCCCCAGTATATAGCCAGCCAGCCCCTGCCCCCCAGTATATACCCTGCCAGCCCCTGCCCCAGTACATAGCTAGCCAGCCCCTGTTCCCCAGTATATAGCGTGCTAGCCCCTGTGCCCCAGTATACAGCCTGCCAGCCCCTGTACCACAGTATACAGGCTGCCAGCCCTTGTGCCCCAATATACAGCCTGCCAGCCCCTGTGCCCCAGTATACCACCTGCCAGCCCCTGTGCCCCAGTCAATAGCCTGCCAGCCCCTGTGCCCCAGCCAATAGCCTGCCAGCCCCTGTGCCCCGGTCAATAACCTGCCAGCCCCTGTGCCCCGGTCAATAGGCTGCCAGCCCCTGTGCCCCATTACACAGGCTGCCAGCCCTTGTGCCCCAGTATATAGCCTGCCAGCCCCCATGCCCCAATATACAGCCTTTCCTGCTGTCTTGTTTGACTCGAGTATAAGCCGAGTTTGTGTTTTTCCGCACATTTTTTGTGCTGAAAAACTCGGCTTATACTTGAGTATATACGGTATTTCTTTCAACACCTTCTCACTTTTCAAGCAGTTCCAAACAATGAAGTGTCGCTGCAAAATAGCGCTGAGAGCAGCATATAAGTTGCTTGGGACTGCAGGAAGATTTGATGGATTTGGTCCTGTTTGGTGAACTCTGTCAAGGGGCGATGGCCTAAGTGCCCACAAAAAGGGCTCTGAGTGCCACCACTGGCTTATGGTAATAGTTTATTAGGTGAATTTCTGATGACAGGTTTCCTTTAACTCTTTATATGCCACTGGCAAAGTCCTGACTGCACCAAAATTTTGAGGGATCCACTCTTAACTGGTCTTAAGTAGCACTCCCCTTGTAGCCTATACACTTGACTCATGTCATGCTAAATATGACTCTTTTCTGCTCATTTTCACATAAATTTGATGGAGATTTTATATAGGTAAATGGATGAGATTTCACATAAAACAGGGAACTCTAGAAAGGACATTTCATACCCCAACTGAGAGGAAGGGCAGTTTAATGGGGTAAAATCTGGTCACAGTATCGCTTTAAGGGGATAATAGTAATTTCTGGCACTTTAAATGGCTAATAAGTACTAAATAGTGAATACATTGAGGCTCATTTACTTACCCGGTCCAGTCACGATCCCGCGGCGCGTTCTCCGACGAGGATTCGGGTTCTGCCAGGATTCACTAAGGTTGTGTGCCTGATGTCCACCAGGTGTCGCTGCTGCGTCGAGGTCTGCCTGAGTTCACCTTCTATTCCTCAGTGCATGTAAGCGCTGATCTTGCTACAATATTTTTTCTCTAGATACCGCGGTTTCTCTGAATCCGTCAGGTTTTCCGACGGCCACGCCCCCGATTTCCGCCGCATGCAAGCCGGCGCCGATGCGACACAATCCCATCGCCAAAAACCCGGGGCAATTCGGGGACAAACGGCGCAAACCAGTAATATTCGGGAAATCCGGCGATTCGGCCGCTTAGTAAATGTGCCCCATTGTTTTGAGTCTGCTGTTCTTATGAGGAAAGTGTTCCTCCTTCTGCTTTTCCCTGCATGACAGCCATCTACACATACAGATACACAAATGAATCCAAAAAATTGTGCAAATGCTGTAATACAAAATCCAATTTTTGTGGCATATTGACTAACAAATGTTTGAATAAACAAAAGGGTTACAGAGACATTTATCTTTTTACATTACCTCTAATTGACTCGGGCTATGGTGTGGCCGCATGTAAGATATGTTAATTGCCAGGTTTTCTCCATTTATTCTCTACTTACTAATGTACAATAAAGTGATGCTCCCCGCCTGTACCTTGAATATTTATCACACATTACAGGAAAAGCCATGAATACTTGATAGATGCAGATCCCACCTGTTGACTATTTTCGGAACCCCTATACCAAGGAATAGAGACACCCCACATGTGTAGCCATCTTTTACTCTATACCGGTACAACAGGGGTTTCCAAGGAAGGAACAGTGTGTAGATGTGCTACCAGTACCTGAAGCACGGTTTCTCCACTTTCGGAAAATAATTCATATGGTTTGTATAATGAAAACTTGTACAATTGTATGACTTTCTCCGGGTTTTCTAGATTTCTGCTTGCTGTTTTTCATTGTTTACTCGCTGTGGATAAAGACCGGTTGCTGGGGGGCACATTTACTAACCCGGTCCTGTCGCGATCCGGCAGCACGTTCTCCATTGAGGATTCAGGTCTTACGGCGATTCACTAAGGTCGTACGGCCGATGTCCACCAGGTGTCGCTGCTGCGCCGAGGTCCGCCGGCGTTCGCTGGAGCTCACCAACCTATTCCTGGTGCATGTAAGCGCGTGTCAAGCGACACATTTTTTAAAAAAAATACAGCGGTTTTTCCGAGGGCACCAAAATCCCAGGGCAATTCAGCGCAAACGGTATTTTTTTGTAAATGTGTCCCAGTGTGTAACATCTGTGCCTATTTGGGCTTCAATTTCATCCCCCGCTCGTAAAGTGTTGGTGACTGTGATTTTTTACTTTGTTTGCATTCTGTCCTGCACTAGTTTGAACACTTCCTTATTTCACTCTTTTACTGTTCTTTGGTCTGCAGATGGTTACACTAGCTGTGATGGGCAGATGCCCTCTCCACTCACATTTTTCCCCTGCTAATCTGGTTTGTCTGGTTGTAAAGGGACCGGTCCAATCACTTTCTGAACCCGCTTATATCCAAGACACAAGCATTACACAATGAGGAATTGATACAGAAAGTATTTTAGAAAAATGTTTAACTCTTAACTGCTGAAACTGGACAACACCTTCAAGTGATATTAGGATAGGCTAGAAATTAGAGATGAGAGAATCATTCAAGATTCAATTCATAAAAGCAGGGGAGAAACAGGGCAGAGCGCCATCTCCCACCCATTACTTGCTGCAATGGAGCACAAGAGCTTTCACAAACTAAATACTAGATTTACAGTATGTGCTGGCATTACACATGTGATCACAATTCGGCACTGAATACTCAATAGGGGTAATGTATCATTGATTTTTTGCAAGTCCCCACCCTGGTCTATGTTCTGCGACTTTTGATGATATTTTGCGACTTTTTATGTGACTGTCGCAAACACTCCACATAACATAAGACAATGCCAGCAGATTTATCAAGGGCCAAAGACACTTTAACGGCAGACATAGGGGGTCATTTATCTTATCTCTGTTTGTTATGGCTGGTTTTTGGTTCGTTTTTTCAGTTTTTTTGGTAATTTATCAATCTCACTTTTTAAATGTTTTTTTTCTGATTTCTTTTTGAGACATTTGTTACAAATGTCTCAAAAATGTTGCACAAATGTCTCAAGCTATTTCTTTCCATTTTGTAAGTTTTCCTTAAAGGAAACCTACCACTTGTAGTGGCAGGTTTCTGATGGAAATACCGGGCACCAGCTCAGGGTGAGCTGGTGCCGGAGCTTATTTTCGTTAGTGTTTTAAACCGCGGTATCGCGGTTTAAAACACTTTTTAAACTTTATAGCCGGCGCAGGTAGGTACGCGCTCGGCGCTTACCATGCGCGCGGCTCTGATTCACTTCCTGCGCCGGCTATAAAGTTTAAAAAGTGTTTTAAACCGCGATACCGCGGTTTAAAACACTAACGAAAATAAGCTCCGGCACCAGCTCACCCTGAGCTGGTGCCCGGTATTTCCATCAGAAACCTGCCACTACAAGTGGTAGGTTTCCTTTAAGTATGATTTTGTCTGGAGTTTTTTTGCGACAAAAAATGTTTTTAAATTTTAGACAATTTTAAATGATAAATGTCATTTGCAACATTTAGCACATCTGGAATATAAGATAAATGTGTCTTACTGACGAAAAACAAATGTCAGGCGGACATTTCAAAATGTCCCCAAAAAGACGTAAATATTGCAATGTGCAAAAATAAAAATAAATTATAAATGACCCCCATAGAACTGTCTTAAGGAGCTGGTCCAATGATAAATTCCCCCCAATATTTTTACACTGAGCTCAGTTTAATTTTTGTGTAGCTGGGTTCTGGTACTGTTTTTATCTACTAAGGCTGCATTCACACTGCCGTATGGGGGATGTATATGCAGGCAATGTATATACGGCATTTATAAGTCCCCCATAGATGGCAAAGGGCGCATGGCGCCCTATGGAAGCATTACAATGGTGCACAAGTGTGACACTGTACTGTTCCGTACACCAGTGAAAAGATAAGACATGTCCTATCTTTTCTCGGAATATGGCGCCGTGCCCTATGTTTCTCTATGGAGAGGGGCGGGGGTGAGCAGCGCACGCCCCCTCCTTCTCTCCCCGGCGTCAACATGTGCCTGCCGTGCCATGGTACAGTGGCACACGTCAGTGTGAATATAGCCTAAGCTGGGTTCTGATCTCGGTTCTGGTGCTGTATTTTTTCTGATCTTAGTTCTGGTGCTGTTTTATGTACTAAACTTGGTTCTTGTGCTGTAAATATGCACATACTTGGTTTTTATACTGTATTTATGGCATGATCTTGGCTCTGGTGCTGTATTAAACTTGGCCCTGGTGTTGTATGGGTTCTACCTTGTGGATCTATGCAGTTAACACAACTTTTTTGTATTGATGGTTTGGTAAAGGTGTTCTATTTGTCTGTATATATAGACAAAAAATATAAACATGTTAATTTAATAATTTTAGATGGTTGGTTTAAATAATGTATTAATATAAAGTGCATTTTGAATGTTGTATATGTTGATTTGAGTTGGTGTCTTTTTTTTCTCATGTCGTGCTATACAACAGCCTTTTTATTCCCAAAGTTGGCAGCCTGTTGTCAAAAATTTGAATCCCATCCCTGTGTATAAGGGTCCCCTAATGGAAAAACCTTCACTCCAATAGTTAGAGCTAGAAGTCACTTGCTCCCTACTCTGCCATAGCACTAAACTGTATTGGCGACTTTCGGGTACTAATACAATGCATGGAGGAGAATCAGCTTCATGACACAACTTTGGGTGCCCTTTGGTCTTTGATGCCCTATACATAGGCTGCATTATGGATATATCCAGTTTAGCACATTGATGGTGGTTAAAAGCATCAGTGCATTAAAAAATGAGCAATTTGAAACAATTCCCATGGAGCTTTACTGCATTTTTTCTTAAAATGTGAATTTCATTTTCTAAGAGGAGTTAAAAATAACTTCTTACAGTTCTGATTCCTCTTAGCTGATTGACTCTCATGTCATGGGAGGGTGAGGTTGTAGTCAGTGTAGAACTATGAGGGTAACTTTATTATATTTAAGATGACCTGTCATCACTCCTGGGAAACCGATTTCCATGAAATGATCATTCTGGAGTTTTGCTCTCTCTGTCCTTTGTGTGAAATATAGAAACATTAATATTTTACCACTTTGTGATGTGACAGTGTCAGACATTGAGAAGAGGAATAGTAATAGTTGTTTATTATTTATTTTTGTAATTTCTTTCCAGGAGGAATAACAGAGGGATAAAATTGTGCAGAATTCTCAGAAAAGATCCTCCAGAATTTTTGTTATTGGAAAGTATAATGACTTACTAATATGTTCAGTTAGCTGATAATTAATGCCACACAGAGAATGTATTATTGCCTCCTACATATATAAATATATTATAGAACTCATGTTGTATAATTGTTGCAGCTCATAATGATAATTCCAATCTCAAAGTGAGTGATGAAATCCATAATTACTAAATGAAACCACATCCACATCTCATCCTCATCTGTTCCGCACTTCATATTGAAGCTTTTTGTGCCCAAATGAAAATATTTATACAGTTTTCCATGAAATAAGTTTATACGGATAAGAGTCAACATCCATTTTTATAAATATATTGATATTCTATATTCTATTCTATATTCTATATAATCTATATTCTAGAGGACTAGTGACAGATACAAGAAGCTAGAAAATTTTTGTCCTGGATAAATAGTTGATGACTATGGTGCCGAGTATACATCACACATATATATATATATATATATATATATATGCTATATTCCACCTGTAGCAAAGCTGAATATCTTATTTAATGCTCCAATATTTCACTTTAGTTAGTGTAGAAGATGTACCAGCAGTCCTATGTAAAATTACTCATTGTGATACATTGTCTCATCAAATGACAAACTCAGCTCTGCTTTACATATACAGTGCAGTCAGCATATCCTGTACACCTTGCATGCAGTGTATAGCAGCTAGCAGAGCCATGCAGTATATTCATATAGAGTAAAAAATTTCTTACCCCACTAGATAAGCCAGAATGGAGAGCTGAACTAAACGGAATAAAATCCCAACCTTTTTGTTCTTGGCAATGACATATTTCTCAGTCTTATAGTCAAAGAGTGACAGGAACAAGCCTTTCCATGCGACCTGCCCCATTCTGTCTGCTCACATTGCAGCAGAGAGAGGAAGGGAATGCAGCTCTGATTCAGGCACAGGCTCTGAAACATGAGAAAGAGACAGCTGAACCCTGAGAAGCCACCGCACACCCAGGACCGAGCACAATGTGAGGGAGATCTGGGGGTCACTGGCAGAACACCCACCTATCGCAATAAATAATTCATGTTATGGTTTATTTATGAACTTTGTATCTACCCAAATGGTGATCCTGACCTTTTTTTTAGTTAGACCAAAGTTCTCTAGATAACTTTTTTCTTTGGAGCTATGAGATCGGACCTATATCTTTTTGGGGTACCTAATACATTTTAGATTTTAGACTGAACTTGTACATGTGTTTCATGGATGGTATTAAACAACAAGAAGTAAAAAGATGTTTATGGAGCAATATCAGTCAATTCCTTTGGAGTCCAATTGTTCTGACCGCCTTCCAATGATAGACTTAAAGCTGATAGGCCCCAGTGTAAAGTCTGTGCCAGGCCCCTGACTATAATTTATGGTTTGTAGTACTAGTCTTCTCATATGGGAAAGTGGCACCTCATAGGACCCCTAGGAATCTTGGGCCTTGGGTTGCAACTGCACTGCACCCTCTAATGAGGTACCTCCTGAATTCTCTATGGCCCAATAAAAATTTCAATTTCTGCAATGATGGACTCAACATCAATAGATTCCGAAACCTATTTATCAATAAACAATGTCAGCTATGATGTCATAAGCTGTCCTCCCCTTTCCATGATTTATATATAGTTTTCCAAAACTTATGTGAATATATAAAGAAGCCAATTTCTTAAAAATGTCTAAGTCTTTGTTCAAAGTCAGAATAAACAGTCTTTAACTGTCCCAAATTTGTGAAACCCTCTGATGCTAAAGATGCCTAGGTTTAACACAGTCATGACAAAGGCTGGACCTTCTATTTATCGACTTTGTTCATCCCCCCCCCCAAGATAATTGGCAAAATTTTGATACATTTTCAATATTTTGCCTCAAAATAGGACACACCCTTTTCGGCCTAAAGCCACTGCCTCATGATGAGACCACACCACTTTGTCACACCCGTCATAAAAATAAAAAATTGCTGACATTTAAGCATAAAGCTTTGTTCATATAATAACATTATAAATGTCACAGAATCTAAAATTGTCTTACAAATAAAATGTGTATACATTAATAAACAATAGAGGAATCATATTTTTTTAGGAAACGATCCTTATATACATACTTTCTCTGGGTAATTATTGCAGATATTTTTTCCAGTCTGATCTCAGGTCCATGTGATCAGTGTTGGCTTATTGCACATCCATATTAAAGATCTGCTTACACCCACCATTTATCTCAAAATGCATTTCAACTTTTGCTGATTTCCCACTCATACATTATAACCAGTGCACTTAAACTATAATAAATCCTACCTGGACCTTATCCTAGATATTGCTAAGACAGCACTGTCACATTTTCATGGCCACCTTTCTTCTTTACTGCACTGATTATTCCTCATCATTCCTTTTTCAATAGATTTCTCAGATCATCATATCTAGGCCATGGTTTTAAGGAATTATACATATCTTTATGCTCATAGATGTTTTTAGAATTAAAAACATTTATACACCCATATACACACACATACAGTCCTACACTAGACGACACACATTTATACATACATTAATGCACTAATATATATGTATATAGTTATACATACAGTATATACACACCATATACACACATACAGCATAAATACTCATACAGACTGTATATACACACCATTAGAGATAAGCGAGTATACTCGTCCGAGCTTGAAGCTCGTTCGAGTATTAGCATACTCGGAACGGCTCGGACTAGTATTTCCCCTGCTCGAGATTAATTAAGAAAAGACAGTGAAGAACAGTGAAGAATACAATGAAAACAGTGAACACAGAATCATTTAAGAACACATTGAAAGAACACAGTGAAGAACACATTGCAGATGTTCGCGTACATCTGCTCACTTATCCAAAGACACACATATTGTTCTTCACATGCTATTGTGAAGAACACCGTTCGGCGCGCGTCTTCCGATAAGTTAGCAGATGTACGGAACATCTGCAATGTATTCTTCACTGTGTTCTTTCAATGTGTTCTTTCAGTGAAAACATTTGCAATGTGTTCTTCTTCAATGTTCTTCTTTCAATGTGTTCTTCTTCAGTGAAAAATGCTCGAGTCTCCCATTGACTTCAATGGGGTTCATTATTCGAGACGAGCACTCGAGCATCGGGAAAAGTTTGTCTCGAATAACGAGCACTCGTGCATTTTAGTGCTCGCTCATCTCTACACACCATATATATATTGTAAGGATTTGGGGGGAATGGACCCACTGTACCATGACATAAGCCGACACCTGGGAGCGGAGTGTAAGTGGTACCCGGTTTTCACCAGAGCCCGCTCCAGAGCGGTTTGGACTTGTTGCGGCATGGTACCACCAGGTCAATCCACAGGTGAAACTTTGTCCACGGTGGTGGCCTAGGCGAGGTACAGAGTGGTGAGGCAAAAATCGTGGTTGGGAACAGGCAGGAGGTCGAGACAGGCAGCACAGGATCACCGTCAGAGGCAGAGCAGAAGGTCAGGGCAGGCAGCGGAAAAGCAAGATCAGGAACAGAACCAGGGTCACAACGGGAAATCAGTATAAACGCAGAAGGTATGGGACACAGTTTTTTCAATGGCATGGAAGCACAAAGATCCGACGGGACATGAAGAGGTTGGCTATGTATAGATTGCCAAGTGGCCAGTGTCAATTATCGGTGCATTGGCCCTTTAAATCTCAGACGGCTGGCACGTGCACCCTAGGAGGCGGGGACGCGCGGACTGGAGCGAAGAGACCGTCGCTGGAGTACAGTGAATGAACCTGCTGCTGGTGTGAGGGGGCACAGGGAGTCACACGGTTGCGCCTGCGACCCAGGACATGGGTCGCAGGAGGACCCGTGTGAGCATTTACACACATACATATAGTACCATAGTGTATACACACACACCTTAAACACAGCACATACAATCCATATACACACATAAAGCATATATCCAATCCATGACATATACACACATACATATAGTACCATGTACAGACATAGTATATATATATACACCTTACAACATATACACACATACAGCATATACACCACATACAGCATATGTACAGCATATACACACATACATATAGTACCATATACAGACATAGTATATATACACACCTTACACCATATACACACATACAGTATATACACCACATACAGCATATGTACAGCATATACACACATACAGCATATATACGTATATAGTTGGCAACTCAGCTGTTTACTATGGAGGATGTGAACTGTTGTACATTTATTATACTGTACAATGACTGTGTGGAAGAATTATTTTGGTACTGTAGGTTGGTATTATTATACAGTTTTACCTATTTTTTGCTATATATGGGTATTTAATGTGGGCACTATAGTGCACATGTATCATTATATATATATTTTTTTCTTCTTTCTTGTTTTTTTTGCTCGGCAGATGTAGGTGTTGTTTAGCAAAATTCTGACAGAAAAAATATGGTTTTAAATAGTTTTAAAGGGAACCTGTCACCAGGAGACCCATTTTTAGCACTCCCCCAGTCCCCACAGAGCATAGTACATACAAAAACACTTTGGCAGTGTATAAAAAATTGGTTTTACAGAAAAAAAGATATGTTATATTGTACCTTTCATTAGCATGTGCTGTGTGACTAGGCAGTTACCTTTTGGGAGGAGCTGGAAAGGAGCAGTTCCCCCCACCCTTGGGGAACAGCTACTCCATGTGACCTTTTCAAATATATGAAAACACCCATTACTTGGCTTAGCGACACCCCCTGCTCCTCTACAGCCAATCTCGAGTGAGGGGAGTTATTCATATATTTGAAAGGGTCACATGTTTCCAAAGGGTGGGGGCAACTGCTCCTTTCCAGCCCCTCCCATTGGGCAACTGCCTAGTCACACAGCAGATGCTAATGAAAGGTACAATATAACATATCTTTTTTTCTGTAAAACCAATTTTTTATACAAAATCTCTTTGGCAGTGTATGTACTATGCTCTGTGGGGACTGGGGGAGTGCTAAAAATGGGTCTCCTGGTGACAGGTTCCCGTTAAACTGCGCAGTGCACTAGATACATGCTGCTCCAACAGTTTTTTATGTGGCCAAAACAAATGATGTTGTGAGAGTTCCAAAGTGTGTATCCAAAGTTCTGGGGGCATTGAGGGTAGAGCTGGGTTCTGGCGCCAGCTTCAAAATGAAAGAAAACGTTAAAGAATACTGGGTAACAAATATATATTAAGCTATACCATGTCCTCACTGATGCAGGGAGTTTAAACAAGATTTGTTTCTGCATCAGTGTAGTACAGCATTCTCAAGGTAGTTTGGTTATAATGCATAAAAGCAAATTGTAGACTTCCATTAAAAATCAGCTTGTAAAATTATATGCAATACCTAAGGGAGATCCAATCATATTAAGTGAGTCCTGCATATTTATTGCTCCTGCATTGCTCCCTGTTTCTTGATTGACTGGTCTCAACTGCTTCCACCATCTGCTGGTATAAAATAAATTTATTCAACTACAGACATATATAGCTCTTTTTACCATCCCAAGTCTGTATCAAGTGAAGTACACACGCCTGCTGGAACCCTGAGAGGTTATGACTAGGTCTCTGCTACATCATTAACACTCCCTCAGGAAGTTGAAGCTGAGAATGACATTGACTAGTGAAAAGAAATCAACCTTGCTCTCACCCCTCCCTTTGGAATTCTCTTCAGAGGGCCTGAGTTAGCAGTGTCAAATATAACATATCTTTTTTTCTGTAAAACCAATTTTTTATACAAAATCTCTTTGGCAGTGTATGTACTATGCTCTGTGGGGACTGGGGGAGTGCTAAAAATGGGTCTCCTGGTGACAGGTTCCCGTTAAACTGCGCAGTGCACTAGATACATGCTGCTCCAACAGTTTTTTATGTGGCCAAAACAAATGATGTTGTGAGAGTTCCAAAGTGTGTATCCAAAGTTCTGGGGGCATTGAGGGTAGAGCTGGGTTCTGGCGCCAGCTTCAAAATGAAAGAAAACGTTAAAGAATACTGGGTAACAAATATATATTAAGCTATACCATGTCCTCACTGATGTTGACACTGCTAACTCAGGCCCTCTGAAGAGAATTCCAAAGGGAGGGGTGAGGAGCAAGGTTGATTTCTTTTCACATAGTCAATGTCATTCTCAGTCTTCAACTTCCTGAGGGAGTGGTTAATGATGTAGCAGAACCTAGTCATACGCTCTCAGGGTTCCAGCAAGGCAGTGTGTAGCATTTCCAACTCCTGATAACAGACCTTGGGATGGTAAAAAGAGCTATATATGTCTGTAGTTGAATATAAGTATTAGTTTCATACCAGCAGCATGGTGGAAGCAGTGAGACAAGTCAATCAAGAACAGGGAGGCAATGCAGTGAGCAATAAATATGCAGGACTCACTTAATATGATTGGACTCCCCTTAGGTGAATTGCATATAATTTTACAAGCTGATTTTTAATGGAAGTCTACAATTTGCTTTTATGCATTATGAACCAAACATACCTTGAGAATGCTGTAGCTACACTGATGCAGAAACAAATCTTGTTTAATCCCTGAATTGAGTGGTTTAGCTGAAAAATCAATTCTTAAATTATGAGGCGCTGTTGCTCAGGGCGTCTACTTACCATAATTATGCACTTCTGCTTCAGAGAACGCTATATTCACTATGTTGTCCCTGAGAGGCAGAAGTTATCAATCGCTGCACCATCCCCCAGCTGCTGTGTATGAGTCATCCAGCTCAGGTTGATTAGTCCTGTCTGGACAGTTCAGGAAGCTCAATGAAACACAGCAGCTAGTATCCACATTTTTCCTTTTTTCCCCATCCTGGAACACTTTTTTACATATTACTTACCCAGAATGCTCAGCAGATCATGAATACTTGCAAAAGCAATCTCCGTAAGATAAATTATCTCCTTTAGAGGAAACTTTCACTCTGTTTCAGAAACAATAGCTGTTTGACAGAAATTGGGCTGACCTCTAATAATAGAACAGGCAGTCAGGGATTATATAGTCATGGTGTACTGCTGTGAACTCGTAAATTCACTACGTTGAGATTTTTTTGCAAACGAAATCAAGTAAATTGAGCATACAAGCGCGGAATACTGAGCAGCTATATCTGTGTATTGATTATAACATCACAGTAAGGTCAGCCTGACATTGAGTTAGAATAAAGCTGCTTCACTAGTAATAATACCCAAAATAGCTCTATGTGTATATAGAAAAGTTATACTGGAATAATATTAATATAATAAGTGATACATTTATCAATATAATGTTTAATAAAAAAAAATCTCTAAAATACAAGTTTTTGCATTGCAGCAGATAATATCTAGAAAAGATTTAATTATTAGGGAACAGGGTGCAAAGAAATGGACCCTAAGAGGGAAGAGGGATGACCTGCCATATATAAAAGATGAAGAGTCAAAAATGTCACCAGGTAGACGTTGCCCGCAATATGTTGTTTTTAATCGCTGATCCTGTTCTCGGTATTGTTTTTTTTTTGTTAATCTTAATAATAATTTCATTTGTAAAAATAATTTTTGGTTGGGTCCTGTAAAATGCCGTGATGTATTGTACATGACTTTACTGTTATACTCTCATATTACAGTTCAGCGGCAGTTTGATGGCGAACTTTTGGGGTCTGAAGTTAGAGTTGCCCAACCCACTACAACAAAAATCCACTTATTGCTGTGAGTGAAACATGGCATTTAAGCAGTACACTTATGCTGTTACCGTTCGTCAATCTTTCATCGTATCGGCCACTTGAGCGAGGAACCAAATAAAATTGAAAAAGGAAAGGCCAAATTCAGACTCAGACGTGTTAGCTTCTTCAGGTACCTCTCAGTAGAGGAAGAATGTGGGTCCATGGACATTGGGAGGGACGAGAAAGTATAATCTTTGATTAATAGCAGAGGCTTGTGTGTTTACAGTAGTGGCTATGCCATATAGTGGGGTCAGTAGTAAACTACAAGAAGACGCTACTTCTTGTTGCTACTGCCACTCCATCTCTTTTTCATAACTTTTATAATGTAGTATAATAGTAATTTATATCCATTATCTTTTAGTAAAACACTTTTTGGGTATAAAAAACTACTTATGATATAGTGTAAGGGGTGTCCACTTTCAGCAAATATTTGTATTTTGTTTGTTAATGAAAGTGTAAAATCAATTCTTCACGGTTTCAAGATCTCTGCATTAGTCATGCTATAGAAGGCATCTATGTTATTCAGTGGATAGAAATCTCTCCATGGTCATGTGATGACATGAGGTCTATGAATGTTTAGAACATTTTAAAGAGGGGTAACAGGCTATACACAGTACATATAATGGATACACAGAGAGAATGAAACAACATCATGTTGACATAAAAAAACACTGGAATCATAAAAAAACATTATTACCAATAAGATCAATATACCAGGATAACAAGTCAACCCACACATCGTTGATTGAGCTACCCCATACGTGTGAGGTTCCCTGATCACACCTTCACTTTTTATTTGCAACACATAGTAGTGCATGGAGCATCATGTGGTGTAGTCATCTCACAATTAGACTTAACAGTCTTCCTACTGCTATCTGGTATAAAGTCACCATGTAGCAGGTAATCCATGCAGTGGCTGGCGCCAGCACTTGGTGGTAAACTGGGCCAGTGCCGGAACAAGACTGTGTGCCTGGGGAGGCCCACGAAGGGTTGTATATGAGGACATCTGAGGGAACTCGGGGGCTGATCTAGTGAATACATAGCGGTGTGGGGGGGGCGTCCCTATATAAAATGAACCCATGAGCTTGGATGGATATAAACTCTTGTATCTCAGTATTAAATGAAAGATCATACTCACCAACATTGTGAAAGGAAGAAGAGACAAAAGGGCGGCACCACGAGCGTCGCCGCGGCGATTTCCCCCCTAAGCACCACCCTCAATCACTCCCTGGCCAACCCCACCCAAGCTTTGAGCCTATATAAATAAAAAATCATCCAATAAACAAAAAAAAAAACAACAATATCCATACATTGGGATTTGAACCAGAACCGTGCACGTGATCCATGCTACAAATATTCAACGCACCCCAACCCATGAGACTTAACCTCAGTGATACTCTAGTGTGTAGAATTTGGTACTAAGAACTATGACTTACTAACTATAGAATAAGAAACTATGACCTGTGACACAGAATTAATGCTTGGTATATTTAGAGAGGGAGCTTCTCAGAGATGATGTGTTAATTATTGAGACTATTATTATTATTTATTATGGAGATTTATGATTTACCTTATTAGTATCGTATCTATTATTGAGATGATTATTTATTGATGTTGACTATCTATTATAAATCATCCCGTAAATTAAAAAATAATAAATTTATAATAATAATAATAATCTCATATAAATAATACCAAATAATATCTCTGAGAAGATCCCTCTCTATAATCAGGCATTAGTCTGTGTCACACGGTTGTGGTAACAGTGGCAGACAACACTGCTCTTCATTCCAATCGTACTACTGGCTATAGCCAGAGTAACTTTCATTAGAGCTTCAGTCTAGACTCACTGGGACTGTATGTAGTTAGATATTAAAGCCTTGTCTATGGTTGCGAGCCCTGAGATATCGACACGGATCATGATCTGACACTGATGTAGAGTGTCCTTCTCTCAGAAGTACAATTTCTTGAGGTTCCTGCCGAAGTGCCCTGGGAGAACCTATCCAGGGAGCAGTACCATAATGACAGTGACCTGATGACGTGGGGTCCATGCTCTCTACAGATAAGCGTACACTCTCTCTGAAAAGGATTCCCTCCCGAGGGTCGTCTCTGGGGGACACCCCTAGGAGTGCTTGTCCTCTTATGTGACAATGGAGATGCTGATGACGTGGTCCCTGCTCTACTCAGCTGAATCCGCAAAGAGCTCCCCTCCCCATGCGTGATCTGGGTGGACCCTGAATCACAGGCAATTACCAGATGCTGCTACGTTTCCGGCGTCCCTCTCGCTCTCTCTATGCTCACGACTCAATTCTTGCAGCCACCCTTACCTAGCCCGAGTTTGTCTGTAGAAGCCATTCTGTAATATCGTTTGGGTTTCAATTCATGTATTTATGACTATGGGGACAAACGGACGACCGGGACCTGGGTGTGGAAAATCCGTGTACACATATAACAGTGTGCCCATGACGCGGCGGCAAGCTTGATGAGGTAAAGAAAAACGGGAAAGTCCCGTTCAAAATCGGGAGGTTGGTGAGCTATGAAGTTGTTGTATTTATCTTTTAGCTGCTTAGTTTAATACATGTCTGTGTGACTAGTTATTTTGACCTGTCGTAGCTCCCACATTTATCATCGTTCAGCTCTGTCAATATGTGCAGTTGCCTGTGGGTGGTTTGGGGGGGTGAATAGGGGGCAGATTCATGAAAACTCGGCGCATGGCCTTTCCCATCGCTGGTGGGCCTCTGACCACTGGTGCTCGGTATCCGGGTACACCTTGAGGCGACAGTCAGGTAACTTAAGTGGCAAGCGGTCTGACTAGCTCCTGAACCGTTACTTCCTTATTAGTTGTGCACATTTCTTTCCTGTCTTGTCGGGCACAAAGCAGCCACCGACTGGCGCAGACTCGTATACTACTGGTGCCAGCAGTTTGCATGTTCTTTCTAGTGCAAGGTCATACAGAAAACACTTTAATAATGTGGGCCACTGTGTGTGTGCCATTTTTAAACTCATTAGATACACCATTTCCTCGTATTTCTATACTTGGCTCCTCCGCTTCTTTTTAGCTTAAGACACCTAGAGAACAGTGAACAGCGCGGGAGCAGACCCGATAAGCAGGCAGAAAAATGAGAAAGAGGCATATCCATAAGATTAATTGATAAAGTTTTTCTAGTTCCCCCCCCCTACACCACCAACGTTTTGTAACACCATTTCCCCCGACATACCACATCAAATATCTCACATAATATTAATATAATAAGTGATACATTTATCAATATAATGTTTAATAAAAAAAAATCTCTAAAATACAAGTTTTTGCATTGCAGCAGATAATATCTAGAAAAGATTTAATTATTAGGGAACAGGGTGCAAAGAAATGGACCCTAAGAGGGATGACCTGCCATATATAAAAGATGAACAGTCAAAAATGTCACCAGGTAGATGTTGCCCGCAATATGTTGTTTTTAATCGCTGATCCTGTTCTCGGTATTGTTTTTTTTTTTTTTATCTTAATAATAATTTCATTTTTTTAAATATGTTTTTTGGTGTAAAAATTGCTTGTATTGTACGTGACTTTACTGTTATTCTTCACTATTATATTCTAGGGTAAACATTGGATATTTGGGACATCTGGAAAGTATAATCTTTTGATTAATAGCAGAGGCTTGTGTGTTTACAGTGTGTGGCTATGCCATCTAGTGGTGGATCAGTAGTAATACTACAAGAGACACGCTACTTCTTGCTGCTTACTGCCACTCATCTCTTTTTCATAACTTTTATAATAAGTAGTATACGGCAATAGTAATTTTATATCTGTTATCTTTTAGTAAAACACTTTTGGTGTATATAAAACAACTTATGATATTGTTACAGGGGTTGTCCACTTTCAGCAAATATTTGCTATTTTTTGTGTAATGAAAAGTTGTAAAATCAATTCTTCACGGTTTTCAAGATCTCTGCTTTATGTCCTGCTATAGAAGGCATCTATGTTTACTTCCAGTGGATAGAAATCTCTCCACCCAACAATATGATGTGGGGTTCTATCCATGGTGGTGAGTTATATAGCAATGATGATATCCTATCGTAACATGCCAGTCTCCATAAACATTGGAGATATGGATCGCCTATCACTTCTTGGTTTTGTTGGTTTCCTACCCGTTTGAACTTAAAGGACGTTGTGGTTTGATTTTTAGGAGTGATGTTTATAACTTTGTTGTTTATATGCATCTTAGGTCATACAGTAATACTCTTCTTATCTGGGACTGCCACTGTGTACGGGTAGATTGCACTCGTGATTACCAGTACAGGGATAATGCACCACCGTGTTGTCCGTAGGGGGATAATGCCCGCCGTGTGTCCACAGACGGGATATCCACACATGTTTTACACCGTACATGGATACTCACACAGTGGTGTGTCATCAGTAAACAGGTACAATACACCCAGTGTTCTCATTCATTTATACTACATACATGAGTCACATTACGGTTCATGACACACGTGATTCACAATACGGGAAATATACACAGTGTTCACAAGACAGGGGTAATCAATCACCTGTGATGGCACTGTAACGAGATAATATTACCCCTTATGGTCACCGCAGAGATAATCCTCGACAATTATTTCACTTACAGGGAAATCCACCCCCAGTGATGTCCCAGTACAGGTAATACACCAGTGATGTCCCAGTATCGAGCTAATACCCCGGTGATGTCACAATACCGGGATAATAACACCCCTTTATTTCACATAAGAGATAATACACATAAACGTGATTTCACCTTACACGGAATATACAAACACATTGATTGTCACCGTACGAGCATAGTACAACACAGTGATGTCACAGTACAGGCATGGGTAATACACACAGTATGTCACAGTATGGAGCTAAAACATTAAAAAATTACCAACATGATGTCACATTACAGGGGTAATACACACAGTATATCACATACACACGGGATACTCTAACCATCGTGATGGTCCCACCGAGATAAAATCCACACAGGGATGTCACCTTACATAGATTTCCACACAGTGATTTTCACAGTCCACCGATTAGTGTGCACTGTGACTAGATCAAAAATCCGTATATGTCTATGACTGGCCAATCACAGCCATGACTATAATTGCTTGGGGCATAAAGTGGGCTTATGCTTCTGCCTGCCTGCCACTGCATCAAGGCACCAAGTCCGGTTAGGCGAGCTTCTAAACTGAGGATGCTGACCTAAAGTTCACTTTGCTCATCTCTGGGTGATAGACCATATACGTAGGTCAGGAGGTGAACTGAAACCCTTATTGAGATTGTCTTTGGAGGGGCCATTATTTGAGGATCCAGAGGGGATTTATCAATTGGCAGTCCTCTTAGACGCCCAGTTTTTAGACTGTCTACATTTAATCCGATTTATCACATAATGGCTTTAGACCGTTGAAAAATTTTATCGAAAATTTAGGTGTTAGGTGTCTGCATTCGCTTTTAAGACTTTTTAGTAAAAATCCCCAAACTTCTCTATTTTCTGCAACAATTGCTAAGCAGTTTCCTATGACTAAGGGGACTGAAGTGATTTGTCCTAAATTTGAGCACTTTTTGAAAAACGCCCGCACTTCATCACAAGTCTACCACAATCTGGAATTACTTGTAGCGTAAGTAGTCTAAGGGAAACTTGGATTGGCAAATTTCAAAAAAGTGCAACTTTTCTGTGCCATCCAGATGTGCCGATTTTGAGACATTTTGTATGAAAGAAAACTGATGTAATACTACAATGATAATTTCTTCTGCTCAGAGTCTTAAAGTCATGCTGCATCTGCTAGGATTATGGTAAAGGAATACGCATAAGTTTTCAGACGGAATGAACCAAATAGATAAAAATGAAATATTGATAAGTCACTACACAGCAGGGGCCTTTGAAAATATTTTGGTGCACTTGTTTATTGGTTCCGATTTATCATTGATCTTGTTGGCACCGCTCCTTAATGTATTTGCGCCTATAAAACGTCAACCCCCCATTCATAATGGGGTTTATATTTGGAATACTTCTCTTTAAGGTTCATTATGCACCAAAAATTTCTCCCAACAAAGTATGTGGAAAGAAAAACAAAAAAAAAAAACACATGTTAGAAAGCACGAAATTATCGCATTGAAGAAAAAGAAAAGTTTTCCGACCCTTTAGCTATTGAGCGCCTACTTTCACGTTCATCTTTTGAATTATTGGGCAGATTTTTTAAGATTAGAACAAAGCAGAGAACATCGGAGAGCATCAAGCTTTCTACTGGTAGATATGTCCTTTCTATTGGCTTACCATCCACCCCACTGTAACGTACGTCCCCCCATACGACCAGCCTAGTCCCAACATTCACAACACGGCCTTGGGGACATATCTAGGGCCGGCGTATAAACATCGTATATACGTCCCCGCATAGGCCGGCATGGGCCGCAACGCCCGCCGTAAGGGGAGCATTAGGGTGACCGTTCCGCACCCGGGGAATATCTGACGCCTTGCACTATGTCTCTCTATGGATAGGGTCCGGGGGTGAGCAGCGCTCCTCCTCTTTCCGTGCACCGATGTGTTACCGTGCTTTTGGTATGGCGGGCACCAACTTTGTCATGTGAATGTGCCTAATACTGTAATTGCTTACGAATAATTTTAAATTGCAGTAAATCTGTATCGCCTGTATCTGTAAATTCCGACAATTTGTTGCAAATCCGCAGGGAAAAAATTCTGAGAAGTGATAATTTGACTGATATTTGGCTTTCATGTTGGCACTTCCTCCGGTTTCTTGTAGCACTAGTCAGAGAGTCACGACTTGTCACACGTCCACTTACCTGAGACCTTGTATGACTGTGTTACAAGGACTGGCCAGCTTATCCCACAATTACTTCCCCGGACTGTTTAAGCCAACGCCTTCCTGATTACTCATCACCACGAGGGGCTATGATTGCACTTATGGAATATTGAAAGGTGATATGCAGCATCTTATCTGGAGTATTTATTGTTTCTGTAACCCTTGTTCTGTCCTTTAACTTCCCTGATCTATCCATCCTGGCACAATGATTAATACACCACAGCCACCACCAGCTACTGGTTAGGTAACAGAACTGTCAGTACAAACAATGGTAAAATTGCAACACCGCATATCTGTCAGAATCCCACCAATCAATGATCGAGGACCTGGGCTACCGGCAGGAGCTCCAAATATTCTGTCTGCATGTGGTCTTAATGGTTTTGTAACTCGTTTTATTTTTCGATCATATTAACATTTTGGAAATACAGTACCAGCACTTTATTCTACAGCGCTATCCCGGCCTTTGACCAACAGCCCAACGTAATCACCCTATGGAGCCCACTCATTAAACTAACTACCAGCACGCACCCCCCACATAACTCACAGACCCGCATTGCCTTGATGTGATCTCCACCGCGAGTCACCAATACCGTTTAAAGCTGAGGGCCATTCAGATTATCATATCAGCTTGTCTCCAGCGCTCTCTGTACAGAAAGATGGTGGGGACCAGAATGAGACCTCCAAGATATGTACGTAATATACTCGAGTATAAGCCGACCCGAGATAAGCCGAACCCCTATTTTAAAACCACGAAAACTTGGTAAAAACCTATTGACTCCGAGTATAAGCCGAGGGTGGAGAAATGCTTGGTCCCCACAGCCCCTTCCCCCAAGTATATAGCCAGCAAGCCCCAGAAGTATTAGCCAGCAGCCCCCATTTCGTATATAGCCAGCAGCCCCCAGTAGCTACTAAGCCAGCAGTGCCCGTATATATCCGCCAGCCCCTGCCCCCCCAGTATATACCCTGCCCTCCCCTTCCGCCAGTACTAGCTAGCCGCCCGTTCCCCCAGTATATAGTTGCTAGCCCTGTGCCCAGATAACAAGCCTGCCAGACCCTTCCCCTTTACCACAGTATACAGCTGCCAGCCCTGTGCCCAGTATATAGCCTGCCCTCCCCCTGCCCAATATAACAGCTGCCAGCCTCCTTTGCCCCCAGTATACCACCTGCCAAGCCCCTGTGCCCCAGTCAATAGCCTGCCAGCCCCCCTGTGCCCCAGCCAATAGCCTGCCAGCCCTGTGCCCGGATCAAATAGCCTGCCAGCCCCTGTGCCCGTCATAGGCCTGCCCTCCCCTGTGCCCCGGTCCAATACCTGCCAGCCCTGGTGCCCCGGTCACAGAGGCTGCCAGCCCCGTGCCCCTTTTACCAGCGACCGGCCGCCCTTTTGATGTAAAAGAGAAAAATAATCAATCTCACCTTTTCCTCCGGGCCCCCCTCGGTCTCTTTGTGATCCCGCAGTCCCGCAGGGTCCGTGCCGAGCCACAGCGCTGACGTCAGCCGCTGACATCACAGAGTTGTGCCGGTGCCGGCACACACAATACTTGCAAAGCGCGGGGCTGATTCATCTCTTGTGACATCGCACTGACCGGCGCTGACCGTACGGATCGCAGCGAATACCCAAAGGGGCCGCCGGGGAAAGGTGAGTTTTGATTTTGTTTTTCCTGCTGTCTGTTTGACTCGAGTATAGCGAGTTTGTGTGTTTCAGAACATTTTTTGTGCTAAAACTCGGCGATCTTGACTATTTACGGTTTGCTTTCAACACTTCTCACTTTAGCAGTTCCAAAACAATGAAGTTCGCTGCAAAATAAGTCGCTGAGAGCAGCTAATAGTGCTTTGGGACCTGCAGGAGTATTTGATGGATTGGTCCCTGTTGGTGAACTCTGTCCAAGGGGCGTGGCTAGTGCCCACAAAAGGGCTCTGAGTGCCACCACTGGCTTATGAATAGGTTATTAGGTAATTTTCTGATGGACAGGTTTCCTAAAACCTCTTTATTCTGCCCTGGCAAAGTCCTGAACTGCACCAAAAATTTTAGGGATCCACTCTGTACACTGGTCTTAAGTAGCTCCCTCCCTTGTAATCCTATAACACTTGTACTCATGTCATGCTAAATATGACTCTTTTCTGCTCATTTCACATCCAATTTGATGGAGATTTTATATAGGTAAACTGGATGAGATTCACATAAACAGGGTAACTATAGAAAGGAATTTCAGACCCCAAGCTGAGAGAGGGCGCTTTAATGCTGGGTGTAAAAAATCTGGTCACGAATCGCTTTATTAGGGGGTAATAGTATTTTGGCACTTAATGTAATGCTAAAAGTACATATAGTGAATACATTGTCTCATGAGGCTCATTTACTTCCCGGTTCCGTCACAATCCCGCTGCTGGTTCGTACTCAGACGAGGATTCGGTGTTCGCAGGATCACTAGGTTGGTGCCTGATGTCCACAGGTGTCCCGCTGCCTGCAGTCGAGGTCTGCCTGAGTTCAACCTTCATCCTCAGTGCATTGAAGCGCTGATCTGTACAAATAGTTTTTCTAGTTCTAGGAATCGTCAGGTTTGTTCCACGGCCACGCCCTGCCGATTGTCCGACGCATGCAAGCGGCTCGAGTCGACATCAATCACCATCGCAAAAAACCGGTGGCCAATTCGGGGACAAACGGCCGGCAAACGGTAATATTCGGGAAATCCGGCGATTCGGCCCTAGTAAAATGTGCCGCCCATTGTTTTGAGTCGCTGTTCTATGAGGAAAGCGTTCCCCTTCTGCGTTTCCCTGAATGACAGCACATCTACAACATACGAATACCCCCCCCCCCCCACAAATGAATCATACAAAATGTGCAAAGCTGTAATCCCCAAAATCCAATTTTTTGGGATATTGACTAACAAAATGTTTGAAAAACAAAAGGGTTCAGAGACATTATCTTTTGACATTACCATCTAATTGACTCGGGCTTATGGTGTGTCCGCTGTTAAGATATGTTGAATTGCCAGATTTCTCCATTTATTCCTACTTACTAATGTCCAATAAAGTGGATCTCCCCGCCTGTACCTTGAAGATTGATTTCACACATTACAGGAAAAGGCCTGAATACTTGATGATGCAGATCCACCTGTTGACTATTTTCGGTAACCACTCTATACCAGCATACAGCCCCCACATATGGCGCCATATTTTACTCTATAAATAGGTCTCCAAGAAAGGACACAGTGTGTAGAGTGTGCTACCAGTACCTGAAGCACGGTTTTGTACCACTTTTGGAAAAGAATTCATATGTTTGTTATAATGAGACTTTCTCTCTTCCCGGTTTTCTAATCTGCTTGCGTTTTTCATGTTTATCGCTGTGATTACAAGGCGCGGTTGCTGGGGTGCAACTTTTACTAACCCGGGTCCTGTCGCGATCCGCGCACGTTCTCAATGAGGATTCAGTCTTCTGCGATTCACTAACTAGTCGTACGGCCGATGTCCACCAGGTGTCTGCTGGCTGCGCCTATGTCCGTCGGCGGTTCGCGGAGCTGCACCAACCTATTCCTGGTGCAGTAGCGCGTGTCAAAGCGACACAAATTTTTTTAAAAAAATACAAGCGGTTTTTCCGAGGGCACCAAATCCCAGGCATTGCAGACGCAAACGTATTTATGTTTTTTGAAATGTGTGCCGCAGTGTGGTAACATCTGTGACTATTTTGGGCTTCAATTTCATCCCCGATCGTAAAGTGTTGGTGGATTGTGATTTTTTGACTTTTGTTTGATTAAGCGTCTGCACTAGTTTGAACACTTCTTATTTTCACTCTTTTACGTTCTTTGGTCTGCAGGATGTCGCAGATGTTTAACACCCTAGCGTGATGGGCAATGCCCTCTCCACTCACATTTGTCCCTCGGCTAATCTGTGTTGTCTGGTTTGTAAAGGGACCGGTCCAATCACTTCTGATACCCGCTTATATCCACGAACCAAGTCAGTACACAAATGAGGATTGATACAGAAAGATAGTTTAGAAAAATGGTTAAACTCTTAATGCTGCTGAAACTGGACAACACCCTTCAGTGATATTAGGATAAGGCTAGAGAATTAGAGATGAGAGAATCATTCAAGATTCAATTCATAAAAAAAGCAGGGGAGAAACAGGCAGAGCGCCATCTTCCCACCCATACTTGCTGCAATGGAGACACAGAGCTTTCACAACTAATATAGATTTACAGTATTGCTGGCATGGACCACATTGAATCACAATTCGGCACTGTATACTCAATAGGGGTAAGTATCATTGATTTTTTGTCAAGTCCCACCTGGTCTATGTTCTGCGACTTTGCATGGATGAGTTTTGCGACTTTTTATGTGGACTGTTCGCAAAAACCCACATAACAGCAGACACTGCCCAGCAGATTTATCAAGGGCCGCAAGGACACTTAAACGGCTAGACATAGGGGTCATTTATCTATCTCTGTTTGTTTTGGCTTGGTTTTTGGTTCGTTTTTTTTCATGTTTTTTTGGTATGTAATTTATCAATCTCACTTTTGAAATGTTTTTTTTCTGATTTTTTGAGACATTTTGTTACAATGTCTCAAAAAGCTTTGCACACAAGTGTCCAAGCTATTTCTTTTCATTTGATTGAAGTTTCCTAAGTATGATTTTGTCTGGAGTTTTTTTGACGAAAAAAAGTTGTTTGTAAATTTTAGACAATTTTCAAATGTAAATTTTTGCAACATTTAGCACATTTGGAATATAAGATAATGGTGTTTTAATGCGAAAAACAATGTCGGCGGACATTCAAATGTCCCCAAAAAGACGTAAATATTGCAATGTGTCAATATAGGAGCTGGTCCAACGATAATCCCCCCATATTTTTACAACTGAGTTAGTTTAAATTTTTGTTGTAGTCTGGGTTCTGGTACTGTTTTATCGATAAGAGCTGCATTCCACGGCGTCCGTAAGGGGGATGAATGCAGGCGATTATAGTGTCATTTATATCCCCCCAGATGGCCCAAAAGGGCCTTGGCGCCCTATGGAAAGATTACAATGGTCACAAGTGTCGGACACGTACTGTTTCCGTACACAGTGAAAAGATAAGACATGTCCTAAATCTTTTCTCGGAATTGGCGCGTGCCCTTATGTTTCTCTATAGAGGGCGGGGTTGAGCAGCGCACCCCCTCTTCTCTCCCACGGCGTTCAACATGTTCCTCGCTGCCATGGTACAGCGTCACACGTTCGATTGTGAAATAGCTAAGCTGGGTTTCTGGATCCGTTCTTGGTGCTGTAATTTTTCTTGCTGATCTTAGTTCTGGTGCGTTTTTTTCCTAAACTTGGTTCGTTGTGCTGGTAAATATTGCACATACTTGTTTTTTCTGTATTTATGGCATGATCGTGGCTCTGGTGCTGTATTAAACTTGGCCCTGGTGTTGTATGGGTGTCTACCGAACGTGGATCTATGCAGTTAACACAACTTTTTTGTCATGATGGTTTGGGAAGGTGTTCTATGTCTGTCTGTATATATAGAAAAATTAAAACATGTTAATTTAAGTAATTTTAGATGATTTGGTTTTAAATAAATGTATTAATTATAAAGTGCCTTTGAATGTGTATATGTGGATTGAGTGGTGTCTTTTTTTTCTCAGGTCGTTGCTCTACAACAGCCGTTTTTATCCCAAGTTGCAGGCTTTGTCAAAATTGAATCCATCCCTGTGTATAAGGTCCCCTATTGGAAAGAACCCTTCACTCCAATAGTTATAGCTAGAAGTCACGTACTACTCCTACTCTGCATAGCACATAAATTTATTGCGACTTCGGGTACTAATACAATGCATGAGGAGAAGCAGCTTCCAGACCACACATTTGGGTGCCTTTGGTCTTTGATGCCCTTATACAAGGCTGCCATTAAGGTATATCAATAATCGCATAGCACAGCTGATGTGGTTAAAGCATCCAGTGCATTAAAAAATGAGCAATTGAAAACAATCCCTGGAGGCTTTACTGCATTTTTTTGTTAAATGTGAATTTATTTCTAAGAGAGTTAAATAACTTCTTACATTTGATTCATCTTATGCTGATTGACTACTCATGCATGTGGAGGGTGAGGGGTTGTAGTCATGTAGAACTATGAGGTAACTATATGTTTAAGATGACCTGTCATCACTCCTGGAAAACCGCTTTCCATGCAATATTCATCGGAGTTTTGTTTCTCCTCTGTCCTTTGTGTGAAATATAAACACAATCATTTTAACCGCTTGTGAGTGTGACAGTGTCAGACATTGAGAAGAGGAATGTATAGTGTTTATTATTTATTTGTGAATTTCTTACCAGGAGGAATAATCAGACGGGATAACAATTGTGCAATTCTCAGAAAGATGTCCTCCAGAATTTTTGTTATGAAAATATAAATGACTTACTAAATGTTCAGTTAGCTGATTACTAATGCCACAAGTAATAAAACTTACACACACGGGACACAGAGAATGTATTATGTAATATAGTTTAGAACTCATGTTGTATATTGTTGCTCATAATGATTTCCAAATCTCCAAGTGATGATGAAATCCATAATTATAAAGGAAACCACATCCTACATCTCAATCCCATTGTTCCGGCACTTCATACTGAAGCTTTTTGTGCCTTGAACTATTTATACAGTTTTTTCCATAAATAGTGTTATAACGGATAAGAGATCAACATCCATTTTTAAAATATATGATATTCTAAGTATCTATGCTATTCTATATAATCTTCTATATTCTGAGACTAGTGACAGATACAAGAAGTTAAAAATTTGTTGTCCTGGATAAATAGGTTGTCACTATGGTGCCGATGTATACTATACATATTGTAGTCTGTGATAGACATATACATATATATATATATATTAATATACTATTATATATATCTATATATATATATATATACTATATTCCACCTATAGCAAAGCTAATATCTTATTTATGCTCCAATATTTCATTTTAGGTCAGTGTAGAATATGTACCAGCAGTTACTATGTAAATTACTCACTGATACATTGCTTATCAAATGACCAACTCAGCTCTGCTTTACATATACAGGACGGTCAGCCATATCCTGTACACCTGCATGCAGGTATAGCAGCTAGCATAGCCATGCAGTATATTCATATGAGTAAAAGATACTCTTACCCCACTAGATAACGCAGAATGGAGAGCTGAACTAAACGGAATAAAATCCCAACCTTTTTGTTCTTGGCAATGACATATTCTCAGTCTTATAGTCAAAGAGACAGGAACAAGCCTTTCCATGCGACCTGCCCCATTCTGCTGTTCTGCTCACATGCGCAGTGAGAGGAAGGGAATGCAGCTCTGATTCAGGCACAGGCTCTGAAACTGAGAAAGAGACAGGCTGAACCCTGCGAAGCCACCGCACACCCAGGACTGAGCACAATGTGAGGGAGATTCTGGGGGTCACTGGCAGAAACACCCACCCATCGCAATAAAACTTCATGTTATGGTTTTTGAACTTTGTATCTACCAAATGGTGATCCTGACCTTTTTTTTAGTTAGACCAAGTTCTCTAGACAACTTTTTCTTTGGAGCTATGAGATCGGACTATATCTTTTGGGGTACCTAATACATTTTAGATTTTAGACTGAACTTGTACATGTGTGTCATGGATGGTATTAAACACACAAGAGTAAAAAGATGTTTATGGAGCAATATCAGTCAATTCCTGTTGGAGTCCATGTTCTGACCGCCTTCCAATGAGACTTGAAGCTGAAGGCCCCAGTGTAAAGTCCTGTGACGCCCCTGACTATAATTTATGGTTTGTAGTATAGTCTTCTCATATGGGAAGTGGCACCCTCATAGGACCCCTAGATCTTGGGCTTTGGGATGCAACTGCACTGCACCTCTATGAGGTACTCCTCCGAATTCTCTATGGCCCAATAAAATTTCAATTTCTGCAATGATGGACTCAACATCAATAGATTCCGAAACTATTTATCAATAAACAATGTCAGCTATGATGTCATAAGTCTGTCCTCCCTTTCCATGATTTATATATAGTTTTCCAAAACTTATGTGAATATATAAAGAAGCCAATTTCTTAAAAATGTCTAAGTCTTTGTCAAAGTCAGAATAAACTAGTCTTTAACGTTCCAAATTTGTGAAACCCTCTGATGTAAGATGCCTAGGTTAACACAGTCATGACAAGGCTGGACCTTCTATTTATCGACTTGTTCATCCCCCCCCCAGATAATGGCAAAATTTTGATACATTTTCAATATTTGCCTCAAAATAGGACACCCTCTTTTCGGCTAAAGCCACTGCCTCATGATGAGAACCACACCACTTTGTCACACCCGTCATAAAAATAAAAAATTGCTGACATTTAAGCATAAAGCTTTGTTCATATAATAACATTATAAATGTCACAGAATCTAAAATGTCTTACAAAAAAATGTTATACATTAATAAAACATAGAGGAATCATATTTTTTAGGAAACGATCCTTATATACATACTTTCTCTGGGTAATTATTGCAGATATTTTTTTCCAGTCTGATCTCAGGTCCATGTGATCAGTGTTGGCTTATTGCACATCCATATTAAAGATCTGCTTACACACACCATTTATCTCAAAATGCATTTCAACTTTTGCTGATTTCCCACTCATACATTATAACCAGTGCACTTAAACTATAATAAATCCTCTGGACTTATCCTAGATATTGCTAGACAGCACTGTCACATTATCATGGACCCTTCTTCTTTACTGCACTGATTATTCCTCATCATCCTTTTTCAATAGATTTCTTCAGATCATCATTCTAGCCTGGTTTTAAGGAATTGTACATATCTTTATGCTCATAGATGTTTTTAGAATTAAAAACATTTATACACCAATACACACACATACAGTCCTACACTAGACGACCACATTTATACATCATTAATGCACTAATATATATGGTATAGTTTATACATACAGTATATACACACCATATACACACAGCAGCATAAATACTCATACAGACTGTATATACACACATTAGAGATAGACGAGTATACTCGTCCGAGCTTGAAGCTCGTTCGAGTATTAGCATACTCGGAACGGCTCGACTCGTATTTCCCTGCTCGAGATTATTAAGAAAAGACAGTGAAGACAGTGAAGAATGACAATGAAACAGTGAACACAGAATCATTTAAGAACACATTGAAAGAACACAGTGAAGAACACATTGCAGATGTTCGCGTACATCTGCTCACTATTCCAAGACAACCATATTGTCTTCACCATGCTATTGTGAGAACACCGTTCGGCGCGCGTTTCGATAAGTTAGCAGATGTACGGAACATCTGCAATGTATTCTTCACTGTGTTCTTCAATGTGTTCTTCAGTGAAAACATTTGCAATGTGTTCTTCTTCAATGTTCTTCTTTCAATGTGTTCTTCTCAGTGAAAATGCTCGAGTTCTCCCCATTGACTTCATGGGGTTCATTATTCGAGACGAGCACACAGCATCGGGAAAAGTTTGTCTCGAATACGAGCACTCGTGCATTTTGTGCTCGCTCATCTCTACACACCATATATATATTGTAAGGATTGGGGGGAATGGACCACCGTACCAAGACATAAGCCGACACCTGGGAGCGGAGTGTAAGTGGTACCCGGTTTTCACCAGAGTCGCTGCAGAGCGGGTTGGACTTGTGCGGCATGGTACCACCAGGTCGATCACCAGGTGAAACTTTGTCCACGGTGGTGGCCTAGGCCGAGGTACAGAGTGGTGAGGAAAAAATCGTGGTTGTGGACAGGCAGGAGGTCGAGACAAGCAGCACAGGATCGCCGTCAGAGCAGAGCAGAAGGTCAGGGCAGCAGCGGAAAAGCAAGATTCAGGAACAGAACCAGGGTCACAACGGGAAATCATATAAACGCAGAAGGTATGGGACACGTTTTTTCAATGGCATGGAAGCACAAAGATCCGACGGACATGAAGAGGTTGGCTATGTATAGATGCCAAGTGGCCAGTGTCAATTCATCGGTGCATGGCCCTTTAAATCTCAGAAGACGGCTGGCACGTCCACCTAGGAGACGGGGACGCGCGACTGGGCGAGAGACAGTCGCTGGAGTACAGTGAATGACCTGCTGCTGGTGTGAGGGGGCACAGGGAGCTCCACAACGGTTGCGCTGCGACCCAGAACATGGGTCGCAGGAGCACCGGTGTGAGCATTTACACATACATATGAGTACATGTGTATACACACACACCTTAAACACAGCATACAATCATATACACACATAAGCATATATCCATCCATGACATATACACGCATCATATAGTAACATGTCAGACATAGACTATATTACACCTATACAACATATACACACATACGCATATACACCACATACAGCATAGGTACAGCATATCACACATACATATAGTACCATGTAAGACATAGTATATATACAACACCTATACCACATAGACACCAACAGTAGCAATCCACATACAGCATAGTTACAGCATATACACACATACGCATATATACGTATTAGTTGGCAACTCAGCTGTTTACTATGAGGATGTGACTGTTGTATACATTTTAACGTACAATGACTGTGTGGAAGAATTATTTTGGTACTGTAGGTTGGTATTATATAAGTTTTCCTATTTTTTCTATAGGGTATTTAATGTGGGCACTATGTGCACATGTACATTATATATATATATTTTTTCTTCTTTCTTGTTTTTTTTTTGCTCGGCAGATGTATTAGTGTGTTGTTTAGCAAAAATCTGACAGAAAAAATATGGTTTTTAAATAGTTTAAAGGGAACTGTCACAGGAGACCATTTTTAAGCACTCCCCAGTCCCACAGAGCATAGTACAACAAAAACACTTGGCAGTGTATAAAAATTGGTTTTACAGACAAAAAAGATATGTTATTGTACTTCCATTAGCATGTGGCTGTGTGACTAGGCGTTCCTTTTGGGAGGAGCTGGAAAGAGAGTTCCCCCCACCCTTGGGAACAACTACTCCATGTGACTTTCAAATTATGAAAACAACCCATTACTGGCTTAGCGACACCCCCTGCTCCTACAGCCATCGAGTGAGGGGAGTTATTCATATATTTGAAAGGGTCACATGTTTCCAAAGGGTGGGGCAACTGCTCCTTTCCAGCCCCTCCCATTGGCAACTGCCTAGTCAACAGAGATGCTAATGAAAGGTTACAATATAACACATCTTTTTCTGTAAAACCATTTTTATACAAAATTCTTTGGCAGTGTATGTACTTACTGCTCGGTGGGGACTGGGGGAGTGCTAAAAATGGGTCTCCTGGTGACAGGTTCCCTTTAAACTGCGCAGTGCACTAGATACATGCTGCTCCAACAGTTTTTATGTGGCCAAAACAAATGATGTTGTGAGAGTTCAAAGTTCTGGGGCATTGAGGGTAGAGCGGGTTTCTTGCGCCAGCTTCAAAATGAAAGAAAACGTTAAAGAATACTGGGTAACAAATAATATTAAGCTATACCTGTCCTCACGATGCTGACACTGCTAACTCAGGGCCTCATGAAGAGAATTCCAAAGGGAGGGGTGAGAGCAAGGTGATTTCTTTTCACATAGTCAATGTCATTCTCAGCCCTCAACTTCCTGAGGGAGTGGTTAATGATGTAGCAGAGCCTAGTCATACACTCTCAGGGTTCCAGCAAGGCAGTGTGTAACAGACCTTGGGCTGGTAAAAAGAGCTATATATGTCTGTGGTTGAATATAAATATTATTTTGATACCAGCAGCATGGTGGAAGCAGTGAGACCAGTGAGACCAGTCAATCAAGAACAGGGAGGCAATGCAGGGAGCAATAAATATGCAGGACTCACTTAATATGATGGACTCCCCTTAGGTGAATGCATATAAGTTACAAAGCTGATTTTAATGGAATTCTACCATTTGCTTTTATGCATTATGAACCAAACATGCCTTGAGAATGCTGTAGCTACACTGATGCAGAAAACAATCTTGTTAATTACCCTGAATAGTGTTTAGCTGAAAACCAATTCTTAAATTATGAGCGCTGTTTGCTCAGGGCGTTCTACTACCATATATTATGCACTTCTGCTTCAGAGAACGCTATATTCTGAGAGGCAGAAGTTATCAATAGAATGCACCATCCCCCGCTGCTGTGTAGAGTCATCCAGCTCAGTGTTGATTGTCCTGTCTGGACAATTCAGAAGCTCCAATGAAACACAGCTATTATCCACCCATTTCCTTTTTTCCCCATCCTGGAACACTTTTTTACATAATACTTACCAGAATGCTCAGCAGATATGATAATTGCAAAGGCAATCTCATAAGATTATTATCTCCTTCAGAGAAACTTTCACTCTTTTCAGAACAATAGCTGTTGACAGAAATGGCTGACCTCTAATAATAGAACAGGCAGTCAGGGGATTATATAGTCATGGTGTATCTGCTGTGAACTCGTAAATTCACTACGTTGAGATTTTTTGCAAACGAAATCAAGTAAATGAGCATACAAGCGCGGAATACTGAGCAGCTATATCTGTATATTGATTATAAACATCACAGTAAGGTCAGCTGACATTGAGTTAGAATAAAGCTGCTTCTAGTAATATACCCACATAGCTCTATGTGTATATAGAAAAGTTATACTGGAATAATATATATAATAAGTGATACATTTTCATATAATGTTTAATAAAAAAAAAAATCTCTATCTAAATACAAGTTTTTGCATTGCAGAAGATAATATCTAGAAAATATTTAATTATTAGGGACAGGGTGCAAAACAATGGACCCGAAGAGGGAATGACCTGCCATATATAAAAGATGAACAGTCAAAAAATGTCACCAGGTAGATGTTGCCCGCAATATGTTTTTTATCGCTGATCCATGTTCTCGGTATTGTTTTTTTTTTTTTTAATCTTAATAATAATTTCATTTTTTTAAATAGTTTTTTTTGGTGTAAATTGCTTGTATGTACGTGTTACTGTTTTCTTCATATTATATTCTAGGGCAGTGATGGCGAACCTATGGCACAGGTGCCAGAGTGGCACTAGGGCATCTCTTGTGGGCACACCAGGCCACATTGCCCCAGCACAGTTCACCAGACAGACATGAGTAAAGAATTCACCTGCACGCACAGGCAATGTAGATGCCACTCTTCATAGCAACACTCCTCAGTTCTTCGACTTTAGAAAGAGTGAAAGGTGAGGGCACGGCAGTTTATTGATGGAGGTCCTTCTTTTGAATTGTGGTAGAACAGCGAGTTACTGCTTTAAATTGCTGTGTTGCACTTTGCTTTACATACGTGGGTTTTTTGTTGTAATGGGCACTCGGTCCAAAAAGGTTCGCCATCACTGTTCTAGGTAAACATTGGATATTTGGGACACTGGAAAGTATAATCTTTTGATTAAAGCAGAGGCTTGTGTTGTTTACAGTATGTGCTATGCCATCTAGTGGTGATCAGTAGTAATACTACAAGAGACCCGCTACTTCTTGCTGCTTACTGCCACTCATCTCTTTTTCATAACTTTTATAATAAGTAGTATAATAGTAATTTATATCCATTATCTTTTAGTAAAACACTTTTGGTGTATATAAAAACTACTTATGATATAGTTTATAGGGGTGTCCACTTTCAGCAAATATTGCTATTTTTTGTGTTATGAAAATGTTTAAAATCATGTCTTCAAGGGGTTCCCAAGATCTACTGCGTTAATGTCACGCATAGAATGGCATCTATGTTTACTTCCAGTGGATAGAAATCTCTCCAGTATAAAGGTGATCTTTGTTCACCCATGGCAATATATTAGTTGATATCCAGTTGACACTATACTGTGGTTTCTTTAGGGGTGCAGTGTGGAGATGTGCTCCAAGGATCTGAGCAAACACTTCATATCTGGTAGAAGTAAACACAAAGTTTGGCACATATTGGAGAAGATCGTGAACTGTAACTTACTAGATTCACACAATTTATATACAATCCAAGGACCACGGTAGCCTTAATCCTTCCCTGTGAACACACCATCTAAGAAGTTAGACATAGTTTTACAAAGTTTCCTCTATGTGCCCAAAGGCCCATCAAGATGCAGTTCCTGATAATGGCCTTGGGGTCTGCCAGCCACAGGTGCCTTTTATGGCCCTGCCAGAGGTTGGGTGTAATAGAGCAGATATAGGATAAGTATGATATCTGTGTCACCAGAACATTATTCACATTTCTACAGTTCACTAATGCTAAAAGCTCATGTTATTTCTAACCCTCTCCTATCTCCAAATACCTCTATAAGTTACAGTCTGTTATCATTAAAGAGTAAGTGTAAAGTTTTTTTTATTTTTCACAAATCAATAGTTCTTGAGATGTAAAACAACTTTACCTATTATCTTTATTACCTATATTCAGTAGTTTCTTTGCTATAGCCCTCAGATTAACTCATTGCTGCAGTGGCTGCTTCCTATCCATGTGCCGAAAAGCCTTACGAGACCCTATCTTGTTTACACTACGGATTCATTGGTGGGGGGATCTACAGCTCCCTGCTCACAGTCAATGTGTTAGTCAATGTAGCAGACCTGAAAGTCTACAGAACAGTGAATGCAGATGTCTCCTGCACAGAATAGTGAGGTAGAAGATCTCCCTTTTCCCTATCAGTCCCTCCATCCCAGTCTGTGATTCTACAGAAGTTTCTCTGTCTGTATTCTCATTGCTCCCTTCCCTCACCTTGTCATTAGCAGTATCAGCTCTGTCCAGATAAGCTACTAACCCTTACTGCTCACACAGCACACAGCACCATAGCGCACAGCACAGGCTACAGACTGCATGTAACTGGGTTACTAATGATTTCTACCACTTATTATATGCTCCCTGCTCCTCCATGTGATGGAAGCTGCCAGGCTGTCACCATATACATCCTGTATGTGCACTGTGCAGTGTTCAGTGGATTTACTTGTGTGAAACTAAATGGATTTAATGCTAAATTACTTTGAGAGAGAACACAAGGCATCATGGGATCTGTGGGCAAGCTAACTGGCCTCAGCCTAAGGGCATAAACTGACAGACATTAGTTTCCGCCCACTTCCCTCTGGGAGAAAGATTTTGTTGTCAAACACTTCGACAGAAAATGCCATAACTTTGGAAAGAAAATGGTGATCAGCACAAAGTAGGCCTCGTTCAGTTTGTTTTCAAAGGGGAAATCACATATAATAATTTTGTAAAATCATTATAGCTTTACGGTTACGATTTAAAGACATTGAAGCTTAGTAGCCAGATAAGATAAGATATATCCCTAGGTTTTTGATCAGATTAATGGCATAGTGCTGTAAGTCACATTAAACAACACAAACATGTATTTGCCTTAGATATCTGCTGGTTTATTTTCACAATTAGAAAAGATACTCATCTCTATTTCATTCCTGGAACCCGAGTCATGCAGGTGTATTTTCAAGGTGACTCTGTAACTTGGGCTGCAGCCTGAGATTCCCTCATAACTCTGGCTCCAGAAGTTAAAAAGAGATGGTTATCTTTTCTAAATGTGATTTCTCAAAGACAACCAGCAGATACATGTTTGTGCTGTGTATAATATGACCTGCAGCAGGAGGCAATAACCTGCTATGTCAAATCCTTCCCATTAAGACAAAAAATAAAGACCACAAATAATTTGGTAGTTTTAAAAAAATATAATGTAAGTGAACTTAACAAAAGATTAAGCCATCGTGATCAACTAAATTTGTATTTCATTATTAACGTTTGTATTTTCTACATTCATCTCTAAAACAACTGTCATTACAAGATTAATAACTATATGTTTCATTTATGTAATGCCAGTGTTCTGCAGAGCTCTACAAAAGACAGGGAACATGTGTCAGCAAAATCAGACGTCACAGGGTAACTAAATATATCAAACAATGGGAGTGAAGGTCCTGCTCGCAAATGTATATGGTCTATGAAGGAGTGGAGTTTGCCTGAACTTGAAGGAGAATTTCTAATCCATGGACGATGTTATAGGAACACAAGGTGCAGACTAGAGATGAGCGAACATGCTCGTCCGAGCTTGATGCTCGTTCGAGCATTAGCGTACTCGAAACTGCTCGTTGCTCGGACGAATACTTCGCCCGCTCGAGAAAATGGCAGCTCCCGCCGTTTTGCTTTTTGGCGGCCAGAAACAGAGCCAAACACAAGCCTCCAACAAGCCAGGAAACTCTGCACTCCACCCAGCATGACGTAGGTGGGGTACCATTTAACGTCGATAGAAGGGGTGGCTGGCAGATAGGTGGACCCTGGGATAGACTAGACGCTGCCCAGCTGCTCGGATCCGTCTGGGTCGGATGCCGCTAGGGAGAGAGAGACTGCTGGTCAGGGGGAAAGCGTAGGGTGTTCTATTCGCTAACGTTAGGCAGGAGTGATTCTCCAAGAAAACAACAGCCCTTCTTAGGCTACACATAACGTCTCTCCTTTTTTTTTTTTATTTGAATATAGTACCATTTTGTGAGGAATTAGCAGGGGGGAATTGCTACCGTTGTGTTGAGCTCTTAGTGGCACAAATATCCACTCTCAACAACCAAGTGGGAAAATGTAGTAGGGTGGGATTTCACATTAGGCACAGTCTGCCATTTTTCCTTTTTATTTTACGTTATTTTGTTTTAATAAACTCCAGCTGTCATTCTCATCTGGCATAGTAGTGTGCTTTCAGACTTGGCTAGAAATAGCCATAGGAGAATCCAAACGGATTTCGCCTACCAGCTATAGCGTTCTATATTGATTTCTGGTTTGATATGCTGGTGGGCTGTACTGCTGCAGTGATCTAACTAGCCAATTGTGGCAATTTGAGTGAGACTTGCGACCGCTGTGTTTTGCCGCTTAGTGACGCACATATCCCATTGCAAAGATCGAAGTGGGAAAATTTAGTAGGGGGTTTTGGATTTCATTAGGCACAGTCTGCCATTTGTCCTTTTTTTTTTTACGTTATTTGTTTAATAACAGAGTAATCTAATCTGATAGTAGTGTGCTTTAATACTTGGCTAGAAAATAGACATAGGAAGAAAAACGCTTACGCCTACAGTTAGCGTTATTATACTTGATTTCTGGTTGATAGGCTGGTGGCTTTGTCTTGCTGCAGGGCATTACTGCACTTGTGAAGGCAATTGTAGTGAGACTTCGCGACCCGCTGGTGTTTTGCGCTTAGTGAAGACACATATCCATGCAAAGCCGACGAAAGGGGGAAAGTTAAGTAGGGGTTGGGAGTTCAATTAGGCACAGTCTGCCATTGTTCCTTTTTGTTATTTTAAGTTTATTTTGTTTAATAAACTTCCAGCGTCATCTCACGCATGTAGTGTGCCTTTCATACTTGGCTAGAAAATAGCCAATCGGAGGAATCCAACCGGTAAGCCACAGTAGCGTATATATTTGATTTCTGGTTGTCTGCTGCTTGACTGTAATTGATGCAGTGCATATAAGAGCCAATTGATGAGCAATTTGTTTAGGGGAGACTGACGACCGCTGGTGTTTTGCGGCTGAGTGAGCACATATCCATTGCAAAGACCGAAGTGGGAACATTAGTAGGGTTGGATTTCAATAGGCACCAGTCTGCCATTTGTCCTTTTTATTTAGTTTATTTTGTTAATTAACTCAGGTCATCTCATCTGGCCATAGTAGTGTGCTTTCATACTGGCTAGACAACTAGCCATCGGAGAACCAAACGGCTGAGCTCTATACGGTAGCGTAATAATTTGATTTCTGGTGATCTGCTGGTGGATGTACTGCCGGCAGTGCATATACTAGCCCAATGTGAGCAATTGTAGTGAGACTTGCGACCCGCTGTGGGTTTTGCGCTTAGTGACGCACATATCCATTGCAAAGACCGAAGTAGGGGAAAATTATTGAGGGGTTTGGATTTCATTAGGCACAGTCTGCCATTTGTTCCTTTTTTATTTTACGTTTATTTTGGGTAATAACTCAGTGTCCTCTCATCTGGATAGTAGTGTGCTTTCATACGGCTAGAAAATTAGCCATAGAATAGGCTAGCATGTTTGGTTTTAAAAACTTCAAAAACACAAAAAAAAAAAAAAAACACAAAAAAGCTAAAAAAAAAATTAAAGCTAAACTTCATTTAAAAAATGTTTTAACCCGAGGGCTAGGGTAGAGGACGAGGGCGGGGGGGGACGTGGGCGTCCAACTATGCAGGGTTCAGGGCCGTGGTCCTGGCCGGGGTGAGACACCACCTCTTATGCAGGGAAGGGGAACGCGCAGAGCTACACTCACCATAGTTTCATGTCCTGAAGTTACGGAATCGTGGGTAGAGCACTGTTGAGGCCAGCAGAACAGAACCGTGCGAACAGGTGATGTCGTGATTTGCTGACAATTGGCTTCGAGCAATTTGTCCCACCAGTCAGTCTCCACGCAGGGGGGGTTTGTCCACCCATGTCACCGAAATCGCCACTCATCCACCTCCTGCACTCAGCTCATCCCCCTAGTCTGCCCCCTCCAGGAAAATGTGCATTTGAACCGGCCATACTCTGAGGAACTGTTTTTCTGGGACCCTCCCACAGTCACAAACCAATTGTCCGCCGTTGGCTGCTGAGCAATTTCCGAATGCCCAGGGTTTTCCGCCACCCAGTCAAAGTGTGGGTGGATATTGATGACCTTATTGACGTAGTGGAAGTGTGTAAAGAGGTGTCAGCCGATGAGGAGACACGGTGTCAGACAGTGGGAAGTTGTTGTCAGGGCGGAAGTCCGAGGGGGGGCGAGCCAGAATGAGGGATCGGAGGATGATGAGGTGAAACAGACCAAGCTAGGGTTGAGAGGCGGAGTGAACAAAGTGCTTCTGAGACGGAGGAGAGTCCTCGACCAGAACAGGTTGGAGGAAGAGCAAGTGGTGGGGGAACAGACGGAAGAGTAGAGGGCAGGGCCAGAGCTGGTGCATCAGCGCCAAATGTGTAAACTAGTGAAGCCTGTGGCGAGGGCTCTTGCGGCCGGGCTAGCTCTTCAGAAGGTCTGGAGGTCTTTAAGGAACACGGATGACCGACGGACTGTGGTGTGAACATTTGCCAAACCAAGGCTCGCAGGGGTTTCAACCACTTACGAGCCTTCTCTAAACTAACCACCAGTATTTGCGCAGGCATATGATGCAAACACCACAACTCAGTGGCAACACAAGCCCGTTCACCTCCGGCCGTGCAACCACTGCTCCTTCCCCTGGTCAGCTGCTGTAAGCCCCCTGACCAGGACCATGCCACAAAAACCCCATAGTCGCCTCACGATCCTCCACAGCTTCCACCAGCGTTCAGCTCTCCATACCCAGACGCTGGAGCGGAAACGCAAATATAGAACCCACCCGCCAACGGCCCAAGCCCTTAAGGGGAAATAAGGCAAGCAGGTAGGCGACGGGAGAGGGCATATTCCGGTGACCCTTTGATATACCATAGGCTAGTAGGAGGGACCGAGGCTTTCGCAACCTCATGGCGGCTGGGCCGACCGATCGGTATTCGGTACCCAGACGCCACGACTTTTCCCGATTGTGCCCGTCCCAGCCCCTGCACCCGCACGTTGTCAGACAACATACACCCGTGCCCTGACCAACGCCGTTTCTGAAAAGGTCAACCTGACCACGGACAACGTGGACGAGTGCTGCCGGGCAGGGCCAATAAATCGACGACGGCACATGGGTGTTAACTTGGATGGAGGCTGGGACCGAGTCTGCCCCTGGGGCCTGGTCATATATCTGCCGACGCCGCGGATGCGGGGCCTACCTCGGTACCAGGGGTTTCAGGCATAATATCTGCCTCCTCCTCCCACACCTCCTCCACCTCCTCCTCCGAACTTACCATAAGTGGGCACGGTTTGCCATCAGTCGGTTTAGCTTAGGCACTAAGCAGCAGTTGCCGTTTTTTTGCCTAAGCGACAGCGGACGGCGGGGCCAAAACTGCTGAAGCCTAGACGATAAAAGGCACAACGCCAAGAGCTATTACAGGGCATACCGGCGCAGGACTGATCTGTGCGCTGGCACCGATGAACCTGAAGCCAGGCATAATGGTTGTGTTGTGAAACGGCCCGATAACAGGGTGGCTGCTCTGCAACTCGGCAGCTGACACATGGCCAGCCTGCCCATGGTTCAATCTGATAGTTCAGCGTTCTCCTCAAGACATACCCAATCTGTCAGATGTGGCTAACGAAGGGTGCGCCGCATCTGTGCGCTATTTTTCAGGAAGTCCAGCCAGATTGCTGCACTCTCAGGGCAGCGCCAGCGCCGCCTCCCAACTGCCCGCCTCACGACCTGTTGTGCGACCGTGGGCCCCACGAGGTGGGGAATTCAACATGACCATGTATCCATAGTTTACCAGCAGCGCCGAGCCATTGTAGGACTGCCAGATGTCACTTCAACCAGAAATGGTAGTCAGGTCAGTCAGCTTCCTCACGTCTACAATGAGGAGTGAAGT
The DNA here is from genome assembly GCA_019512145.1 of Engystomops pustulosus. Taxonomy (NCBI): domain Eukaryota; kingdom Metazoa; phylum Chordata; class Amphibia; order Anura; family Leptodactylidae; genus Engystomops; species Engystomops pustulosus. Next base: position 243,655,003 of record CM033642.1, on the reverse strand, counting down.
GGATGTCTGTGTCTGATATCTGTCAGGGATGAGTAACTTTTGAGGAGTCAACACAGATGGGTCAGTGGCGATGCCGCCATCATCAGCCTCAACCATCCCGCTGCTTGGCCTGTGAAAAAAACTCTTGATCAGCATGAAGTCGGAAGCTTGGCGCTAGTCACAAGAGAAGGGGAAGAAGATTCCCCTTGTGATAGCCAAAGGCACCCTGTAGGTCGTTTCTCAGCGCCATATTGCGGAGGTGGAGGAGGACGGAGGATGGGATGATGAGGAGGGGAAGAGGAGGAGGAATGTTGGCGAGACACAGAGGGGACCAGTGTTTGAGTCCTTCATGATTCAGCGTTGCTGTATGGGCAGAAGAAGAAGAGGAGTGAGGAGTTGGAGGAGAGGAAATGGACAGTCAGGCCAGTGAGGGGAGTGAGTCTTACGCGTGGTACTCTGGGCGAATAGCCGATTCATGCTAGGCGCAATCCCGTGAACCTCGCGTTCAAAGAATGTTATTCCAGCACAGATTACTGGGTGTTCACTCTCCTGGACCCACGGTTACAAGCAAAATCTTCCACTTCAATTCCCTGCAGAGGGGAAAGGAGTGTGTAGAATGCATGAATACCAGCAGGCCCTGTTCACAAGGAAATTATTGTATTCAACCTTAGACAGCGCTTTAGCGGCAGAGTGCGTTAGTCTGCGGGACAAGTAGCGAGGTTTTTTTAGAGTAGTAAGCGAGCAGGCAGCTTGTCCAGCACTGGCAAGCGGTACGCTTACAAGGCTTTTGCCAGCTTTATGTCACCCCAGCAAGAACTGTCACCTGTCCCCCAAGTCCGGCAGAGTAGGCTGACTGTAAAGAAAGATGTGAGGGAGTACGTACGATGACATACCATCGTCCGAAATGATTCACACAAGCTCCTACAACTACTGGGTTCAAAGCTGCCGACATGTGGCACGAACTGGCCGCTGTACGCCTGGAGGTCTGACTGCCCTGCCGCTACGTCTTGTCGAGGGGTTTTAAGTGCAGCTCGGTGGTGGCATCAGCACCGATAAGAGTACACGCCTGTCGACTGACAGCGATGACAGGCTGACGCTATAAGAGGAATAAAGCCTGGATTTCCATCATGAATTTACAATCTCACACCAGGTGAAGGACGCTCAACCGGAACTAATGATCCACTCTCTACTCCTCATTTTCTCCTTCTCCTCCTCCTTTGTACAGTAAAGCAGAGGAAAACTGGCTATTTTTTGACCAGGGCCCACTGGCTATAGCTATAGTAATTTTGCATTTAATTTTTCTGAGGGCCACCGAACACGGTCCTTCTTTTTAAACATTTTTTGGGAGTGCCACATAAAGGCACTCACCTATTCAATTTTTCTGGAGGGCACCTAACTGCTCCTCTGGTTTGAAAACTTTTGGGACTGACCACATACAGGCACTCAATTATCTATTTTAGGGAGGCCACCTACCTGACTACTCTGGTTTTTTTGAAAACTTTTTGGGACTGCCACATAAGGACACTCAATCGATTCCATTTTTTCTGGAGGGCCGCCACCTACCTGTACCTGGTTTTGAAAAACTTTGGGATGCCACATACAGGCAACTCACTCTATTCTATTTTTGGAGGGCCACCTACCTGCTCTGGTTGAAAAACTTTTTGGGATGCCACAAACAGGCACTCAATCGATTCCATTTTTCTGGAGGCAACTACCTGCTCTCTGGTTTGAAAACTTTGAGGACTGCCACATCAGGCACTTCAATCTATTCTATTTTTCTGGAGGGCAACCCTACCTGACTCCTCTGGTTTGAAAAACTTTTGGGGAATGCCACTACAGGCACTCAATCGATTCCATTTCTGGGGGCCCCACCTGCTCCTCTGGTTTGAAAACTTGGGGACTGCACATACTACAGGAACTAATCGATTCAATTCTTTCTGGAGGGCCACCACTGTCCTCTGTTTGAAACTTTTGGGACGGCCAACATACAGGCACTCAATCTATTCTATTTTTCTGGAGGGCCACCTACTGCTCCCTGGTTTTGAAAACTTTTTGGGACTGCCACATACAGGCACTCAATTCTATTCTATTTTTCTGGAGGGCCACCTACTGCTCCTATGGTTTTGAAAAATTTTTGGGATGCCACATACAGGCACTATCCAAAATTAAATTGTTCTCCATGCACATCCACAAGTTGTTCCATTGCCTACCTCCAAAAGTCGTCAATAACTGCTCCATACTCAGTCCCTTTAATTAAAAGAGGTGTGTAGGCAGAAAGAACAGTTGGGTTGTTTTCATGGATTCCACACAAAGTGTTAACGTTGTCGCCACCCAAGCTGTGTTATCCACAAAATATATAATAAACTTTTATCATTTACCAATATTATTTCAGCGTTCTTGCGCATATGTGTACATTCCCCTCACCCAGCCATATCCCAAACTAAAGAAAGCTATACCTGATATTATAAAAAACCCAAAAGGTTCTTAAGAAGTTGCTTGTTTGGGAGTAGCCTAGAAGACAGGGGCTTGGATTGGCGAAAGCTCGCCTGGCTGCGGAGCGCCGCTCCATCCAAGATTCAACTACATAGTTTAAATGCAGCACTTTAATCTACTACTAGTTCACTGCCCTCCCATAATAAAATAATAATCTATTGATATAGCGCCATCATATTCCGTAGACGCTTTACAACTCATAGGAAACAATACAAAGTAATGTCACAGAGCAAACAGTTGTATGGCAAAAAAGGAGTGAGGGTTCCCTGCTAGCCACAGAGGCTTACGGTTATGAGATGATGGGGGTGGGGTGGGTGGGTTGGGTGGGGGTAACACGAGGTTAAAAGAATGTATTTAAGGGTCAAGACATTCTTCTTAGGAAATTAGAACAAAATAAATAATGGAATTGCTGTTCGCTCTTGAACCACTCAGCCGTAATCTTATATACCAGGGTCCAGGTGTGAAATGGGACCTGAGAGAAGTCTGGAGCCTTGTGGTTTTTGCTGGAGAAAGATGGGAGGAGGAACAGGAGGGTCTAGTAGAAGAGTCCGGTGGTTAAATTCATGCAGTAATGATGATAGGCTTGCCTAAAGAAGAAATGGTTTTAGAGACGTTTGAAAACTTTGGAGGAGGTTAGGTAGTAGTCTGGATAGTCCAGGGCCAGAGCATCCCAAGAATTGTGAAGGCTCAGAGAAGACTTGGAGACGCGAACGCGAGTGGGAGGCGAGTGGGGGAGGGTCCGCACTAGGGTAGAGGTAGAGTAGAGGTAATCTAAGATCACTGGCGGATTAAGAGCACGGGTTGGGCGTTAGGATGAGGATAATAGGAGAGGAGAGGCGTAGGGGGGTTTGCAGCATTATACAGAGCTTATGGATGAGGTTATTATTTTAAACATTCGAAAGGAGACTGGCAGAACAGGGACAGAGACGGGAAAGGACACGGGAAGAGAAAGGCGGCAAATCGAGACAAAAGAGATGGCGGGCAGGCAGAAGTTGGGGTGTGTTCATGGGATTCTTCCACAAACAAAAACTGGTTAACTTGGTCGCCACCAGGCTGTAATCCAACAAAAAATACTGGCAACTTTATCAGTTACGATATTATTTCACGCTTATTTGCGCATCTGTTTACAATTCACCCTCAACCGCCCTATCCTAAACTTTCTAAGAACGCTACTGACACTGGATCTTATACAAAAGGAGTCTTAGAGTGCTGTTTGGGGATGTAGCCATCGAGACAGGGGCTGGGAGTGGCGAAAGCTCGCCTGGCAGCGGAGCGCCAGCTCCATGCCAAGATCCAAAAACATGAGTTTAACTGCAGCACTTTAATTTACTACTAGGTTCACGCCCCCGTCCCATGGTCCGTTCCCTTATCATAACGGCTGTGTCAGGCAGCAATTTTGGGTTGTTTATGGATTCAATTGTAACTTTGTAGACTACCTGCGTGGGTTTTTGTTTTTTCTTTTAAGCCAAATTAAATTCATCTTATTCGGCCAACTTACTTGTTATGTAACCGATTATTTGTGATTGAGTTTCTTTGGGAACAAGGTGGTTTTCTATCTCTTCACCACTGGTGTTGAGTGAGCATTTGGTAGCGCAGGACCCTTTTTCTTTTCGCTTCTTTTTTTTTTTCCTTTCTTTCTTCCCTTTTTTCTTTTCCTTCCCCCCCCCTCCTCTTGTTTCCTACTTCCTTCTTTCTTTCTTTTCTTCCTTTCCTCTTTCCTTCTTCTTCCCCTCCTTTTTTTCCTTTTTCCTTTTTTTTCTCCCCCCCTTCCTTCTTTTTTTTTCCCTTTCTCCCTTTCTTCCTTTCTCTGTGTCTTCTCATTGCTCCCTTCCCTCACCTTGTCATAGCATTATCAGCTCTGTCCAGATAAGCTACTAACCCTTACTGCTCACACAGCACACAGCACCATAGCGCACAGCACAGGCTATAGACTGCATTGTAACTGGGTTACTAATGATTTCTACCAATTATTATATGCTCCCTGCTCCTCATGTCATAGAAGCTGCCAGGCTGTCACCATATACATCCTGTATGTGTAATGTGCAGTGTTCAGTGGATTTACTTGTGGAAACTAAATGGATTTAATGCTAAATTACTTTGAGAGAGAACACAAGGCATCATGGGATCTGTGGGCAATGCTAACTGGCTGCCCTAAGGGCATAACTGACAGACATAGTTTCGCCCACTCCCTCTGGGAGAAAGATTTTTTGTCAACACTTCTGACAGAAAATGCCATAACTTTGGAAAGAAAATGGTGATCAGCACAAAGTAGCATCGTTCTGTTGTTTTCAAGGGGAAATCACATATAATAATTTTGTAAAATCACTATAGCTTACAGTTTACGATTTAAAGACATTGAAGCTTAGTGCCAGATAAGATAGATATATCCTAGGTTTTGATCAGATTAATGGCATACTGCTGTAAGTCACATTAAACAACACAAACATGTATTTGCCTTAGATATCTGCTGGTTTATTTTCACATTTAGAAAACATACTCATCTCTATTTAATTCCTGGAACCCGAGTCATGCACGTGTATTTTCAAGGTGACTCTGTAACTTGGGCTGCAGCCTGAGATTCCCTCATAACTCTGGCTCCAGAAGTTAAAAAGAGAGGAATATCTTTTCTAAATGTGATTTCTCAAAGACACCACAGATATTTAGTCAAATACATGTTTGTGCTGTGTATATAATATGACCTGCAGCAGGAGCAATAACCTGCTATGTCAAATCCTTCCCATTCAGACCACAAATAATTTGGTAGTTTTTAAAAAAATGTTCACACCATTATAATGTAAGTGAACTTAACAAAAGATTAAGACTCGTGATCAACTAAATTTGTTTCAATATAACATTTGTATTCTACATTCATCTCTAAAACAACTGTCATTACAAGATTAATAACATGGGGGTCATTACTAAGGGCCCGATTCGTGTTTTCCGACGTGTTACCCGAATTTTTCCGTTTCGACGATTTTCCCTGTATTGCCCCGGGATTCGGCGCACGCGATCGGATTTGTGGCGCATCGGCGCCTGCATGCACGCAACGGAAATCGGGGGCCGTAAAAAAAAACACGGATTCGGAAAAAACTGCGCATTTAAAAAAAAAAAAAGGGTCGCTCGACACGCGCTTACCTTCTCCAGGATGCTCGGTTGATCAAGTGGTTCCGATCCTCAGCCACAGCAGCGGACACTGTGCGACATCGGAGGAACTGCCTTAGTGAATCCCGGCCGGACCCGAATCCACCGCAGAGAAGGCGCCGCTGGATCGCGAATGGACCAAGTTAGTAAATCTGCCCCAATATGTTTCATTTATGTAATGCCAGCGTTCTGCACAGCTCTACAAATCATAGGGAACATGTATCAGCAAAATCAGACATCACAGGGTAACCAAACATATCAAACAATGGGAGTGAAGGTCCTGCTCGCAAATGTATATGGTCTATGAAGAAGTGGAGTTTGCTTGAACTTGCAGGAGAATTTCTAATCCATGGACGATGTTATAGGAACACAAGGTGCAGACATCTTCCAGCTGCTTGCCAGCAAACATCAGTCTCTGGTGATATGGTTGTCTTGGACTTAGTTTTTCACATCTTTGATAGCATCCCTGCAGCCTACTTCAAGAGGAAAGTTCCTTCCATTGTGGACATTTACAAAGATCTTCATTCTTGTGAAGGAAGAAAATAACAATACATTAGATCTGTGAAAATTTACATCCAACACTCAGTTTTGCTTAAAGAAAGGGCAAATAGGAAACAGAAAAAAGAAGCTGAGCAGTATAATAAGCGCTCAACCGATATAATAGATAATGTGAGATTTCTCAGGAACAGTAGCTGCAAAGGCACATGTTCAATTTACAAACTGACTCTAATTAAATTGTCAGATGACAAAAAGTCAAATGATAAATCTGATAAGTGGCATAAGTGATTGGTCGTGTAATATTCCGTTTCTGTTCAGAAGAGATTTGGTTCTTTTGGAGTTTACACCGGTGTAAGTACAGCTGATCGGCACACTGACTGCAATCAAGTACAGGCAGTCCCCGGGTTACATACAAGATAGGGTCTGAAGGTTTGTTCTTAAGTTGAATTTGTATGTAAGTCGGAACTGTATATTTTATCATTGTAATCCCAGACAGAACTTTTTTGGTCTCTGTGACAATTGGATTTTAAAAATGTTGGGTTGTCATAAGAATCAATATTAACAGTAAAGCTTCATTACAGACACCTGTGATAACTGTTATAGCTGTTTATTGTAGTCTAGGACTAAAGTACAATAAATTACCAACATCCAGAGGTCCATTTGTAACTAGGGGTCGTATGTAAGTCGAGTGTTCTTAAGTAGGGGACCACCTGTATATACATTTGAGTGACATAAAAGAGACACCTAACCCGTATTCCTGCTCTGAGACGTGCAATATCCTTTGAATAACAGGGTATTATTTACGACTATAAGATTTGTGAACTTATTAATCAGTCGCCAAAAAATGGGCATCACCTTGTAATTAAACCGTCCATGTATACATTTGTCATCTTGAAAATGATACTCACAATGTTGTACCATACCATATCTCAGTTAGGCTGACCTCAATCAGTCTAACTGAGATATGGTATGGTGCAACATTGTGAGTTTCATTGATTTCATCACTATCAATGCCGTGGTCAATGATGGACAACAATAAATAATTTAGCATTTTTGGAATTATTAAAGTTTTATCATATCTTCCTCTTCGTATGGGGATTTTACACCTTATTCATTAAAATGTGCAAATCACACATTGTAATGAATGGGTTAAAATGAGACAGCCTCTGGTCTTTAGAAGACCTGAGGCTGTCATAGCGACCGATCTCCGCCCCTCGATGACGTCAGGGGGAGCAACGATCATCACCGCATGGGTGCCGCCATCTTTATTAAGCCGGCAGCTTTGCTGGCGGCAATCAACGGGATAACAGCAAAGACTTACCGACTATGTAGAGGGCTCAGCCCATGACCTCTCTCTATGCACACACACCCGATGCGCGCCATACTACTACGGCGTGCATCGTTAAAGAGTTAAAACATTCACCTTGAATTAATTATTGTATGCACAGAACCCCAGTTCATAATGTATACTGCAACCCACTGTACTGATTACACTGAAGCACTCCCTAATAAATGAATATAGAGCCCCTCCCTAAGGTTGGGTTCACGTGATGCGTTTGCATTGTGTTTTGAAACCCAGTGAAAGCATAGGAGACTAGGCATCACAAAATGTGTATGTGTAAGTTATTTATATAAGTGACAGCATGTGTTTTGCCTTTTAACATTAGTAATAATGATTTAGAATATTTAGAGCAGCACACATAGATGAAAAAGCATTGCACTGCACTGTATATCAATGGCATTCGTGTCTTAAAAACACAGGTGCAATTGACTTTTCCGGTGACCGATTTGGGCGTCAACGGTGCCTGAATTGCCCACATTACAGTAGGATATTTTGCCGCATTCCGAAAGGGCCCTGCAGTCTGCCGCCTGAAGCAAGATATTCATCTAGCCTCATGCAATCAGCCTCCTCCTGTTATGAATAGAAGGAAGGAAGAGAAAGGGGCTTCTGGGGACTTTAAAGGCAACAGCACAACTTACAAAGTCTAAATAGTACACAAGACTTTAATAAGCTCACACCATCTCTTAGATGGTTCACACTCCTGTCTGAGGCCAAAGGGAATCACATGGATGGACATATTGCCCATAGTAATGCATGTGTATGGTACCCATACTGAAAAGGTAGGGTACGGGTAGCATACAACCGGAAAAAAACGTTGTTGTGTGCAAGGAACCTTACAGTTTTATATTATGCAAGCCAATATATAGGGAGTAAACATAACTAAAGATGAAGCCATGTTACACAACTAAAAAACTAAACACTAAAGTTGTATTCAAATTCCACATGTTGTCTGCATTTATTTTCTTCTACTCACAGACTAAGAACAAAGCATGATAATATTAATTATTATAATAAAACTAACAATATTTAAAATTGTGTGCACCTTACGAATCAGGGGCTACATCCACAGATGAAATCAGACATCACAGGATAAGTAGTAGTGAAGGTGATGCCTGCAACAATTTACTGTTTATGGGGAATTTGAGACGAGAAGAAGTAGGAGAATTGTTGATTGGTTTGGGATTTTAGAGTCACATAGGGTGCGGTCATCTTCCATCTGCTTGTCCTGTAGGATAATCTCTGCTGATTTCTTGGGATACCCTCTTTTTCTTGTTTCTTTGCTTTCAAAGCTTTCAAATAGTGTTATTGCATGTTACTTCAAGGTTTATGGTCATGCCTTTGTTTTTTTTTCTAAAAAAGAATATAAAAACAATAATTAGATCTGTGAAAATCCACACCCAACGCTCTGGTTCTCTTTTACAAAAAAGGGTAGAAAGGAACTGAAAAAGGAAGCTGGATTGTCTTAGGGTCTTTTCTGCATGTCAGATTTATCATAGTGGTTTAGGTTGCTTGTTAAATCTGGAATACGAAATGTTAAGGTTTGCCAAAAATATTTGATTATTCTTTCACAACTGATTCCAAAGTGGGAGAAGTGAAATGTGGTGAAGGTTTGGAATAGGCACTAAAAATTGTGCAAATCTGCACTTTTAGGGCGGCACGGTGGCATGAGTAGCACTTCTGCCTTGCAGCACTGGGGTCCTGGGTTCAAATCCCACCCAGGTCAACATCTGCAAATAGTTTGTATGTTCTCTCCGTGTTTGCTTGGGTTTCCTCCGGGTACTCCGGTTTCCTCCCACACTTCAAAACATACTGTTAGGTTGTTTAGATTGTGAGCCCCATGGGGACAGGGACCAATTTGATATGCTTGTGCAGCGCTGCGTAATCTGTGTGCACTATATAAATAAAGAATTATTATTATAATTATTTATTAACATTTTAGCCTGGAAAAAGGCGTAACTGCAGAGATAAATTTCTTGAATTTTTAGGAAGGGCAGTTTGCAAACATCAACCATACAAGATCTGTAACTTGGATTACACACAGTGCATACAGTTAGTCCTGATGTATGAGGCGGGTGGCTGTGGAGCATTTATCTTTATGCCAGGTCCTACCTGTCATAGAAATAAGGGCAGCTAGCGACTCCCGGCTTGGAGGTGGCGAAAAGGGGAAATGGCTTCTACGACAGTTCTGGCACAGAGGCCCTGATAAATCCCCCCCCCCCCCCCCACCAAAACTTGCAAAGTCATGCAGTCAATTCACAATGTGGCACATTTACCTACCTGGTCCTGTCACAATCCCCGAGGTGCGTTGTCCGACGAGGATGAAGTCCAGCGCGTTTCACTAAGATCGTGCGCCCGATATCCTGCATGTGTCGCTTCCCCGTTCAGTGCGGGGATGTGCATGTCTTGTGACATGATTTAAATTTTAAATCCCGCGCTTAGTCAGGTTGTCGGACAAAATCCGATCATGTGAGCCAAAAACCCCTGTAAAATGCGACGCAAATCGTAAAAATGGAAATGCGGTGTGCGGACCCTTAGTAAATGTGCCCCAATCTGTTTAGTCTGTGGTAAGATGGTCTTTATAGAAATAGTTCCCTCACTACAAAAACTATGATTAGTATACACATATAATAGGTAGCTCCCTGTAAGTCATTGTCTGACTCTTTAACAAACCTTATAGCACAAGGCTGACATTAGTTAGAGAGTCAAATAGGGCCTTAATGTTAGTTACCTGCACTGTGCTACTAGCCACATTACCGTATAGTGAGATGTAACACATAGGTACCAAGGGGGACATTTATCATATACGTAAATGGCTCCATGCACCCATCATGGCTGAGACATCAAGAAACTATGACTGCTTATGAAAAAGGTTCACCCGGCACCGATAAGGCTTTAAAACTTCAATTCTTTATTTTCTTCAAGTTCCGAAGATTATACAATAAAACGAGACATCCCAATGGCAACACCAGATATTACATGTTGTGGGGTATTGGCCTATATCGGTGCCGGAGTGAACCTTTTTCATGAGCATTCATGTCAAACGTTGAGGTCTGGACATACTCCTGAGCACGATTAAAGGTGGAGGTGAGCCGCTGAACAAACCCTCTCTCTTTCCAAGAAACTATGACCTCTTGATGTATCCGTCGGGGAGATGCACCGCCAGGAATAAGAGTGCCAGATCTAACCTGGTGTAGTTTTGCGTAAAAAAAAACCTGTGAACATTCAGCAGCGAATGTTTCCAGGCTTTAGAGAGTGCACAGAAAAGGGGCAGGAACCCCACCACCACACTGGCCTTCTCTGCCAGCAGCAATGCCTCCTTCATGCCTCTGGTGACCTTGAGAAGCAGAATCTTATGTTTTATACCTTTTTTTCCATGCAGAACATCATATTTGATAATTAGAGACAGAGGGAAAAGAACTGCTATTTTTATTTTATTCCTCCGATTTTTAAAAAAATCATGTAAACGGTTCGGTAAGGTAAGCCCATGCAATAAAAACAGGGACAACTGCCAGAAGTTGTGCATCACTTTCTATATAAGGGTATAGAACCTGACTGTGGCTTATTACACTACAGCAGTTGCTAGCGAGCACCATTGAAGGCCGGGGGATCCAATGTACAGGGCTGCCATCAGGAATTTTATGGCCCCCATACAGTCAGATTTTGTGGGTTCCCCCTCCTCCCTACTACAGTTACTACAGTTACCCTCAGAACACTGATATGATTGAAAGTTACAACAGAGCTGGGAGCAATAAGTCAGGGAATAAATTGCCATGTTGGCACTTTGTGATAAACAGGTGGCTATGGGTTGTAGTTTGGGCACTTAGTCTCTAAAAGGTTCGCCAAGAGTGACATATAACATGTATTATGTAATTAATGTATTCATTGAAATTAATTTTTTTTTGGTAAGACAAAAGACGACAACATTCTGATTGGTGGCTTTAGAAAAACCCATAGGATTATTCAAACGTATATAATACGGGTGATTGTAGTATAAGATAAAGCCATCTTAACTTAGATAATACCAAGTTTAAGGTGGATCCTTCCTGGATGTTGTAGTAAGATAGGGTGCGGCTATCTTCTAACTCTTTTCCATCAAAGATTAATCTCTGCTGATCACGTGAGATGCCCTCTTGATCTTCAATCTGGGTTTTCGTATTTTCAATAGTATCACTGGGCTCAACCTCAAGGGTGAAGGTCTTGCCAGTGATGGACTTCACAAAGATCTGCATTTTTAGCTGGAAAAGAGATAAATAAGAAAAACTTTGTGAAAAGTCACATGTCATACCTACAAAAAAGGAAATAATAAATTACTTTTTGTGCTCAGCTGTTAGAATGGATATGGCACTGAGCACTTCTGGAATGGTAAAAATATAACAGACATCAGTCCTACAAGTTCTTCATCTTGCTCAATTGCTCAGTTATTTTAATATCAACTTGACAAATTAAGTAAAAACAGTGTAACACAATAGTAATACATTTAGGCTTTGGTAAGTTGCTCTATATGCAAAAAATATGCAAATCAGCCTAAGGCACTCAAGGCTCCTTTAACTCCTATGGAGCCTTGAGCTCCTCAGGAGGATAATTTGCATAATTTTAAAAGCCTTTTTTGTAAAAACCAGAAGCTAAAAGAGCAGATCCTGCCAGAGGGGACACACACCAGTATGTAAGTGTGTTTGATTTACAATCCTTTATCCTGGTGGTAGATGTTCTTTAACTCACAAGGTTAAGACAACTGTGTTGCCACTGCCACCTATTCCAAACTTTGGCATATGAATGGGGTCGCCTTATCTAGCATTTGTTAGATAGTAAGATATTGATTTATAGGTAGGTAAGTCATAAGCAAAAGCATTCTCCTTCCTGAAGAGAGAGCTATTAGCTGAATTCCCATGAATAATTAATAGTAGGGCTAAATCATGACTGACCTCCTTCAGAGGAGCCAGTACACCCAATAAAAAGTTGTCCTACAGAAGGGGAGAAAGTAATTGTAACAGTAACCTACCTTCTATTTCTTGTAGGAACGACAGCCAAGGTTTAGTTCTGCTGAAGTTTACGCTGGTGTATAGCTGATGGACAAACTGCCTGCTATATATACTGCTGAGTGACATCAGAGAGACACCTAACCGGTTTTCCTGGTCTCAAATATCCAATAGTTATTGCTTGATAAAGAATTCATTGCTGTACGATGAAATGTCTCAGTTGCCAAAAAGGGCATTGTCTCTAATTGAACCTTCCATATATCCATGTGTCATCACAAAAAGCTGCTTTAACCCCTTCACGACCAACCAATGTAAAAATATGCCAGGTGGTCGTAAAGGGCAGTATGGAGAGGGCTTATGAACAGAGCCCTCTCCACAACCGGCAGGTTTCAGTTGTATGCTGACCCCGGCACCTAAGAGGTATACTGCCGGGTGCCGCCATCTTTAAATGGTCAGCACCATCCGTGATATAATTGGCGGGCGCTGGTTATCGCAGTGACAGCCTTTTAAAGGCTTCCATGGCTGTCATTATTATTTCTATATTACAGTCAGTCTGAGTTGGTGCACTCTGTCGGGGTAGTGCAGGGAGCACCAGATTCATGAAGAATGGGTACCTGAAATCATGAATTTGGCGCCCTCTTCACACAATGCCAGCAAACTGCATCTAGTGCAGTTTGCACTGTTTTTAGTAAATGTGCCCCAGAATGTATAAAACAAAACACTATAGATCAATGCAAGTTAACCCTTGATGTAAAATAAAGTAAGACGTGCTGAGTTAGCATAGGGGACATATTCAAATGTCCTTAAATGACCACAGTTCAATGCTCCTCTGCTCCAGGGCACTACACAGGTAGAGAACAATGATGCACCAGGCAGCTGGGTGAGGATCCATGACATCAATCTCCTTTATAAAACTCAGCAGCCAACCAAGTATATGGATTAAATAGGGAACATAGGGGGGGTCATTAATCTATAGTCAGGACATTTGTGCGTTCTAGAGACTTTTTATTGAAAAGTTGTACAAAAGTTGCACAAAAGTCTCAAACTGTTCTACAACTTATTTTAAAGTTTTTCCTACGCATGGTGCCTGGAAATTATTTGTGACTTTTTAACCTCGCTTTGCGACAAAATTGTAACTTTTTTTCATACGCTCACATCTGGATCTTAATGTCGCAAAAATAAGGGGAAAAAAAGAGAACATTCAAGATACAAGATAAATGATCTCCATGAAGTAGTTGCTCCATAACTGTGACCACAAGTTTTTAAAAAAACCTGGAAAAACAAATAACATGTCCTCCTAGCACAAAATGATAAGCACATTGGTCATCTGTCTCTTAGTGCTCATTCTAGTTATATAAATCACCTTGTTCTAAGACTTATGCGCATACTTTGTACATACTTTCATGTGCAAACTGCTTGATGAATGATGAAGTAGTTACTTGGGGCACTTTTAATGGAGAGATGATGAAATTTTTCAATTTTTAAAAACGTGGTGAAATACCTGGCACTTTGCCCCGATCTTTTATTGTATTAGCTTACCTTACCTAACCTTTCAAATGATTTTGTGAAAACCAGTTTATTTGTTTATATATGAGGAACAACATTATTTATGGACGTTTTATAACTTTTTTGGCAGTTTTTTCCCTCTGCAGACTCAAATTATCAAATATGATGACGTCATTGGTGCATGGAGAAATATAGGACATGTCCTAAATTTTGCAGTGTTACGGCACCGGCCACTCACTTCTCTACGGAGAGGGGAGGGGTGAGCAGCACTCACCCTTCCACTTCCCTCCTCTCCAGTGTGCGGCTGTATGTTTGCCCCGGCTAGGGCCCGGGCGGACATACGTCATGTGAAAGTTCCCTTAGTTACGTTGTGTACCATGGCATCATTTTCAGTTATGTTTACTGCCTTCATATTGGCAGTATGTGGTCTTCATGTTTTAAGCTAAAGGAAATCTCCGATTCCATTTTATATAGATTTTGGAAGCTCCCAGCAGCATGATTGCAACCATAAATTTATCTAGAGCCTTTGGCCTTAGGCAGGAGTGTGAACCACCTAGGAGACAGCACCAGCTAATTAAAGGCTCCTGAACTTTTTAGCCTCTGTAAGTTGTCATGTTGCCTTCAAAGTCCCCAGCAGCCGCAATCTCTTCATTTCTTCTATTCACAACAAGAGGCTGCTGGGTGCATGAGGCAAGATGAATATCTTGCTTCAGGTGGCAGAAAGCAGTGCCCTTGAGGGGGGCACAAAGTCCTACTGTAATATGGGTGATTCAGGCGGCTGTTGCTAAATTGTGGCAAAATTAGTAATAAGTGTATATTACAAACAGGTTCAAAATGCTAAGCTCTTTATAACGAAGGTCCATTATTGTTAATGGAATAACCCCTTTAATAATAACAGAATGGCACATAGAATACAATATATTATTAAGGCCACATTCACATGATGCATTTGCTTTGTTTTGCAAAAAATTGCAAACAACTGTTTTGCAATAACTTGTGTTTCATATCATTAGTCATTATTACTTATGAGGAGAGGTAAAACAAATGTTGTTACTTATATAAATAACTTACACCTATGTGTTTTGTTATGCGTTTTACCTGATACTCTTACACTGGGTTTCAAAACTCAATGCAAATGCATCATGTGAATACAGCTTTAATGGGGTTCAACATTAATTAATTAGGGGGTGCTGTATGTAATCAGTTTGGTGGGTGCAGTATATTATATACCAACTTTGGGAGAGAAAAAAGAACTTCACCGCACATCCACACACCATACAATGATCTATTGCTGCTAGGCTACATTTACAAAATGAACTTGAGGTTCTTAGATATATTTTGATCAAATTGTATAAGCCCCTTCACGGTGATCTTGTTCTAGTGGGTCCCTACACTATTGTGTACGGCATCACATGGCATCCAATGCCGCTGCAGCACAGCACCAGCAGGGACCAAGACCCAGTTGTCCCCCAACACTCATTATGGCAAGCATAGCCCCAGGTCCTCACCAGCACCGCACCACAGAATCTGGGGATTTAGGTGCTATTTTCCATTACAGGTTCACTACCAGGAATAATTGTTTTTATATTTTAAGAGATTAGAGAGTAGATATTTTGGGATGCAGTGATACCTAACTTGTATAATTTTACTTATTTATTTATTTTTTATATGTGTTCTAGGGAAAAGGGGGTGATAATTTATTTTTTCATATTTTTAAAACTTTTTAAACATTTTTCTTTTACTATTTCAGCCGCCCTAGGGTACTTGTAACCTAGGGGCTCTGATCATGTATTCAATATGCTGCAATTCAACTGTATTGCAGTATATTGTGGCCCCAAAGCTAGGCTGGGTCTGCCAGGCACCGTTAAGGTGTCACTACGTGTGGCTGCTCTCCAAAAGGGATGATAAGGCGCGGTGCACCCCAATGTGAAATAAGTCCAGATAGTCAGGGTCTGCAGTAAACATTTCTTCTTCAATCTCTTCCCTGGTAGAAGAGGGGTTCTATGCTGAGGCCTAGCATACCCTCTTTTATTTAAAAATCAGACAACCCGGTAACAGGCTAGGAGCCCAGGGTCTATGGCAATGTATCTCCACCTTAGTTTCCTTGTCTGGTTTCTCAGGTAGACTGTCAGTCTCTTCCTATGTTTGCCCCGGCTAGGGCCCGGGCGGACATACGTCATGTGAAAGTACCCTTAATTACGTTGTGTACCATGGCTTCATTTTCAGTTATGTTTACTGCCTTCATATTGGGAGTATGTGGTCTTCATGTTTTAAGCTAAAGGAAATCTCCGATTCCATCTTATATAGATTTTGGAAGCTCCCAGCAGCATGATTGCAACCATAAATTTATCTAGAGCCTTTGGCCTTGGGCAGGAGTGTGAACCACCTAGGAGACAGCACCAGCTAATTAAAGGCTCCTGAACTTTTTAGCCTCTGTAAGTTGTCATGTTGCCTTCAAAGTCCCCAGCAGCCACAATTTCTTCATTTCTTCTATTCGCAACAAGAGGCTGTTGGGTGCATGAGGCAAGATGAATATCTTGCTTCAGGTGGCAGAAAGCAGAGCCCTTAAGGGGGGCACAAAGTCCTACTGTAATATGGGTGATTCAGGTGGCTGTTGCTAAATTGTGGCAAAATTAGTAATAAGTGTATATTACAAACAGGTTCAAAATGCTAAGCTCTTTATAACGAAGGTCCATTATTGTTAATGGAATAATCCTTTTAATAATAACAGAATGGCACATAGAATACAATATATTATTAACCCCTTAAGGACCAGGCCCTTTTTCGTTTTTGCGTCTTTATTTTTCACACCCCACCTTCAAAAATCCATAACTTTTTTATTTTTCCATGTAGAGAGCTGTGTCATGGCTTGTTTTCTGCGTAACAA